>JAQSEB010000022.1:1737500-2441992 GCA_030063045.1 Pratylenchus scribneri | reverse complement strand
AACAAAAAAAAAAAGAAGGTCGAGAATGGAGCCCGCCGAATTGCTGACTGTGAGACCATTGAGGAAAGGGGATGGGGGGAGGGGGAGAAGATGCGGCCAAAATGAAAATGAAAATGTGAATCGTCCATTCATTCCATTCATATTCCGTTTCCTTCCTAAAAAGCTACTAAAACTTTCACTCATCCTCCTCCAGAGTAAACCACCTTTTAGAATGATTGGATGACTAATTCCCAAAATGGAGAATTTAGCCTAAAATTGAAAAGAATATTCCCCTCAAAAGAAGAAGTTCTGAAAATTTGTAATTTTCGAACATTTTTGTAAATGAATCAGTAAGCAATGAATGTTTGTTTGAAATAAAAATATTCTATTTTTTAACAAAAAAGAAGTCTGCATTGTTCCCTCCTCCAATAACTTTGTTCTATTTTGGCTACTGTATTTTTGCCAATTTGGTGCCCGATGGAAACTCACTCTCCGCCGAAGTGGAACGGAGGAAAGAATAGATGGGTGGGGCAAGTGGCAAGAAGATTGGATGGAACATTCAAAGAAGAAAGAGAAGTTAAGTGCAGAGAAGATGAGAGGGGAAGGAGGGGAATTGCCGGCGGAAGTTGTTCGGCTGATGGCAATTTTCTGCCAGTCAGTGTGATGGGTCGGTCAACGAATATTGTGTTTTGGGTGGAAGCAAAATGACTGGTTATTTTGAGAAGACGGGCGAAGGATGGATTTGATTGTGGCGCGCAACTTTTGGAGCGTGAAATGCATAATCGTTATTTCTTCGAATCGAAGAGGAACTTGGTCCGATTAAAATTTGGAATGGGTGAGCAAATTCAAATATTTTTGGATTGGAATTTTGGATGAACATCAACAAAATTGAACCAATTTATTTTGTTTGGGAGACAGGTGCTCTACTACTGTTTTTTAGTCAAAGTTTATGGCCCATCCATAATTCTCCGCCACAATCTTCGCACTCCGCCAAATGTGTCGCCCCCAAAACAATGCCAAAATATATTTATGATTGGGGAAACTGACTAATGAGTTCCCCCAATTGCCGCCCAAAATTAGAACGAAGATGGGAAAGGAGGATAAAAATTGGAAGGGAAGGACAGGTGCCATATTTGGCAATAAAACCATATTTGGGCAAAACAACAAAATGTCCACAATTTATGATCCTAAACAGATTCACCCCAAATTTTATTTGTGAAAATAGCCCAAATTGTGTAAACTTTATTCAATTTTAAAATTTTTTTTATCTTTTAATTTTGCTTTGTCTTCTTTTACTCTTTCCCAGAGAAAAAAGTGTCAAATGTCAATTTTGGATGGGAATTGGGGAAGGCGAAAAGTAAAATGCGCAAAAAGGAAGCAAAGAAGGGTTATTAATTGTTTCCTTTTCCTGTTATCCAGTCTAAAATATTCGCGTGCCTTTTTGACAAAAAATTGAGAAGATGGAAAGGGAAGGGAACAAGAAAAAGTGCAATTTATTTTCTTTGATGTTTTTTTGAATATTAAAAAGATTTGCCCACTTTTATCGGCTGAAATCTGCTGCAAATTGTTGCCTTCCATTGTCGGCATTATACCACCTCCATTTCCATTATTATTTGATGAAGTGAGTGCGGCAATAATTTGGAGCCAAAGTTGCTGTTGGGCCGCGGATTGGTCAAAACCTTAAAATGAAATAATAAATTGAATTTAATTAAAATGAATTCACCCATTGTCGATGATTGTTGTTGTTGCCGATTATTTTGCTGTTGCATTTGTTGCTGATGAAGGAGGAATAAATTGTGTTGAAATTGCTGAAAATGGGCCAAATATTTATCATTTTAAGCATTTTCCATTCTCACCTGAATGGATGAAGGGAATTGTCCTCCGATTTGGGGAAAATGGCCGGTTGGCGGGTGAAAAAGCCCATTGAAAAGCTGCTGGGCCGATGGTGAAGAAGAAGAGTTCAAAAAGGAAGCATTTGAGGAGGAAGGCGATGGACCCGTCGGCTTTTGTTGTGGCGAATTTGTGGCCAAATTGCGGGCGGACATGGCCATTTGAATGAATGGATTGAACGGAGAGAATGGACCTGCTGAATTTTATTAGGGAATATAAATAGTGAGGGTGGCATATTGCCTGAAAAATTGGCAATCGGCGATTGATGATTGGATTGGGAAGAGGAAGAAGCAGAATTGGCGGTATTGGCCATTTGCTGAATATTTTGAAGGGCAGGCGAAGAATTTGAAAATGGCGAAGGGCCAAATGGAGGGGAAGGGCCTAGGCTTTGGGTGGATTGTTCCGAATTTGGATTGGCAGATTGATTTTGGCCATTGGCATTGGCAACCGCAAATTTACGTCCATCCATAAGGCCTAAAGGTAAAAATTAATTAAATAAAAAATTTGGAAAATACTGGCAGAGGAAGTTTGCAAGGAAAACATTAAAATTATAGTTTTATTTCTCTGAAAAACAGAATAATTATTATTTGATGATGAAATTTATGAAAATGAGTGGAAATTCCATTTGTCCATTTTGTCCTTTTGATTTTGAATTCACTCGAATGGCGCTAAAATACCTTCCTTTTCCTTTCATTGGCCAGAAAAACCGATTTTAGGGCCACTGTTTGGGCCGTTTGGAATGCGATGGGAAAAAAGAAGAACTGTTAGGATGGAAGGAAAAATTGGGGGAAGGTGAAGGGAAGTGTGAATAAAATGAATCCGTGAATTCATCTTTATTCATTGATGATTATGTAGATTAACCCCAAATTGTTTCTTTGTTAATTTATTTCACTTAAATGTGAGAAATGTTGTAATTTTTGAATAATTTGGTTGTACCAGGGAGCCTAAAATGAGCTCAAAAAGATTGAATGGGCCAAAATATATTTTGTGGATTGGCCAATATTCAAAATTGGCCATTTTTTGGTCCACTAAAGAGGGAAGGGACAAAGACAAATTGGTGAAAATGTTGCCCACCAATAAATATAGGACTCAATTTTTTCGATGGAAAAGGGCAACGGCCAACGGGTCCCTTCCCTACCTACAAAGGAAAAAATGGCAAATGTGAACAAATTGGTTTGGTGGACTAAAAAAGAGTTAATATAAAATTGAATTGGAATAGGTAAATGAATGTGTGAATGAATGGCCAAATGGATTTAATCATTGATGGGAGAATGGTGAATGAAAGGATGACTAATCTATTTTTGGTTCCCCAAAGGGGGAATCTGATTAGATTGGGGGGCAAAGAGGGGGGCTGATTGTGGAGTCCAAATAGCAATTTTTTTTGTTAAGCCACTCAATGTCTGGGGAAGTATTATTCACCACCACCAATTCGCCACTCCTTTTGGCCATTATATACCTTCACCATAGGAATGTTAAAAACACAATTAAAAATATCAAAAAAATAGTAAAATCCAATTTCATTCTCATCCAATATTTATTTTCTCGTCGAATAAATATACTCCTCCCGAATCATTTCATTAAATATTTGCCTCTGGATTTACTCCCATTCCTTCTTAATCAACCAATTTTGGGGGTTGGGAGGGGGGGGGGGGATTAGTAAATTGAGGACAAGTGGTTTGGTTGGAACAATCCACCCAAATCCCCCCTCCCCTCTCAATCTAATCCAATATAAAAAGGAGTCATTTATTATTGGCCAAAATGCACAGAGAGAAAGGGGGCCAATCTGCCAACCAAACGAATGAATCCCCCCTTGGCCCCATGGTGGATTAGCGCCGTTCATCTTCCTTCCCAAAACCATCAGCAGAGTGGAGTTACTTTTTTTTTGTTAAGAACATTTGGACAAGTGGAAAAATGGAGAAGTCAAATTGGATTGGGGAAAATCAGAGGAGAAGAAGTGTCGGAAATCAGAAATATGGGATAAAATTGCATTTTTTGGGTGGTTAAAAAAGAATTAAGGATGAATAATTGGTTAATTTTGGGGACAATTTGATGGAGGAAATGCAAGAATTGCCAAAAATAAATTGGAGTGAATATTTGGGTCGATATTGGCGGACAAAAAAAGGTTGCCAAAATTGATGAACGTGTCCGTGGGGTTGTCGGCCATTCACAAAGGGGAAAATGAAATTGGAATGGAGGGAAAGAAATGAAAATGCACAAAGGAATGAATGGGAGGAATATTCTTGTGTTGCGAAAATGGGCGAGCGAAGTGTGGAAGAAGAACATTTGGAAGGTGTGAATGAAATTAATTAATTGGAATGAATGTTCTTCACACCTTGTTGGAGGGAAAATTGGTTGATCGAGGCAGTCAGCAGGCGGGAACTCAGCAGGTGACAAAAAAAGGTTGGAAAATGGGGAAGGGGGAAGGGGAAATGGGCGAGAAGGAAAGAAGATAAATGTCGCCCGAAGGAATTTTATTACTGAATTTTGATTAAGAATAAATATAAATTTTTATAATTCAACATTTACTGTAGAATTATGATCGAGAATGGAAGGAAGTATGAGAAATGAAGTATTTGACTGAATTGAATAGTGAATTTGGATTGTGAATAATAAAGAGGAGAATTGGGGGATGGGCTCATCGCTGAGTGGCTGCTGAATAAATGGGCACTCCCCACTTTCGGGTTACGGCGGACAACATTTCTGCGGGGGAAATGCCCGGCGCGTACTCTGGAAAAGATGGACCCCATGTACACATAAGCCACGCCCAAATCCGCCGTAAATGGAGTAAACTCTTTTTGGAGGATAACATAAAAAATAAACTAACAAATTTTCTGGAAAGTAATTGTAATTAAAATGTTCCGGAAGGATTAAAATTGTAATTAAAAATTAAAAAGTTAAATATTAAATAGATTATTTTGGAATCAAATTATTTCATGGATTTTTCCAATTTTGGAGAATTTAATATCATAGATGAATGAAATGAGGGAAAAGCTAGAGTGTACATGGACATAGGAATGGAGGAATTGGCGGAAAAAGCCGACAAAGCCAATCGCCCAAACACAAATTCATTCCGCGCATTCACCATTTTCTGCGCTGTGCTCATCTCCGCTCTGTTGGCTTTTCCTCCCCACTATCCCATTCCAGTTAAACGAATAAATACACAATTTTACAATATTAAAATAGTCCAAAATAAATTTTAAAATATTATTTTTTAGGCTTCGATGAATCCAATTTATGAATGTCGAATTGTTCACTTAGAATGGATTGTTTCCTTTTGAATCCAATAAAAAACTTGTTCATTGTTTTGGGCGAATGAGTGAAAATGAAAATGCTTTGAGACGAATTTGATGTGGATGAATGAGAAAATGATGAATTGAGGGAAAGGAAAAGAGGATTCCTTTTCCTTTATAATATCGACTACAGTAGCCAAATGAAAGGAAGGGAGGAAAAGGAGATTGACGGAGTTGTGAATGAATGAATCGAAAATAGAATGGGGGGGGGGGGGGGGGGAAGGGAAGTTGGTTTGGTGGTATTGGACAAAAAAGCTGAGGAGGATGACAAACTTTTTGGCCTTTTAAGGAAGAAAAGGAGAAAGTGTTGGTTGGTTAAATTCAAGCAAAGAAGATCGTAAAAATTCAATAAGAGGGAATATTAAATTTTGAATATTTTTTGATAAAGCCATTAAAAATATCCTTTCTTTTTTATTAATCGCATTTTTTTATCCCATCAAAATGAATTGGCGGCCTATTTGGGTGGTTTGTGTTGGGCGGGATCGGTGTCACTTTGAATGGACGAATGGGGGAGGATGGAGTCAGTCACAGTGTTTTTGGCCCCGCAAAACAATTATGCCATGGGAAAGGGCAAGGCCATCTTCTTCATTCCCCATTTAGCATCCAAACCCATTATTATTTACTCTTTTTTCCCATTTGCCATTAAGAGGGAAGGGGGAAATACTTCATTCATATATTTTTTCAAAATTGAGTTTGACATTTTTTATTGTTTTAGTAGAATAGAATAATATTAAGCTTATGAATAAAAATGCAACTTGGCAATTCAGTCAGGTGACATTTTTTATTGTTTTAGTAGAATAGAATAATATTAAGCTTATGAATAAAAATGCAACTTGGCAATTCAGTCAGGTTTGTTTTTTGGATGGGCAAAAAAGGATGGGTCAGGAATGGAAATGGCAAAAAATGGGGTAGAGGAAGTCGAAGGATGTTTTGGATCGGAAGAAGAGGGGGGTGGATGATGGAAGCACCTTCGGGGGCAACCACCATTCCATTCTTAGCTGGCCATTCATATTCAAATTACCCGACCTACCGGCCAGCACATCCAAGGCGGGAACAAAATGGCATTCATTCCCAATCCCAATTCCAAGCCATTCAAGAGGACTAAGGAATGAAGGGATTTATTTGAATGAATGGAAGGGATGGAGGATTGAATTGAATGGGAAGAATAGTAAAAGGTGGATTGGGATTTGGGGATTCATTCAAAGTTGGGTGGCAAAATATTGGCTTCTTCCATTCAATGTTTGAGGTCCTTCACATTAAATTCTGAATAATATTTCCAAATTAAGATGTCTAAAATGCTTTTGCTTGAATGAAGCCATAAAGCATAAATAATATTCCAAATCGAAGAGGAGGCCATTTGAATTGCATATTGTTGATTTATGCACGATTAGGCTGGAAAATGGATGGGCAATTTGGGTGGGGGGAACACATTTTTGATGGGCAAGTTGGACTATTGGGGGGGGGGGGGGGGGGGGGAATTGCCATCATCTTCCCCACGATTGGATCAAATTGAATGGCATTGGTGGTCATTTTCGATTGGATCTCCGAATGAATGCAATGAGCAAACACTTTTCGGACAACAATTCACTCCGCATGAAGGTGGGGAGGGAACCCTGCGGTGAATTTTATTGCCGCTTTTGACAGTTTGATTGGGGGAAGGTGAGGGGAGGGAATGCGGGAAAGGAACAATTTGGGGGTAATTTTGTATTCCAAGGTGGGAGGGACGGAACGATGTAGAAGTTGGCGCATCCACAAATGAACATTTGAAGGGGAATATAGGCAAATTTAGTGAGCTTTTTGGACAATTTTTTAGTATATTTGTTGCTTAACTATATGCCTTTTTCTCCGTCCGAACTGACTGAATTAGCTTCATTTTATTTTCCATCCCAAATCCTTTTGCCCATCCATTTTCGCCCAACCTCGTTAAATCCCATTTCTCCATTTTCTGATTATTTGCACAATGCTAAATGTTGTTTTCAGACGATAAAGCAATTTGTCGTCCAAATTCATCAAAACCCTCTCTCTCTCTCTCTCCTCCGAATCTGAATCGCTCTCCTTAAATGTTTATATTCTCTCCATTTATGTATTTGCCTATGGGCATTTCAAATTGCCTACTAAATTGTAAATTTACAAGAATATTTAGAGCAATAAATTCATTTTCCAATAATGCTGTCAAATTTGGTTGACAAATATTAACATATATTATTATTATTATACAAATATAAACATTATTTATTTTAATCAATATTTCTGCTAAATTGATTCTCAAACCAAAAGAAATGTATCAACAATCTCTTGTAGGACTTAAGCAGTTGTTATTTCCATCGATAAATTGATTTAAATGGGAATTATCCAGCATTCCAATATTATTTTCAATTCATTTAATTTAAGTATTTATTTTATTATTATTTCAATGTTTCCCGCTGGACCAAAGAAAAAACTTTGTTCGATTTGTCGAATTCAAATTGAGCCATTGGATGAGAAAATTATGATCGAAAGGCACAACGGTAAAATTCACCATGTTTAACCCAAATCATTATTATCATTTTAGTTCACAAAAAATGTTTTAATTGTGCAATTTGTGAGACTCCGTTGATTGGGGGAAGATGTGCCCTCGACGATGTTCTTTACCCACAATTTGGTTGGCCAATTCACACTTTTCAAACAATTTTGCCCATTTTTTCTAGGTCCAATGTGGTTTTGTCCAGCCCATATGATGTTGGGTTCGGGCGAAAAATATGAACTGCTAAAAAGCCAAGGAAAAGTTAGAAAAGAGAAACGGCATATTGCCCAGGAATTCATTGCGACAGCGGAGAAAAACAATGCTGGAGGCCAATCCTAAATGGGAAGAATTCACAAAAATGTGTTTTATTTGTTATTTTGCCTTTTAAATATTCAAATATAATATTTCATACAATATTTTAGTAACCAAACAACAAATAAATATAATATGATGAAGTCATTTTGATTTGAGATGGAAATGCCGAAATCGATGGCTAATTTGGGGGCGGGAGAGTGAGAGGGTATGGCAAATGATTGGAAGAGAAAATGCCGGCTTGATCAACCAATTCAGCTGTGTAAAACGTTCGCCTCACTTTGTGCGAATTTCCCTCAATCATATCCGGGCAAAAGCCTTCATTTTCCTTTATTAGTGGATTTATTTGTTTATGGCCAAAACCTAAAACAGAGAGTTCATTAAACCCAATAATAGCCACCCGTGCTTAGCACAATGATCATTGGATCCTAATAATATTTCATTATATTAATAAAATTATTATACCATTGAATTATTCTCTTTCCACCATGGATAATTTTGATGTCAAAATTATTAATCAAGCTTAATTGGGCGGAAAATTATGGCCAGAAAATGAGAATATTCCAATTCAAGCTTATTCCTACTTTTGGTCAAAATTTATGTAATTTCTCTAAAAAAATTCCTTCCGTAATCACCATCTTAATCATAGGGCTATGCATTAATAGTTAATACTAACAATATAAATTTATTTTTAGTTAATAGTTATATACATATACATATTCACTTCAAAGCTTCAAACTCTATCTCATTTTCCATTTTTACATTCCGCTATTCTAATTCTAATAATATATATTATATCTCCCTTCTTATCAATCATAATATGTAGCCCAATTATTGTATTATTTTTTTTCCAAATTAAATATTAAATTAATTAATCTTCATTTAAGCTGAGTGCCGAAAATGAACTCCATTTCCTATTTTTATATTATTATATTTATTTTTGCCGTTTTTGCCAATTTTTCCTCATCAGGTATCTTTAATAAATAAAATTACACTGCATTTTCTATAGGTACAAAAGTCACAATTGAAGAAAGCCAACAAAACATTGGGGATATCAGCCTTGGTTTGATGACACTTTTGGACAATGAGAGGATGAAAGGAAGGGAGGGGAATGGGAATGAACTACCAATTGAGATGATACCTCTTTTGAGTATGGCATTAAAAGAGCTTATTCCGCAATGGAAATTTCCCTATCGAATTGTTTTCCGCATGGAAATTCTGGCCCTTCGCGATCAGGGGACACCCGAAATTTGGCCAAATTTAATTATGGGATTTGAGTAATATTTTTCAAATGTGAAAAAAATAATTCAAATTAATTTAAGTTTGAGTACAAAAAAGACGGTTCCATCGAGGATAAATTTGAAGGTTTTCCATCTTCTTTCTTCCGGCTTTGAATTTGGCATTTACCATAAATGGTTTATGCCTAATTTCAAATATGGATGTTCAACGGAATATCTTTTCCAAGGGGAAAAAGTGCACAAGGCAATGATTCCCGCCACAGTTTTGGAACAGAGGGAGACGATTTCCAGAATTTTGGAAACAATTTTGGATCAAGGAAAGGAAAATTTAATCAAAATATATGAAAAAATATTTACTAAAATAAATGAAAATTTGGAAGAGAAAAAACAAACAATGGAATGTTTTTGTGAGGAAAAGAAGAACATTCAAAAAATTGGGAATGAAAATGAGCAGAAAATGAATTCATTTTGGGGAAAAGTTTGCAAAAATTCAATTTGGAATAATGCAAATGACAATTTTATGGAAAAATTACCACAAAAATGCGATAGAATCCAAATTGTTAAATGCCGTCGTCAAAATAACAAATTTCCCAAATTGAGGATGAATTATCAGAAACCAATTCAGCCAATTCATTCAAATTCACTTTTCTATAAGAAGACTTAATCCCATTTACATATTATTTATTCCTTCTTTCATTTATTCAAAAATTGCTTATTTCCAATTTATTATTGTTCATATTGGTACAAATATTATGCAAAAAAATATTTAAATTACAGAATTATCATTTCAATTTTCCCATTTTTATGCCATTTTCTTTCCCCATGTTGAAAATGGAGGCATCGATGATTTCTTCTTCGCCATTCCACATTCCGCCAAACTTTTCATTTCGCTGCTTACTTTGAATGGAATTCCATAACCTTTTTGAAAATATTAATTGATTATTAATGTTTCACTCTATTAGTAGTCCCCTAGACTTTGAGGCACTGTACAAAACTTTTTGACAGCCTTTTTATAAAATTTCTTAAATATTTCAAAAATGGCTACAAATAACAGAGTTAAACCCCAAATTTTGCCCATTTTTGGGGTTACTAATGGAGGAAATACGGTAAATAAAAAATGAATGATGCCCAAGGCAATCAGCCAACCTGGCACAATGTAATCTGCCATACAAACAATTTCCCTTCGAGTCGCCTGCCACAATTTTCGATGCTCACTGTCCTCCGTCGCAAATTCCCGAATGGCCAAATTGTTGGTCAAATCGCCCTCATTCAAAATTAATTTGCCTTTTAAATCATAAATTAATTCCATTTTTATTAAAATAATCCCTAACCAACGATGGCCACCGTCCCATGGTCGGCCACATTTCGGATGACCAAACTTTGGTCTTGAAAGGACAATCCGGGGGTCAAAAATAATTCACTGTGAACAAAAAGTCTTCGAAATGGCAAATCACTTCGATTGCTTTCCTAATTGATTTAATTAATATTTAATAAATTTTAAAGATAATTACAAATTGTGGGGCCGATTGACGGGCGAATAAATTTTCCCTTGAAATTGCATTGCCTGAATGAATCTAAAATAAAAATAAAATAAATTAATAAATAATTGAGTAGGGGGAAGGGGACAATAATATTAAAAGGAATATTATTTGGATGTCAATGACTAAGAAGGGCTTTTCCTATTCATTTTACTGTACCCCTACTTTTGCCCAATCACTCTGTCATCCTCAATCAAATATTGCCTCAATCTGCCTACTCTTTTTCCTTTCTTAATATTTTTACCCTTCACTTTATTTCATATTTTCCGCACAATTAAAAAAAATAATTTAAAGTTGATTCGCCTCTATTTCCTATTCCATTCATTGGATCACTGGGGGTTCTAGAGCCCAGATTTTATCCCAAATAACTTTAGCCCTGCTGGAGTAAGATTAATATTGGAATTATAATAATACTTCGGCACAAGGGAACAAATTCAAATTGCCCATTGTGTCCGTGTCCGGATGCGTTATGCAAACAGTGTCCACTTGATGGGCCTGAATTCCATTGGCCAATAAACCTTCAAATTTTAAAATATTATTTTAATATTATATCTCAATATTTGAGGGAATTAAAAGCTAATTAATTTATTAACATAATTTGGAAACTGTCATTTTAAATGCCTCAATTCCATTCCAATTTTAAGCTTATTTTGCACCAATTTAATTTAAATTACCCATTTAATTAAAATACCATTCAAAATTGCATGTTTCAGGACTGCCAATCCGGTGTCCACCACAATAATGTGTTTATTCCCTTCTTGGTCATGGTCGACGACCACAGTCACCGACGAATGCATTCTTTGAAATTAAAAATAAAATATATTTTTAATATGATTGGTGAGGAATTACGCTAAATGCTGTTGAAATGGGTCAACAATGCTCAAATTGGAAGTGGCACCGGCATTCACTTTTGCCGTAAAATTCCCATGGATTATTGGCAGCACAAGAGGATGAACAAATTTTGGTTCATCTAGAAATGTAGAAAAATATTTTATAAAATTGTAAATGTGTAAAAATAATAAAAAATGCCAACTTTTGCTTCCATTTGCAGTTTTATTTGCCGGAGGGAACATTTTTGGAGGGCAAACAGGACGGTGGCGATGGAAAGGAATTCTGCTGGTGCTAATAAAGGGGAATTTTGGGAATTTTTATTATTTTAATTAAAAATCATTTTATTTTATTTCTATCTTAATTCAATTATTACTTTGGTAATGCAGGTCCATTCATTCCATTTGCCCCCGGGGGCATTGTGCCCGATTGCCCAATTTCGGCAGGCGAAATTGGCATCGGTGGAGGGGATGGCCCTCCAACATTTGAGGACCCACCAAAAGACGTTTTCAGCCATTCCGAAAATTTGGCCAAATATTCATTATATCGGGAACCATATTCCGAATAATAATCATTGTAATAATCAGTCAATTTGGCCAAATATTCATTGTAATCATTCCAAGGGGTCGACGGTTGTTGGGATTGGGAATTTTCATTTGGTTGCAGGGAAATTTGCTTTAATTGATTTGAATTTGGCTGTCCATTCTTTGGCATTGGAAATGGCCAATTTTGTTGTTGAATTCCCCAATGGACGGCGGAAAAAACATTTTGGATAATAAAAAGAAGAAAAATAATTGATATTTTCATCATTTAAAATTGAATTTGGCCAATATTTTTTAGTCGGAAAGAAAACAATCGGCTTTTAAAAGGAAGAAAGGAGGAATGCGCGATTGTTTATTCAACATTGACCCATTCATTTGCACAATAATATTGGGTGAATGGACAAAACAAAAAAAGGTCACGACACGGCCAGTCGCCGTCCATCCACGCCACATAATCCAATGGCCAATGAGAGAAAAACTTTTTGTTTTAATCAAATTAGTGAGGATAATATCCAAAAGCATCAGTAAAAAACAATTTTTATTTAATTTCCTTTCATAATCCAAATTGGTGCAGTATTTTTGTAGAAAAAATCGCTTTTTTCGAAACAATAACTTTTTAATGCTTGATCCTATTAGGGTCTGATCAAAAAGAAAAGATATGAACCCAAAAAAACCAAATATGGTTTAGTCGGTTTAATACATTCAATTTGAACTAACTTTGAAATACTATATATCAATCGACGCCTCTTGATGAGCTCTATCGGATGGTTTAATGTTTATAGGGTTTAGGATCAAGCATTAAAAGGTTATTAAGTTTCGAAAAAGCAAATTTGTCGACAAAAAAAATTTTTCTCTAATCCATCCAAATTAAGTGCATCATTATCATTTTCATAATAATATTAAATATAGTTTGAATTATCCCTTTCAAATCGGGCGGAATTGCGCGGTTAACCCAATTTCGCCTTTTTGAATCAGTCTTTTCGCCACCTCTCCAATAAAATATTATTTATCATCCAATTCCAAATCTGACATTGCGCCGCCTTTCTTTGATGATCAAATAAAATTCCTTTGCCAATCTCTCGATTCATTTAATATTCCCCCAACATAGTTTTGTGTTTACCAAATTTGGGTTTCACACAAAATTGACAATTTCCCCTTGTGACGTTGGATTGGATGGATTTGATCGAATCAATCATTTGCATCAATTTCCGAATAAATTCCACAACAAAATCATAAATGAATTTAACGTTGATTTTCACTTTGAATTGGGCGGATTTCAATTTTGTGCGAATACAATCGTCACTGTGCGCAATAAATTTTCGAAAATCCTTTGTCCAGACAATTATTTTAGAATGGATTTGGCCATTTTTATTGACAAAATGTGGAGAAATATTTAATGCTTTTTTGGCAAATCAATTCCCCAATTTCTCTTTCCCAACAGCAGTAACCATTCTCCCCAACGCGCAAATTCGCGCAATCAGCAGCCAATTCACCATAATAAATATATTTATTTATATCAGAAAGCAGTAACCACAATAAAAAAAGAGGAAGTTGCTGCAAAAGAAGGGAAGGGAAATAAACAGGTTGCATAAAAATGCAGAATGTTGCCATTTTCCCTAAAAAATTGAGGTTTTTTGGGGAATATACCCAACTATTCAAATTCAATTTGAATATTCTTCAATTAATTAATGATTACAACCTTTGATTAGATTAGAAATTTGGCCTTTTAAAAATCATTTGTTCCTTAATTTATTCATTTCCGCCTCCTTTATTGCCGCATGCCTGAGCAATTTGCAATTTATTCCCTCCGACCACATTCCTCGCCTCCTCATTCTGTTGCATTCCATTCCTAATCACTACTTCTGATGTAAATCAACCCATCTTATTCACATTCATATCAAATCAACGATATCCGCCCATTCAATTCGTTCGTTTAATCAAAGGCGGTAAACAATCAACATAGTTCGGACTTCGGATAATAATTCCTGATTCCTCTCATATTATTATTATTTTTTTAATCCAATTTTTTTTATCAATCCCCATTCCTCTATTCTTTTTTTATTTGTACCTAAATATTCCTCTAATAAGGCCCCAATGCCTTCCACAGATTCCTTCACTATATCTTAAATCAGCAATTTCAATCCAATTCCTTCTTTTCCGGTCCCATCCCTTCAAAAGTTTTGGGGCAACCGAAAATTATTCATCTCTGCGGGTCAACCCATTATCCTTCCGCCTGTTTTGATGATCCGGTCTTGGGAGATGGAAGAAGGCGCCATTTCGTCCTTGTCCGCTTTTCCTCCCAAACAACCATCTCCGCCTTCATCGACCATTTGCCACTTTTATTCCACCCGCGCCACATTTCCAACCAACTCCAAGCCAAACTGTTGCTTCCTTCCAGCCGAGTTGGAGGGGAAAATGCTTCGAATGAATGTTTGAATGGCGAATGAATCCAATTAGTTGTGGGCGAAAAGACAAAGCGGTGGTGGACGGTGTTGGTTGGGTTCCTGGAGCAAAGGAAGGAAAGAAGGGAATGGAAGAAGGGAATGGAAGGGTGCAACTTTGCATTGGGGCAAAGGCAAATGCGCAAAGAGCGATGCGACGATGGAATTGTGGGCGAGCACATCATTGTGTTTGTGTGGTGGTTGGGTTGGGTGATTCTTTTGGGGTGATGGTTGGACTTTTCGCTGATAAAATCATCATCCATAGGGAATATTGGATGTTGATGAACAAACCAACCCATCCTATGCCCACAAATGTGTACTGTGGTATTGGTCGATAATAAACCGCCAATGGATACAAAATATTTTTTCCTTTTCTTATTTTTGTCTTTTTTAATTATTCTATTTTTCACTTTTTACTGGCATTCACACTGATGACCTCCTTTTTGAAAACTTTCACTTCTTTATACCTCCATTTCCAATGCGCAACCATCAAAAGACGCACAAAATGACCCCACAACCCCCCATTTCACGCCAAATGACGACCATTTAGTCTGGTCGTTTCTTTGAATGGAATATTCTTTTATTTAGTTTTGGGTACTCTTGGGGTGGTCAACACAATTTTGAGTCGAAAATTTGCGCGCGGAACTGTTTTGAGCGAAATTTCGAGATTGGATATAAAAAGGACATTTTCCCTTTCATCTCTTCTTTCGTCTAAATTTTTTTTTCAATTTCGCCGCGATCCGATTTAAATTTTGATCCATTAGGGAAAATCCCCCCCCCCCCCCCCCCCCCTCCTTTCCCCGTAATGCGCATTTTGCTGAAATCCAAAAATGGAAATTCAATAAAAGTTTTGCGATAATATTTTAGATAAATTTGATCATTTTATTGACGATTGGCCCATTTAGGAAGCAGACAAACGGGAAGTAAGTCCTCCTCCCAATAACACTGATTCATCTCTCAATTCATCCGCCTCCTCCACCTTTATATAAACCAAAAATATCAACCGGAGAGAGGGCAAACTGCATCCATCCCTCTCCTCATTTTCATTCATCATCGTCCAAATATAAACCAACTCCTCTAAACCCAATCATTTTTATTTACCAAATTGATTAATTTTCTGCAAATTTTGTTTTCCAGGAAAAATTATTTCACAAAATGCATTATCCAAATAATAATATTCGAATGGGTGGAGCCCCCCGTCGACGTTCCCAATCGGCCACTCGTTCCATCACCGATTCGACTGTAAATTTTATGGGTCGAATTGGACAAAGTCTTCGAATTTCTTCATCTTCTTCAACGCGAAGAAGACAAAGGGTGATCCATGGAAAGATAAATATTTTTTAAACTATATGGCCATTTTAAACCATTAAAAATGGATAATATTTATTTTGTCGAAAAATATTAAAATATTAATATCGCCGAAAAGAATTCATAAGTAAAATAATTTTAATGATATAAGACTTTATCCTAAATTCACAACCATATTATATATACCATTTGGTCAAAATTAAATGTTATTAAACTGTTTAAAACCAATTTTGTTTTGAGCTCAAAAACATAGATAGAGTTGGAAATCCAAACCAAGCCAAAACATAATCAAATGATGCCTCTTTATGAGAATGTTGGTTGATTTTGATTAACTTCTGTGTGAACAGTTATATTTTTTCGGAATTTTCAATAATTTTTTAAGCAATTTTAGTGTTTTTAGGTTTAAAAATTTAAAAAAAACTTAGTTAATTTTGGTATTTTGGATTCTACAAAATTAACATGCAATCCGAATTAAGGAGGACACTGATGATGTTGTTGTACAAATGCAAATTCCGCCACCAAGCATTGGTCGGCGCCAATCGTTAGCCGAACAATGGTTTCGAACAGTTCGACTTCGAAAGTGATTCTTGAATGAATTTTTAACGCATTTTTAATTATTTGACAGCAAACGTTCTGAACGCCTGAAGGAACGTGGAGGAATTAGTGGAATTCGAAGCGAGGAATTGAGCCGAAAACAATTTGAACCAATCAACAGAAATAATCCATCCATTATTGGAGATGAGGACAATGAATTGGAGTGAGTTTATTGAATTTGATAATATTGAAACAAATTAATAATTAAATTCTATCTGATTATTAAATTTATTTAAATTGTTTATTGAATATTAGGTTAAAATTACACTGCAAGGCTTACATAATAAATACTGTAAATTCTATTTTAATATCCCAAGGAATTATTTTTCCGTGGTTGTGTGTTATAAAAATTGTAGAATTGGGAATCGATATAAAATGGCAAAAACAAAATACCAAAATTACTTAGATATTTAAAAACACAAAAAAAAAATAGAATTTAATAGAAACACAAAAAATCAGAATCTAACTAAAAACACAAAAAATCAGAATTTAACTAAAACACAAAAAATCAGAATTAGATAAAAACACAAAAAATCTGAAATAGATAAAAACACAAAAAATCAGAATTAGATAAAAACACAAAAAATCAGAATTAGCTAAAAACACAAAAAATCAGAATTAGCTAACAAAAAATCAGAATTAGATAAAAACACAAAAAATCAGAATTAGATAAAAACACAAAAAATCAGAATTAGATAAAAACACAAAAAATCAGAATTAGCTAAAAACACAAAAAATCAGAATTAGATAAAAACACAAAAAATCAGAATTAGATAAAAACACAAAAAATCTGAAATAGATAAAAACACAAAAAATCAGAATTAGATAAAAACACAAAAAATCAGAATTAGATAAAAACACAAAAAATCAGAATTAGATAAAAACACAAAAAATCTGAAATAGATAAAAACACAAAAAATCAGAATTAGATAAAAACACAAAAAATCAGAACTAGATAAAAACACAAAAAATCAGAATTAGCTAAAAACACAAAAAATCAGAATTAGCTAACAAAAAATCAGAATTAGATAAAAACACAAAAAATCAGAATTAGATAAAAACACAAAAAATCAGAATTAGATAAAAACACAAAAAATCAGAATTAGATAAAAACACAAAAAATCAGAATTAGCTAAAAACACAAAAAATCAGAATTAGCTAAAAACACAAAAATCAGAATTAGCTAAAAACACAAAAAATCAGAATTGGCTAACAAAAAATCAGAATTAGATAAAAACACAAAAAATCAGAATTAGATAAAAACACAAAAAATCAGAATTAGCTGAAAACACAAAAAATCAGAAATAGCTAACAAAAAATCAGAATTTGATAAAAACACAAAAAAATCAGAATTAGCTAAAAACACAAAAAATCAGAATTAACTAAAAACACAAAAAAAAATCAGAATTCAGTTAAAAATACAAAAAATCAGAATTAGCTAAAAACACAAAAAATCAGAATTCAACTAAAAAACAAAAAATCAGAATTAGCTAAAAACACAAAAAATCAGAATTAGCTAAAAACACAAAAAATCAGAATTCAGTTAAAAATACAAAAAATCAGAATTAGCTAAAAACACAAAAAATCAGAATTCAACTAAAAAACAAAAAATCAGAATTAGCTAAAAACACAAAAAATCAGAATTAGCTAACAAAAAATCAGAATTCAGCTAAAAACATAAAAAATTAAAATTAACTATAAAAAACACAAAATATTAAAATTAGCTAAAAACAGAAAAAAAATCAGAATTAAATAAAAACATATTTTTCATTCGTTCCTAATAGTGTATGTAATTATTAGAGAGTAGGGTATTAAGAGAGAATTTACGGTAATAAATAAGTTTATTTATTAGAAAAATAAAAATAAAATCAATTTTTATACAAAGAATGTTTTCATTGGTGCCACCCCAATTAATTGCCAGTGATGTATCTGCAAATCCTGCTTCACCATTGTCAACAAGTTCATCGGGATTCGGTGGAGGAAGGTTGGCATAATTTTTGAATGGATTTACAATTCATCGAACATTCTAGTCGAAGTTGCCCAACAACCCCTCGTCCCCTTCGGCGTCGATATTTGAAAGAGGGTTTTTGCCAACTCACATCCATCCAAACACTTTCCCATCATCATCGATATGTGCGCAATTTTAATATAAAATATTGGGCAATTATTTCCCTTTTAAAGATGTTCCTTTTCGATGATTTGCTGCTCATTTGCAAACAAAAGTGAGTCTATAAAAATTAATTTACCGTATTTTTCCATTGAAACCCACTCTCTAATATAAGTACAAGCTATCCAAAATTAATATTAAAAATGACAACTTTTAGAGTGAAGTTAAGTCGAAATGCCTCAAAAAATAGAAAACCCATGGGTTAATAGAAAAATCCACCAAAAATAATTATTCTTTGGCCAATCCATTTTCATTTACACAATTTAATGCAAAATTCCCATCATCCTTCCCCAAAATGTTGACCGCATTCCTCCTCTTAAATATTCTCGAGCATGACCAATTCAACTTTAACATCAACCAAAATTCTTTTCACTTTCCCAAGCACTTTCCCTGTTCTGCACAATTCCCCCATTTCCAATGCCCATTTTTATGCGATCTGCGATTTTCCAGTCGATTTGCTTAATTCGCACATTGCTTTTTCCCCTTTTCCCAAAAAAAAACCTTTAAAATTGGGATTTTTGGTTATTGGTTTCCTTCCCATAATTCATTTATTTCCTTTTTGAATCCAACTATTCTGGAATGAATCCTCCATCAAAAAACGAATGGAATTCCCAAAATGCCCCCAACAAAACTCATTTTAGCCTGTTCCGCCCTAATAACAAATCGTACATTCTGGAATTAATTTCGTCCATTTTCCGCATCCAATTCTCCAAAATATATTTCCATTTCCATTCATTTTTCATCTTTTCTTCCTTCATTCCTTTATTCATTCAAATTGCCATCTTCAAAAGAAGAATCACTGAAAACCAACATTGCCTTCCCCAAAGGGCCCTTCTTTGTCCATCCATTGTTATGTCGGCACACAAAAGTACTCTAAAAATTTATGCATTCCCCCCAAAGATCCTCCAAATTTGCATTCAAATCAAAGGCCCCTTCTCCCCCTTCAATTCAATTCCCTTGGGTCAAATCATCTCATCGCGCGATGACTTTCACAAAAGCCGATGAAATGAATAATATTTAAACTGGATTTAGGATGACTAATAATTCTCCAAAACAATTTTATTACTCATCCATTTTCCATTAATAATGAATATAAAATGGTCATTTTTTGAGGGTCTTTCACCAAAATAATTTCACATTCAATTTTCATCTTTGAATATTGATGCGCATTCCTCCTCCTTCCATCATCCTCTCGGTCCATTCCTCAAATGTCCCATCCTCTTCCCCTTCCATTCAATTCATTCACAATGTCCATTCCCCCATTCCCCTTCACTTGCGCACATTTTGTCAGTGGACACTGGACACCACACAATTTGCGCACCCCTCCCCCCCATCTTTTGGTCAATGCCCGTCGAGCATCGACGACATTCCCTCCATTCTTTCACTAAAATGTCCGAATAGATGAATAGCCTCCAATTTGTGAAGGAGAGGCGATTCACCTCCTCCCTCCTTCATCTGCGCACCAGAATTTGTCCACTAAACGGCAAATCCGATTTCGCCTCATTTCAATTCATTCAATACATTAAAATCCTCTTCAAATCAATTTGGCAACATTGTTACAAAATTACAATCCAAATCCATCTTTTGACTTGATTCATTCTTCCCAAAATGCATTTATAAAGGATTAATTAATTATTTTCCAAAATTAGTGCCACGCGGTCCATTCCCTCCATTATTTATTTATTTGTTATTTATTTTGTTGGATTTGTTTTTGTTTACACTTTTTTTGCATCTGACCAAGATGCCGGAAATCCAGCCAATGAATGATGTAATGTGGCGATGTAGGGTAGTGCAATATTGAAGGTGGAAGAGGCGGAAATATGGCCAAAAAGGGAAGGCGGAAACGGCACGATGAAAGGGGGGGGGGGGGGATGGGTGGACTTTTTGAGGATGGATGCGCATTTCGAAAAATTTTGCCCGAGGCCACATCTACACCTTCTCTTTCATTGGTATTTAATATTTATTCCCCTAAAGATAAAGCCAATTCACTTCAGAACTTCATTTAAGTAATAATTGATAAATTTTGGCCCAAATATTAATATTTCATTCAAATTCGATCCAAATTCCCAATGTTTTCCTCCTTCTCCCCACACTCCTTCTTTTTAATTAAAAGTTTATTTTTTATCGTCCCATTTATTCCCAATATTTGGTCCTATTTTTGGAAGAATAATGTCATGGGTTTCGTTGGATTAAAGTGAACATTATTTTAATATTCATATCAACAAAAATATTTCACCAAAAATAATGAAACAATTTTGGCCATAAAAATTCTAATTAGGGAATTGGCTCTTTTTCCCTTTTGACGCTTAAAATAAAAAATTTATTTCTAGTAATAAAAAATGTTCTCAGATAAAAGTCCAAATTTAGGCATCCAAATTCCAGAAAATTTAATAAATTAAAATCTTCAAATAAACGTCATTTTGTTGTTTGCAACAATTTTTGTGCTATTCCCGCCTAACATTTTTTGAAAGGAAAAAAACAAATTAAATTATTCATTCGATGAAGCCGCCATTTTCCCATCCGCCGCCACCGCCAAAAGCAGCCAACATTTTTGAAGGGAATAATGAAATGAAGAGATAGGAAGATCCCCCCACCCACTGTCGGGAATATTGCACTTTTGGTCGAGAATTTGGCAAAACAAAACAAAAAAAAAAACAAAATGATGGCATCCCGCCTTCTCCCTTCATTCCTTACCGAAATAATTTAATCAAAAAATGGAGGAGGATTCGCTATTGAATTCTCAATTGAATTTTTCCGAAAAATGAGCCAAAACTTTCTTTTCAAAAAAGCGAATTTGCACCAACTTTCCTGCAAATCCAATGCATCATCAATTTATCTTTATTTTCACAATTTTTTCATTCAAATTTCCGATTCGCTCATTTATTAGAATTAGAGGGATTATTTTGTTTTTGGTGTAATTTTGCCATTTCCATCCAATCTTCATGTCCAATATTCATTTACATTTGTTAGTCAGTCTTGACCCATCGTCAATTTGGGCCAAATGGCAAAACAACGTAATGCCCAATGCCCTCTTTTTCCCTACAAAAACATTAAGCCTTCCTTCCTTCCTTTTCTTTGTGTCCCAAAAGATAATTATTTTGCCCTTTACCCATCGATTTGTGATGACTTCATTCCTCCAATTTATAAATATTCATCATTATTTTTAATGCATTAATTTCGTCCAGACATGTCTAAAAGCATTTATTACTTCTAATTCGCATCATTTTTATGGCCAATAAATGTTCAGTGAAAATTGGCAACCTCTCTTTTGTGCATTATTTGCACGTGTGTTCATTGTGTTCTCCACCTAACCCAACCTTCCCATTTCTCAATTATTTCGGCATCCAGTCGAGATTACGTACATCCGGCCAGAGGCCGCCTCCCCGCCATTTCCCACTCCACCCACTTTTCCATTGCATAATTCCCCCACCCAATTCCATATTTGTTTGTCCCAATTCCCATCGTATGGATTTGTGCGGGCCATGAGCTCATTTGTCGGCCACCTCCTTCATCGTCGATTCACTTTCCTCTATGGCCTAACCCCACCCTCTATTCATCAATTTGTGCTCGCTCATTTGGCCATTGTTCTTTTGATGTTACTTAATCCCACTTTCTTTGTCCAAACATCTTTTGACGAATAAATGGATGGACCCATCCAACCACCCAAACAAATCTTTGGCCTTTCAATGAAAAGGCTGCGCAAAGATTAAATTACTCACAAAAGAGTGAGTGGGGGAGTGACGGCATTTTAGCCGTCAAAAATATTTTAAAATCTCAACTTACTTTTCTGAATTTTTTTTTATCCAAATGTAAATTTACTTGTAATTATCCCATCCCATCCAAATGTTCCTCCATGCACTTTTTCAATTCTTCATTCATGTGCAATTATTCTACATTAGGAGAGCGACATCCAATTAAAACAATGAAAATAAAAAATATTCAATGTTTTTATTACAAATTCAAATTCATCCAAATTAATATTTCCTTCATTCCATCTTCTTCCCAATTTCATCCTATCCCAAAAGGACATTTTTAATTCCTTTTTTCTTTTGTTTTTTTTTCTTCAAATTTATTATTAATTTCCCAACCAATTTTTGCTCATTAAAATGTGTAATTTCCGCATTCAAAATCCGTTTGCCGGAAATTAAATTTAAGCGCCAAAGGCATTAAAAAAACATTTTTGCATAATAAAATGGCTGCCTTTCCGCCTGCCTACCGCTGGCTGCCAATTTGCGTAGGCGAAACCCCAAAATTGTGGAATGAATGAATTTTTGAATACATTTTTGCACTTTTTTTGCCTCCCTTTTTTTTGCTCTTTTTCTATTAATTTTGGCCCAATTTCCTGTACTCCCATTTTCCCATCTAATTAAATCTATTTAGGTGAAATTAATCCAAAAAAAGTTTGTGAAACTTTCATTAAATTAAGGTCAATAAATTTTGGCCTAAATTTGTTTATTCACCTTAGAAAATGTTCAATTTTATGGAATATATTTTGGTTTATAATAAAATGAATAAAGTAATTATTTTATTTCGTCAGCATTTTTCTTTTTTTTTTTTTTTGTCAATTTTTTGGCCATTCTACATAAAATAATGCCCAAATTGGAGGCCATAAAAATGCGAATTGGTGGCTGCCAGCCAATTTCCCTCATCAAAACAAAAAATGCACTGTTGGAAATAAAATAATAATGGGAAGTGGACATTATTTAGTACATATATTTTATACGAAAGTCCATTTTGGGATGAATGCGGATATTCCAAAGTAAATACATATTTTGATGCGCGAATTGAATTACAAAGGTAGCCATCCAACCTGCTAAAAAATGCCTAGAAAATTCTAATATAAAAATAAACACATAAAATCATTTAATATTCCATTATAAAATCTTCTACCAACTTTTCTTTTCCGGTTTCCCTTCCCATTTAAAAAATAATGGAAAATAAATTGAATTAAGAGACCCATATAAAATCGAATCAAAATGAGACAAAAATGCAGAGGTACAAATAAATAAATAAATTTACTTCCTCCTCACCCAAATTCTATGCCGAAAAATAATATGCATATTCACCCAGACAAATCCTTCATTTTTTTGTTGTATTTCATAAATATCCAATGAGTTAAACTTCGTTTTCCTTTTCCAAATCCAATGTTGAATACTTGGAAATGGCCAAATTTTGGACATAAATATTTAACATTTCCTGCAAAAAGTGCACAATCCATTCCGCATTGAGACTTCAAAAACCATTAAAAATGTCGGCAAATGCCAAAAGTCGTCTGCACTCTTCATTTCTTTTTTTTACAAATCCTTCCGTCAAAAACCCCTCCCTCCTCTTTGATGTTCTTTTCCGGCTGACTGGCTTTGTGGGCGGTTTCTTTTTTTGGGATTTTTGTTTGTTGTTTTTGTCTCCTTTTTTGGATATTCCCTCACATGTCCTTTGCCCCTTTTCTCCCCAAATATTATAATAAAGCCAACAAAACTGGATTTCCTCCACCCGAAAACAAGTTCCTCACCTTCCAATTTTAGGCCTGTTTTTGACCCAAAAATATTTACCAAAAGGCCATCATTTTTGCAAAGAAAATAAGGATGCGAATAAATTGGCCGACCTATTTTTGGTCCAATTTAGAATGTGCAGACTTCCCATTCCCACATTCATTTCTTCCTTATTTTTATTTGTTGTTTTTGCCTTTTCATATGTCCCCTTCTTTCTTCCTTGGGGCGCAATTCCTCACTTCCCAATTTGGATTTGAACACAAAAGGGAAAGGAGGGGGCATCCCACGCAAATCGCAAATGGCAAACAAAAATGGCCAAAAGGGGAGAAAGAGAGAGGGGAGAATATTCCTTCCTGTTGCCAAAATTGGCCCCAAACCAAAAATGCCATCCACTCCGTTCACACCGTAAAAGGCGTGAATTGAAAATTGCAAATGAAGGCAGAAATTGGGAAGGAATATTTCCGGAGGCAAACATCATTCCCACCCCCCCCCCCCCCCACCCATCTTGCAAAGTGCCAAAAAACATCATTTTTTGGAATATTTATTTATTTTATTTAAATATTTCACCGGAAATGTGAGTAATCATAATTTGGCCCATTTTTCTCATAAATTTGTGTCCTCCTAAATTACAAAAAAAAATAATCCATTTGAGTGTTTTTTCCATTCCAAATTGTTTCCGGTATATGGGATAATAGCCCCAATTTGAATTTGAAGCCCCAAATCCATTCCTTCACCGGATTTTAAGCTGCTTCACCCCTTCGACGCAATAAAACGCCCCCGGCATTTTTTCGTCAAATAAATACATAATTTTCTTATTTTTTAATGTCCCAATCCACCTTTTTTGTTAGGCAAATCCGATGCCCGATTATGAATGATTATCCCATTCAATATTCTCATTTATTATTTCCTAGGAAGGAGTGACCCACGCAATTTGGCACCAAAGTCCACTTGAAATAAAAATAAATGTTTTTAAATTAAATTTTGAATGTTAGTCAAAATCCAATCAAACGAACATTCAATTTTGGTCTTTTTAAATCAAAGTTTTGGCCAGCAATTTATGTGGCTTCTTTCTTTATTTCATCAAAATTTTGACCATTTCGAGGAAATGGCCAAAATGTCAGGTGAGGGAATTACGCGCCTATAAATCCGGCTTATCCCAGTTAGAGGCTATCCATTCCAAAAATGAATGAAGCCATTCAGAGTTAAAAGGGCAACCAAAAATAAAAATATATTCTCATTGGTGAAGGGTTTTTTGCTCGTCTGGGCCCATTCCCAAATCCCTTTTCCGGTGCCACCCAATTTTAATTTCATTCAGAACTTCTTTGGCTTATTTTATAGGGCATTTTTTGGAGGAAAATCAGCTGATTTTGGGAATTGATATTTGGACAAAATATAAATTTCCCTTTGAAAAATCCGTCAAATAATTTTAAAAAATTATAATTTTGAACTTTAATTTAATTCTGCAAAATATTCTCAATATCATGCCCAGACAAACATTTATTCCCACCAGTCATCAGCAGAAAAGCCAACAAATTCCAATTCCCTAAACTCCAATTCCACTTGACCTATTCACCCGCCCCCATTTCCGGTGTGCACTTTTCCCTTTTTCCACCCTGCATTATGGCCAATTTCACTTTTTTAAATCAAATTTACTCCAACCTTCGTATAATTGTCACCTTTTAACAAATTCACATATTCATTTAATTTCCCATCCCAAAACCAAAAGTCTAAAAAATGCTAATTTTCTCCCATTTTTTCAGAGGTGAAAATAGCTACAAATTGAAGGAAAAAGTCGCACTGGACTACCTTTGGCTTTCCTCAAATAATTGCACAAATTCATTCCTCATTGGCTGGCCAATCACCCGAAATTATATTGCGCATTTCAGGTAAACAATATTCTTCGGGAAAAACCATCATTTCTTTTTGATTTTTTAAGTGGCCTTTTCCTCCCTTAAAATGTTAAAAATCAGTGAGAACTTAAAATTTGAGAGGGATTTCATTTCGGAAAAAATAATATTTGTTTCTTTGCAAAATTAATGTTTTTTTTTATTTCAGTTCTGAACACGAAAAATTGGATTGGTTCGAAAAGTTGAGCGAAGCCATCCAACGCCGAATTCGTCCAAAAAGCACTACAATTTGCATTTTTGTACAAATTGAGGGAAGGCAACAGGTAAATTCAAAAAATGGGAAATGAATTTTAGACAAATTAATAAAATTCATAAAAATTTTGGTTTAATTCCCTTTTAAAATAATAAATTAAATTAAAATATAATCATAGTCAAAAATGTACTTGAAAATGAGAGAAGAGTGCCATCCTTGAATATTTATTATTAAATATGAGCGGAGAGGAGCCCCTCCCCTTATCATTTTGAGAATTGAACCATCATAGAACAAGCAAATTAAAATGACGAAAATGCTTTATAAATGATGTTTTGTCGAATATTATTTATTTAAAATTGATGAGCCAAAATAATCTCCTTTACTATTTAAAAAAAACAAAAAATTCACAAATTCTCAGCCAACCAAAATAATAATGATGGAATGTTTTTTGTAATTAAATTAAATTGCAATTAAAAATTAATTGCAATATTTTCTGTTTTGTTCATGTTCATTCCCTTCTTCTCATTAATTTTATCAACAACATTTTTAGTTTCTTCCTTTCAAAAAATCAAAAGCAAATTTCCATCCAAATTGTCCACTTTTTATCATTTCCCAAATTTTATTTTCAATTTACGCCGACTTTTTAATTCTAGGAACACTCATTTTCAATTTGGGCGTGTTTCGCACGGAATTATTCATTTCACTTAAATAATATTTGACCCCAAAAAGACAATTTTAAATTCATTTTTACATTTCAATGACTTCAAATTTTTGTTATCATTTTCCATTCTTTGATCCCATTCATTCGTGTCAATTTTCCTTTTTAGAGACCAATTCCATATAATTATTTATATATTTTCCTAAAATTAAAAATACCGTATAACCTCTTTTAATTCCCCACCCTCTAATAGCAGTGTTAACAAAATTTTTATATTGCATTTTTAGTTCCCTAAAATTCTACAAAGTCCGCTATAATTTGTTCAGAAATAATCTCAAATTAGACCCAAAATTATCCAAATTTTTAAGGGGTTAAAAAATAATTCCCCATAGGGAATTAAAAGAACTTATACGGTATATTTAAAAGGCAACAAAAATGGCAGAAAAAACTAAATGAATAATGTCTTTTAAATCCCTTTCATCAAAAATGACATTGGATGAATGATGAGCCCGGAGGCATTAAAATAGTCTCCATTTCAATTCCATTCAATCATTCTTCATCATTTTTGGCCATTTTTTAGTTTTATTTTTTGCCAATAATCATTCATTTTATTTTACCCTTTTCTAATCTAAATTGGAATGCCAAAAATGGGATTCAACCTTTTTTTGGTCTTAAAAAACTTTTTTTGCTCATTTTCCGCGAATTGAACGGCCAAATGCCATTTAAGCGGGGGCTTCACAATGATGGAAATGAAAAATGTCCGTCCATCCATTTTTGACTCTTCCTGACCGCCATCCAAAGGGAATTCATTAGTTTTTGCTACATTCAAGGGAGGAAGATGCCTTCCATCCTTCCTCATCCACCATTTTTGGGGCCAAAGACTGCTGGTTGGGACTGGGACCAGGCAAATGGCCAAATGAGGATTATGGCCAATGAAAAAAGACTCAAAGGGCCGAATGCTTTTTTTCCTTCCTGCCTTCCAATGCCGCCAAATTGGAAATGGAATGGAATTGATATTATATCCCCCCCTCCCAAAACTGCCAATTTCAGCTGCACGAAAACTTTTTTCCCTCTCTGTGCCACAAACGAATGTGTCGTCGGCATTGGCAATGGCATATTCCCTCCCCTTTTCCGGTCACATCCGGCCAACCAACCACCTATAAGCCTCACATTTTTGAATATGTCCAATCCTCCCTTCCCTCTTCCCTTTACTCTTTACATATTCCTTTCCTTCCTTCCTTACTTCAATTAATATTCCATTTTTAAGCCTCTGTTATATTTCCACACTTTTACCTTTATTAAATTGCGCATAAATTTTCAAATATTATATTAAATTGAATCTTTTTAAACTATATAAATTATTTATGAAATCATCATTGTGACCATTTATGTTTATCCAATGCCAAATATTTCATTCTTTGATTTGCCCTTTTCCAATCATCCATTTTTGGCCAGCCACCCCCTCCCCTCCCCTCCCCTCCCCTCTCTTTTCATTGCTCTTTGTTCCCATTTTTTGAGGCTTGGCCAAAATGCCTTCGCCCTCCAATACTAATCCCTCACCCTCTCAAATGTTGGCCATGAATTCCAAGGGGCGAGTAACCCAATCTTCTCAAAACCATGGGGAATTCAGCTGCTTTACTGCCAGCCTTCAATGTAGGCGCGCATTGATCCAGCTGGGAGGATCATTCAAGAGGGAAAAGATGAGAACAAGGGTGAAGTCTGAAGTGCCAAGAACACCTTCAATGAGAGGAGGGCTGGCCAATGAATGAATGAATGGATAATGGGTTGGATTGTTGACCGAATTCCTCCAAGTGAAGGTCTGCCTGCCTGCTGAATGAATTGATGGGTCGTTGCGCCCTTTTGGCCATTCATTTGGCCAATCCCCCTCTCTCCTCCCTTTTAATTGTTCTCACTAAAATGAGGGCGCCCGCCCAATTCCCCCCTCATTTTGCCTTCAGCCCAATTTCCCGTCTGCTCAATGCCAGCGCCACAAAAAGCCATGGGATTTGGCCAATGCAATTTTCGGCCTCATAAAGGCCAATTTACTCTTTGCCCATCTCAAATTGGTGAAAGGGCGACTGAAGATTATTCCAAATCATCATTCTCTTCATTTTTAATTATTTTTAATAAATTCCCAATCATTTTCCAAATATATTTTTTCATTGAATGGCCGACTTTTGGCCAGAAAATCGTTTTTTTGCAATCGCAAAACCCCGGCGGAGACGGATGATTATTAAATTAAATGTAGAGGAAGGAAATTGATCACCGATCGCCTTCCTTTTTTTATTACACTGCAAAAATTGAAATGTGGCGATGGCCTTTTGGCTGCATTTTTCCCCTTTTCCGTTTGCATTCTTCCCCTTTCCCAATTAAAAAAAGAAATTTTTCCCATTTAAAAGACCAAAAATTTGTGTAAAAAATGTGATCATTTTTGCTGATTTTTAAAATTAATTTTATTCAAAATTTTCAGCAAATTCGACAAGAAGTTCGAAACGGCCAAAAAGCCAACGAATTAATCGACGAATTGTGCCGAGAATTGCATTTGCCAATTTTGGACCCACATTTGGGCCATTACGAACTTTGCTTTTGCACTGGGACTACACCAAAACGAGGTAAATTTAAGGGGGAATTTTGGCCATAAAAATATGCCATTTTCAGCTCGAAATCCAAGTGGACTTTTGTTGGGCCCCAGTGAATTTTTGGACGGATTAACCGCATCAAAAACATCCAAAAACCCATCGGGAGCCCCTTCCCCTGCCATTCTTCGTCGAGTCCATTCCCACACCTCAATTGTTGCTCCTTTGCATCAAATCCAACCACAAAATACCATTCATCAATTGCACGGGGTAATCCAATGGGCAAATGATACAAATAAGGCAACCTCCAAATTTTGTAAAGGTTGAAAACGTTTACGCCGTTCTGATGGAATTTGTGCGCAACCAACTTGGCATCAGCCTTTCCGACTCCCAATTGGCCCATTTGGACACTTGTCCTTTGGTGAATTGTCGTCTCATTCTCCGTCAAAATGGACCAAATGGCCAATCGAATGCGTCCACCAAAAATGGTCCATTCAATTTGGTCAATCAATTCAGGTGAAAATCAATTCTAATTCATCCCATTTTAATCAATTTCCCCCTTTAGACGTGTACTTGGTCGTGCTGAATCGGCTGCCTCGAATATGGCCGCCAAAGCAATGTTAATTGACGGCACAAAATCATCAAAGGCACAGAAACATTTATTTGGCCGTCAACTTCGGGGCTCAATGCCACCCCAGCCTGTCCTCACCATGATTGACCATTTACTTTTGTATGGTTCCGATGTGGAGGGCATTTTCCGCAAATCGCCAAAACAGCAAACTGTTCGAGTTTTGCGCCAACAATTGGATCAAGTAATCCAATAAATTCATTTAAGTATAATTAATTGATAATTTAGGGACAAGTGCCTGATTTTCATCAATTCAATGTTCATGTGACTGCCTCCCTCCTCAAAGACTATTTGCGCAGCATTCCTGGCCAACTCCTTTTATCCGGCAATTATCGCCTTTGGACGGATGCAATCACAAATGAGGAATTCAGTCGAACTGATCGAATCAATCAATGCCGAAAATTGTTGGCACTTTTGCCACCGGCCCATACCATCCTACTTCGTTCCCTTCTCCGACTTCTGCGCAAAATTGCCTCAAATGAGTGCCAAACCAAAATGAGTTCCAATGCATTGGCCGTTTGCATTGCTCCAAGTTTAATGGAAAAATTGGAACAAGTCGAATCAGTGAGGGTTGTCCCTGAATTGGTCATTTTCCTTGTTGAGAATGCACCGGCACTTTTTGATGGGTAAAATAAACAAAATTATAATCAATTTTAATTATTTATTTTAGATTCCTTGAGGATGGCCCCCTTCTCCCTGGCATCAATTCAATGTCCGCCAATTCGGCTGGCCAATCGCCCCTTCACCAATCCACGGATTCGGGTCTTTCTGAAGTTGGGGCGGCGGCCACAACAACGGCGATGGGCACAAAAAGGCGATTTTTGACGGAAAAACGATCGATCAGTCCGGACAGTGGGAAACTTTCATCGGAGCCCCCATCGGAAGATGATGATTGCCGTGGCCGTAGATTGAGTCCAATGCGATGGATAAAAACGCATTCATTGGATGAGGATGAATTGGGGGGAGGTGGCACATTTGGTGCACGGTACATCGATTTGGACGGGGAAAACATTGAAAATATTGATGATGAGGAGGAAAAGGCCATTGACAATGAGAAAACACCGGTGGTTTTGAGCCGAGAAAATTCTGACGTGAAGGACAATACAATGAAGGCGGCAGCAGCCCTTGGAATGCCGGCAGCCAAATTCACATGGAAATCAGCACAATTGAATAAAATTGAAGGAAATGGAACAGTGAAAAAGCCGTTGGCCAGGAATTCCGCAACAATTCTTTCACCCCAAATTGGCAATCGAAAATGTTCAACCAATTCTTCCATTTTGGATCGGAATTTGTCCCCCACGGGCACTGCAACGCCCCGAAAAGTTTCGGCAGCTTCAGTGGAAAGCAATGGATCGCAAACGAATTCTGGAATGGCCGCCCTTTCCCGAAGGGCATTGTTGGCCACAAAAAGTGAAGCATTGGGCCTTATTGAGACGACAAATAGCCGAAAAAGTTCATTGATGAGCACAACGAGCAGCAATGGAGGAGGAGGAGGCCAAAGGGCACAATCAGCGGCAAAATTGAATGCTAAACCATGGACAGAAATGAGGCAACAAATTGGGCCAAAAATGCAATTGCAACGGACAAATGGGGCAACGGCGAATGGTACAATATAAATTTTGGATGATTTAATTTAATTTTGGTTATTATTTTAGTATCGCCTCGTTCTCCCCTCTGGACTCCTCAACCCGAAAAACGTCCATCCCCAATTTTGTGCCAGTCCACAACAAATTCATTTGCCGGGTCAATGGCCTCTTCAGCATGTTCATCGCCTTCACATTCAGAGGTAATATTAAAATATATTAAAATTAATTATTTCATTTTTCAGACAATGATGAATGTTCAGCCAACAAATTTACGTAGATTTTCTGCCGGAATCCAATCAAATAATTTGGCAAAAAATGGCACGGCAATTATCCGTAATCAATTGGGCCAAAATGGGGCAGAAAGGTAGGGGAAGGAATAATTGATATAATTTATAATAATTATTAAAATATTTTAGTCAACAAAGACGAGCTTCTTCCGGACAAATGCCAAAAAATGAAAGCAGACAACAGCAAAAATATATTCCACCAAAAAGGACAGCTGAGGAATTGCTTTTGGACAAATTGGAGGTTGGAAAATGGAATTCAACATTTAATAATTTTATTCATTTTTGTAGGTAAATTGGTCGGTGCCCCAAATTCGCAAACAATTCCAACAAAGTGCATCAAATGCCCCATTAATTGACACACTTTATGCCAAATTGCCAGCCCCGGGCCTTCATCAAAAAAGCAGTCCAGCCGTTGGAGGGCCAAAATAAATCATCTCGAATCCATCCAAAATTAAATTCAAAATTTGCGTAGAATTTCCCCCTTCGCTCATTAATTTTCGCCTATTTCCCACCATTTTCCAAATCTCGAATTTTATATATTTTTATGGCCAGTTTAATGCATTTTATTGTAAGTAATAAATAATCCCCCCTCCCCTTCACCAAATTCATGTGATGTCCCCTTTTCGAATTGGCAATAATTAATTCATCTTTTTGGGGAATTTATTTTGTATTTTTTCCATATCAGCTTATCAAATTCGCTTGTAAAGAATTTATTATTTGTTCCATTTTGCATAATTTCGAATAAATATATTTAACTTAACTGCGCATTAAATTCATTAGAATATTAAAATAAAACAAATAGAAAGAATTCATCCAAATATTAAATTAATTTGATTAATTCCATTGTAGATGTGAATTTATTTTAATAGGTAACTTTTGTAAGCGCTCCTGACAATGCCAAATTGCAATAAAGGAGTAGGTACAAAGATTTCCGTCCATTTCCATTTAATCCATGGCAACATTCATGTGTTTAAAATATTTAATAATGAATGCACAATTTTTGAAAAATTTAAGCCCCGATCAGGAACACGGAAAAGAATCTTGGAGTGATAGGGGACCAATCAAAATCTGTAAAATTGCCGATAGCAGATGGCAGCAAATTGACGTGTCCTCATTTTATTAATGGCTATATTTTTGGATATTTTCAGTGATTTTTAAGTTAACCTCAAAATCAAATGATTTTCATTATCCTATTCAGTTTTAATACATTATTCAAATTTGATGATCTTAGTAATTATTATGAAAAGCATTAATGGAAGCGAAATTGTGAATTTAGATATATTTGTTTTCGTCAATTACTTTGATCATTTGATCCACTGGATTTACACAAAATGATGTCTTATTTGGAAGGTTAGGCGAATAGCCATTATCATACGGCAAATTCGGATCGAACGGATCACCTCAAAATCATCAATTGAATTTAATTTTTAGTATTTGTTTACTGACTTTCTCCTCCTCCCTTCGACAATCCATTGGTGTTAAATGTTTGGCTTTGATGGAATAAAATTAATTGGAATAAAATAATGGACGATATTTTGAATGGAAACATTTTTGATGGCAAATGAATGAATAGATGGATGGTGTGGATCCGATTTGAAGGGCACACAGTATTTATTACATGAACTTAAAACAAACAAAATTGTTATAAAAATAGTTTCTTTTGCCCTAGAATTGGGCGATTATTCCTCTCAATTTGCTGAATAAATAAATTAATTCACAAAAATAATTTTATTTTGTTTTTTTTTTTCACATTTAAAGCAATTTACAATTAAATGATAAAAAAAGTGACGACAGAAAATTACTGAAAAAATACAAAAATATTTTCATCCTCATCATTTTCCCAATTTATCTTTTTTTTTTTTATTTGCTCATTTGATCATGAAAATAAAACCCACAAAAACAAAATGAAATTAACAAGAAAAAATCCAACCAATTTGTTCGTCATCTATTGCTAATTTTACACATTTGCATTGCAGTCATTCATTCATATTCAAGCTAATCTACATAATTCATATCACTTGGAAATTAGAAAAATTTATCAAATCACATTTATATCGAATAAATATTTATTTTAATTGTACATTTATTTATTTGAGGGAATATTTTTAAATTATATAAACAAATTCACAATTTAAAATAATTAATTCCTTTTTTTTTATTATTGATCTGATTATGCAATTTTGACAATTGTTGAAGGTGCCTGCGCCAATGCCAAATTGCAATAAAGGAAAATGTACACATATTTCACATCATTTCCAGCTAATCCACGGCAACATTCCTGTTTAAATTATTTTACAATCTATGTCAATTTTTGAAAATTTGATTATGCCTGAGGAATTTTAACATGAAATAAGAAGGGAGATGGGGAAGGAACCAATCAAATCAAATAAGAATTGTCAATGGCAGCAGAAGGCAGCGAAATGAGTACCGTATTTTTATTGCTGACTATATCTTTGGATACTTTCACTGATTTTCGCACCCACCCCCTCCAAAAAAACAAATGGTTTTAATCATCCTTATTTAACTTTTGTGTGAGGACTGAATAATTATAAATGAACTATTGTGGAATAAAATTTTTGGTCAATTTTAATTACTTTGATCATTTGATCCTCGGGGCTTTCACAAAATGATGGCTTATGTGGATATGGGGGAATATAGCCATCATCAATCAGTGAATGCGGCAGCGTTGATCCAATTTTATCGTGCGAATCACCTCAAAATTATAAATTCCATCTAATTTAGCATAAATTTACTAACTTTCTCCTCCTCCCGCCTTCGGCAATCCATTCATAGTTTTACATTGCACAAAATTAATATGGATAAAAGAATGGGCCATAATTTGGTTGGGGACATTTTTTACTACTAAATGGATGGATGGTGGGATTGGATTTGAAGGTGCACAATATTATATATATTGGCTTATAAATAATATTCATTTACCAAAACAAAAATAGTTTCTTTTGCTGCAGAGGAATTGGGCGATTATTCCATCAAATTTACTGAATAAACAAATTAAAATAAAGAAAATTGATTCTTTATAATGTAAATTTCACACTTAAAGAAAGCTGGGACAAAAATTCCTAATAAATACAAAAATATATAAAGGAATAAAATATGGAAATTTTGGAAAATATTTGTATTTTAATGTAAATATACCTATCTTTGATTGGCTAAAGTTTATTTCTTATTTGAAAAGCTTCTTTAAAGTCGGTTTTGACACTTTATTCCCAAGACGAAGAGTGTCACTATCACCTTTAAATTGTTTTTGAATATGACCAAATTTTTCCCATAATTTTCCCGAGTTTCAAACCCAAAACTGGCATCGACAAATGCGACGAGAATAAAAATGTGGATTGAAGAGGAAATTGAGAGGAAAAATAGAATCATTATGAGAGCACAAATTTACCCGAATCCAATTATCCCATATCACTAAAAAATTATTTTCTTCTGGCCATAACCATTTTTTCCCATTATTTTATTCCAAAAATTACATTGAATCAGCTTTTGGCTCTCTATATTTTGTTCCACAAATTTTCTTACTAAAATTATTCTCCTCCACACACACACCAATGGCATAATTATTTTTCAACATTATTTAATCCTACTTAATTGATAATAAATAAACACAAACTGAATTTTTTCAATTTAAACTTTAAAGTTTATTTAGGGGTAAATTGCCAAGAAAGCTATGTTTAATTTATTTATTTAGAGAAAAAAAAATTGTAAATATTTTTATCGTCCATTTTTATGTCAAAAAGCGTGAAAATGAGATTGTGTGAATGAATTTGAATGAGATCGGTCGGGATTGCTCCTTTTTGAAATGTTGCCTTTTTTCTTCCCCCAAATACCCCAAAAAATGTTCTGTTTTTCGTCGTTCATTTTTCCGCCTCCATTCCTTCCTGTTGTTCGCCTCCTCTCTTACCAAAACGCATCCATTTTCCGGCACTCGGCGCCCGCTAAAAATAATTTTAATTATTTTTAATTCTTTTAATCATTTTTACCTTTCCAAATCGCATCCATTTTCCTTGTGGGGTCCTTTTCCCAAATCGCATCCATTTTACTCCATTTTCGCGCGCTGCCCGATAGAATGGATCGACTGCGTCAAAATCATCGATTGAACCGTCGAGAAGACTCTAAAAATATGTAAAATTAATCAACAATACAATTTTAATCCAAAATGGCCATTTCCCTCTCATTTTGTCTAATTCATAAATTATTATTTCCCTCAACCACCCTTCAATGACATTTCCCTGGGCCAAGAATATGCAATTCGAATTAAAAAAAAAAGAACACAATGGGCCAATTCCCCTCCCTTGGGATAAAAATGGGAACGGGGGAGGAAGCAGACAAGAAGAATTTGTGTCCAAATGAAATAAATTCCACGAAAATTGGGGAAAGGAAGGAATAATTAATTATTATGGAATATATTTTGTGCAAAACATAAATTTTCAAATTCATCAATATTGGCACAAATTGATGGGTAATTTGTCTAATTTATTTTTCCCTAATTAATTCCTCCAATATTTTCGATGCCAAATTTATGCCATTCATCTTTCATCATTCCCCCCTCCCCCCTCTTTTACCCAAAAATATTTATCATTTCAATGCACTTTTGCACAATACCTGAATTGGTGCCTGGGCATATCGACGCAATTGGGAACTGAATTGGGGCAATCCATCCACTTGGCCATTTGATGAAGAGGAAAATGAGGAAATGACAAAAAGCGCCAAAAATATGGCCAAAACAATTTGGGAAGGGGAAATTGGCGAGGAGAAGGGCATTCCGAAGAAGATTGACCGCATATTTTGATTATAATAGGATAATCCGGAAAAAGGCAGAAAAATGCCCTTTTTATAGCTGAAAATGAACAAAGGACACATTAAAATTATTACAAATTAAATTTTAGGACACATCCAATTGGGTGGGAGGCATTCACAAAGGATTTGTTGGAATATTAAAATGACCTTCTTTTTTCTTTGAATGAATGTGGATTTGAAATATAAATTAATATTAATTGGTCAATTCCAAAGAATTCGCCGCATTTGCCGGAAATGAGGGAATAAAGGGAAATTCTGCTGAAACCAAAAATGCAGCAGATGCTTCCTTCATTTTTGTTGAAACAAAATCGAGGAAGGCAAAAAAATGATGTTCCGGGAAGGCGGGGCCTTTGGAAGGGAACATTGTTCTCTAGAAGAAAGAGGTTTTTTGGGAAAATTGAGTGGTTTTTTTTGTGAGGAAGGCCTGAATTAGTATACCTTTATAATTTTTAATGGAGTTCATTTGATGAAATTATTAAACCGATGGCTAATTTGTATAGTTCAATATTGAATATTAGTTTATTTTAGAGTGAATTTGTGGATGGTAAATTTAATGTCCTTATAGATGGCCAGGAAATTATGAAGAAAATTGAGGAAAAATGACTAAAAATATAATCGAAGTGAGTCCATTTTTCACACTTTTTGAGGACTCCCATTTAGAGTATTTAAATGCATTTCCGTTTCCTCTTAAAATTGACCAAAAAAAGTGGTCTCATTTTTTTCTCCAGGTGAAAATAAATCCACTCACTGAAATTACAGATGAATGGCAAAAAACAAAAATATTAAAATGAAAATGGCCGTCTGAAATTCTTCCAATAAAAGACATAAAAAATAAATTGAGAAATTGGCGAAAATTAATGTGATTCGAGGAATTAGCCCATAAAAAATCATTTCCAAAATGGATTAATATGGCCATTTGAATATTTGGAAGCCAGTCAAAATCAGCAAATTAAAACGTAGAATTGGCCATAAAATTCTGATGGAGTCAATAATGGATGGAATGGCTTCCTGCTTCCAATTTATTGGCAACTTTATTTGACGATGGATGAATAAAATGTGAGGAGGTGACGTGGATTTGAATGAATAAATGAATGAATGAATGTTTATGAATGGAAGTGGGAAATGTTACTTTTTATTTTTGGCACATTTTTGGCCATCAGCTTATTTGGTAAGATGGAATTTTGGGCACCAATTTTGGCCCAGTTTTTGCCTTGAGGGCAAGCTTATTTTTTGGGTTAGTCGTGGCCAAAATGAAGGAAGAAACATTTTACTTGGGCATTGAACATTTTGGGAGGAGAAGGAATTGGGTTTCGGTGGCCACAAAACAATTCCGAATTGGATCGTTTTGCATTTAAAATGAATGGGATTAACATTAAAAGGAGGAGAGGCCGAATTTGGGACAAAAAAAGGACAAATGAATGAGCAAAAACACAAAATGGATGGGAGGGAATGGGACATTTCAATGAATTGGTGAATGGAAAATGGAATGGATTGAAAGGGGGAATGTTTATATGTTTGGACAAAATCCATTAAAATCCAGCAGTAATAAAATGCGCATCTTTTCCAGATATTTTCATCTATGGTGTCCTCCAAATGACGCCCACAAAATGAAGCTATTTATTTATTTATTTATTCCATTCACTCAGATCTTTGGAGGACCACGCACTTTTGGCCAACTAACTTTTCTGGGTGGCAATTATGGAAATTTAGTGGATGACCCTGAAAATTTCATCATTCCCAAGAGGGAGGAGGAAAGGCGATTATTGCATTATGAAGTGGGGTAAATTATGCCCAAAATGTGCTTTTTAAGAAATTGTGAAAGGGAAAAATGCCGCCTCCGTCCATTTTGAAATGAACGAAAGGCAAAATGGAATTGGCAAATGAATATTCAAAAAAAAAAAACATTTTGGCATTTTTAAGGTGGAGAATCCTGTGAAAAAAGGACATTTTAAACCATTCTACTTGAAATAATTACACCAAAAAACAGACAGAATTTGGGACAAATTTCCGAAAAAAATACAAAATATACAGATGAAGGGAAATATTTTGTATTTTTAATGGTAAAGAATGATGGGTGGCCGAGATGAAAATGATTTTGAATTATTTTTTTGGTGGGAATTTGAATGAATTTTTGCCCTTTTGCACTTTTGGTGGAATCAATGATTCGTATTCTTATCATACTCACACCATGGAATAAGAATACGAATGGCTGGTACGAAAGCACGAGTAAGAGAAGAGTACGGAAAAATTTTCAAATCACATCACTTAATATTATTTATTAAAATAAATGGTTGAAAATGACATAATGAAGTGAAAAATTGGTATATCCAAAACAAAAATGAATTACAAAATGGAAATTGGAATATATTCATTTTAGGGTTGCAATTCCCATTGGAGGATGGATATTTTTCCTTAAAATGAATAAAATGTACCCATAAATGGGAAGGAAGATATATTCTAATTAATTAATTAATTAATAATGCCCAAATTGATGATATCATCATTTTTGCCAAATATATTTTTAATATTTTTTTGCAACTATGGCAAAAGATGGATGGGCCAAATTTAGGAATTTGGAAGAATTTATTTCCCCGATTTAATTGGATGGAGGTGGAGGCATGGAATTGGGAAATTAAAATAGAAATATTGGCAAAATGAATGAACTTTTTCAGGGAAATTCCAATTTCCGTCATTTCAAGAAAAACAAAGAAAAAATTGATTAAATTTGGGAAAAACGCCGATTAAATATTCAATTATAAATTTAAATAATGCCAAAAAGCCATTCATTCAGCCAATTCAATTTTGAATTAATTTAATTTGCCTTAAGGCAACGTTGACTCTTTTATGTTGCTTATATTTTTTATATCGTAATGGAATGATGGCAACCGGAAATGAATTGGATAAGAATCTCCGTTTCCGACTAATTTCCATCCAATCAGTCTATTCCACCACACACAAATTTTGTTCGGTTCATTAACGTCACTCATCCAAGAAACCCTCTAAATTTTTGGCAAAATTCGACGAATTTCGTCTTTTTTAAAGAAGCCAAAAAATTTTGGTTCTTTTTTTGGATTTTCCTCCATCAATACACAAATTTAGAAGGGAGCGAAAAAGAAGGTAGACAAAGAAGAGGATTTACAAGAATTTTTGGCTGAATTTATTCGAATTTATTCTATTATTAATTCGTAATTCGAATGGAAAATGGAGATTTTCTAAATTTATTTCAATTTGAAATATTTTATTATTCAATACTTATCGGTCATCCGAGAACAGAATCGGACATTTTTTGAGATTTTTTATATTTTTTTATATTTGATTGTAAAACTATTAAAAAAACACTATTATCAATTTTGTAGTAACTTTGAGTGATTTTAGGAGTTAAAAAATCAGCTCCGGATAACCGTTGTGTACCAATTTTCCATATTTATTAAATTTGGCAACATTTTCTTGATATATATTGAAAAAGGAGAAAAAATTAAATAGTAAAAAGGTTATGAGATACAATTTTTAAATTATAATAATTGGGGAATTAATTTTTATTGAGGGTGGATTTGGGTGGGTGGAACAATTATTGGGAATATAATATTCCTTTTTTGGGACCATTTTTGAGCATTTGCCAAATGTTCATTTTAGGCATGCCCTTTGGCTGCAAAAAACCCAAAAATAGAATTATAATTAGTTGGGAAAATTGGTTGGATTAATCCCAATGAATTCTTTTTGCCGATGGAAATTCATTTCCTTAAAATTTTTTCATATTTTACCAAACTAAATAATTTTCAAAAATTTAAAACAAATTTTTATGGCTAAATTGGCGTATTCCCGAAAAAAAAGATTTTGTGAGGAAAATGAGCAAAAATGTTGGCTCATTAGGCCATTTTAAAGGCGAAAATTTGGGAAAAAGTTTTCTTCTAAAAGACGAAACCATTTTCTTCTGGAATAACAAAACTGATTAGAATTAGTAAATTTTATGACATTTTTTGAAGAAAAAAAAATGTTGAAATAATTAGCAAAATTGGAAAAATAATAAAAGTACAAAAATTTGAGTCGAAAAATGAAAAGATGATTCCGGGCGAAAAAGTTTTATTAAGGAAATGCGTCAAAATATTAATATTATTTGGTCAAGAGGTTTTGCGTAGGGGAAGCAATTCTCTGCAAAATTTGATTTGAGGGAAGCAACAAGCAAAAGACGATAAATTTGAAGAGGAATGCAAATTGCAAATTCAACATAATATTTAGTAAATTTATTTTTATTCATTTTTGCGTGGGATTACGCAGAAGTCAATGACGAATGGAAATCAATTTTAAATTCGATTTGGATTGAGGAATTCATCCATTTTTGCAACTAAATTCAAGGAAAAAATGCAAAAATGAAATTGCAAAGTAAAATATTTCCATTGGCCATTTTTTCGTCTGTGGCCAATTCCAAAAGTTCGTTCCAAATTTAATTATTTTTTGTTGCCTAAATTGGCCATTTTGCTTCGTCATTTCCGTGATTTTTTTGGCATTGACGGCAAAACAAAAAAAAACAATGCTAAATCAATTTGCACACTGTCAATTTGCAGTGAGGAAAATATTACAAAAAAAAAACAATCGTGGGAATAATATTCTGAAAAAATATGTGTATTTATATTTATTGATAAATTTAAAAATCACCCAATTCTCAATTATATTCTATATTCACCCAATTCTCCCTTTTCCATATTAAGCTTCAAATAAATTCAACAAAATTATGATAATTTTGTCTATTTTGAATAATTCCTATATTTTATTTATTCCAATATTTTGGAGGAATAATAATTTTATTCAATCTGAATTTTTTCACAATTAAAATAATAATTTTGGCGTATTTTTATGTATTATTATTATTATGTATTTGCAATTTGTGATGGCTTCATTTTGCATTTTCACGCGGAAAGTATTGTCGATGATTTTGATGAGAATAATGTGCTGCTGGTCATCCTCGCCCTTGGCTCAATTTGCCGACAATTTTGGGTAGCACCAAAACCCAATGGGGGTTTTCTCCAGCGAATCTGTGGATATGTGGAATGTCAAATTAATTAAATTCCATATTTTAAATTATAATAATATAAAATATATGTCAATGGCAATAATTCCTAGGGACTTTTCCTATTCAGCCTACAGTACCCCCACCCTCTTTTCCTAATCATCCTCGTCACCCTACAATCAAATATTGCCCCAATCTGTCTTTTTAAGCCCAATCTTTTTTCTCTCTACTTTACCCCTTCAAATTTTTATCAAATTTTCTACGCAATTAATAAAAAATAATTAAAAGTTGATTCAACTTTAATCCCTATCAAATTCCTTGGGCCATTGGGGGCTTAGGTCTCTGGCGAAGGCACGGGGCGTGAGCCTAGGCCAAGCTCTGGCCCCAAACAACTTTAGCCCTAGATCTTTAGCCAAAATTAGGACTAATAATAATAATATACTACTTTGATTTCTTTTCATTTATTTAAATTAACAAATTTTATCCCATTTTACCATGGCCATATCCGTTGTCTCCTCTTTGCCTCTCAATGCCGCCAATGTACTTCCTCCACTACTTTGTCTTCTTCTCATCATTTGTGGTTCTGAAAATGTCCAAAATTCGTCAAATTTTCCCAAAATTACGTTGAGTCCATCGCCAATCCGATAATTTTAATCGACAAGGCAATTGTTCGGCCAAAACTGAATGATGCGTTACCAACATTGGCAATGATTGGAAATATCGTTTTGAGCCTCTAATCCGATATCCATGTTCATTTCGAATCACCAAATAGTGGGCAATTCCCTTTGGATTTGTCTTCTCATTTTCCTCCACCCGAACACTCAATGCCAGGCATTTTCGCCTGCTTCCGGACAATCGAAGCATGAAATGGCCAATTGGCATTTGCCGCAATTGTTCCATCACATAATCCCTTAATAAAAGAACAATTAATTTATATATATTTCTTCCATTCTCACTTTTCATTTGGCCCACAAAAATATGCCAATCTTTCCAATTCATCGGCCATACATTCCTCAATTGGGTAAATCCATTCTTTCCTATAATTAAATATTTAATTCCCATTTATTTCCCCCAATTTATTTCTCACAATCTTTCATCATAAACCAATTCAATTGGCGATGGACCCCTCAAATTATTATTTAATTCTTCTGCCAGCGGTGGATCATTTTTGATACAATTTTGCTAAAATATTCAAATTTAATATTTCAAAATTTGTTTAGTTTTTGCCTTATTTGGTGGTGAATGATTTGATGAATTTGAAGAGAAACGTTGTTGAGTGGCAAATTTTGATGAATTTGATGAGGCCGAATTCCTTTTGGCATCAATCTTTTAGAGGGAATATTCAATAAAAATGAACGAATTTGAAGGAAAACCATCATTGTGGTGGATTGGAATGCTGGGGCCGGAGGGAATGGAGGATGCAAAAATCCTTTTGATGATGAATTTCCCGAATCCAATGGCCTTTTTGGCGTGGAAAATGCCGTCGATGAAGTGCACGAACGCAATGGGGTCAATGGCCAACGAGGCTTACGAAAACGAACTTCAAGAAGGAGGGGAAATGGAATTGAAGGTAAATTCCCCATTTAAAACCATTTTGATTGGTTGGTGATGGCAATTGCGGCTTTTTAAATTCTGGACTACTTTTTTGCTGCTTTTTTGGAGTGCCAAAAATTTTTTGAATCAAAGAGGAAGAAGATATGCGCATTTGGGATCGACTTCGCTCCAAAAAGCCCCCAACTTTTTCCTATAATCAAATTTAGATGAAAATAATTTGTCATCCCAGCAGCTCCTTACAAACCTTTTTTGGCGTTTTCAATTTGCTTGGATTCATGAGGGGCGAAGTGGCAACATCCCGAACAGAGGCAGAAGGCAATCGCAATTTTGAAGAAGGACTAAATTCAAATATAATTTAAAAATTAAATAAATTCGAATTTTAACTTTAAATTAATATTTTGTAATCTAATCTTTATTATATTTTTAGCTGAATTCTGATTTTTTTGTGTTTTTTAATCAAATTCTGATTTTTTTGTATTTTTAGTTAATTCTGATTTTATGTGTTTTTAGTCAAATTCTGATTTCGTGATTTTAGTCAAATTCAGATTTTTTGTGTTTCATTCATTCTAATTCTGATTTTTTGTATTTTTTTAGGTAATTCTGATTTTTTGTGTTTTTAGCTAATTCTGATTTTTTGTGTTTTTAGCAAATTCTGATTTTTTGTGTTTTAGTTAATTCTGATTTTTTGTGTTTTTAGTAAAATTCTGATTTTTTGTATTTTTAGCTGAATTCTGATTTTTTGTGTTTTTAGTCAAATTCTGATTTTTTGTATTTTTAGCTGAATTCTGATTTTTTGTGTTTTTAGTCAAATTTTGATTTTTTTGTATTTTTAGTTAATTCTGATTTTATGTGTTTTTAGTCAAATTCTGATTTCGTGATTTTAGTCAAATTCAGATTTTTTGTGTTTCATTCATTCTAATTCTGATTTTTTGTATTTTTTTAGGTAATTCTGATTTTTTGTGTTTTTAGCTAATTCTGATTTTTTGTGTTTTAGTTAATTCTGATTTTTTGTGTTTTTAGTAAAATTCTGATTTTTTGTATTTTTAGCTGAATTCTGATTTTTTGTGTTTTTAGTCAAATTCTGATTTTTTGTATTTTCAGCTGAATTCTGATTTTTTGTGTTTTTAGTCAAATTCTGATTTTTTGTGTTTTTAGCTAATTCTGATTTTTTGTGTTTCATTCATTCTAATTCTGATTTTTTGTGTTTTTAGTCAAATTTTGATTTTTTGTGTTTTTAGCAAATTCTGATTTTTTGTGTTTTAGTTAATTCTGATTTTTTGTGTTTTTAGTAAAATTCTGATTTTTTGTATTTTTTGCTGAATTATGATTTTTTGTGTTTTTAGTCAAATTCTGATTTTTTGTGTTTTTAGTCAAATTCTGATTTTTTGTGTTTTTAGCTAATTCTGATTTTTTGTGTTTTTAGTCAAATTCTGATTTTTTGTGTTTTTAGTTAATTCTGATTTTTTTGTATTTTTAGGTAATTCTGATTTTTTTGTTTTTAGTCAAATTCTGATTTTTTGTGTTTCATTCATTCTAATTCTGATTTTTTGTGTTTCATTCATTCTAATTCTGATTTTTTTGTATTTTTAGGTAATTCTGATTTTTTGTGTTTTTAGTTAATTCTGATTTTTTGTGTTTTTAGCTAATTCTGATTTTTTGTGTTTTTAGCTAATTCTGATTTTTTTGTGTTTTTAGTTAATTCTGATTTTTTTGTTTTTAGTCAAATTCTGATTTTTAGTGTTTTTAGTCAAATTCTGATTTTTTGTGTTTTTAGTAAAATTCTGATTTTTTGTATTTTTTGCTGAATTATGATTTTTTGTGTTTTTAGTCAAATTCTGATTTTTTGTGTTTTTAGTCAAATTCTGATTTTTTGTGTTTTTAGCTAATTCTGATTTTTTGTGTTTTTAGTCAAATTCTGATTTTTTGTGTTTTTAGTTAATTCTGATTTTTTTGTATTTTTAGGTAATTCTGATTTTTTTGTTTTTAGTCAAATTCTGATTTTTTGTGTTTCATTCATTCTAATTCTGATTTTTTGTGTTTCATTCATTCTAATTCTGATTTTTTTGTATTTTTAGGTAATTCTGATTTTTTGTGTTTTTAGTTAATTCTGATTTTTTGTGTTTTTAGCTAATTCTGATTTTTTGTGTTTTTAGCTAATTCTGATTTTTTTGTGTTTTTAGTTAATTCTGATTTTTTTGTTTTTAGTCAAATTCTGATTTTTAGTGTTTTTAGTCAAATTCTGATTTTTTTGTGTTTTTAGTCAAATTCAGATTTTTTGTGTTTCATTCATTCTAATTCTGATTTTTTGTGTTTCATTCATTCTAATTCTGATTTTTTGTATTTTTTTTAGGTAATTCTGATTTTTTGTGTTTTTAGTTAATTCTGATTTTTTGTGTTTTTAGCTAATTCTGATTTTTTGTGTTTTTATAGTCAAATTCTGATTTTTTTATATTTTTAGTTAATTCTGATTTTTTGTGTTTAGTTGAATTTTGATTTTTTTGTGTTTTTTAGTTTATTACTTTATTAAATATCTTCAAAAAAAATTAAATATTTTATCTTTTATTTTATTTTACCTGCTTTTCACCATTTGAAGTGGGTCAAATGGTTTTGAATCCTGGGAAAGTGTCTGCTGAAAGGCAGAAGATAAAACTGATTCAATTTCTTCGACCTTTATGGGGATAATTACAAAATATTGATGGAATAATGATACCTCAAAGGCAGTTTCGGTACGAAAAACGTGGCATTGTTTTCGATATGGAATATGATGGCCACTGTGTGAGGGTTGTTCCCTGGTGATGTAGGCCAATTGGCGGGTTTCGACACGGCCAACAACGCAACAAACTTTTCGAATTGGATGCGACAAAAATATCAACTGAAAATATGAAATGGAATGAAATATTCAAAAATAACAATGGAAATGGACACGAAAATCCATCATTTTGACAAAGGGAAAATAGGGAATGAAATGGATTGGCATTGGCATTTCTCATCGGGGCCAATGAAAGATGTGTTTGGATGGATGGAGGAATTGGCCATTCATTCTCATTCAAAATCATTTTGCATAATGGACTGACTCATCAGAGGAATGGACATTTATTTGGATGGTGGATGGACATTGGACATTTTGCTTTATGGAATATCGCCCCAAGGGAATTTCTATATATGTTTCAAAAAAACAAAAAATAAATAAATAAAATTTGATTCAAATTTGCATTTATTATATAATTCTTTAATTTTGTATTCAATTTACATTTCCTCCTAATATTCACTCAATATGGGATTTAATTTTGGCCAATTAATTTCAAAATTGAATAGTCCCTTTATTAACATTTCTTCCCATTGAATTGACCGGTCGAAAATGAGACGAATAAGGGAAAATTGACCACCGGAAGGGCTAAAATAGCTCATCGCCGCCGCAATCTGTTGTTGCGTCGCCTCCAATCCCCACTTTTGACCCATCTTCCAATTTCCTTTATATTTTTGCCTTGCAGCTGTTGCCAGCACAATAATACCCGTTTTTCGCCATTTGATTTTGTGCCCTTTTGAATGAGAAGAAACATGATTCTTTCCCCCGAGGGGCAAAAGGAGAGTGAAAAGGGGCCAAAATGTTGTTGGAAGAATGCAACAAAACAGGTGTTATTGGGGAATAAATTGGAGAAGATGAGGCATATGAGGGTATTTGACCGGCCAAGACACATAATTGACCGTGGAAATATTCAAAAATATTATTCATTCCCTTTTTACATTTTCCGAATATTTGCACTTTTTAAAAGTTCTTTATCAAAAGAAACAATTGAATTGAAAGTAGGCCATTCATCGCTCAATCGTAAGGCAGAAAGAATAAATAAATTGGATGGCATCGGCCATTGGCACAAATATTTGAATGAATGGAATGCGCAACAATGTTGCAATTTTGAATGGGCGTCCATTTTTCATTATCTTTCCAATTCCCCCTTCCCCCTCCCAATTCATCAAAGGAAATTCCCGACTAAAATGCCTATTAAAATAAAATTAATAATAAAATAATCATTTCCTTCCTTTGATTGACTCTTCTGTCTTCTCTTTCAATTTCACTGGATTACCATCCCAATGGCCAAATAATATTATTCCATAGATGGTCTCCTTTCCCATTTTAATTCCCTCTATTTTTGGATTTGATGGATTGGTTTCCTTCCCTTTCTTTTCCCCATTTTCGCCGATTTATTCGTTATTTATTCCCTTCAATGAATACACAAAGAAAACGGGGTTTCCTTCCTTTTTGGTAGCTGAATGTGCCGAAATTGAGAGGAGTAAATTATTCGGCGCCGGTGGACGCAATAAACTTTTTCATTTCCTTCTTTTTCCCTTTGGGCAATCCAAAAAAAATGGGAAGGGGAAATTGATGCCGAAAAAGGAGTCAATTTTTATTGGCCACTGGAAAATCCAATGAAAAAAAAAATGAATTAATTTATTCATTTCTGTCTATTTTGGTTGTTTGCCTAAATCAGTGTCAAATATGGACAAAAAAGAGAAAGCAAATATTGTTGGATGACAATTTGAATGGAAATTGAAACCAAATATGAGTGAGTCCCATTTTTGAACAGGGTCAAATGCCATTCAAAAATCACAGTGATCCCCATCACTTTTGTCCCCGGTGAGCAATTCGCAGAATATCCAATTTCAAAAATGCACTATAGAATTTGGGCAATGAATTTTCCCCGGCAAGTTGGCGATTGAAAATGATATTCCCTTCTACCTCAATATTCCATCAAAAAGATCAAATGGCAAATATACAAATAAAACATATTGTTTAAATTTTAGCATTTATTTTTGCCCAATATTCTGTGCACCCATAAATATATGTATTTTTGGCTTCAATTCCTTCCATTGTTCTCAACAAAATTGGGGTGAACATGGAGAAAGCCACTTGACACGTTGTGCATCCCAAAGAACCACTTTAGGTTGGCTGAGAAAAGTGCACCCATCTTAAATTTGTGACCACACACATTGACCAAAATGGCCTTTGACCTTCTTCTTAAAGTAGCAGAGTGGCTGAACTTGGACAGATATTCCCCTTTATTATAGTGATTTGATTACTTAAAAAGAGCTAAAAGTAATTCGAGAAGATGAAAACAAATCAAAATGAATTTGAAAAAAAGGGAATTTAAAATTATTTTTTAAGTAATTAAATAAGCCAAGATTGGCATTCCATTGATTTTATTTTTTGTTTGATTGTACAGTACATAAATATTATTTTTTCTGATATACCTTGAGGCCATAAATTTGAATGTTTCCGTCCATTTTCTTCTTATCCAAATTCAAATCTAAGTATTTTGTCTCAATATTCTTTCCTCCTATTTTTGCATGTTCATGGCACCCCATCCCAACCCAAAAGTCGGTCATGGTCATAAAATGATTTTGACGATGTTTCCTTCATATTCCCCCTAAAATTGTTGTACACAAAATACCCTTAGTTAAATATAGGGGAGAATGGGAAAGTGGCCTGAAGCAAAAATGGAATAAATTCCAAATTAATTAAAGTTGCCAAAAATGAATGAATTGGCTAAATTACATATATTTTGTTGAATAATTTAAAAGGGGAAATTCTCGAGTGTTTTTCGCTTATTTCCTATACCCAAAATGCTTCCGTTCCATCCAAGTACCGCCAATAATCCGATTATTATTTTGCATATTCTAGAATGGTGGGAAATTTGTACAAATAAAGTTGGCATTTTTATTTAAATTTTGTGTTCCCATTATTCTTTATTTCTGCTTAATTTTCATTAAGTGAATTTTGTTTTATTCTAAAGGCAAAAGCGAAATTTACTATTGTATTTTAAGTGCTATTCCCTCTATTAAACCATTCCATTACAATACCCAAAATGACCTTTGTGCCACGATAAAAGAGAGAATGTTGGTTGGGGTGATGTTGGGGAAAATGAGACGAGATAATCCGGTGCCGAGAATTGAATTCCCCTATAATATAGTTGATGATGAAGATTGATTGAGATGAGTGTGTCCGAATGATTCCCCCCCCCCCCCCCCCCCACCCCATCTAACCACTTCAATCCAATTCCACTGGCATTTCGAGAAATGTGAATTTGCATAAATTCGAATTGGCTTCACAAATTTGACATGCAAAGTAGTCGAAAGAGTGAATAAATGTGTCGTGGAATGCCCCCAAAGTTCTTGTTTTAATCCCCCAGCATTCACTTTTTGTTTGCCCTCCAAAAGTCGATGCCGAATTTTTAGGATCATTTGGGTGGAATTAATCCGCTAATCTTTTGCCCGACTCCATTCTCGACATTCATTTTCTCACTCAAATGCAAATCTGATGCGAGGAGGGGGTGATTGGGTAATGATGTGGGGAATAGCCCCTCTGGGGAGGCAAAAATGTTTTGGTTTTTTAATTCAATCAAATTTGAATTTGGATAAACAAAAAAAAAAAAAAGAATGAAAAAGAGAATGTTATTTGATATTTTGGTCCAATTCATCCAACATTCAATCAAAAATGAAATGAAAATGAGGACAAAACAATAATTGGTACTTAATTTGGATGGAGAATAAACAATGAAAAAAAGAAAATTGAGAAAATAACCGAGATCGAGAATTCCGAGAAAAAACACGAAAGGAAAATGAAACCTTATAAATTGGGCTAATAAATTGGCAGCTTTGCAAAAATGTCCATATCCCAGAAAGAATTTGATGCATTTTTGAATGAATTGGCCTCAATTTAGTGCCAAAAATTGGCCTGGAAACGAAACAAAAATGGATGGAAGCGGATTAAGGTGGTCGCCGGAAATGGACATTTCTCAAATTTCAATTGTTTTATGGGAAAAAAATGGAATGAAGCCAAAAATGAATATAAAATTCAAAAATAAAAATATTAATACCATCTTATTTTTCCATCCAAAATATTCCACCATTTTTATTATTTTAGTAATAAAATGTGTATTATTCCCACCTCCTTCCATGCTGATTATCTTCTTTGCCCCCCGAATCTTTTCTTATGGCTGAAAGCAGATTAATTTGGATGGTCCAAATGCGGAAGAGGAAATGGAAGGGAAGTGGATTAGCGCATGGGGACACATTTTGGGTGGATTGGATGGATTCATTCATTCATTTTGTGTGTCAAATCCACGAAGGAATGAGGGAAGCCGCTAATTAGGATTGACTGGGAATTGGAATATGGATGGACAAGTTTTTGAAGGGAATAATTGGCAAATATTTTTGATACATTTCTTCCCCAAAAAGGATGGCAAGGCCAAAAGGCAATTTTAAAGGGAAATCTTTGTGATGATGGTAACCCGTAATTAATACGGCCCAAATTGATTTTCCCGAGGGCAAATGGCCGCAATCCAATTCCCAAACCAAATTAGGGCGAGAATGGGAGGAGGGAGAGGGCGAATTGGACAACAAAATTTGGGATTGAAGGAAGATAGATTGACCAAATTGGCAATTTAGATAGAAAGGGCGGAAAGGGGATTATGCAACCTTCGGAAATATTGGCCCATTTTTGTTGGTTATGTGAAGGTCAAATTAGGGAAAATAATTGGTTAGATGGAAATTAACCCGAAACCCACTTTTGGATTGTCGACGGCCGTTGCGATTATTTCATTTGGGGAAATGGCCAAAATGGAATGTGTTCCGGCTAATCTGCCCTTTTGTTGTTGTTGCTGTGTAATTCCATTTGTGGATGAGCCAAGAAGGGAGTCAAGCCTTTTGGCCACATTTTCAGCACAAATTTTGCCAATAGGGAATGTGCCGGACCACTGCAAAATAATTCCAATCAATTTACATATATTTTGACCTCTTTCCTCCCATTCATCCATTCCGTTAGTATTTTTTCCTTCTATTGTTTTCGCCCCATTTTATTGGTCCATTTATTCAAAAAATATGAATGGAATGGATAGAAAGGCATTTTTTTTATTGTTTTTTTCCTATTGTCCATTTGTGCATTTACATATTTTTGCCATTTCTTTTAATTCTACCTCAACTCGCCAACTCATTGTGAAAATTGTTGGGCCTTCCATCAATTGTGGCTCATTCTGCGGATGTTGGTCATCCATTTGTCCAATTTGCTAAAAAAGTAAATAAATATTTCACAATTCAAAATAAATTCCTCCACCTTTTCAATGATCCTCCTTTGTTCCCCACTTTCGACCATCTGCCCCCAACCATCATTTTGTTGGTTTTTTTGTGCGCCAAACCCATCTGCTGCTATTCCTTTTTCTTCTTCCTTTTTCAATTCATCAACATTTTCTCCCCTTTCTCCTCCGGAATTTTCCCTTGGCGGTGATTCTTTTGTGGCTGCCCTTTTCCGATTGTTGCGCATTTAATAGAATTTGAAGGATTGAAATGGGATTAAATTCACTCTGGAATAAATGGCAGCTGCAAAAATATTATAAAAATAATTCAAATTCATTTGCTCAAAAATGCATTATTCTTTAGTTTGGGAGGAATACAAATATCGTGACTTTGGGAGAATAATGTGAATGGAAGGACAATGGGCAGAGGAGGAGTGGGAGAAATGCATCGGTGGCTTGCGGTTTTTAGAGGTTTTGCTCTAAAAGAAAGGAACAAATTGGGGGGAAGGTGTACAAATTTTCGGCAGAAGCAGGTTTTGGGGAAGACATTCTCGCCTTTGTTCTTTTGTTCTAATTTTATGATTCACCGTCGACGTGAAAAACAGCTGAAAATTACAACAATTTTGGAAAATAGTAAAAAATGACATTTCTCCAAATTTGGCCACTCATTAGGATAAAAAACTGGCCATAGAGGGTTTTGAAGGGGAAAAGGGGACATTAAAAAGAGAAATGGGCCAACAATTTTGGGGGAAGGATGAGGGCGAAGGACACATTTCCCTTTGGGGGCAAATGATGAGAGGGAATTGGGCGTGGATGAGGGAGGGAATGGGCAAGTGGAATGGGAGAAGCGAAGGGCATTTGGAAATTGGGGCGGGCCAAATAAAAACAAGAGGGGAGGAATTTATATGGAAAATGAATAATTGTGAAATGGAATTGGCCACTTGAATAATTATTTTTTTAATTTTGCCAACTCATTTGATGAATAATCGAATAAAAAATACAATGGGAAAATGACAATTTTTTAGTATTGCTGCTGTTCAAATTCAAATTAATCATTCCATTCAGTCATTGTTTGAACAAATGAATGGAATTCATTTTGATGTGAATAAGCATAAATCAATTCGCCCCCTCAATTATCGTCCACATTCTTTTTTAATTCCATGGAAAATATATGTGCCTCTGGATTTCATCAATCTTTTGAGTAAATACTAAATATTCCCAATGAAGCTTATTTCAAATTAAAAGCGGATTATTGGGCCATTTCTCCCAATTAATTATAAAAATGAAAATGAATAAAATTATATATTTATTTTGATGTAATATATATTGAAATATTTTGTTTAATTATTTGATGAATGGTGGACATGGTACAAAAACGGCAACATCAAAGATAAAAAATGCCATAAAAAAGGAACTCCCGAATTCTCACTGCTGGACATTTTTGAGGACGAGAGAAACTGGTGGTGAAAGAAAAGCGCAAATGGCGGAAAAGGAGGAATGAATGAAGGGACAAAATGATGATTATATAATTGGATTGGAGGATTGGTGGAGGAATGGGTGGAACAAGGCCAAAAGGCAAAGCGGCAAAATGGACAAACAAATCGGACCAATGGATGATGAGCTCATCCAAAAGAGGAAAACACTGTCTTGGCCTTGGGCCATTCCCCTCCCCAACTGGGAATGGGAAAAAGTTGAATTCTTGAAAAAAATTTTTTAAAAAAATAGTAAAACTGTGTTTAGGAGGAGTATCCAAAAAAATACAATTTTGATTCTAATTTTCCATCCCATTCTTCTCCATTTGATTTATTTTTATCTGAACGCGCCATCAGCAATTCCAATTGACCAATTCTATGTACATACAAACTTTATTTGAAGTGTCCATAAAAAAAGAAAGGCTGCGCCTCAGAAGATTCATAGGTTTATAATTCGTTTTTTTTATTTGATCGGATTCATTTTTTAATCAAATATCTTTCAACTTTATTTTATTTAGGATTTGTAATCAAAAGTTTAATATTTCATATTTATGTATAGTAAAATTATACAAAAATATATGTTTTTATCATTCCAATATATAGGTATTAAATTCATCATCTTGTATTTGTGTTGTGTACAAAATACAATATAATATATACAATAATTTTAATTTAAATGCCGATGCCGCTATAATTTATAGCTTATAGTATTCATGACATGATTTATTCTAATTTATTCATCTATTAATTCATCAATTCTAAAGTCTCTCCATTCGTCGCTTGTTTGAGAAGCCATCCATATATGGATTCATAGACGACCAACATCATTCCGCCGCCAGGGCCAAAAATAAATGCAAAGGGAAGGAGCCTCCTATGAGAATTGAATATTGGATATTTTTTAATCGAATATATTATAATTGTAAAAGTATTGTGGGAGAATTATAATTATAATTGTAATTATAAAACAATTTCCGGAAGGATTGTAATTGTAATTAAATAATAAATTAAATTTGCCTATAAATGGTGCCGAATCCATGTTGTCGATGAACAAGAGAAATGGTTTGCCAAGTTGTGAAATAAATTCGCCCATTTTCTGGCTGCGGACCTTGGATTCTACTTTTGGCCACATCGAATGGAATATTGGCCAAATTGGCAATAATTGCGGAGAGGGAGGCAATTGTGAGGCGAATCGGCAATCTACCTTCATTTTGACCCTCTTTTGGCCTATGTTCTGGACAAATTGATGTTCTGACATGAATAATATTGTTGGATATATGTATATTGGAGGAATGAACCTTAAATTGTGATAAATTCCAAAATAGCAACAATTCCAAATGCCATGCCTCCATAAATTTGCGCCAATTCCAAGGAAAAGTCCATTCCTTCCCCATCCATTTTGGTGTAAAATTTCGCGTGCCACATTTGCCGCACTTTTTTGCTATTATTTAATATATGAATTTAATTAAATTGAGGAAAACTTGATTCAATGGAATGTTCAATTCAGATTGCAATCGAACTTTGACAACTTCGAATGGACAAACGAGGACAGCTTCGGTGAATCCAGTGAAAAGACCAGACAATGAAAAACGCTTAAAAAAAGTTCAGGAATTATTTTGGGAATTGTTGCTGAACGAACAGCCCATTCTGGCAATTTTGATTCCAATAAATTAAATCCATTTGAATAATGGTCAAATGCCGTGAATTTGATTGCCCTTTTCGGAGTTTCCACAATCAATGGGGGCAAAATGCCTTTGTAAAAGCCTAAAAATAATTTTGGATTGGCCATTTTATTATTTGAATTTGAATGAATACCCGATGGCCCTTCATTCCGAAGTGTGCCCTGGATACAATGGAAAATTCCATTGAATTGGCCAATTTGCAATCGAGTTTTCATGCAATCGAATGGATGGGCAAAACATACTTCGATTATTCCTATAATATTTCCATTTAATTATGAAGTTTAATATTCTATTGAAATATTAATTCAATTCATAGAAAGTTCCACTTTTGTATTTTTCTAATTTGCATTTTAGTCGAATGAAATGTTCCAAAAACCTGCAATTCCACCAGCCGTAAAATGGCGTCCACTCTCTTTAAAATGTTCAATAACTTTTTGGCTTGATGATGAGGATGAAGGTGAATTGGACATAACAACATTTTTTGAACTCATTTTTGGTAAATACAATACAAAGGAAAAGATGTGTTTGACAAGAAAAAAGTTGTAGAAATCACAAAAAATACCCGAAATGGCAATAAATTGTCGTCAATATTTACAATAATATTCTTTATAATATATTTTGAAGATAATTAAGTAAATTTTATCAAATTTTTTATCATGACGGTAGATGGAAGCATTCATTTGAGGGAGGAATAGACGACGATTTCCCAATGCCCTTTTTTATTACTCACTCACAATCAAAGGGAGAGCATGTGTTTCCCCATGTGACGTAATTGACAGCCGCCGACGGCTGTCAATTACTTTTCTTTTAGAATTCTTTGTACTTTGGTTTCACTTGTTATTTGTGAGTAGGCGTAGAAAATCGAAACTACTAGATGAAATAATTTTACAATAAATTTTTCCAAATTTTTTAGTCATTTTTTAGTTCCTTTGAATTTCTGGACAAATAGCTAATTTTTGTATCTGGTTTCTGGTGGAATCCGAAAAAAAATGAAGTTCACTCGATAGAACCCGAAGAGTTGACAAGTAAATAAGATCAGAATACCGTTCCTTTTTATTTCAATTCTATAATTTGATGACTTGAATTGACCGTTGAATATATTGTGAAACACTCAATTGTATTCAGCAAATTTAATATTTTAAAAATTTATTTATCCGAATATAAATTAAAAATTATTAAAAAATATTGAATTTACAGAAAATAAAAATTGTGTACGATAAAATGAGAAAGAAGATGGAATGTTGATTTGTCACTCGGGCAGAAAAATAAAATAATATAACAAATAAAATAATTTAAAAAAATATCAAAATAGGTAATCATTTTTAATGCACATTTAAGTCAAGAGGAAGGGGAAAAATTAACTTTCTAATTTTGATTGTCCATCCATTGGTACAGTAGACTTAAATTCTGTACAACCAAATTGATTCGGTGGATCATCGCTGAATTTGCAAAAAATTGAACGTTTATGATTGCCCTTTAATGACAGCAAAGATGGCAAACTTTAATTTTAAGGAATTTAATTTTATTTTAAATTAATCAAATTACTTTTGTTCATCCTCTGTGGAAATCATTTTCAATTGCAATTCTCCAACCAATTGGCGAAGTTCAATAAAATTCTATTAAATATTTTAAAATTAAAAAACCCAAAATTTTTTAATTACATTTTCATTCAATTGTTGAGGAAAACCAAGGAGGGAATATGCCAGCACCCGGACATGACCAATAAATGCAAATTTCATTTTTGTATTTTGGAATTGAATGGAATTGGCCAACCAATCCAAATTACGTTCAACCACCTTTTTGGGTGGACAATTTTAATTTATTATTTTTGCTAAATTTATTACGGCTTGTTTCTCCTCTGGTGGACTATTTTCGTCAATTTTTCCAAAGTAAAAATTTAATTTTAATGTCACTTTTTGTGCATCAATTGTCAAAAATTGATTCTAAATTAAATGAAAAATAAACAAAATTAAAATGTTAAAAAATGAACCGAAATTCGAAATTGTTGTTTTTGGAATGATGGATTTTGGAAGAAAAATTGTTCAATGCAATGTGCTAAAATTAATTAATAAATTAAAAATAAATTGAATTTACATGGATTCAACACATTTTCACTCAATCGAATGACCATTTTTGGGTCAGCAAAAATTTGGTCCAGCAATTGTTGGCCTTCTTTATGGAAAAGAAAAACTGCTGGAAGTTTTACCTAATTAATTGGGGAAAATGTGTTAAAAAATATTTTTTCTTAACTTTTTCTTCAATAACATTTTCATCGGCATTTTGCCCTGTCGGATATGCGGCACTCATTGCGAATAAAGGGGAAGTGGCCACACTGGTTCCGGGTTGATTATCTTTAAATATATTATAATATATTTTAACATATATAATTAATTTACCAATAACAATTAATCCAATTGCGCCAGCATTTTGTGCAAATTTGGCCTTTTCCTCAAACATACAATTTCCCCTTTGGGCAATGGCAATTCGCCCTTCCAATTCCTTTGCATTTTGTGGAGCACTGCATCCCCTCAACGGGTCCATCAATCCAATTTCCCCAACAACCTTTATTTTATTTATTTTAAATAATTTAAAATTAATTAAACCCCAAAATTTGGCCCATCAAATTTCATTCCAAATTGTGCCGGAGCGGCGATAAAATGGGAAAAACCAAAATGGGGGAATGAAACAATTTGGACCACTCGATCCATTTGGAGCACTTTATTAAAGGGCATAATTTAATTTTAATTCGTTTTTTTTACTTGGCATTTCCGATGATGTTTGTTCATTTAAATATTTGCTCATTTCCTTGATGAATTGCAAACCATAAAATGCCTTGACCATATTTTTGGCCTAAATCAAAACAATTTGAGCTTTTTAATATTTTATTTTTTGATTTATTTTAGAAGATATGGAAGAATATAAGCAAATGAGACCCGGAAAATAGTCAATAATAATACAATTTGTGAATGAATGGATTGTTTTGGAATTTGGATGAGGGAGAGGAAGGCACCAAATGATTATAAATGTTCACAAAATATGCAAAATGGTCAAAAAAATACAAAGATTTGGATATAAGTATTCTATATAATCTATTATTATGGATGGATGACTAATATTATTAAGCTCTTAATAATTAATTTTGTAAATAATTTTTTTTCCAATTATGCTTTTGAATTATTCCTCCTCCTTATGCACTTCCTCTTGTCTAACATTTTCTTCTTGTTCCTCTTTGTCTTTGATTTCATTATTATTTCGGCCAACTTTTCTCACCAACATTAAAATATTCCTCAACAATTTGAATAAAACGAGTCCACCGCTGAGCAAAAACAATGCACAAATTAGAATTGATGACCAAAGGACAAAAACGATTAACACCTTTTTAGGGAATAATTGCTGGATTGGATAATCTTAATCCAACCATTCCAGTGAAATGCAGTAATTCTGCCTTCGATCTTTGCAATTCGGACAAAAATGGAATGGAATGAACAGTTTTTGTGGGAATTGAGAAGGCTGACAAAATGGAATCCAATGAGGAGCCGACATTGCTGGTGATGGTGATGGAGGGACCCTGGAATTGTGTTTAGGGGGCTTTAAAATATCCAATTAAAATATTTATTTAAATTTTAAAACCATCACCAGCTTTGCCGAAATGTATAAAATAGTACGAAATAATAATATAAAATAGAATAGTAAATTTGAAATTTGAATAGAAAAAGAATATGGATTTATAGAAGATTTAACTTAAAAAATTAAAAACGACATTTTTAGCTTAGTGGATTGATGCTTTTTTGTAAAATTTAAGTCTAGGGTTCGAACCCGCTCAGATATTTTTCCCGGAATTGTTTATCACTTTTATCCATTATACTATGCAAATTTAGGCCAAAAAATTGTTTAGACAAAAAAGTGGTACCCAAATTCTTTAGTTTATAAAAGAATATTATTTTAAATTTAAATATTACTCACATTTTCTGGAGTATGTGTCAATTGAACGCGTCCATCCTCTTGAATTTCCACTCGAATGCCCAATCCATGTAATTGTTCCAAATGTTCTGGATTGGCCGGATTGAAATTCCAAGCACGGAGTCGATTTGGACTGGAAAGAAGGAGAATGAATTAATTTGTTCTCAAATTAATATTTTAATTTACTCATCGTTTTGTGGCATTGAACATGTAATAAATGAAGAAGGACCATTCGACTTAATTTAAATATTTGTTATCATTTTATCTATATTTTGGATCCAATGTCATTCCCAAATCCCGTTATGAGTCTTTCCCCGAATTCATTCATACATATATAATTATTCATACTTTTTTATACTCAATAAATAAATAATAAATAAAGCTTATTCTCTATTAAATTATTGAATAAATCTTTGTTTGGGTTTGGGTCCCAGCCCTTCCAAATACTGCGCACGTTTCTACTTGGTAGCACCGAATCAAGATCGCCCTCAACTTGGCTGTTTTTCTACAATAGAGTTAAGCTCTATCAACATTTCAAAAAATTTGTTTGCCATGGTCGTTCCCCGAAACAACAAATGGAAATTTGTGAGCAGCGCATATAATTCGGAAGTCGAGAACGGCAAAAATGATAATTCAATCGCCGAACAAAACAATCCGGACGAAATTGCAGCAGCAAATAAAATTCCTAAACGTGCTTTCGGAAACGGAAATGCGAATAATTTGTTTGATGAGATGAGAACTTTGCTTGCGAAGATTGAACAGAAGCAAATTGAACAGGCGAAAGTGTGGAGGCAGCGACCCAAGGTTTTTGAAAAAGTGCAGAAAAAAGAGGAGAAGGTTTTGACAAAAAAATTGAGCAATGAAACGAATGGGAAACAAGAAATTCGGCGATCCCGTTTAGCGGGTTCGACTCATGGAATTGATGGCAATAAATTTGGGAAATACAATTGGAATTTGATCAATGGAAATGAATGGAAGCAGTTCAAATTAAGCATGGAGGATATTGTGCAAAGATTGGCAGAACAACAAAACATTATCAATAAAAAGAACATCAATTGCGACAAAAATGCCAAAGAAGCACCAATGATCAACAAAATTATTTCTCATTCATTCATTCCATCGCCAAATCAGCAAACAATTTCTGAAAGTCCATCAAATGACGGGAAAACCGCTGAAAATGGTCAAAACTTAAATCAGGGCAAAAAATTCACCATCAAGAACCATTTTGTGCCAGTGGAAGGCACACATTTTCTGATCGGGCAGGGAAGGATGGTCCGCCAATTCAAAAAATTTCCACTTAAAATAATTCCAAAAATGTACATCGCTTGGTTTGGCAATGGTTGCATGCAATTGAAATGGAATTACTTCCCTTCGGTTAAATCGAAGCAAATAAGTCCAAAGATGAACACCGATTGGAATGGCACTGGTTCTATGCAACTGAACTGGAACTTCTTCCCTTCGGTTAAGCCGAAGTGCAATAAAGAACAAGTCATCTGGCATCCCCCCAGACCATTCCGAAATTTTGCCAATTTTGCCAAACACGATTGGTCAATGATTGCAAAAAGAACACTGGAATGGAATCAGCCAAGGTGCAAGGAAATTTCGCGTGTGGAACCGCTTTCAGAGGGCGAGGGAATGTAATAAATGAAGAAGGACCATTCGACTTAATTTAAATATTTGTTATCATTTTATCTATATTTTGGATCCAATGTCATTCCCAAATCCCGTTATGAGTCTTTCCCCGAATTCATTCATACATATATAATTATTCATACTTTTTTATACTCAATAAATAAATAATAAATAAAGCTTATTCTCTATTAAATTATTGAATAAATCTTTGTTTGGGTTTGGGTCCCAGCCCTTCCAAATACTGCGCACGTTTCTACTAACATGTTCCCCCGCCATTCAATTCATCCCTTTTTCCGGCCATAAATTGGTCAATTGTGCCCAACATTCGATTCACTCCCTTTTAAAATGCAGAAATGAAATCATTCCAAAAATATTTTCATACTTCTCTCAAATGATTTCCATAAAAGGCCAATCTGTCCGGAGTTCTTTCCGAAAATGGAATTGCCCTGGGCGAATCATCCTCCTCAACTTCCATTTCCTCATTTTCATCCGTTAATAAATTTGGACAAGCCGATGCAAATTTCCTCCTTTCCGTCGATCCTTCAGCCGGCACATCTTTTTGTTCGATTATTTCATCCGGATCGATGATCATTCGACGTGGAAGCTAAACGAATTATTCTATTTTAATTGAATTTGATGAATTCATTTTGTTTACCCTTTCCTCCGAATTGTCTGCCATTTCGCCAATTGTCAATGGAAGAAAATGAGCCTCGGTGGTGAGCACATAATTATCCGGATGGAAAGGTAATTCATCGGGTTCAGCAAAAATCATGAATAAATATTTGAATGTTTCGGCCAACACAAAGGATTCCATTCTATTTTTGATATAATTATTTATTTATTTTGGCCAATGACTGACTGGTCTTCATGTTCCATTGTTCGAACATCTTTGACCGATGCAAATCCACAAGGGACCCGGACATTCTGCTCCAGACTGTCCATAACTTCCTTGGCCACTTCCAAATAATGTGGATCTTTTGTGGCCCTATACAGGAAATAGGTACTCTCAATGAATTCTGGCCGAAGGGGATGTTGGGCCCAATGAACCTAAATAAAAATAATTTTAAAATATTATTTCCATTTTTTACTTGTAAATCGTGAGTGAATGCGTCCGGAAGGAATTTATGTTTCTAAAAATGAATAAATTATTTAATTAAATTTAATTTTAAAATCCACCTTGACAACATTATAAAGCATTTGGTGCATTTCGATTGCACCCCTCAAATCGCCTTTGAGCACTTGAAGTCCGGGCCAAAATGCCAACAATGCGTCCATAAATGAGCGAGAGGCAATTTATGGTTTGTGCATTTGGACATCAATGAACACTGGGCCTTTGTTCAAATAACGCATTACTGCATCATAATGCTGAATTGGGGATAAATTAATGAATTAAAGATATTGAATTTACTTTATTAAATCTATAAAGGTAATCCTCTTCTCCAAGCAGAATATATGCCTTCAAAGTGCTGAATAAGAATAGGAAAATATTTAAATTTGTTTATTTTTTCCTCACTATTCATAATATGAATCAATGCCAGCTCCAATGCCAGAATCTCGACGAACCCAATCGCCTAAAATCACAATATATTTAATCATAATAATCCAATTTAATGCTTGCCCGAATTCACATTCAACACTGTTCCCATTAAATCACTGCCTCGATGCCTTTGATTCCAAAGGAAATCCATTGCCTTTCTCGCCTTTTCCTCATAAATTCCATTTCCGGTCAATCTGCTCAATGCGGCCCATTCCAGAATCTATTTTTTAATTATCATCCACCAATTATAGAGTTTTACTAATGAAGTTTGGAGCCAGAAGAGGAAAGGACAGTGGTATGCGAATGAAACTATCAATCAAATTTTCAATAGTGAAAGAAGGAGGACGGAGGATATTACTTTACTTTCATTTGTACCCAATTGTGTGACGGCGCTTGTAGCTCATTATTGGCTAAACTGATATTTATGATTTTGGTATCAAATTAAAGAGAGCACTTCTGGCTATCGATAGATATATAATTTATTTGGATTGGTTAAGATTTAGTGGAATTGTGTTCAAACTTCAAAACCGTGAAAAATTCGAAAATTTATATTAGTAGTCATATTTAATGGATTTTTTATATTAGTAGTCATATTTAATGGATTTTTAAGTATAACTCTTCTAATTCTGATCCAAATCAAATAAATTTTATATATATCGATATATAGAAGTTAGCTCTTTAATTTGGTACCAAAATCATCAATATCAGTTTAGCTCTTAATGAGCTACAAGCGCAGTCACCCAGCTGGGACATCGCTCATACCGTATTTTCTAAAAGAGCAAATGAAATTAATTCCCTCCATCCTCCTTCTCCCACTATTGAAAATTTGATTGATTGATTCACCCTAGACCCTAACCATCCTTTTCCTCTTATAGGGGTCCAAATTCCATTAGTACCCCAATATATTTCCAAAACCATTGTTCCGCCGCATGCCGTGCATGTGTCATGTTGACGTTTCAAATTCGGCGATAAGCCACTTTTTAAATTGACCCTTGAATATGGAACACCGCTTGTTGAATTGAATGCGGGCAAAAGGCGATTGGCCAACTCCGATGCCATTTTTAGCAATTGATCGGAATACCAAACCATCCTTGGCTTATCCTCCATTTGTTTCACCAATAAACCCATCAAATGTGCTGTGGGAAATTATTTAAATTCCAAATAATAAAATAATTTCCGCACCCGAAATCAGGCCCCCAACCATTCGAATGTTTGTTTCGAACACAGAAACTACAAAATCAGAATCAAAACGGATTTGATCGACTGCCAATCGAGCCGCCCTTTCAAATTCATCAAATTCACCCAAAACAACCAAAGTGTCCAAAGTGTCAACCAAAGTCAATGAAAAATTGCCCAATGAATCGTCCACATCTTTTTTAATATTTTAATTCATTTTAAATGAAATTCAATTGTTTTTATTACCTCCTCTACTCGGGCTCACTCCCCGCTGCCTTCCTTTACAACTCAATGGCATCAATTCATCATGGGGAAATGCATTTTTCATATAATTCCCATATCCATGCATAAACATTTCGCGCGCTTTTTCCCTTTAATTCCATTTAAATAAAATGTTTTTACTTTCCATTTTTTATTAACCTGAGTTCTGTTTTGTTAAACCCGACATTTTCGACGGTAAAACCCGTATGAAAAATGGAAAAAATTGAATTAAAAAGGAATAATAATGAAGAAAATGATAAAATTTGCTGCCGAAGAAGTTGATTGGCCATAGCAAAGAAAAGAAGGAATTAATGCCTGGATAATGTCTGGCAAAATATAAGAATATTTGTTCAAATCATTTAAAAATGCAAGTGATCATGAAGTGAATAAAAATAGTGGCCATATAATAAAATGTAAAACCATTGTTTGGGCGAAAATATAAGTAGTCTATAAAAATTGATTTTGGGGAACCAAAACGGGCTTCTCCCACAAAATTTCTCCCACCTGGGCTTCAAACCGGTAACAGCATCAAAGGAATTTATTATTTGGAATTGGAATGGAATAGGGAAACGATCCAAAAAAATTATTTCGGAATCATATTTTTAATATGAAGGATAAATCGAATACAAAATTCCATCGAAAATTTTTTTATTTATTCTTTGAAACTTTTAAGTTCATTTTCCATTTTTATATTTAATTTAGACATCAACAATGGGGAAATGAACGAGTGGCCAATTTGGACAAAAAAGGGGAATTAACTCTAATCTAATAAATTTGAGGGTATTGAGATTTTGTCCCAAACGAAAAAGTCGAGAAATTTAACCAATTTGCGAATAATCTCGTGGCCGCATGTGTATGTGTAGCATCTTATTGGGCCATTAGTATCATTTTATTCCTTTATGTGGAGGGAAAAATATTTTTAACGAGTTTTAAACATTGCATAGAATGAAAGGGCAGAGAATGGAATATACCAGCCAGCTGTCAGCGCCTGTCACTTTTAGTCACATTTTGAGGTATTCTTCTCATTCGATTGTCTAGAGGAATACCCACCCAGCCACCATGCTCTAATAATGGGAAAGATTCAATTTTTTTATAATAGGTGGGAGAATTGCGCACTAATTTATGTCTATTATTGACGTCAAATTCTCAATAAATTGGCATTAATTTTTTGTTTTATTCGGAGGACCAAAATTCGTGCCATTTAGCTTCGAAGCCCCAAAATAAATTGTTGAAAAATCATTATTTTATAAAAAACAACTTTTTCCATATTAGCGAAAAGCTCAAATACAAAAAAAAATATGGGAAATTGTCTGCCATTTTTGCATCGTCGAAATGACAACGACGATTTCACTCGGTTGGAAAATTTGTCGACCGATTCGACAGCAAGTGGAGGAAGAAATATTTCAGGTTCATCATTTAGTATCGGAATGAATTTTTGAAAATAAATTCACAAAATCATATAAGGGTTTAATTAAAAATGTATAGGGCATCGGCGCTCTCATTCTCGGCAAAGTTCTGCCAGCAGTAGTTCATCAATTGGATCGGGTGCGAGTGGAAGCAATGATCGGACAAGTAGAAGGCACCGAAATTTGCAAGCGGTCAGTAATGGTTAAATTGAATTGTTTTAACTTGATTTGCGCATTTCCTCCATTTTAAAGAGTTCCTATGTGAACCAACTTTACATGAACAGTGCATTTGGTCCCGGAGGCGACGAATCGAGTGCGGCAGAATTGAAAGCATTGGACGAGAAACGAAAAGTTAGTGAATCCGTCTAAGGAATGAATTAGCCAAATTTGACATATCAGAGGATATGATATAGCCTCTGGATATGGATAATGGTCTAAAATTATTCGAATCTCAAATTTGAGTATTGTTTATGATTTATTCAAATAAATGTCTTTATTAGGCACGAATTCGCGGTTTGCTCGAACAAATCCCAATTGACATTTTTGTGGAAGGCGAAAAAGGGGATTCGGAATGCGCAATTTGCATGGGAGATTTTCAGCAAGGTGATCCAATTCGCTTTCTTCCCTGCATGCATTCCTACCATCTTCAGTGCATTGATGGTATTATCCGTAAATATATTTATAATTTACATATTGTTAATAATAGATTGGCTACTTCGTTCATTCACTTGTCCTTCTTGCATGGAACCAGTCGATTCTGCACTTCTTTCCGCATTCACGGCCAACAGTGCAATGGCCAGCACCGATTTGGCCTCATTTATGACCACTGCAATTTCTCCGCCTTATTCTGGTACAAATTTAACAACCACAATGGAAAATGGTAAAGAGGAAAAGGAGGCAAAATTGGGCGAAAATGATGAATAAAGTAACCAATTTGCCCAAATTTTAAAACGCGTAAAATCCTTTTAAATTATGTTTAAATGGAACACCGTCATCGCCGAATTCCGAATGAACAAAAAATTGAATATACTTTAATTAATGTTTTCTTTTTGATTCGATTTGTAAATATTGTAATATTATTACTAAATTCGATTCTCTTTTTTAATAATTTTTTCTCTTTAATGCTTCTTTTCGTGCATATTTTCACCAATTTTTTGATTCATTATTCAATTTTGGTTGACCCATCAACTTTCCAATTCTCTCTTTTGGCTGCTCGATAATTCACCTTTTTGGCTGCTTTTCTGTGTTCATTTATTAATTAAATTTAACGAATAAATTTTAATTTAATTTTTTTGTATTTTTTGGTAATTAAAATTCCAAGTATTTTATAATTTGTGGACCGTTTTTTTAATAATTTTTTTTTGCGGAATGAATGTTTATGCCTCAATTGTTGGCCCTTCTCCTTCATCGGCCCAATATTATTGTCCAAATGAACCACAACAAATTCAATTCAATGGAGGAATATTCCCTCAAAATATGTCCACCATAATTTGTATTGAAAATCGGCAACAATCCACAATTGCTGATCAGCAGCAAACATTTGTTTACTATTCTCCGGATCAACAATTCCAGCAAGAAGAAGTGGTTGAATCCATCAATTTCACTCCTCAACAGGTATTCCCAAAATGAAAAGAATTTTTGCCCAATTTTAATTAAATTAAGCCAACTACCATCATCTATGGACCTTCCATTGATCCTCCTCAATACTCTTCACATCAAATTGAACAACAAAATTATGTCCAAACATCGCAATATTTTCCAATTCCCATCCATTCGAATTCGAATCATTCAGCGATAAATATGAAAAAATCAAGAAAAGTTGGTTCCATTCCTATGCGGGTCATTGTCGTTTTAGCGCCGGTCGTTTCAGCGCCTGCAATTTTGAAGAATTGTAACTCAACAAGGAAGAAACTATTTGATGGAATTTTGGCATCATCGGATAGAGCTATTCGAGCTCTATCGAATAGTATTTATAAAGTTTTTTTGATTAGTCAAATTTTAAGTGACTTTAAAGTCAGAAAAATGATATTTATTTATTTAGAAGCTTGAAATTGTAATTAAAAGGATATAGAACTTTTTACAAATCATTGTATTCAATAAAATTCGAATAGCTCTATGCAATGATACCAAGAACAAGAATGCATCAAATAGTTTCTTCTTTGTTGAGTTATGACTTTTCTAAATGACAGATGCTGAAAAGGGCATCGCTGAAATGTCCCCCTCCGGGTTCATTCAAATATATCCAAATTTTAATTCATTAAAAATATAGCATCCGGCCACAATGTCTCCCAATCCAATTCAAAAACAAAATTTATACAATTTTATAATTTGTCCGGAATGTAGTCAACGTTTTCCTCAACAAGAGACATTCAATGCCCATTTTGAGACATGTTGGGTGGAAGCAGTGGAAAAAGAACATCGACAACTTTTGATTGAAAAGTATTAAAATTAAATTGGCCAATTCCCACAAATATTTTATTTAGTACATTCAAATTGTCATCAAATGAAAAGCAAAAGAAAAAGGCAGAAATGGACAAAATTGTGAATTTGTCAACTGAAAAAGATGGTAGAATAATTGCCAAAAATAATTCCAAAATTAAAATCAGATTATATTACATTGGAAAATGAACGAAGAAAACAGAAAATTATGCCGGGAAATCTTAATGAGGTTGATACTGTGGAGGAAATAGAAGAGGATGATGATGGAATTCCGCCGAAACTGTTTCCGGCTTGCCAAGATGAAATGCCAATATTAAATGGTTGGAATAAATTGGCATTAAATGAAATTTAAACCATTTTGTAGAGGAGGCTAACAGCGATCAGCCAACAATGCCTTTGTCCAATTCCTTTAAAAATCCAACCAATTTTGAACATCAAATGTTAATAAATTCACCTCCAAAATCCAGTACTCGCATTGAATGCCCTTTATGTGGATTTCAACTCTATCGACATAATTTGGGCCCGCATTTGCGAATTCATAGCGGCGAATTGCCATTTCCGTGCACATTTTGTCCGAAAAAATTTCGGTAGAAATTAGAACACTGAAATCTTTGATAATTTCCACTTTTTTAGGACAACATCGGCGATGAAAGTGCATCATCGAACCCATACGGGGGAACGGCCATACAAATGCTCATTTTGTGTCTATGCATGCACAACAAAACGCAATTTGGACAGACACATTGGGAATAGGCACCAGCAATATTATCAATATTATTAATTCACATTGTTTTGACATATTCATTTTATTTTATTTATTATTCATTTGTTGAAATATAAATTTATGCATGATTAGAATTTGATGGGTGGGTGATTGATTGATTAAGCTAATACGTTGAAAGGAAAAAAGAAAGAAAAGCTGAAGGCAGGAAAGAAAACAATAATTAATAATACTAAAATATTATGCGATTTAAATAATAGTAATTGTTTAATAATAATCTAGCAAATATAGTACTTTCAACCCTTTGATATTGATGAATTGGCACATTAAAATCAGACCGGAAATATATTCATACTGTTGGAGAAGGTGAATGATGGCCATTTTGTTGGACAATTTGTTTTGGGATGGATGATTCTCTCGATTGTTGGCCACCATTGGCCAATTCAGTTCTATAATTCCTTAATTCACTTAATGATGGCAAAACACTCCGTTGATCAATATAATGAACATATCGACGAGCCCGGAATAGCTGAGGAAAATCATTTTTAATTTGTATTTTTATTTTAAAATTCACCATGAACCAACTGAGCAAAATTCCAATCAATGAACGCGAAAATAAATTTAATCTGATTTTATTTAAAAATTAATTTCACTGATTTTGATTTATTTTGTTACTTTCTGGGCAGAAAATCTTTCACAAAAATGGAAAGGAGCAATGAGCCAAAATTAAACATAACCGATGCCAAAACACTGAATTCCACACGTCGCCATCTAACAATTTACAATAAAAATAATAAAAAATTTTCAAAATTTACACCTCCAAAGTCGATGCAAATGTGGACGAAAAAATCTTATAAAAATAATAAAATAATAATATTATTCCCTCCTCACATATAGAAGCCAATTCCAAGATGGGAATTGAATAAAAATATATTGCTTGCGGCTAAATCATAAATGGAAAAAACTCTGAATAAATTTATACAATTTTATTTAATTAAATATTTATTCCGGTACCTCACAAATATTTGTGGGGAAAAAATGTGCATTGTGAAAAGAGAATGACTGATAGCACCTAAAAATATTATTTAATTAAATTGAATTAAATTTGTAATAATTGTACCACTCAAAGGCACATAATGCCGTATTAAAGATTTGCCATTAATTGGTGGAAAAACCCATCGAATATATTTTATAAATTTTGAGCGAAAATTGCTGGCAATTGGCAGAGAAATAATTGATGAATTTGAATGTGCAGAATTTTCCATGGCAAATAAAAATGGCAAAAATGTTATAAAAAAATACTAAGAAATAATTAAAATTATTTACAATTTAAAGGTGTGAATTCTTATCAAAATGACTTGCCGAAAATATTTAATTGTAATTGATAAGAAATTTGTCTTCAAATGTTTAGTTTGCATTATTTTTGGCCCAAAACTATTTTAATTTCCTTCTTTTCGAGAAAGTCACTCGAAATTGGACAGAATGGAAACCAAAACCCCACCACCGAAACCTGAAAGAGTAAGAGTATCTTAGCCTAAAGGAATGCAGAGAAAAAGGTCCATTCATTACTCCAAACTGCCACTGACGTGAAGAATGAAATGGCTGCGGGCGTGAAATAAATGCACATTCCCTTCTTCGACGCTATTCAGCTTTAACTAATATAACGTTGGATCTTGGAAGGGAAATGGAATTCTTTGCTGTTTATTGTTAGCCTATTTTCATATTTTGGTTCAGCGTTGAGACAGCTGCCATTTTAATGCTATAAGAATCTAGCAAAAATAAAAATGTTTTATTTATTGAAATTTTGATTGAAATTATTTACAAGGTGAAATGAATATAATAATAATATTAAATATAGAAAGCAAGTGTTGATTATTTCTTATTTTTTAAATTGTGGTTTTGGAGAATTTGATCTGGGTGGATGTGGTTGTGGTCGTGTATAATATGTGGGCAATAACATTCCAATTTTGCGAATTATGTTGTACTAAAATGAATTGTTAATTATAATTTGCAAATTGATTAATTCACCTGATCTGGAATTTCTCCGTAACTTATTGTTGGCTGATTCATTTCATCGCCATCCAACCTATTTATTTTTTGCCATAACAGATGGCCTCACAAATTTTGTCTGCCATTTTGACCTCAATTTGGAGCATCAAATCCATTCGAAATTTGATGGATAAAGGAAAATGGAGGACAAAAAATGATAGGAGTTCAAGCTCAATCCGCCACATTATTATGGCCAGAGGCAAAAAGTTCAAAGGTGAAGTGTAAAATTCTTCATCAAAGGACGACGGGATTCTGCTCCTCTCGGATATGGCCCACATTCAGTCCCACACTTAAATAAGAAGTTGAAAGTGGATAACCCAGAAAACGCGGATTAATCAAATCATTTTTGTTTCCCATTCTCTTTGACTTTTAAATAAGATGGTTTAAATTAATTCACGTTTAATTTATTCAAATCGATCAAAAATGATTTAAATGAAATTACAATTACAATCACCTTTAATAATTAATGGCAATGCAAATTCAAAGTAATTTCAATACCACTCATTCACTAAAAGGGTTTAACAATATTTAAATTTAGGAGCATTGTCCGAAGTACAATGCGGTTTCCAAAATCCAAAATAAAGCATACAACTCCGAAGAGTGCAGCACCAAACACTCGATAGAGTGATGGATTTGTTTGAGTTACGGTCGTGGGGGGAATGTTCAAAATGGACACCAAATCCAAACAACTATAATAATAAAGTGATGGATTGGTTGGGGCAGAGGACTCCGGAATGAGAAGGTCTTCCAGCAGTTACAGCTTCCAAAATATAAATCCATACAACTTATAAAAGAGATGGAAAGGATGGAGATGCTGAGAGTGTGTGGCCATCACACTCCCAACTCCCACTATCCCTCCCTTTTGGTGGGTTTATTTGGACAGTATAAGGGTACTTTATGATGGAAAGCACACAGATGGATCAAATAGAACAAATCTTTTCATATCTTTTTATGTCTGCATCTCTCCACCCATCATCCTATTTTATGCAACTCTCGTTGTCTGCTCTCTTTATTTGCTCTAAACAAAATATCAGTTAAAATAATAAAATAATTTACATATTTTATTATTAAAGCCACAATTATATTGCATATTTTTATAATTACAAAAAAAAACAAGACAAATTATTGCTAATGAAGCAAAAAAATCTCAAAAAATTTACATTTCTCGGCAATTTGTTTGAATAGAATTTTGATATGGGATTTTTAGGCGAATATATGAAGAATGGATTATTGAGTTGATTATAATGCCGAAATAAAAATGATTAAAATTTGAAATTATTGTTTGTGTTCCTATGCTTGGCCAATTTCATTTATTCCTGCTTGATGCTGTCAAAGTAAATGAACATTCTAATAAATTTTCGAAAATGAATATTGCATAAAATAATTTTGTTTACATTTCTTGAATATTACTAAAAATTAAAATTAATTAAACTACATAAAATCATCGAATTATTACATTTTTCATGTTATTCGCATTTTCCTTAAAATATGGCCAAATTTTGTTATCTTATTCTGTCTATAACAAAATCTATTAACATTTAAATTACTTTTTAATTTAAATTAATACGCATAATATAATAAATCGGTTTTTCCTCTAAAAATCCGAGTTTGGAAAAATGGAATTCTTTGCTGTTTATTGTTAGCCTATTTTCATATTTATATTTTGGTTCAGCGTTGAGACAGCTGCCATTTTAATGCTATAAGAATCTAGCAAAAATAAAGATGCTTTATTTATTTTGAAATTTTGATTGAAATTATTTACAAGGTGAAATGAATATAATAATAATATTAAATATAGAAAGCAAGTGTTGATTATTTCTTATTTTTTAAATTGTGGTTTTGGAGAATTTGATCTGGGTGAATGTGGTTGTGGTCGTGTATAATATGTGGACAATAACATTCCAATTTTGCGAATTATGTTGTACTAAAATGAATTGTTAATTATAATTTGCAAATTGATTAATTCACCTGATCTGGAATTTCCAGAAGGGAATGGACGGCGAAAGCCAATTCAGGATTCTGATGCATTGTCAATTCCTCTCTCTTTTCCGTGATTAATGCATGGAATTCAACGAAATGGAAATTGTCCCAAGGGCGTTTTGGCAATGATTCGTCAAATACCTCAAAATATATTTTTCAATTTTATATAGGGAAAACATTTTTATGCAAAAAATTTAAATTCTTTTGCATAAAGCTTAAAAACTTTTTGATGCCTGTGATCATAGATCCTATAACTTTATTGTTTATATATCATTCGATAGAGCTCATTAGCATTGATTATTCTATAGATTATCATGGTTTAAATAAAAAAAAAATATAAACCAAAAATCAAGATATGATATAAACGGTTTAAAAACTTGAAATTTAGTCAAACCATGAAAATCATCTCAATGATGGTAATATGGTTTAGATGAAGCATTTGGATTTAGGAAATTATCCTTTAAAACTGATCTTTCAACTTAAAAATGCGATTTTTCGGCAAAAGAACTTAAATCTTTCGACAAGAAATTTGCACCCATTCAATAAATTAGCTTTACCCTCATCATATCCCAGGGTCCATCGCCAACTCCAACAACAATTATTGAAAGTGGATATTGGCATGCACTGACAATTGCCTTTCGCGTTGCCCGCTCATTGGTCACCTGCCCATCGGCAATAATCACCAAAATGTGATACTGTAAACAAAATAAAATATTGAAATTCAAAATATTCATTTGAGAACATCTTTTCGTCGATGGCAAATTTCCATTGAACGATATATCAATGGGGCAAAATTGGTTGGGCCACTTAGGTCAATGTTGGGCGTAACACGGTTATACTCTCTGAATAAATGTAATTTAATGGTAAATATATTCAATTAACCGGAGAACATCCTCCAAATCGCTGCATTCTCCCTCATTGGTTCCATTCACCGGAAAAACGGACCAATCGCCGGTGGAGGAGTCGCCGAAACCAAAAACCGGAATTCCATATTCAGTGCCGGAAAATGGAGCCAATGTGCGGCCCATAATTTTGATCACCTTTAAATTTAAAAATTAAAAAACCGTAAATTCTCTATTAGAAGCCCCCTCTATAATATAATAAGTCGTCCTTCAATTTTTTTCAACTTTATTTTTTTAAGTAATTAAACATGATCGAAGACATGTTGTGAATTGTAAAAAATAATGTAAAAATATATTTATTATAAAAATTTGCTGACATGTAAAAAAACATATTACAAATTGCAACGACATGTTTCGAATTGCAAAACATATTCGAACTAATTTTTGAATCGTAAACCTGAGTTGATTTTAAAAATTGTTGTGATTTGGGAATTCTAAAAATACATTGTAAAAGAATTTAAAAAAAAACATGTACTAAAAATGTTTTGAATCGCAAAAATCTGTTTGTATAAAAAAAAATGTAAAAACATGTTCTGAATTTTTGCCAATTTTATCATGAAATTTTATTTTTATGCATTTTCCCTTATAAGCCCCGTGGCTTCTAAATTGAGATACGGTATTGGAACCTGTTGATATGGATTTTCCACATTTGGATCCGCTACAGAATGCAAAGAGCGTCCACCAAATGAACGTTCCCCCTGATATTTATTGCTGGCTGTATAATCAATGCCTGAAGAATATTTATAAATTAAATACTTTATTTTTATTATTCACCAAAAATTAAATTTGACGATTCTAATCCAGCCTTTCGCATTGCCTCGGAAAGTGCCTCAAGGCTGGTCAATTTTAGCAACATTTCCTGCGTACTACTGACCCCAACGGCACTCAACAATGAACTTTGTCGCATTGACTGGAATAATTACAAAAAAAATTATTTAAATTTGATATTTTGATATTATAAAGGAGAAAGGGGTTAGTCGAAATTAGAAAGGGAAATTTAAAAAAAAAATAACATAATTTGAACATAATTTTTGAATATTTTTTTGTGTGTTTTTCCCATTTTTATTCATTTTAACAATTTTTTCAATACACTCAAAAGACGGAGAGAGGTCACCGTTGAGTCGAGTCCGGATGAGGTGGATTCATCTGTGTTGAAATAGCTGCGAAGGAATTGTGGTGCCTGGGGTTTTTGTGGTTTTGGTGGTTGATCCGGATATCGAGGAGAAGGTGTTCGCCGTAATTGGTCAATTTCGCGTTGCAATTCTGCCTCCTCTTGAGGGGTCAATTCCCGACCGTGTCCATCCCTTCCTTCCTCTTCAAATTCGTCCATCCCATAATTTTGTCCCTAAATTTATGTATTTCATTACAAATTATTTCTATTCTTCCCACCTCTTTTCCCTTTTCTTCCCCCTTTGTTTCCATTTTCCATTCTTTCACAACCCTCTTTTCATGGCCAACTTTTTCTTCAAATTCTTCCTTTTCCTCAGCCTTCTTTGGTGATGAAGACGGCATTTCTTGAAGTTCCGAGAAATTTTCATCCACCAAATTTAGGGAATCCGCTTGGCTGAATTCATCCGGGGGAACCTAAACATTCCCAAATTTTAACCAGTTTAATCCTTTGCCTACTTCCATTGATTGTATTTCCGGCGCATAAGTTACATCCCGATCGTCTGCATCGTCCATTAGGAACATTGGATCCGGTTTATCGAATACCTATTCATTTAATTTCATTCAAAATATTTTGCATTTTTTCACCTCATTTGTCCCTATTTGTTTACTCGTCCCATCAGCCCCTGCTGTCGTTGATCCGCCCTTCCTCTCTTTTGTTGATTTTTCTTTCCGTCCGGTAATCGGTGTCAAATTTGGCTGTCTTTTTGCCGGTGCCCCTCCTTCCTCACTTTCCAACATTTCTTCCTCCACAACAAAATCTTCAGCTCCTTGTTCTCCCAATTCATGGCCAACTTTTCGTCCAGTTTTATTTGTCTAAATATTGACCATTTTCAAATTTTTGTACATTTTATTCCACCTGTTCCATATATTCCAATGCTTCCTGTAAGAATTTTTCTGCCTTTTGCTGTTTTGAATCCTTTTCCTTGTGCGAACTTGACCCACCGGATGAAGGAAGTCGAATTTGAGCTAACAAATGTATTATAAATGTATTTATTATTTTTATTACCTTCAACTGTTTCCCTTTCTTCCATTTTGGCAATTTTGCCCACTTCTTCATTCATTTCCTCCCTTTTTAGCAAAGTGGCTGCCTCTTCATTGGCTGCTGTTTCATTCAATTCTGCCAATTGCAATTTCGATCTGTCCCATTCATCATCTGCTGCTTTTAACTGTTGTTCAACCTGATTAATTGAATTATTCATTTAAATTCATATTAAATTACCATTTCAATTCTGGTCATTCTCAGTGTTTTCTGTACATTTTCTTTTGGAGATTCCGCCATTGCCGCATTTATGGCCACATCTTGTCCGCCTCCACCGTTTGGGAAATTGATAAAATCAAAACCCGAAGAGCCAGGAGTTTCCGGAATTGAAGTACTTCCGGGCGCTGGGTAAATATGAAACAATTTAAATTATTCCGATCATTTGTTTACTTCTTTGTGCTGATTCTGGCAATGAAATTATTCCACCACTGGAAACTTTGGATGAAGCGGCGCCGGATGAAAATTGCCTTCTTCTATGATCTTCACTTTCCTTCTCATCTTCCACATTACCTCCGCCTTCTCCAAGATCATATTCCTGGAGAAGGGCCAAAACTTGTTCTGTTTCATCTGCATTCAAAACATGGCGATCCCTTTTTGTAGCAACCATCGTCGTTGTCGGTGAGGCTTCAACGGTCTTAAACGAATTTTTGGGATGGAATTTGATTGAAACAATTAATTTGCCTTTTCTTCATTCCTTTCCACAACTTTTTCAGGCATTGGACTTTGTCCGGCACTTTGTACGAATTCAATGTCATCCGCCGTTGTGCTCATCCCATCCCCATCACCATCGCCATCACTAATTTTAATATCATTTCGAGGCCCAAAATGGCCATTATTACCTGAATAAACTGACACGAATTCCGCCTGCCTGATCCAATTCCTCATCGTCCGTTGTGGCCATTTGAGGGGATGGAGTGAGTCGATTTTCCACGAGAAGAATGGGAGGCGAGGTTGGAGATGCGGCCACAAAGGGTGAAACATTTCCTTTGGCATCTATAAAATACAAAAGAAATAATTATCAACAATTAATGGAATATATAAAATGATTACCGTGACGTAAAAATCGGTTATTTTTAAAATGATGCCAAAGGCCATTTATTCTCATTTTCATTTGGCGAGTGAATTTAGTCCAAATTTTAGGCATTATTTTCGAAACAATTTAATGATAGTGATAAAAAACTTTTTTTATAATTGAAGCAAAAAATAAAGCAAAAAAATCGGACTGAGCACATTTGTTTTCATGGGCCAAAAGGCGGCCATTATTATATTACGATTGGTTTAGAGGGCCCAGAGTAGCAGATTGATTTATTCCCCAACATTCGATTGGTTGGATTTTTAGGATATCCGTTGGAATGGAATTTTAGATTTATTCTTATTGTTATTGCTTTCATTGGTGGATTGGTTGAAAAAACCAAATGGCTAATGAATTAAAAATTATTAATATAATCGAATTAATTTTACATTTTATGTCATTAAAAATGACTTATAAATTTTTAATGTTTTTGTATCCCTATTAACTAATTACTCATTGTTCATTAATTCAATACCGTAAAATTTAATGCTCTATTCGAAAATCCACAAATTTTCAACTTGCCTTCATCCGTGACCGTTGCTTGAATTTTTACGAATCCTTCTTCACTGCTCGACGATCCTTTCTTTTCGCCCACTTTTATTATTCCAATTTCATCTTCTTTTTTATTCATTGTTTTATTTTCATCCGCCTCTTTCGCCAAAATTGCTGCTGAGGATCGTCGCCGCATTTCTTGGCCCACCACCATCGTCATATGGGTTTCAAGTTGGCGTTCCATTTCCTTGCAAACTTCCTGCAAATATTATCAAATAAATCAATCATCATTTTTGTATTCAAATTTCTAGTGAGTATAAAATTAATGATTAAAAAAGGAAATTATATTATATCCGGAATATTGTTTTATCTTGAAAACAAGTGTTCCGTATTTTTTTCCCTCAATAAATCTTCTATTTTCGTTTTAGACTAATTTGCATTTTTGAAAGAATTTTCGTTGAATTCCTAATTTTCAAATAAGAAATTTTGGACCTGTGAAGCGCCAGTTTCTTCCAAAGCCCCTTCAATTTGTCCTTTATATCTATTTTTAAATTCTTTGGCCATTTCCATTGCATCTGCTTCTGCTCCATCCATTTCATCCAATTCTTCTAACAATTTTCTGGTCAATTCATCGGCCATTTCTCGATAATGAGCTGCCACTTCGGGTACTTTTTCGGGTGGAATACCACCACCTGATAATGGCTAAAAAAATAAATGTTTTTAACTCTTTTAATAATAAAAAATTATTTACTGTACTCGGCGGTGTTACTCCCGGTGCAATTTCGGAATGCAATCGAATTAATCTGAAATATTTTATAATTTTTAAATAATATTATTTACTAACTCCTTTGGCCTTGCAAATTCCGGCATTAATTGAGTTGGACCCAATTCTTGTGTTTCATTAAATTTCTCTTGAATTTGTCCGGATGTACCCGGAATATTTGCCGGAATTAAATCATCATCATATTCGATTTTTTGAGTTTCTTCAGATGATTTTGCAACAATTGAGGAGAAAGAAATTCGATTGGGCTTAAAATTTAAATTAAAATTCCCTTAAATTATAAATTTTAGTACCTCTAATTTCTCCCTTTTTTCTTCTTGTACAGTACTCTCTATTTTCCTTTGGTCATTTTCTTCTCTTTCATCTATATTGCCTGGGGCAATATCAGCCAATAAATTCACTTTCTTTTTTGTAGCATTTTCCAAATCCAATTCTTTGTTTTTAATCTCCTCTTCTTGTGAGAATTCTGGCAATTTTTGTTGTGATTCTACATTTCATAAGAATTTATAATTAAAATAAATTTACCGTCAATTTTCTCGCCAATAATTATGCCTTTATTTGGCTCTTCCGAAGCCCTTTTCAGCCGTTCCTGTTCCACTCGATGCACTTCCGCTTTCCATGCCAAAAGTGCCAATTCATCATCTTTTGTCAATTCTCGTTTTGAATTTTGGCGACGTTCAGTGCTTGCCTTTTGAATAAATTATGGGGATAATCATAAAAAAACTGGGATTATTCACTTTTCGTTCAGCTTCCTGACTGGCCCTTTCCAATTTTGTTTCTGTCGACAATTCCTCCTCATCCTGGCTAATATCTTCAAGCGGTCTCCATGGTTCCACTTTTGTTGCTAATTCCTCCGATTTATGTCCTTTTCGTTTGTTTATTTCCAAAATCCAGAAGAAAATAATGGCCACAAATGCAGTCAAAATTCCCAAACAAATCCGGGTAAAAAGGCTCAATGCCAAAAAATGTTCTGATTCCGGACATTCTTCCCATTCACTTCAAATTAAAAAGGGGGATAAATTTCCATAAGAATTGGAACTTACTCTGGATCATAGCCAAGTTCCGAGGAATAAAGCATTTCTCTAGAAAATTCAGTTGGAAATATTAGTTGTCAAATTTAATAAATGTGGACTAATTTAAGAAAGAAATTTTACACAAAAAACATATTTTTCTCATTTATAGAAAAGAGAAGTTTGAGCGATTATTAATGGGCTATAATGGGTGGAGGGGAGAGATGTCCGGCTGGCAGCAATCGCTTGGAATGGATTGGAAAGATCAATCGACTTTTTGGTGGTGGCCTCTGCTGAATGAGGCCGCAAAAGCCGGGAGAGAGGCTTTGTCGCTTTCACGTCGGCCTCTACTGCGGGCGCGGGCAGCATTTTTACTGCCAACTGCTGACTGGGCCATTTCCTCCTTCTCAGCTAACATTTTAACTACTCTTGCTCCTGCTTTCTTGGTTTTGACTTTCGTTAATCCACCATCTCGTTGAAGGCGTTTTATATTTGAAGGAATAAGCGGTTGCAAAAGTCAATGTTTAATTTAAAATGAAAAATTGTCCTTAAAATTCGATCGATTTGGTCCTTGTTCTATGTGCTTTCAAGAGTTTGTTATCTATCAACCAACTTGCCCTTTGCTGTTATTGCTGGGAAAGGTGAAGTGGCTCGACAAATCATCAAAAAAATATATACCCATGTTCATATAATAACGAATTTTAATAAATGGAATTAAAGAAAAATTGTATTCGATTTTGCTCAATTGTTAAAGATTGTTCATTTAGAATTTTCATTTCAACATTTAATGGCATTGATTAATGAAGAATAAAAGAAATTAAAATTATAAGTGATTTATTAATTCGTAAACCATAATTAATTATAATTATAATATAATCAAATCAATTATCGCATATAAAAAATATTTTAGATATGGTTTGACGTTTGATCAATAATCGGTATTTAACTCTGGTAAAATTAGTATTTACTACCTTTACGACATTTTTCAGCAGATTGTAATGTAACATTCTTTTGGCTAATTTTTCAAACAATTTGTTTGCCTTAGGCCATTTTCATTATGGGGCATTTTTCCTCTAAACTTTTCCATTTTTTTTATTGCTTTTTTCCCAGAATGATGGACGCCGCGATAAGCCACTACAACAACAGTCCATTTATTTCATCCCCATATTCATAGTCTCAATTTGACCTCATCCCCTACAACCCCTTTATGTTTATGGGTCCAATCCAATGCCGAAAAATGGGTCGGTGGTCGGTCAAAGATTAAGGGACATTCTTCCCTACTCAGATTGCCCCAAACCCAATGACACCATCGGTCATTGCCAATTCCCCACATATTTCAATTTGGGTGGGGATTTTTCTGCCGAGAGATTTGGGTTCTTTTGCCGAGAGATCGGTTTTTTGATTATTTATAACTTGTTAGTGCTTGATCCCAGAACCCCAAACCTTATACTCATTTTATAGAGCTCATCGAGACGCGTCAATTGATGTATAATTTGTCGAGATTTGTCCAAAATTCAAAGTATTAAACCGCTTGAACCATTTTTTGGTTTATAACTCATTTATTTTTGAACCAAACCCCGGCAAACTATATATCAATAGACGCGTCTCGATGAGCTCTATAAAATGAATATAAGGTTTGGGGTTCTGGGATCAAGCACTAACAAGTTATAAATAATCAAAAAACCGATCTCTCGGCAAAAGAACCCAATCTCTCGGCAAAAGAACCCAAATCTCTCGGCAAAAAACCTTTTACTCATTTCATTTTTAACCAACATTTTTTTGCTTCTTTAATTAATGCAAAAAATGTATCCCGTTTTTGGGTTTGTGATGCTGTTATTCCCATAAATGGAAAGTTGTAATACGGTACAATTAATACGGTATAAATAATTTATGGCATTATGTTATTTAAAAATTTATATGAAAATTGATCTTTAATATGGAGCCGAGCCCCCGACGCCGACGGAGCACAGAGCGGAGCGGAGACGAAGATCGGAAACGGACGAGCCGACAACTCGAAAACTTTGTTTAGATTATAGATTCCCATCAACCATCATCAAATTTTTTGATAATCGATAAATTTACAATTAAACTTTAGAGTATAAATTGATCTCAATCAATCTGTAAATTTTATCCTTGTCAAACTTTCATCATTTTCTGTAATTACAACGATGGTGTTCCTCAAACACACTGACAAACAATTATTGGCAATGATGGCAGAACTGAAAGTGGATCATAATGTTGAACTTGAAGAATTGAGAAAAGCATTTTTTGCGGTCTTTAAAAATAAATTTATAAACTTTAATCAAAATCAATTTTTAGCAAATTAAAGAACATCATACAGACAAGGGTGGCAGAGTGGATAAAGCTCAGGTATCAAAATTTCAAAGAAAAAAAAAATGCTAATTTATTGCCAAATTCTCTAGGTTGTAACTCAGGCATACCGTGTTCTGAAAGATTATTTGGAGAATAAAATATTGTTGCCACGACGAATAATCGCAAATCCAAATCCGCCATGCACTTCAAATACTCGCCCGCGCCCGCAACCTGCTTCATCAAATACTCGAAGTGGATGCAGAACAAATGCACAAGCACCTCGTTCGGCGGGCGATGGATTCGGTGATGAGTTTGGCGATTTTGAAGAAGTAAAGAAGAAAAAACCACAAAAGCAAGGAAAAGGCAACAATGGTGGAAGAAACCAAAATCAGAATAATGGGACAAGCAAAAATGAACAAAATGGTGGGAATAACAATGAAGAACCGGAAGAAGTCCCAACGAAAATGTACATTTTTGGATATTTATTGCAAAAAATATTCTAATAATTTTAGGAAAATGCCACCAAAATTTGTTAACAATTATACTTATGATGAGGAAGATTACAGCAAATATGACGATCCGATGGATAAGCCGGATCGACAGAAAGATGGTTTAAGAAAGTAATAAATTCAAAATTAAGCAAAAATTAAATCCTCAATTTTCTTAAGGATTCGCGGTGGTCTGACATTGTACAAAGATTTTCAACGTGGACTTGTTTTGCCGGAAGAATATTCAGAATTTGGAACAATTTATTCGGTAAATATTACAAAATAATGATTTATTTATTTAAAATTTTAGGAAGATGATTTGATGATTGACCCCGGATTTCATTCAATTCGCCAAAAATTGTGGATAAATTCCGAAAATTTGAATGAATTTGCCGAGAAAATGCGAACATTTGTCTACGTTTCTTGGGCTTTTGATGGAGTAAATTATTTGAATATTTCGCAAATTTAATTAAAATTGAAGGGCGCCTCAAATATTGAAAAAATTGTTGTGAAAAAAGTCAAAATGTCGAAATTATACGAAGAAGAGGAATGCGTTTATGAAGTAATTTTTAAATTGAAATTATTAATCTTTAAATTTAATTTTTAGGTCCATCTTCCCTCAAAAAATTTTGACAAGGACATTTTGACCACCGGATTGCATGTTGATGTGTCCACAACGGACAAACGAATGTGGGCAAATGTTAGTTCCACTTTTAATTATTAAATTGTGAATTTCCCTCTGATTCACTGGATTATTCCCAAAATTTAATGGATAATTCAGTCTACGAAGAGGGAAAAATAATAAAACCCATCAAAAGGGTATCTGCTTATTGCCTTCGCCCAGACGGCAATGAGGTCGCCCCTTATGAACAAAATCCACTAAATTAAATATTTGAAATTAATTTCAAATCTATTTAGGCCGTTGTGGAGGAAGTTCGGCCAGAAACAAATTCCATTACCGTATTTTTCGTTGATCCACTTCGATTGGGTCGCGTCCTCTCCCAAGGCAATACCGTAAATTTAATTTAGTAATTTCAATAATTATTTCATTTTAAGGTGGATATTGCCATAAATTGTTCCGCATTCGTTTATCGTTCCCAACTTCGTTCAATTGAATTTGTGGAAAATGCAAATTATGGAAGGGACATGGCCCAGCTGCTTTTTCCGAAACCAACTTTTACTGAGGTAAAAATGACCAAAATAAATGAATAAATTTGGAAATTTGCAGAAATTTGAGGAATATGCAAAACGCCGGGAAAAAGAATTGGAATCAATGGAATTTAGCGAAGAATACAATGAGGAACAGGTTAAATTTTAATTAAATAATTAATACACGAAAAATATTATAGAAAAATGCAATTTATTCCATTGTCGACAAATCCCACAAACATTGGCCTTTCATTCTGTTTGGACCACCGGGTAATTTTATTATAATTTATAATTTAATTTCATTTTTTTCATAGGAACGGGGAAAACAATAACTTTGGTGGAGGCAATTCGTCATTTGGTCAATCAATCTCCGCAAAATCGAATTCTCGTTTGCACCCCAAGTCGACATGCCGCCGACAATTTTGCCGAATCATTGCTGCAACATAAATTCCTGGATAATAAATACATTTTCCGAATGCATTCTTTATGTAATTTTATTTTTATTATTTTAATATTATTTTCAATTATTTTCAGCCACTTCTTCGCACAAAAGAAACAAAAAATTGGATCCAATTTCGGTGAATTTACTAATTTAATATTAATTTTCATTTATTTTTTAGTATTTGGCAAAAGAAGCCAAACATCGATTTTTCGGCATTCCGGATCGATTGAATTTGAAAATGTTTCGGGTCATCATTTCCACAATGGCCACTTCAACTTATTTGGTTTCAGCGGGCGGATTGCGTGGATATTTTACGTAAATTCCTTTTTAAATAATTTATTTAATTAATTAATTCTAATTTTAGTCATTTATTCATTGATGAGGCTGGCCAAGCACTTGAATCCGAAATTCTAATTCCATTGGGTTAATTTTAATAATTTAAATAAATTATTTAATTATTATTTTTAGGCGGATTGGTTGGCTCCCAAACTTCAGTGGTTTTGGCCGGTGATCCAAAGCAATTGGGCCCGGTGATGAATGTCATTGAAATGAAGCGATACGGTTTTGACCAATCAATGTTGAAGAGAATTATGGAAAGTGAACATTACCAGGAAGGGGATGAGGCAAAATGCGATGAGTAAATATTTAATTATTATTTAAATTAATAATTAAATTTAATTAATTTAGTCGATATTTCGTCCGCCTATGTAAAACATATCAATCCCAATATTTTATTCTGCGGCCATGTTCATATTTATTTTACAATGTATTTTTGATTATTATTTATTAAAATAATTATTAATATTAAATTTATAGAACAAATTGGAAGTGGATGACAGTGGCGAACAATTCCATCAACTTTCACAATGGGAAGGATTGCCAACAAAAGTAATAAATTAATTAATTTAATTAAAATTAAATGTGAAGATGTACTTTGATAACAAATTGAATTCATTTATTTGTTATCAAATCAAATCTTCAAAAATAATTAAAATAAATGGAAATTAATAATTGATTGGACTAATGTTTAATTAAATTAATTCGCCATTTTACATTCAAACAAATTAATATAATTTATTTATCCCCCCCCCCCCCAACATTTCAGGGTTTTCCCTTAATTTTCCATTCATCGGTTGGAAGCAAAGATGAACAAGGAATCACCAATAAATCGTACCATAATGAATTTGAGGCGAGATGGGTTTGCACTTATGTGGAAAAATTGCTCAAAGAAGCCGGAGTAGCCGAAAAGGATATTGGCGTCATTTCGCCATACCGGAATCAAGTAAATATTTTTATCAAACTGTAAATGTTTTTATATTTATTTATTTAGGTCCACAAATTGCGAATTTTATTGGCCTCCCGTCCGGCCATTACAGTGGATTCGGTTGAAGGATTTCAGGTATAATTAAGAAATAATATTTATTTTTGACATAATTTTTAGGGTTCGGAACGCCAAGTCATAATAATGAGCACTGTTCGGCAAAGGGACATGGGCTTCCTTCGATGCGATTTGGTAAATTTTAATTTAATTATTTAATTAATTTATTTTTATTTAAGCGATTGAACACATCAATTAGTCGGGCAAAATATTTACTAATTGTCATTGGGAACAATGAACTCCTTAAACAACATGAAAAATGGAAAAAGTAAATTTTGTAAATTTCCACTAAAAATTTTTAAAAATTAGATTCATTTATTATTGCCGTTTTAATGGTGGATTTGTCAACAGTGATGGCCAAAAAGTGATGGAAATTGAGGATGGAAACGGCGATGAAGAAGAAGGAGAACAGCAGGAGGAGGAGGGATATCAACAAGAAGAAGAAAATAATATTTGGGAAGAAGAAGAGGAAAATTGGGAAGTTTATGAAAATGGAACTTCCGCCGACATCTCATGAATAAATTTTATCCAAACGGGCCTTAAATTTTAATAAGCCATTCCATTTATAAATCATTCATTCATTCACATTGTGTCCTTCCATTCCATTCCATTTTTTAATAACTATTTTTTGAACTCATTTTTATACAGGTTGACCCATTCTCAAAAACAGGAATACATGTTATTTTTTACTTTATGTTGCATAAAATATTTCGCATTCAATTTGATTAATGATTAATTACAATTGTGATATGATGATTAAGGATTTGTAAATCCAAAATTTAATTTTTACTATGTTTCATTTCCATTATCCATTAGCTTTAATTATAATTTTAAAGTTAGCCCAGTTTATTTAAAATTGGACAAGTTAAATAATAAATAGTGAATGTCTGCCATTCTAATATTTTTGAGTAAAAATGAGACCGAAATTAATACGTATTATTGGCTGTACGCCATTTTAGCCAATTATGCAAATGATTATATTATTCTCATTTGTATATTTAATTTTCGAGATTAGTTTTGATTAAGAGAAGAGACATTCTTTAGGCCATACACGGTTTTAATACATTTAATTTAAATTATCAATTTAAAAATTAGGCTTCAATAGCGTTTTTGATAATATTTTTATTCGAAAATATTTAAAAATAAAACATTAAGAAATAAATAATTTTTGGCAAAAAAGCACACAAAAAATTGTGCCAAACAAAACGACGACAATATGACAGCAGTTGGAGTTCCAATCAAAATTTTGCACGAAGCCGAAGGTCACATTATAACATTGGAAACCACAATTGGTTCGCAAATTTACAATAATTAAAGTCTAAATAAATTTAACAATTTAGGTGAAGTCTATCGCGGGAAGTTGAATGAGGCGGAGGACAATATGAATTGCCAAATGAGCGATGTGACCGTCACATTGCGCGATGGACGCACACAAACATTGGACAATGTCTTCATTCGCGGTTCACAAATTCGTTTTCTGATTCTGCCGGACATGCTGAAGAATGCGCCTATGTTCAAGGTTTCTATTTTATTCATTTAATTTAAAATCTAATTTACGGAATTAGCATTTTTAAAATCTCTAAAATTGGTTTTATTTAAACACGGAAAATAATAAAATGTTCATTCGAATTCTTCAATTCAGAACATTGGACGAGCACAACGTGGTGGCCAAGGAATGGGTGCTGGCGGTGCACCCCGTGGGCGTGGTTCGGCATTCCGTGGTGGTGGACGTGGCGGCGGTCGAGGACGTGGTGGCCCCGGTGGAATGGTGCCGCGCGGTCGAGGCGGTGGAATGCCCTATCATGCATGATCAAAGAAGATGGAAATAATGGAATTGGAATGGAGAAGGAAATATTAAGAAGAAACAAAATGATCAATCCATTTTAATTAGTTAAACAACGCGGTCTCATTCTTCTTCCAATTTTATGTTTTTATTTATTCTGTTCTGTTTTTTTTTCTGTTCACCAATAAACCATTTAAAAAAGAAAGAATTATTTTTAACAATTAAATGAATTTGATTCGATGGAATATTTTACATTTAAACTATTTTATTTTAATTTATTTTAAATTTGATTTATAGAAAATAATAAAGGAAGTGCAAATTCAATCAAAATGGACAAAGTTTGTGCAATTCAATTTCTGATAAAATTAAAAGCCAATTTTTAGGTGGAAAAATTGCAGTTGAGATTTGACGCGGCTATTGCCCAAAAACATTTCTATGAAGCGCATCAAATTCTTCGAACAATTCACAATAGAATGGCCCAGAGTGGAGAATGCTCAGCAAATCGGCATCTTCAATTGCTTTATTCCGGATGTTCGGCTATGATTGAAGGTTTTTCCATTTTCAAAATAATTAATTAATTAAATGGCATAATTAATTTATCGAATAAATTGCTAAATGTCGAAAACATTATTAAAGGTTCAGTGATAACATTTGTCCTAGACCTATTCAAACCGCATCAATCTTATTAGTAAGCATTAAGCTAATGTTTGAACCAGAACAAAAAAAGAGTTTAAGATTATTTTGACCATGCTATGAAAAATTATACACTATCTATTAGATTTCAATACACCATGGTATTGTTTTGCGAATGAAGAACAAACCATTAAACCACTATAATTATTTTGGTGTTATATATTTTATATTCAATTGGTGAAATTGAATAGTTTATTAGTCAATTTCAGCAATTTATACGGTAAATTAAATAATATCCACAATTAAATAATGATTTAATTTATTTTGAATATTTAATTCATCATTTTAAAGGAAAAGAATTTGCGAGTGCCTTCGATTTGGCCCAACTTTATGTGGAAACATTGAAAAAGACCGGCCAAACATTGGACAGTGATTGCCAATTCGATAGAATTATTTCGGTAAATTTCATTAATTCATGCCTTAAAAATTTGCCAGAATATTTTCAGCTTTTCTCTCAACTTCCAGCCAAATTGGAATCCACATCGATGAATTCACTCGACGATTTGCGTACTCCATTTTTGAACAAAACATTAGATTGGGCACTGAAATCGGCAGAAGGTCGTCCCGAATTGCTTCAACTTTGCGTCAAATTACAGAGAAAGTTATCTCAAATATTGGCTGAAGAAGGACAAACAGAACAGGCAGAAAGATTGGATCGGGCCGCAGAATGGTTGATGAACGAGGTGGGTGGGTTTTTGGGTAGGGGTCAAGTGTAGATGATTATTAGTGGAATTAATTAATTAAATTAAGGATAAATTAAATTATTTTTTGATTAAAATAGTCGATGAAATAGATAATTGATATATAATTTATTTAATTACTAAAATTGGCATTCCTTATACGTGCTTACGTTCCAGAAATGCGGAAAATAGAACTGAAAAAGTAAAAAAATAATTGCTATTTAAGAAGTTTGAATATTAATGACAGTAGCTTGCATGGTGTAGTGGTTAATTGGCTTGCATTTAATACAATGATGTCAATTCTTCCTAAGTTCAATCATTCGTGCGGATCAAACATTTTTTAAAATTAAAAATTTAATTTTTGGGACCTAAATTAATAAGGAAATGCCATATACATAAAAAATATAGGTAATAAAATAATATTCCATAAATTATTCAGATTGATCGCGGCACCCAATGTTCATCCACTTCGATGGCATCAGCTTCTTCACAGGGGAACACGGACGGAGCAACGGCATCAGAAAGGAAAATGGAGGATGTGGAAATTGATCTGGATTAATTAATTTGGCAAAAATAATTAAATTGAATTGATTATTTGGTGTTTATTGTTAATTTCCTTTGTTATGCCTAGCCTCAAATGGAATTGAATTGTATTTATTCTTTTTTTTTTCATTACCATTTTTCTTTTTAATAAATTGGTTGATTAAAAACAATTCAAATTTCAGAATCCTAATCTAGCATAAATCACTATCAGGCCTAATCGATAATAAATATTATATAAAAATTTGACCAATAAAATAAAATTTAATAAATTATAAAACATATTTATTTATAGATAGTGATTACTGATTAGTGAATATAATTTTAATTTTGGATAATGGAGTTAATATTATTGACCTGAAAATCGAAAAATAACTGAATTTACTCAAAATCTTTCTTGTCCAAAAATAATATGTTTTTAATTCATATAGTTATAAGTAAGTATAAAGTTTTAAATATGTTTTTTTAGTTAGTTTCCGGAAAGTTTTAATCTAAGTTTCTTCCGGTTAGTTTCCGGAAGGTTTTAATCTAAGTTTCTTCCGGTTGTTCCGGTTAGTTTCAAGTTTTAATCTAAGTTTCTTCCGGTTGTTCCGGTTAGTTTCCGGAAAGTTTTAATCTAAGTTTCTTCCGGTTGTTCCGGTTAGTTTCCGGAAAGTTTTAATCTAAGTTTCTTCCGGTTGTTCCGGTTAGTTTCCGGAAGGTTTTAATCTAAGTTTCTTCCGGTTAGTTTCAAGTTTTAATCTAAGTTTCTTCCGGTTGTTCCGGTTAGTTTCCGGAAGGTTTTAATCTAAGTTTCTTCCGGTTGTTCCGGTTAGTTTCAAGTTTTAATCTAAGTTTCTTCCGGTTGTTCCGGTTAGTTTCCGGAAAGTTTTAATCTAAGTTTCTTCCGGTTGTTCCGGTTAGTTTCCAGAAAGTTTTAATCTGAGTTTCTTCCGGAAAGTTTTAATCTAAGTTTCTTCCGGTTACTTTACGGAAGTTTTAATCTAATTCTCTTCCGGTTGTTCCGGTTAAGTTTCCGGAAAGTTTTGATCTAAGTTTCTTCCGGTTGGGCCGGTTAGTTTCCGTAAAGTTTTAATCTAAGTTTCTTCCGGAAAGTTTTAATCTAAGTTTCTTCCGTTTAGTTTCCGTTTAATCTAAGTTTCTTCCAGAAAGTATCTAATTTTCCAGTAGGTTTTTGGAATGATTTAATTCCTCTGTTTATGGCAAGTTTATGAAAATAATTTTTGGGACTATAATTATAAGGAATTCCGTATAATTCAGCTATTTTTGGATATTGGGTAAATAAATACACTTCTATATTTTAATTTTACCGATTTGGTTATTTTTAATTAGGCTCAAAAATCAAATTTCCAACCTCTCTGAAGTAAATTTCGTTCAAATTGTTGTTAATAATATAATACAATGAAATAATAATTAAATTCTCATCGAGACATGGCCATATGAGGCATCGCTGAGTCTAAAATGGCTTCCAATTTTTGTTAGGGCCAACTTCAGCAATGCCAACATCTTGCCTTGTCTAGATTATGAATTTTTCGTTGACGGCGAAATTGGTAAACATTTTTTAAAATTTTTCTGTTGTCATTTTTGAATAAATTTAAAATGAAATATTGACTTTTTACTAGGATAAATTTGCCTAAGGATATGCAATGAATTAATAATACCGTAATCTGCTAGTTTGTTTTTACAACGATAAAAGCACAACGACGCTGGAAATTTCGGAATATTGGTGTTAATGTCGACCAAATATTGTGGACTAACCCATTTTGTAGCCAAAGGGCACCGAAGAGCGGCTTATCCCTGGGAGAAGGGTTCACACGTAAATTTTTAAATATATTAGGGAAATATTTTCTAGATCTTTGAAAGAAGATTCCCCCCAAAAATGTGAATATTCATTTTATGACATTTATTATGAGGCGAAATTTGATAGGATTATAAAAACGGAAGAAATTGGAAAAGTGGCTTTTAATAAAATTAGCATTTAAATTTAGTAAATAAATTGTACTCAGGAATAAAGGAGAAATCCGAGGCGGAGGATTAAGATAAAGCAACCATCCGTGCTGGTTAAAGAGGAATGGATTAAAATGCCAAATTTTGTTCACTTGTTCTGTTGGTTTATTTTATAATATTTTGCTCCCCTATGTTTATTATTTCCAGCTTTAATTCAAAAATCAACCCCACCTAAGCACATTGGCGATCTTTGTCAATTATCGGACCAACATATTTATATTTATTTTAATCCAAATACATAAAATGATGGACATAACCATTTAATCCGCGTATCTTCGTGCAAATGATTTTGAATGATGGGTCATCTACGATTTACCAGTGTTTTCATTTTGGTTTCATTTGCCAAATTGGCCACTTTTCTTTCTTTTGAAGTCATTTTAAAGGAATTTTATGATGAGGATCTGACTGACTGGGGATGAGAAGTGAGGAATGCCATCTTCGTTTTGTCTGGGCCTCCTCATATCGATGAAAGAGGAGGACGAGGAAGAAGCTGTGAAGAAGAATAAGAAATGCGAGCAGGCTTCTGGAAAGGTGCCTTGGAGAATGGAAGGTAAAACGGTCCCGGGAATAAGGCTGCCACTTTCAACCCTTTATCCAAACATTGTGAATTTGGAGTGTTTTTGGCCCCATGAGAAAAAGGTGATGAATTTTGGGAATGAGAAATTGGAGCTTTCCCTAGAAACGAAAACCACTAACCAATCGGTAAAAAAGAATGTGGAAAAATATCCACAAAATATTGGGAAAAACCCTTAGAAAAAATAGTCTAACCAATATTCAGTTTTCATTTTGTGCAGGATTGGCAGGCATGGAAAAATTCGATAATTAAAATGAGAGATATACTAGAGGATACAATACAAAACAAACATATTACACAGTGAAAAAATTATAGTACCCAAAGAAAGGAAGAATATTTTTGTACTATAAACTATAATCCATGCCAGTTCGCGTATAATTCAAAACATGCCGTGGATTGACTTTTTGCGCATTCCAATTTTGATATACTTTTACCGTTAATTTAAATTTCAAAATACTTTTCACATTTTTACAAATTTTCAGAAAATTTTGAAAGAGAATTTTGTGAATTTTAAGGGAATTGAACGAAGTGAGTTGCAGCAAATTGGGAGGAGTGAAAGAATGAAGATAGGAGGAGAATTGGAATGTGGAGCCGGGCTTCGATTGGAGTGAGGCAAATGGGGGGGGGGGGGGGGCTAGGCTTGGCCCACCTCGACCCCATCCACCTTCCAATGATGTCTGGGGGAATGTAGGGGAAATGGTACAGCGTCGACCGTTGGATAGTTGGCCAAAGCCAGGAGACGAGGCCCAAGGCTCGGCGACCAAGCTAGGCCAATGTTTGCACAGCGGCCTTGACGGCGCCCCTGTATTTTCATTTGGTCGGGAGCGAGTTGGATTGGTGGAAGAAAGTCAATCCTCTTCTCCCAACCAATTCCATTTGCCTACAGGGCCAACTCAAAATGAAGGCAGTGCGAAGACACCGAACCCCCAGAATTCCTGACGATGTGAGGAAAAGGTTGGAGGAGGGATGGAATTCAGTAGCATTGTCATTAGTAAATGTCTACCCGAACAGAAACACACACAAAACCATGTCCCAATCCACGTTTTCAGTCATTTAGGCTTAAAAATAAACTGGAAAGTTCTCTTACTAGCAACTTGAATGTTCCAGTAAGCTTAAATAATTGGTGTTCAAATGCTTTAAAAAGTATTTTGTGGCAAATGTAAATAATCTAAATTCGATCAATCAAAATATGTCTAAATTTGGGTATTTTCTATTTCACTTTTTTCGTCATTGACTCTGAATGACTATTCCATTATTTTTGGTCGTCAATTTAGTCCACTATATCCCACTTCAATTCTACAGTTTTGTTTGCGCAGCCATTACGAAGAAAGGAATATTATTGGTGGGATTCATTCAAATTAGGATGAAAATGGATGGACAATGGAAAATGGAGGAAGTATTTGGAAAAGTATAGTTTTTGAATGATGGATTTCTAAATTGGAAGGAATTAAATTGTTTTTTTTATATTTAAGTTAAAGTGATTTTATTGTAATTAAAATAAAATTTTATGCATTATTTGAGAAAAACAAAAGAACAGGAATATTTATGAATTAAATGTTAAATAAATTGAATGTTTGTAGAAATTTGAAATTTTTATTAGATGGCAAGAAAAGAGGATGAGGAATTTTGGGGTAGAACAATAAAAATAAATGAATTTATGAATTTGTTTGAAAAATAAATGAATAAATTTAGGCATATGAAGGCATTTGAGCAGGACATCAAATTGAATTTTTGTCTGATAAATTTAGGGAAATTTGTACAAAAAGGAGTTATTTTTCCTTAAGATTCATCTTTTTCATCAAATTGAGACAGAATTTTCGCCACTGGTTTCAGCAAGGCGACTAAAATTTAAATGGGCATAAACGAGTACACCAATGTCGCGATGCTGATTCTCGATGGCAATGGAAAGTGCCGTTTGATTGTCCTAAAATTGAATGGGAGCGAATCCACAATAAAATAAATCCGCCTACACAATCCGTCAATGATGCATCAATGTTTGGTTGTTTGAGCAGAATTTTGACAATTTCTTTTTGACCATGTTCCGCGGCACACATCAAAGCGGTTGATCCATCAATGTCCTTTAAATTTCATTCATTTTTAATAAAAAATAAATCCATTCATCACTTGAATATTCACATCGGCTCCACATTTAAGCAATAAATTTGTTGATTCCACTCGACCATGAGATGCGGCTAACATCAATGCCGTTTGTGAATGCTAAAAATGCAGTACAAATTGAGGGTAATAATTCAATTTCGTCTACTTTGACTGCTTTTGCATTTACATTGCCCATTTGGAATAATCGTTGCATTATTGCGCATTCCGTCTCATTCCGCAATTCACAAAGGGCACCCAACATTAATGCACTGGAAACAAAAAAATTTTTAGTGCTCGGAACATTTTAATGTCTTTTAAAAATGCAAATTTTAAATTCAATTAAAAATAATTCTCTTTCCGCAATATGTTCGCCAAGTTTTAATTCTTTCCGGAAAATATTCGTTTAATTCTTTAAGGAAAATGTTCGCCAAATTTTATTCCTTTTCGGAAAATGTTCGTCAATTTTAAATTCCTTCCGTAAAATGTTCGCCAAGTTTTAAAATGTTCGCCAAGTTTTAATTCTTTCTGTAAAATGTTCGCCAAGTTTTAATTCTTTCCGGAAAATGTTCGCCAAGTTTTATTTCTTTCCGGAAAATGTTCGCCAAGTTTTAATTCTTTCCGGAAAATGTTCGCCAAGTTTTAATTCTTTCCGGAAAATGTTCGCCAAGTTTTAATTCTTTCCGGAAAATGTTCGCCAAGTTTTAATTCTTTCCGGAAAATGTTCGCCAAGTTTTATTTCTTTCCGGAAAATGTTCGCCAAGTTTTAATTCTTTCCGGAAAATGTTCGCCAAGTTTTAACTCTTTCCGGAAAATGTTCGCCAAGTTTTAATTCTTTCCGGAAAATGTTCGCCAAGTTTTATTTCTTTCCGGAAAATGTTCGCCAAGTTTTAATTCTTTCCGGAAAATGTTCGCCAAGTTTTATTTCTTTCCGGAAAATGTTCGCCAAGTTTTAATTCTTTCCGGAAAAAGTTCGCCAAGTTTTAATTCTTTCCGGAAAATGTTCGCCAAGTTTTAATTCTTTCCGGAAAATGTTCGCCAAGTTTTAATTCTTTCCGGAAAATGTTCGCCAAGTTTTAATTCTTTCCGGAAAATGTTCGCCAAGTTTTATTTCTTTCCGGAAAATGTTCGCCTTCGCCAAGTTTTATTTCTTTCCGGAAAATGTTCGCCAAGTTTTAATTCTTTCCGGAAAATGTTCGCCAAGTTTTAATTCTTTCCGGAAAATGTTCGCCAAGTTTTATTTCTTTCCGGAAAATGTTCGCCAAGTTTTAATTCTTTCCGGAAAATGTTCGCCAAGTTTTATTTCTTTCCGGAAAATGTTCGCCAAGTTTTAAAATGGTCGCCAGGTTTTAATTCTTTCCGGAAAATGTTCGCCAGGTTTTATTACTTTCCGGAAAATTTTCGCCAAAATATGTCTCCCTTTCTGTAATACTGTACTCCTTCCTCCTTATATCAAATCTATTTCCTTTATTTTATTTTTTTTGCATATTTTAACTAGGGTAAAATAATTTTGTATTTTTAACTACTAACATGTTAGCAAATTTAATTTTGTATTACCTATATCCCGCTTTGTTCATTTGATCAACTCGACAAACTTTTGAGTCCAAAAGAACAGAAACGACCTCGAAATTTTCATTCGATACGGCATAATGCAATGCTGTATTCCCATTTTGGTCTGTCATGTTTATCACCTAAATTATTTCATTTAATTCCTCATTTAATTTAATGACACTGTCACCGTATCCATCAATTGAGTGGAAAATGATTCCAAAGCATCGATGAATTGGTCGACCAGTTCCGCATTCGCATTCTTTTTTGTTGCCATTTTTAGCCATTCATGTTGTGCATACTTCAACCAAAATTAGATTAGCACCAATATTTAAAATATGTAAATATATTCACTTTTTGTGCCCATTCAATTTGATTGCCTTTTTGTTCTTCCCTTTCCCTTTCATCCCCTCTATCATTTGCCATCGGTGTTTTTATGCCTTCAAGTAGGAAATCGTTGATTGTTTCCAGTGCGTCCCTCAATGGAGCACTTAATTCGAAGAATTCTGCATTTTCATCGTCGCTCATTTCATAGGTCCTTAATTATTATTAAATTGAGATATTTTACTAATTAGGTGTACAGTACCTTGCACCATCGGAGGATGTCGATGAGGCATCATCCTCTTCTGGTGGATCTTGTGGCAATTGTTCTTTACTACTGCTGCTGCTGGTCGCCCCTTCCACTTCCAAGTCTTCTTCATCTTCCACCTCATCCTCTTCCTCCAGAGGCCCTCCAATTTGTGTTCGGAATATCAACGATCGTTGGGACATCCTATGAAGCAAATTGGCAATTTGTTCAATTGAATTAATTTTCTACCGTGGACTGGATGTTGGACTGACCCAGGCCGAAAGGGAACGCATTTCGGATCGCAATGGAGTCAAACGGTCAGCGGCTTCCGCCTCCTCATCTGGTGTTTCGGCGATGGAAACATTCGGCGAGTAGCGGGCAATTTTCGGGCGAGGAATTCTAGCCGGAATTGGATCGGGCGGGAATACGGCATTTGAGGAACTAGTCCCAGGGGCCGCGCAAAGTGTCGAAGGAGGACTCTTCTTCAGGCTAATTGTCTCTTTCAATGCTTTCCTACGGTAAAATTGGAAATTTTTTGTTGAATTTGAAATTCACTTTGTTTGGGTGGAACTACACGGAGTGGAAGGTTCAGATTGTTGGGCCTCAGTGCTTTTATGCCGATCCGTAATATATTCCAAATCCAATTGTTTGCTTTTGTCACTTCGATATGATCGATTTGAGTCCACATCCCTTTAGAATTATTTAAAATAATTAATTACAATAATTAATAATTAAATTCACCTTTGAAATGGTTGGCGTCTCGGTGGTTCGGTCAACAATTTCCGCAATGCTTCGGTTCTTGCCGAAATTGATTCGCCATTATTGCTGGCCGTTGGGGTGGTTGGCGTTTTGCTAGAGCCTGATGAACTTGAACGGGCACCATTCGCATTTTGTTCAACAAAAATCACCGTTTGGGCATCTGTTTCCACGGAAATTCTATAAAATTGTATCCATCAGTAGATTCTTCCCATTTCGGACCTGTCTGATTCCAATTCAAATTCGCCCATCAAATCTTCCTCTCCCAAAACCAAACCCTCATCTGAACTCAACGGTGATGTTGATTGTTTTTTGCCTCCCTTTTTGTTGGTATTTCCATCATTTTGCCGTTGCAAAATTTGATCAATTTGAGAGGATAAAAATGTTGGCGATGGCCCCGCCCTTTTTGTTTTGAATTCATCATTTTGCTGAATACATAATGATACATTTAATTCATTTCCAAAATTCTACCTGAATTCCATTCCCACCAATTTCCTCAATCACCAATTTTGGCACTTCATTTGCCTTTGGCATTTCCCCAAAAGTAATTTGTTCCTCTTCAATCTTCACAAATTTCCACATTTCCGTCGATTTGAATTCTTTACTTCTTTTCAATTCAAAAATAATTTCCTTCGGTTCTTCGGCCTTCACGAATTCCAATATTTCCGGAATTTTAATTTCTTCATGACTTGACACAATTTCGGGCTCTTCTTTGACCGTTTCCAGCGATTTTTGGCCAATTCCCGCCTCCATCATTTCGGCCAATTCTTGTTGATTGCTTTCAATCTGTTTAATCATTGAATGAATTATTTCCCTAATAATTTTTTCACCTTCATTTCTTCCGCCTCTTCCGGCACTAATATCTTTTCGAATAATTCATCGCTGGCCACGGATGAACGTTGTTCACATTTATTGCAGGTGATCATTATGAATTGATCGGGTGTCTCCTCTTCGTCCGTTTCCGTACTTCGCTCAACACTATTCCGCTTCCTCTTTTCCTTCCTATTTAATATTTATAATTATCAATGTTTTATTATGGAAATTGGGGGAATAATTCGCAAATATAGCTATAAATTTATGTTCATTTTTGCCTCTCAAATTATTAAATATTTATTTGACCTTTCAGCTTCTGCCTGGGCCAATCTTCGGCCAATTTCTGCCTCCAACCATCCACCTTCGGTTTGTGTTTCGGCATTCGTCTTTTCCACTTCTTTGCTCATTTCCACTCCAAATTCCTCATTTTTCTCCTCTTTTGGCCATTCTTCAGTTTGAATTTCAATTTCCAAAATTGCTTTCGGCTCCGTCTCCACTCCAATTTCTGTCATTTTTGCCGCTGGAAATGTCCCAATTGAGGCATCTTTTTTTGATGATTTTATCGTCAAATCCGTTGTGCTTGTTGCCATCGAATTCTGTTCAACAATTTTGACATTGAATGCATCTATCCCACGGTCCATTGTTTCCGGCATAATTTGCACTTCTGAACGGGATTAATTAATTATAGTATTCCTTCCTTCATTTACGTTGCCCATTTTCCACAAATTTTCGGTTTTTTTCAAGGAGTTTTGGTTCATGGTCCGGATGGTGTTCCGGCTCATGTCCAAGGCAATATTGGAATTCGGCTACCAAATTGCCCATCAATTCTTTTTGCCTTCTTCTTCGCAATTCCACCTCCAAATCTGGCCCAGTTGGCTTCGGTGGTGGCCTTGGCGGAATCTTTTTTGCATCCATCTGCCAATAATGATATTTTAAAAGGATCAACCATTAAACTTTTTCACCTTTTCCAAATCCCCGGTGTCCACTCCAATTGAGGCAAATTGAATTAAACCCGAAAAAGGCAATTCCGTGGAAGGGGAAATCCCAAAAATGGGAAGGTGTTCCGGTGAAGTGGAAATGCCAATTTCCCTCATTTCTCTTTTTGGTGTCATTGGTGGCGGTGTCGGTGGCTTTTTTTGCTCCATTTTTTGCCGTTCTGTTGTAATTCCAATATCCTAAAAAAGTCGATGGGAAATTATTCAAAAAAAGCTAAATTCTTGCCTTCCCAATAGGTTTCGGAGGAGTTTGTGTGCCGGAATGCTTCAATAAACTTGCTTGAACATTTTGAATAGGAATTTGGTATTCTTTTTGGGCTGGCGCCGATGTTTTCCTTTTCTTCGATTTGTCCACCTTCAATGTTCCCTCATCGTAAAATTCGGACAATTCTGGCAGTAAATTGGCCAATGAAGAATGTTTTTCCTGTTGGCCATTGGCACGTGGCAATGATGAATTGGCAGATGAGGGTGAATTGGTGGATGAATAACCGGACATTGGGAAATGCTTCAAAAATGGAATAAAATATTGAGAATAGTTGGATTACAATTGGCGGCGAAATGGATCGAACAAGATGGGCCGAATGCAAAGTGGTCGACCCACCAATGTCTGCATCCAATCGACGCCGCCGAATACTGGCAAATTCGCCCAATTCCAATGTTGATGAACCACTGTAGGGAGAAGGGCCAATATGCGGGGCAGAGCCAACACCCCTCGAACGATAGGGCATTCGATTGGCTGTGAAGGAATGAATAAATTATTCCAATTCATTCATTTTCATACCAATTCCATCGCCATTTCCTTGTCCATTTTGATTTTTATGGAAAAATGTTCGACTTTGTAAATTGGATGACCGAACGGCGCCATCCCCCATTGAGGGTAAATGCGGTTCGGGCGAAAGGACTCGACGAGTTCCACCGGTTACCAAATAGTAACGGCGAGTGGTAATTGGGGGATTTGTGAAGGCATTTCGAGCCAAGCTGGAAAGGCCAGATAAAGAAGTATGGGCTTGACTGGAATTGAAAAAAGTATTTGGAATTTGCAGGGAATTGGACTGACGGTTTGGTGGAAAATGTGGCAATGGCCAATCCTTTTTGCGGTGTTTTCCTCAATTGAGCCATACTTTGGGCGACGGATGTTTGATAATTTATTCCATTTGGTTTTGGAATTGGCGAAGATGGCGCCGAATTTGCGGTGCCCTCCCCATTCATTTGTGGCCGATTCGATTGATTGACCATTGCCGTGGAAATGTGCAATGGATGACGGATATCATCATTCGCTTAAATTCAATTTAAATACAAAATATAAATGAATTAGTGTACATCTTGGAGTGCTAGTCCTCAACGGTGATCCAGCAAAAGTTGGAGGTGAGCCAACGGATATGGGAAATTGTTGTTCGGCAGGCATGGAAAGTGGATGACGGCGTCGATGTTGTTGTTGCTGATGATGGACATGGGCATCATAGAATCGACTTTGATGTTGTTGTTGGGGAATATAATGATGATTATGATGAAGGGAATAAGCTGGATTCATCTGAAATAAATGTAAAAGTTAAATGGGGGAATTGCATTAATAAAAATTTGGAAAATTGACCATTGTAATTTGTAATAATAAAGCTTTATTTGGCTATTAATGAGTGGTATTTTCGCTCAAAAATAAATTTTAATTTTGCCATATTTTTTAATTATATTTTTTTGCTTTTTTGATACCGTATATACTCTTTTAATTGCCCGTGGGGAATTTTTTCAACAGCTCAAAAATTGGAAATTTGGCGTGTCTAATAAATTCCTTAATTTGTGGACATTTTTGAATTAATTATAGCAGATTTTATAGCACTTTAAGGTACTAAGAAAATAAAATAAATTTTTTTAAAGTTCACCCTGCTCGTAGCCTATGGGTCCTCAAAATCGGTTATAGGGAATTATTAGAGGGTGGGAAATTAAAAGAGTATACGGTATCTGAAATCCCTTCCCCACCCGAATTACCCTTTGCTGTAATTGGTAATTCTCTCGCCCTCCATTTCTGCTATTGCTGATTGGAATTGGCGCCGTTTTTGCCGTCCCATAATTTCCATTTTGCCAATCCGCATTTTTGAGTATTCCCTGAGGGTGATGATGATGTTGTGGAGTGGTGGTTGGCACAGAAGGGGCACGAATACGGTTGTTTGCATTTGTGAAGGGTGAGGATATTGTCCGTTGATGGTCGACTAATTCCGGCAAATTATCGTCCATTTCCAATGATTTACTATAAAATTAGGCAAAATACGCAAAAAGGGGAAAAATTACCTCATTATGGAGGAATCATTTGGATATGAATTATTGATATTTGCATCAGAAATGTCCAAATTAGTTCGATCCGAACTTGGAGAAACCAACATACGACGAGCATGTTTTTTGCTTGGATTTGACCAATTCTACAAAAAAAATGTAAAAATTGAATGATTTTGTGCTTCACTTGAATTTGTTCCTTTCCGGCAGCAACATCTTCAGCAAATTTAACGAAGCCCAAATCAATATGGAACCCAAAAGGACAACATTGGCAACTTTTGGCGGATGTTGGACTGCCAATTGAAGGCAGCCCAATTTGGCCATTTTGTTCAAATTGATAATGGGATGAGGGAGAATTGACCATTCGATTCTAAAATAAATATGGCATAATAATATTAGGGTATTCATTCATTTTGGCCCACATTTGAGTGTCCATTTGTGTGGCTGATTTGTTGTGATTTTTGGTTGGAGGATGGAGGAGGATTATGGTGATTTTGTGGAGGCGGATAGAATGAGTCCACAATTTGCACCCTTCTTCCCATATTGGGCCCATTATTATACCTTTGATGAATATATTGTTGTTGTGGATGGTGAATTTGATCGGCAAACATCACCGATGAAATGGAATTGGAATTGCCGGGTGGACGCATTCTTCACCAATAAATAAAAACAATAAATTCACTGAATATTTCTTTATTAGATAATTTAAGAATGAGGAGGAAAAAAAGAATTATTGGTGAGAATTGTAAAAGGCGCGAAAATGAGTTTATCGTTGGAGCAGTTTAAATTAAAATATTAGAAATAATTGATAGAATAAATTGCAAAAATTGACAGCTTTATAGGGTAATAAAAAATTAAGGTACTTTTTAATTATCTGTACAAAGATTTTTTGAAATGAAGGGTCCCCCTATAGGTGATTCGGGTTAGGGTTACGGATTTTTGAGATGGTAACCTATCCTCTAAAACCCAACCTTATACCGGATGACCCACGGGTTACCGTTATCTTTCCCCCTGATGTCCCAAAAAATTTGGGTACATATAATTAAAAGATACCAAAATTAATTTATGATTTATTTAATCAAAACTTTATAATTATGAATCAATAAAGGAAGGAATATTATTTGATTGCCCTTGGAGGAATAAAACAAAGGAAATGGACGATGAAAGGAAGAAAGAAGGGGAAGGGGCCTTTGGCGATCGAGTTGCGCGGGAAAATTGATCGAGTGGTTGGCCGGTTGGCAGTGATCATGGGATTTTGGGTGGGTGGGTGAAGGCGATCAACACTGCCGCCGGACCAGTCAGTCTCATTTGGAGACACCAACCCCCACCCTCTCATTGATCAGTCAAAAAAAACATTGGAATGGATTATATCTTTATATGTTTTGTATTCACTCATTTGCCCTTTAATTCAACCTCCAAATTGTGAGTTCATTTCCGGTCGATGAGAAGAGAAATATCCGGTTGGCCAATTTAATTGTGAGAGGAATATATTTAAAATGAATTAGATATTACGGAATTACAGAAGAATAGATCAATCCGGCAGATTGAATTCCCCCTCACTTGGTCATTCAGATTTGATGGCCCATTTTAGGGTGGTTGCCCATTTGATTGCTGCTATTTTGCTGTTGCTCCTTCCTTTCGTGCCCATTTTACGCAGCACCGCAATGTCCGTTTTTGATGGGGCTTGCGGGGAATTGCGAGGAAAGGGGAAAGGGGGGATAGTCGTTAAACCCAGGAATTTGAAGGACACGCAAAAATTAGAAGAAGGCAAAAGAATGTTTAGGGAATGAATGAGTGGGTGGGATTGGAATCGAAAAATTTGAAAGAAAATTGCAAAAAATTCCAGTCAAATTTTGAAGAATTTGTTCAAAATAATAATTTTTGAATATTGCGCATTTCGAAGGCATAATTTTATTAATTATTATTTTTGGAGAATATTGCGGTAATAAAAGGATTACGAAAAGAAGGAAAAGAGGATGGGCAGAATGGCTATTGCCCATTTTGGCGGGGAATCGACCCAAATTCCTTGAATGCGCGAGTTGCGCCCAACAAGAAGACAACCCCCCCCCCCCCCCCCAACTGAACCAAAAGCCAACCAAAAGTGTCCGTCCATCCGTCTTCCAACAATATCCATTAGAATCACCCAAAACACATTAACAATTTACGCTCGCCCGCGTCGTCTGCCCAATTCCACCCTTTTGGTCATCCCAGCTTGAAAGAATGCATAAATCCATTCTTCAATCGAAAAATCGAAATATTCGAAGATAAATTGATCTATAAAAAATAAATAATTCATTTTTATTTGTGTAAAACTGAAAAAATATATTGAATTGAGGCGAGGATTGGTTTTGGTTGGCAGAATTGGGTGGGATTTTTCCCCTTTGTGTCAATTTGTGTACACTCGATTTGCTTTGCTTATTTGCGGCTGCTGCCTATGGAATTGTGGCCGAAGGGGATAATCGCATCGACTTTATGAGAATTGGGGGATTCTTTGAACAGAAGCCAGTTTTGGTAGGGGGCCAACCGGTTGTTGGCCCAAAAAGTCAACACCGAAAATTTATGGCGCAAATGCAACAAAATTGTGTTTAGCGGGTGTGGACGGATGAAGGGGTGGGGCATTATTGTTAAGCTGTCAACCCCCTCATCCCCCTCTTCACAGCCCTTTGACATTAGTAAACCAATTGAGCGCAAATGAAACGGCTAATTAAAAGAGGAAAAACAATTTGGAATCGCGGTAAATGGGAAATCATTTATATTTAGAAAATAAATCAAAGAAATGATTGGGAATTTTAATGGAGATTGGATTGCCGTAAAATATTCGAACAAAGGATATGGGAGAAAAAGATGTTTATCAGCAAAAATAAACTTGGCTGACATTATTCCATTTTAAACTAACATTATGTTTAAGAATGGTAAAATTCCAAGGAATGTAATAGTTGATTAAAGCTTAAAGTAGGATCGGAATTATTTCCTTGAATGTTCATATTCTTTTGTCAGTCAGCAATGTAGTCAAAAACACAATTTTTAATAAGAACCAGATGGATAAATTCGCCCTTTATATTTAGGATTTAATGTTTGGGAAATATTTCTTAAAAACATGCTTAACATTTGGCAGACCTTTTCTTATCTTCCCATTTTTGATTTTTTGAATGAAGAATGAAATATTTGTCTATTTTCCAAGAAAAAAGGTATTAGTCATCGAATTGAACTCCCACCTCCATATATTTCCCTAATGCCCATTCACCACACCTATTTTTGTGGTTTCTCATAAATTTTGCTTTATCATTTTTTAAAAAATAACTCCACATTTTTAGTAAAAATAGGTATTTTAAAATGGATAAGATCAGAAATTTCATGGCAAAATTTGCAATTTGCTTAAGGGAGAACAAAGATGACTTGATTTGTAAATTTACGTGTGAGGTGTGTGTAATGCTGATTGAATGATGTTGGACTTTGGACAAAATGAAAACAATATTAAATGTGAATATGGATTATTTTAGTGGTTGTGAGTGCGAAGATGATTTGCATATAAAAAAGGAAATGGCGGCAAAAATAGCAAAAAAAAAGAAAAAAATGATATACATAAATAAATTAGAGGAACTGATTGGGCAATAAAAATGTAATGAATTGATTATGAGGTAATTAATTATTGGTTTGTTGAAATTGGAATGAGATATTTTGGATAATTTAGAGGGACTCAAATGATATTTGGAGTAAAAATAAATTGTAAATATTTTTGCCGAATGAATGCTGAAATTGAATATGATTTTAGATTGGATTGGGTTTTGGATGGATGTACGGATTTTTCCTTCCATTGAATTGGCCAAATGGGTGGACACAATCCAACACACATTTTCAGCAACTAAAATCATCAAAAAGAGGGGAAAAATGAAGGGGAAGGGACATTGGGCAATATGTCCAATGTCCATCCATTCATCCATACGGCTGATCAAATGGATGAAAATATGAAACGATTTTTGAGAGGGGAATCGAGATTCGAGACAGCTGATGAGAGAAGTGTAATTTTTAATATTTATCGAAAAAAAAATTTAAATGAAAAATCATTCAAAAATTGCAAAACTAATAAAATAATGAAGGCTGGTCAAAAATTTCCTAGGGGCATTTTAGAAGGCTGTAGCAGATGTCGATGATGACAAGGGCGATTATAGCGACGAAAATAAGAGGTAAAAAATGTGAAAGAAAAAAGTGGACGGAAATATGGGCCAAGAAGGGACAAAAAGTTGACTGGAATGGAGGATTGGGCCAAGGGAAGGGAATGAAAAAGATCAACGGGAGGAGGGGTGGGGGTAGAAAGCCGCCAGTGGCGGTCGGTCGATTGGAGGCCTATTCATTCAGTTGGCTGGGACAAACTATTGAATAAATGAATGGCCAAGTGAATTGGCAGGAATGGGGGGAGGGGAGCAAAGATTCGTTTTTGATGTACAAAAGTGGGAAAAAAGATGATTGTCGGAGAATTGAAATGAAGAATTTATTATTCATATTGGCAAATTGGTTGCTGGCTGATTCATTCCATTATCCATTTTTTTCTGGAACAATTAATTAAAAATAGGGGAAAAATGCTGTGTTCAGGGGCTCTCAGAATACCTTCTTGAGGGGGAATTTGCCCCCTTTTTGGATTTTGCCCCAAGTAAGAATGCCCCAAAATGCCTTCTTTTTGTCTTTTTGGCTAAATTACCTGAAGCCATTTTGCCTTTTTCCCTGCGGGGATTTTTTTTTAGCTAATAAAACTCTCTTTTATAGGTGGGCATCATGTACAAATCAGAAAAAGGAGGAATGAATGAGTAAATTAATTATGGATAAATTAATCATTTTTCTATCCATTACCATCCATTTTATTAATTATTTTAATTTAAATCATAAATAAATAAATAAAAAATCAGACATACATTTACAAAAGAATTTTTATCATTTTGTAAATTTCCAATTTTGGATTTGTATTTGGATTATTGCATGCATAAATTTATTCCAAATTTCTTTGAAATTAATTCCTTTTCATTCAAATTATATTGGGCCAGAATTGCCAATTTTATGTTCGTTTAACCCAATGCAAACCAAACTTAAGCTTTGTAATTCATCTCAAAGTCCATTTATGCATTTTCATACGAGAGTAACATAAATTCAAGTGAAAATTTTTTCACGCGATCCTACAAAAAATATTGGCAGAGAGAAATTCAAGTTTTTTTGTTCATTTTATACAAAATTCATTCGGAGTTTATTAAATTCCCCAATTTTATTGTAATGGTTTTTTCGTATACCTTTTCTTTTTTTGACTAAAAAATTAAGAATATTTAAATGGAGCATTTCCCCATTTAATTTTAAATTTAAAATGGCAAATTTGATAGAAGTAAATGAGGAGGAAATGCTGCAAATTGGGCCGAATCGTAACTTGGTCATCGGAATTCTGTCATCAATAAATGTGCTGCTGGACATGATCGGTGCCCTCTTTTTTGCCTCCATAATTTTGGTCACAATTAAGCACAAGTCCATTCTCCATACCCTTTCAAGTTCAATTCCATTTCATTTAGGAAATTGCATTCGGCTTGCCATTTTCTGATTGCCCTCTTTTCCTTGGCCTGCTTCTTCAACAAAACCATCTTTTTGGCCCCATTCACAATGCGAATCATTGTCGGCGGCACAATGCCCCTCTTCATTTGTGCATTCATCCAAATTATCCCTTTGACCTTTACATTCAACATTTATCCCGTTTTGATGGCCATTTCCATTGATAGAGTGTTTAGTATATTCTTTCCAATTTGGTAAGCATTTTTGGGACATTTCAATCCCTTTATTCTTTTCAGGTATTCTCATCGAAATGAATTCCAATTTTTGGTTATTTTCTATTCATTTACCTGGATTTTTCCCTTCTATTGCTTTTTTGCGACTTTGTCAATTGTTTTGTCGGACCCAAATTCGTGAGTCTTCATTTCAATTCTTCCAGAATAATTTTAATTTGCAGCCAATCTCAATGCTCATATTTGGATTTAATTGCGGATAATGCAATTTTAAAATTTCATCATGCCTTTTTCTTTAATTTATTCATTTTTTGCTGCTATTTTTTAATGTCCATCAAATTATATTTCAAAAATCAAGGTCCCTTTTCCCTTCCTAAAATATTCATTTTCATTTACAGTATCCGCCTCAACCCGTCAACCATTATTCAAGTCCCTTTTTTTGGTAATGTTCCTTCAACTTTTTGGCTGGACCAGTTCCATTTGTGCATATTCCTTCATTTTGCCCGCATTCAGCAACGAGCAGCGTTCCTATTTTGTTTATTTAATTAATTATTATGCTTCGTTGACCACAACCGGCGAAGTGGTGGCCATCTATTTGACAAGGTGAATTCCCCTAAAGGCAACTCAAATATTAGAATCTGTTGATTCATTAAATAGTGTGTATCTTTTTAAAGAATCAAAAATAATCGATCAATTGATAAATTTAATTTAATTAAAAATATAAAATAATGAAATTTTTAAGGCAATTTTACCAAGTCACACTTTATTTTATTTATATCTTCTCTGTATTGGCCATATCCATACATTTTTTAGGATTTAACTTTCTCAAAAATTTCTCAAAAAATTCATAAAATATTTCATCATTTTTTTAATATTTTTGTTCAATAGACAATTCCAAATTTCCTTGATTCAAAAATTAAGTCCTAAAAGAAATATAAATTCATCAATCATCTGGCCCCATTTTCAGCAGTGTACATCGAAAAGCATTGAAGAAGGAAATTGCCAAGCTTTTCGGCATTTTCAAAGGGAATGCAAATCAACAGCAAAACACAATTCATATTATCAGAGGAAGTGCCCAAAATTGGGGGAATTCAACAATCCAACAAATTCCAACATCAAAATGAAATATTTTATCAAAATAAAAACATTAATAAGTAATTTGTGAATGAAATATTGAGAGGTAATTTTACAATAATAAAATTGAAAATGGGTAAAAGAATAGGCAATGATTTGGTCAATGTTGGTGGAGGGAATGATCAAAATTAAATGTTGCCAAAAATACGATAAAAACAAATACAATAATATTTAAAGACGGGCACTTTGGGGCGGATATTTTCCATTCTCCTTTTCATTGTTGTTTGCCCCATTTTTTCCATTCATTTCCTTGGCCAAATGCCTCATTCCCATTCTGGGTACCCCTCCTCCTGAATTTATATTAATTTGATGTTGATTGATGGCATTGTTCCCATTTGGCAATGCATTCTCCAACATTGATGTGGTTTTTGGCACAAATTTAGTTGCCAATCTGCCAATTAAATTATTCAAATTGAATCCATCCATTCATTCTCACCTTTCTTCATTCTGTCCCAAATTATTTTCTAATTGTTGCCTTTTCCCATTGTTTTCCCTTCTCGAATCTTGGCTGGAGGATTGCCGCATAAATGCCGCCCGAATTTTCTTTGTCGCTTTATTTTGTTTTTGATTGATTTTTTCGCTCATATTATTCAATGCCGATGAACTCAATGCCGGCACATTGCCAAGCATTGATCGCAAATTTGGGCGTTTTTTGCTTGAATGAGGCGAATAATTTCCATTTTCTGATCCTAAAATTTGAATATTTTTATATTTTCATTAATTTTTTCCATCACCTGAACCAATTGAATTATTTTCTGCCGTTTCTGAAGGTTTCCTTCTCCTCGACCCTCCATTTTCGTCCACTTCCCCGGCTAATTCCCCCTCCTCAATTCTGGATTGATGCGTTGATTGTTCTTCTTCCACATTTTGATTTCTATGTTTATTTGTCACCAATTTTTTCAACCAGCTAACATCCACCCCAAGTGTGTGCCGTGCCAATGATCTTCTCCCATGATGATGTCGGTTCATTCTTCATAATTTAATTTTAATTTTATTTTTAATTTAATTTAATTTAAATTTAATTTAATAAATTATTCCCCAAATTTACTTCTTTTTCCCATTAATTTGTTGTTCTTTTCCATTTATTCCATTTTCCACTTTTCCTTCCAATCTTTCCTCGCCAACTTCACTAAATTCCAGCGGCAATTCTTCGTATGGACTTCGCAAATGATGATTCGATTTTTGTAGTGAATTTTGTTTCCCACCAAATTTTCCCTTTTCTGGGACAATTTTCACTGGTAAATCCGCCAAATTCATTTGTGTTTTCCTCGATGCCATTGAATTTGAATTGTCACCGGCCTCATTATTATTATTCCCTTCCATTTTTGTATTTTTTCGGAATGCCTAAATTTTCCCAAATATTCAATTAAATTTATTTATGTATTTTCTCACTGTTGGTGGTCTCCATGAACATTGAATGCCCACCGATTGTTTTCCTTCTTCAATTTCATTATTCTCCTCTTTTTCCTCAATATTTTTATTATTTTTCATTATCCCTCCTCCACATTGGCATTCACTGTCCTTTTTCATTGGTTCCATCGAATTTGCAAAAAATTCTTCCCGGGCATTTTTGACATGTTCCTTTGCATCCAAATCTACAAAAATAAATGATACCGTAATTTACAATTAATTTCCGAATTTTTCACCATTTTTCTCTTCCTCCTTTCCATTTTCCACTAATTCATTGTCCAATTCTCCCTCAATATTTCCGAATATTTCTCCATTTTTCCTCTCAAATTCGGCCTCCAAACTAGGCCATTTATTGCAAACTCGATAGGCAACCACCGAAGCATGGTCCAATTTTCCGGGCATTCTGATTAGATAAATTATTGTTAAATTACCTTATTAGATAATAATGAATAGAGAATGGATTTATATTAATATCAAATATTTTGTTTTCGAACTTAAAACATCTTGAAACTAATGTAAAACATTTTTTTTTCATGATTTGCATACACTTTTATGTCAATTTCAATATTCATCAACAAATATTTCAGCATTTTTTGATATTTTTTGTCCACTATCGTCAATAGATTTTTAAATTTATTGAAAAAAAATTGAAAATTTTTAAAAATTTTTGAAATTTTTGAAATTTAGGGAAATTTTTGAAAATAATTTTAAAATTTTTTAAAAAAAATATGACGTTTTTTTAAATTTTCATCAACATTTTGCTTATATCTTGCTATTTTCATAAATATTTTACGATTTTTCATCAATATAAATCCGTTCTCTAATAATAAATTAATCTCACTCCATAATCATATTGCTAGGAATTAGGTTGGGTTCCCGCCTTTACGCCAAAGATGGTCTTTCAATAGTTAATAAATGCTTCAACTTTATTCAGCGGATAAAAGTGGTTCAAAAATGAATGGGGAGGGGGCTGCCGGGGGAAAGGACAATATTGGGGAAAAGCGGTTTTATTAAATAGGCTAGGAATAAAGGTGAACAACTGTTCGGAGATTTGGCGATAATTGGGTAGACATTTTAAAGAGGGATTTTTGAAGGGCACCCACAGGGGCATCACGCATCCCCCCCAAATTTGCTCGTCCTCGAGCAACTACAAAAATGGAGATTGGATACTAGTTGCATATTTGAATTGGTGCTAAAACAGTAATTTCACTAAGAGAGTACAAGCTAGGTGAAAAAGGATAAAGGCACAATGATTAAAAGAGAAATTGATTATTTTTGATGACAAAGTCATAAAATTCATTGAACAATGAATCATAATTTGCATTTTTCCCCAATTCCAAAATCATGCACATATTAATTTATTTGTTATTTTATTAATATTTTTAGTGAATTGTTGTTGTTGAGTATTTTGGTCGTCAATAAATTGTTGACAATTTTCGCTCCAATTAATTTGCGAATGTTGATCAATGGCCAATGCCGAGCGAAATTTGTTGCAAATGTCAGGTTATTTTAATTCATTTTTTGATATTAATCCATTTATTTTCATGGTTCGATGTCCACTTGTGGCATTGCTGTTGGATTGGCGCATGGCAATAAAAACAGGTTTATGTTTAATTGTTTCAAGCAGTAATTATTTATTTTTCATGTCAATGTGCAAACGTTGCCTGGCTTTCCATTCATCCCAACTTCCAATATTGCTTCTAATGCCATGATCCCGGGTAAAAGAGTTTGGTTGTTAAAATTGTTTTTTGTTTTTTCTTTTTCATGTTCGACGCGCGGACGAGAGAGCTGCTGACTCGTGGTGTTTGAGTTGGTGGTTCTCGAGTCTCGCAAAACCCAACATGGCGAGAGTAGTGAAGCGAAGGATCGAAGGAGATGATAAGGTTTGTTGACGAGTCAAGCGAGTGATTGGTCGGACCATTTTAAGGTTGGTTGCAACTTGCAATGGTGGATGTTGGGCGGCCTTGCGGTCCAATTGCGGATGAAGATGATGTACGATGGTAATTTGGAGGTTTTTAATTTTGATAAATTTGGTTTGGGTGTGCATGATTAAGGAAAAGGTTAAATTTCATAGTGCGATATTAATGAGAACTATATGCCAATATCAGTGAAATATTTATGAAACTAGGCATTATAAGTCTAATTATTGATGATAATGTTGAAATTAGATTTGATATATGACTAAATTATATTCATAAAGCTGGTTTATGACAATAGTAATTGGATTAGAGCATGCTAATATTGGTTTAACAATTGAGTAATAAGCACAAAAATAAAATGATTTAGCTTTTCCTAATTTAACTTTCTATTCTTCAATTCAGTTTGGTTCGGCTGGTCCCATTTTGTGCTGAGGTGGACATTGGTTTGCTGTGCCTTGGTTGGCTGCTGCATTGGCTGAATGTTGCATTGGTTGGCTGGTCCATTGGTTGGCTGGTGCATTGGTTGGCTGGTGGCGTTGAACGTGCTGGATGGATCGGTGGGCCTCCGGTTGGTTCAAGGGCTTTTTAATCATCTTCCAAACATCATCCTCTTCTTCTACTGGTTTCATCTTCACTTCCATCTCTTCGCTAATCTTTCGTTCATCCTCATCCTTTCGTCCTTTCTCTTCATCCTTCAACTCCACTTTCTCTTCATCCTTCCATTCCTTTTCATCTTTCCGATCATCATCCTTCATCTTTCTCTTCCATTCAACCTCATCTTCCAATTTCTTCTTCATTTCCCATTCTTCTATAGGTTCCTGCTCCTCCTCATCCTTCCATTCTATTTCATCATCATTCCATCCCAATTCTCTCCATCCGCTCATCTTCCATTTGACTTCCTCATCTTTTCTCTCCTTCTTCCTAATTATTATTCCAGCCTCGGTTGCTGCTTTCGCCAACATTCTGGCGCTTCCTCGTCCATCCTCATTCCATGTTGATCCCAATTCTTTTTCTTCATCAACTTCAATCATATGTACCCATTCATCATCCGATTCGATGATCGATATTTCATCATCCACTTCATCTCTAGGCATTCGTGCCTCCTTTTGCAGTTCCGGGCCCTCAATCTGGTTGCGCCCAGTCCATTCATCTGCCTCAATTATTTCTAGTTCAACTTCCATCGGTCTTTCCTCTGCTCCCGCTCTTCCTTGTTCCATGATTCGTCCGCCTTCCATTATTCTTCCTTCCTCTCTTGTTCTTCCTCCTTCAATCATCCTTTCTTCTCTCATTGTTCCTCTAATTCTTCCTTCTTCTCTCATTCTTCCTGCTTCATTCATCCTTTCTTCTCTCATTATTCCTCTCATTCTTCCTTCATTTCTTATTCTTCCTTCATCTCTCATTCTTCTTCCATCTTCCATTCTTCCTCCTTCGTTCACTCTCCCTTCTTCCAGCATTATTCTTCCTCTTTCTGCCAGTCTTCCTTCCATCATCCTTTCTTCCATGTTTCTTCCTTCTCTGAATATTCCTCCTGCTCGCGTTCTTCGTCCTTCCCAAATTCTTTCTTCAACCATTCCTCTTCCGATTGGCATCAGATGCATCTGAGGGTACCATTCTACCCTTTCATTTCTTCCATTCCGCGCGAATGTCACTTCTCTTCCACGCACGTGCCAAGTGCTTCGCCACCCGAGTTGTTGCTCGATCCCCGCAATCATATCCATTCCAAAGATGATCCAGCCTTTGGTTCTTTCTCCATCAATTAAATGCAACTTCCCAATCGCATAGCCACTATTCATGTTCCCAACGCATATCCAAATCCATTCTTGCACATTAAATGCTCCCCCCATTGTCCTGATCATTCTTCTTTCTGAATGTCTCCGCACATTGTTGCGGTTCACCAACTCCCTTGGGCAGAATGAATAGTTGGAGCAGGTGTCAATGAGAACTTTTCCTTCCATGCACACCTCTCCTGGCCCACTTCCCATGCCAACATCCATTTTCATAAACATTTCAATCGCACGCGTTGTAATTCCAGTCATCATGGCTTCTTCATCTTCATTCTTTTCGCACTTTTCAATTTTCACCTTCGGCACATATTCTCTTTCTATGATGTTCCCTTCTTCATCCTTCTCATTTATCAGCAATATATCCTCTTCCTCATTCTTCCTTGTCCATTTCAATCGTCCTCCCAATGCCTCCAACCATAAAAATCCAATTTTAAATTCATGTGTATCAGCCAAATATATTTGCTCTGTTTTTGGCCAATCAAAATTTGGTTGCCATTCTTCCAGCAAGGCGTCGGTTGCCACAACGTATTCCTTCAATTCCAATCCTTGCACTTGGATCGGTTCATCTTCTCTTATTCGCCAATCATTTTTCATCCAGCCTTTTGGCATTATTGTGTACCACTCATCCATTGATCCATCGGATGTTATTCCAATTCTTTCGTTTCCATCTATTATCATCTTCATTTTCCTCCTTTTGATCATCTCTCCTCCAATTGTGAAGACCTCCGGGGCATTGTCCATTTTGGGATTATTTTTCCTGAAATTTTCTTCATCCTCAGAGCTTTCCAAACCCATTTTTGCCCAATTTGTATTTCTTTTCTTTTCTTTTTCTTGAATTTCCCTTTCTTCACTCGAGCTTCGCTCGCTCTCTTCTTCTTCAATATTCCGATCCATCCAAATTTTTTCCACTGGCTCGTCTGCTGGCCGTAATGGCAGAACCCCGCGTTGATTAAATGCTTTGCATTTCTGCGCACTAACTTTTTTCATTTTCATTCTTCCTTCAAGGCTTTTTAGAATTAAATTATCTTTTTCTTTTTCAATTCCAATTATTCTGAATGGTCCGAGCCATTTATTTCCAAATTTATTTTTCCTTCCTCCTTCTTTCAATAACAATACAAGTTGGCCAATGTAAAACTCTTTTTCCTGTGCCTTTCTCAGGCAATCATTTTTCCTTTTAAATTCAATTTGTGCCTTTTCTATATTTTCTTTAACAATTGTCCACACCTTTTCTGCCACCTTGACTATTTGTTCCGAATACCATGTGATGTCTCCTGTTATTCCTCCTTCCGGCCTTCGAATTAACAAATCCGTTGGCATCCTTGCTTCCCTCGCGTGAATCACAAAGAAGGGGCTCATTCCGGTCGATGAATGGACCGATGTGTTATAGGCGAAAGTTGCCAAAGGCAATGCCTCATCCCACTCCAATCTTCCTTTCTGTGATACAATGTTCGCAATAATTCTATTAATGACTTCTACTTGACCGTTTGCTTGCTGATGGTGTGGCATACTCATTGTATGCCTGAAGCCAAATATTTTCCCAATTTCTTCAAATATTTTTGATATGAATTGCCCTCCTTGATCTGTTACAACTTCTTCAGCAATTCCATGCTTTAGAAGAACTTCCCTCTGAAAACAATCACCCACTGTGGTGGCTTCCTGATTTTTCATCGGGGATGAAATCAAGAGTTTGCTGAAGGCATCAATCGTCATCAATATGTAAATGTTTTCATTCTTTGTTTTTTCCAAAGGGCCCATTATATCCACATGAATCCTCTCAAAGGGGCGACTGGGTGCTTTTATGGGTTTTGTCGGCAAAACTTTTTTATCACCAGCGCCAATTTTCCTTTTCTGACAATCCTCACAACTCTGAATAAATGCTTTTGTGTCTTCTTTCATGCCTTCCCAGTAAAATCGCATCCTCATTTTCTCAAAAATTTTCTTCCATCCAAAATGCCCTCCTTGCAGCAAATTATTGTGCATTTCCTTCAACAATTTCTCTCTTAATTCATATGGGATTATTAATTTTGGGCCATCTTCATCTTTATAATAAATTGCGCCTTCAATCAATGAATGGTGCTTCATCATTTCTTTCATTTTCTTTCTCTCTTCTTCTCCTTCCGGCAGCCTTTTCCATTTTAATGCTTTGAACAGTTGGGCTAATCCCTTCACCAATTTTTGTTTTTCAGCCACATCTTGCAAAGTTATTTTCACCGGGCAATCAACCATTGCCTTTGTCATTCCTTCATTTATTCCAATTGTGTCAACGGTCATTTGGCCGCTTTCATTTTCAATTCCCTCCAATTTATTTTCTTCCTTCAATTCCTTTGGCCCTTCTTTTGGCTCTTCCTCCTTCCAATCCAAATATCTCGACATATAGTCGGCCAATTTATTTGATTTGCCGCTCCGGTGTTTTATTTCCAGTTTGAAAGATTGGATGGCAATTTGATATTTGAGCAATCGTCCTTTTAATCCCTTCCTTTTTGAAATGGCGCAAAGCACGCTATTATCTGTCCAAACTGTTGTTTTAGGCGAAGCAATTATGTAAGGCTCATATTCTTTTGCCGCATACACAATAGCCAAGGCCTCCTGCTCATTTACATGATACCTTTGTTCATGTTTATTCAACTTTCTCGAACTGAATATAATAGGATGCCCTTCTTGAATTAGTACATCCGTTTCAATTTCAAATTCCTTTTCAAATTTAGGCGATTTTAAAACGGGCGGAGTCATTAATAAAAATTTTAGTGTTTCCAAAGCCTCATCATGTTCATTCTTCCATTCTTCCTCAATTCTGCCTTCAATTTCTTTTTTCATCAAGGAAGTAATCGGTTCTGCGATTTTTGCAAAATTAGGCACAAAACGCCGAAAATAGGATAATGCGCCCATTAGGGATCGTAATTCGGGCAAGCTTCGCGGCGGTTTGAACCGTTGAATCGCTTCCAATTGTTTTGGATCAGCTTGCACGCCTTTCTCACTCAAAATCAGCCCCAAATACTTTATTTCTTTCTGTCCAAACGAGCATTTTTCCAATTTCAATGTCATTCCAACTTCCTCCAATATTTTTAACAATGCCTCAATTTGAAAAAGATGTTCCTCTTCTGTGTAACTGCCTATTATTATATCGTCCAAATAACAAAGCAAACATATGCTCATTTCCTTCCTTTTCCTTCCAATTTCTTCCAACACTTTCGATCGCACATCTTCCATAATTCGCTGAAATGTAGTTGGGGCGGAGGCAAGGCCAAATGGGAGTCTCAAAAACTCATAAAGGCCACAATGGGTTATGAAGGCGGTTTTTGGAATATCCTCCTCCCGAATTGGGATCTGATGATAGCCCGCCGCCAAATCAAAAGTGGAATAAAACCTTTTCGCCCCAATTGTGTCAAGCAACTCTGTGATGTTGGGTAAATGGTAAGCTTGCTTTTTGGTTATTTTATTGAGTGCCCGGTAGTCCACAGCGAACCGCCATTCACCATTCTTTTTCTTCACCAACACAATTGGGCTGGCGAATTCACTTGTTGAATGTCGCACAATGCTTCCTTCAATCATTTCTTTTATTTGTTTTTCCACTTCATTTCTTTGTGCTGGATTTGTTCTATATGCTTTTTCCCTCACCGGTGTTGATCCGGGTTCAAGATCAATTCTGTGTACAATTGGCCCATTATATTTTCCAATTTTTCCATTCTTTCCAAAAACCACTTCTTGTTTCTTTATAATTGTTTTTAATTTTCTTTTTCCTTCTTCACTCAATTCGCATCCTTTTAAATCAATTTCCTGTCCTGCATTTTCCTTTCCATCGTAAATATTGTCCATCCAATTCAATTCTGCTGGCATGTATTCTTCATCCCTTTTTGGGACTTCAGTCACAAAAACTCCTGGCTCATTCCTTTCTAATTCACATAATTCCGCAATTTTCGTTCCTTTGTGTAATTTTATCGGTGAGTTTCCAATGTTCAGTACTCGAATCGGCACTTTTTCCTTAATTATTTTCACCAATGTTTTTCCAACCCGAAGCATATTGTATTGATGATTCAGCTCCTCAATTAGGAAAAGGCCCTCGGGCTTTAATTCTTTATCAATATTTGCCCAAATTATATTGTCTGTTCGTGGGTCCAAAGTTTCATCTTCTTCCAACCAGACTTTCATTATTTTCCTTTTTCCAATCGCCAGAACCATCGGCGTCCATTCTCCGCCAATTTTGATCCTTTTCTCACCAAAATCAACACATGACTTTAAATGGTTTAACACTGGCGTTCCCAACAAGATATCGGCTGGCGAATGTTCATCTTTTAGAACCCACATGGACACATTCCATTCTTTCTTTCCAATTCCTAATCTTCCAACTGTGTGGCCAATAGTCACCATTCCAGTGTTATTAGCTGCGCACAGTTCAGGGTGTTCATCTTTCATAATTTCCAAATTCAATTTCCTTGCCAATCTTTCGCTGCAAAGTGACACCGCAGCGCACGTATCGCATAATATTTCCATCTCTTTGTCATTCATCTTTCCATATATTTTCACTATTTTTGTTGGATCGTTGGCGATGGCGAAGACACGTGGAGGCAAATAATTCATTATCTTTACCGGTTCATCAACAGGGTCGATTTGATCCATTTGAATTTCTTCCTTCACAACTGCTACCCTTATTTCCCTTCCTGTATTCCTTTGTCTTCCAATTCCTCTCATCAATAAATTTGCGGTCCAGCTTCCAGCCTGCATTCCTGACCAAATGTATATTCTGTATTTTATTACCAGAAAAATTCCTCCTCCAATCACCGCCAATACAAGGGCAACAATTCCCAAAATCTTCATTCCTCTCATCCAAGCTCTTCCATCTCCAATTGCCTCTCCCAAATCACTTGGAATTTTTATTATTGTTTCCACCACATCTTTTGATTCCTTTGCCCTTTCTTTCACTTCATTCACAATTATTTGCACTGCCTCTTTAGCGTCCACTTGGTTGAGCTGTCGTAGCGCATCCGATGGCAGCAAATTAAATTTCCTTTTCATTTCTTTTTCTGGTTCATAGATTGTCCCCTTCTTTAAAAATAATGGATTCGATTTTTTTAATCCTTCCAAATTCTCATTGGACAGAATTTGAGCTAAATTTTCCTTTAAAATTCCCAATTCGGCTGTTTCCATTGCATTCATCGGCTTTGTCCGATTTCTTTCCTCACAGTTTATCTTTTTCCCAACCGCAACTAATTCTCGAGTTCCCGGTAAAATGAATAATGTTTCGTTGCCAAATTCCACCGGCACTTCTTCAAAGCATTCATTATTTTTCTTTTGATCCCAAAAAATTCTTTGCGGAGTTACGGCCGCGCAAATTCCTATCTCCAAACCTCGTTCAGTCCATCGACCCATGAGGTCGTCTCTCTCAAATATTTGTCTTAATCCTTCCTTGGGATTTGTTTTTAGCACCGCATACATTAGCATTAATTTCAATTTGGTGTCCTCACATATTCTTAAATATATCTGATCATATTCCATCTTTTTTTGTTCATTTAATTGGTACAAGGCGTAATTGATTCGCGTATTCGTTTCCTTTGTTTGTTGCGATGTTTTCATTCTCTCTTTTCCCTTTTCCACTTTCTGATTCCAATCCTCTTCGCTCATTGGAGTAGTGGGTGTGGTTGTTCGCCTCATTCTCCATTTAGCTTCTCCATTATAAAATCCAGGAATTTCGATCCATTGACCACTTTCTTTATTTTCTTCATAAATCTCTTTCTTAATTTTTTCTGGTGACCATTCAATTAATTTTTCCGAATATATTAATTTTTCCACATTTATTTCAGCTTCAATTGGTTTTGGCACTGTTTGGATTTCCTGCTGGGCCGACTTCAATATTGATGGCATTGTTGGCAACACTTTCACTGTTGGCTTTTCCGGTAATTTCTCTAACTTATTTTTGACCAATTCAAAAGTTTTTTCCAGGATTTTATTGGCCTTTGGCAATGGCATTTTTGGCAAATTTGCTGTTGGCAATTTGGTGGCATTTAATTGGTACGTTCCTTGGGTTGTTACAGCTAAAAATTCCTCCGGCATTTTATCCTCCATTTCTTCTTTCAATTCTTCTCCACTAATCCCTTCTTTTTTCTTTTTACTCTTTTCTTCCACCACAATCTTCCTTTCCGGCATTTCTCTTTCATCTTCCTTTTTGCTATCCACAATCTTTTCCTCTTTTGGCACTTCTTTAATTTTTGAGGCCACTGTTTTTGGTGTCCCCATTGTAGTTGGAGCCAAAAATGTTTTTACCGTAATATTTGCCACTTTAGTGGTTGTGGTTGTAGGTGCCAATTTTACAGTTACAGTTGTAGGCTTCTTAGTTGTAGAAACCGTAATTGGGATAGGCTTTTTCGTGGTAGAAATTTTTGGTGCCTCTGTTGAACTAGTTTTAATAGGTGTAACCGTGGTTTTTGGCATTGTAGTGGTTTGTGGCGTTACTGTAGTTTTCGGTATTTGGGTTGTCCTCACGGTTCTGGGTTGAGTTGTTGATGAAATAATGACCGGATTTTCGGTTGTTATTGCCTTTCCCTTTAGTGGTAAAGTTGCCTTTGTAGTCGAAATTTTTGGCTCCAACGCAATCTTTGTTTTATTCTTCATTTCCAACAAAATCTTCTCCCGCTTAGTGCGGTTGCTTTTTGTTTCTGGCTCATGTATGAGTGCATAAGCATCATTTGACAATTTTAGTGCCTTTAATGGCACTCCTCTGACCGATTCTCTTTCATTATCATTTTCTATCTCAAAAGCCGCTTCCATCTCTGCAACCACAATAAACCGTTCCGTTATTTCCGCCTTGAAATTTATTGTTGGAACATGGGTGAACCAGAATTCATCTGCTGGTTTGTTCCAGACAATGGTTCTACCCGGCATCTTTCCACTTTCCAAATTGGGGTTAAATTTGCCGCCCCAGGAAGTTATTACTTCCCATGCCAATATTCCAGCTTCTCCCTTTTCCACTCTGTTTCTTTCTGTCTTTTTGCATTTTTCTCCTGCCCAGGCAAATTCTCCTTTCGCAACCCTTCCTGATTCCCATGCATCATCTTCCGTTCTTGTCATAATCTTTTCTCTCATTTCAACCCATTTTTTGCATAATTCTGGCGAAATCGGCTCCCAATTTCCGGGTTTCGGTGTTTCCTCGTTAAAAAATCCAAAAATCGTAAAAGTACAAATTTCCGTAACTTTTTGAGAACACGAATATGCTGGAAACATTTTTGGATTCGCCACCGGTAAAAACAGGGTTACTTTCCTTTCGACCGCTTTCTCCGAACTGGGTAAGGTACAAGTTTCAATTTTTGGCAACTCCAGAGGGAAATTCGCCACTTTTTCTGGACAGATTAAAAATTGAGCCATCGCCGCGGGAAACATTATCATGCAGATTAATGGGAAAATGGGTGGAGATGGTGTTAGGCGACTGGGTGCTGATGGGCCAGAATTTGACTCCTCATTAATCATATTCACTTTATATCTGTTGAATTCTCCTCTTCTTCCTCTATTTGTCCTCCAATTCTGAAAATTTCCTCTTCCTCTCCATCCTCTATTTCCCAAAGGCACAAAGTTAGCATTTCCACGATTATTGGCATTTCGATTGCGCCAATCACCTCTTCCTCTTTGAAGATTCCCATTTTGCCCTTGGCCAGATTGTCGCCAATTTCCTCTCCAACTCCTTTGTCCATCATTCCTGTCCCAATTATACCTTTGCCCATCATTTCTTCCCCAATTCGCCTCCTTCCTTTCATCCTTTTCTCTTCGCCAATCTTCCTCTCTTCGTTCCTTCATTTCCGTTCTGATTGCATTCACTTCCGCCTTCATTTCATCCAAATTTATAGCTGCCACCAAACTCTCGTTTCCCAATTCTTTCTTTATTTGAAAAATCTTTTTTGTCAAATTCATGGCTTCCTCCAAATTTTTGGGTGTAGGCATGAAAAACAATTTCCGTTTAATATCCACCGGCAAGCCTTGAATAAAATAATCTCGGCAACATTCTTCCTTGGCCGCATTCGAATATTTGTTCGGATCGGCCATTCCTTCCTCAACCAGCTCCCGAACTTTGTTGGCAAACTCATTAATGGTCTCTCCGACAGCCATTTTCAAATTGCCTAGGGCTCTGCGCGCGTGAGCCTGAGGATCCAATTTGGCCGTTTTCTGAGCCATTATGGCTGTAAGTTTGGCCCAAGTATTTTTCTCCTCCGCCGGGATTCCCAGATAGATTTCCAAAGCTTCGCCATCCAAAAGGGCTGGGAGAGCGCGTACGCAGTCGGATGGCTCCCATCCAGCTGCTGTCGAAAAAATATTGAATTTTTTCAAATAGCGGTGAAAATCGGTTTCGCCATTGTATCGTGGAGGGGCCAGGTTTCGTGGTAATGCATCCTTTATTTTTGCTTGGGCCAATTGATTTTCCAAGCGCGCCACTTTTGCCTCCAATTCTCGCGTATTTGGTGTTTTGGGCACAAACCCTCCTCCTCTGGTTCCTCTATTTCCACCTGAAGATCCACCTCTTCCTCCTCCTTCTAATAGCGGATTATTCATATTTCCATGGACCTCAAAATCAATATTTCCGCCTGAAAAGCCTCCTTCGTTTCCAATCCCTTGTCCAAAAATCGTTTTCGTTCCATTTCTCCCATCAACTTCACTTTCTCTGTCACTCAAATCCATTGTGGGTGTCGATTGTAGTTTCTTCTTTTCACTTCTTTTGAATCTCAAACTTTCCCTTCGTTCTTCTTCCTTTTTTAATAATTCAATCCTTGCAAATTCTCGCCTCTTCCTTCTTTCTTCCCTTTGACTTTTCGTTTTTTTCCACTTTAATTAATTAAAACCCAATTTTTTTTTTTAGCTTGCCTGCTACTTGGCACAATGAATCTGGCACAATCAAATTTTGCAACGAAAATCACTTATTGGCCTTTGGACCCTTTCTGGCACTGGCACCACGATGGCGATTTTTGGGCAATGGCACGGGATCAAACCCTTGGGCACAATGAGGGTGTTCGGTAGAGAAAATTGATTTTTGACGTGTTTTGGTAAGTTGATTTTGTTGGTGAGTTTGGCAATTTTTGTTAATCTGTTTCGAAAGAAAATATAAATTGAATATGGTGTATACGTTTCCTCATGACGGGCAGGCCTCCTCGAAGATAAATTACATACAAATTTTAAATATTTTATTATTAGATTTTTGGGTGATTGGAATTTTAAAATTTTGATTGAAATTTGATTATTAAAAATATTTGTATGCAATTTATCGGGCCATACGCCGGTAAACTAATTCTCTTTTTCTTGGTGGGAGAATTAGGCCAATTCCTCAGCAAAAAGCTGATGGAAAGCCGACATGAGGCTAAAATAAAATGATAATAGTAATTGGGGAAGGAAATTTGGGAGAGCAGCAGGAACAGGAACTCAACAATTGGCTGGCAAATTGGCGAATGGGCACAAAATCGGCGATTCAACAATTGGTGGCCAATGGCAGCAGACGAGTGGGCGGTTTTTCGGCGAATTATCGGTAGGTTTTTCTCGACTCAAAAACAAAAAGGTGCCGGCAGAAAGGGCTGAAAAGGGATTTAGGAAAAAAAATTAGGAGCCGGGCCCTGGCTCGTGATTAATCCCTCGAAATTCCATTTTATTTTTTTATCTTTCACATCGGTCGACCATAAGTTTTAGTCTTCTTCCGGCCCTTTCCTTCCTTTTGTTTGGTCGTAACCAATTCCCAACAATTTTTGCAGATTGTTCGCCGCCCCCATACACAGCTGGCTTTGGCCGCCGCTTGTTGATGCTGCTGATTGCCAATTCGAAGAATGGATGGAAAAAAATGGATGAAAAGGTTGATGGCCGATGAGTTGGAGGAAATGGGAATGAAGTTGCGCCATTTTGTTCATTTCATTTTCATTTTACTGCCCTTTTCATTTCTTTCCATTTTTATTTCATTGAATAAATATTTTTTTTATTTCTAGCTCATTTAATTGGTTATCAAATTTTTATTCTATTTTATTACCATGAAAGTCCAGTGGGAATTGTGCGAGACCCAAGGAGGGCAATTATGCCCTTTTCCAAACACGTGTTTTGAACCGGCCCATTTTTCGAACCCAAACAATGCCCTGGCAATGTGCTTCCCGCCGGGACTCTCGCCAAACTCGATTCACGAGCATTTTTACTCCATCCGCCCGAATGAATTGCTCATTTATGGCCTTTTGATGGTGGCGCTTGGCCTGATCATTGGCATTTTTGTTGGCCTTATTGCCTACCATTGCCAGCGCCGCCGCCATCATTCGGCTTCTTTTGTGCGGGGAGGCATCGGCCGTGAAACGCTGAACCGTTTCCGTCACTGTGAGAAAAAGAAAATTAATCGTTTTGATTCTATTTTGTTAGTCATTCGTCGTGGTGATCGCCTTGGGGACGATGGCCGTCCCGGAGCCCATGAATTGGCCCAGTGAGAGATTTGAAAACTCTGAAATGTCTTCTCTTTTTCCTTTTAAGGGTGTCCGCCCATCGTTGATTTGGAACCGGAGCCACCGGGATTTGAAAGATTGATTTGATTGAATGAGGAATGGAAAGAAAAGCACACATTTAATTATTAATTAAAGAAAAACATTTTTAATTCAAAATAATCATTCCACACTTTTTAGTAAATAAATTCTGTTGGAAAATTAATATTTGAGCAATCTAACTAATCCTACGGCTACGCATTAATTTTACCCGTATTTACCCTCTGGGTCCACTCCGGCAGCCACATCAAATCCTCGCACCATTCTGACGACAATACGTCGATCCGGGTAAGACCTCCATGCTAGGAATTAGGTTGGGTTCCCGCCTTTACGCCAAAGATGGTCTTTCAATAGTTAATAAATGCTTCAACTTTATTCAGCGGATAAAAGTGGTTCAAAAATGAATGGGGAGGGGGCTGCCGGGGGAAAGGACAATATTGGGGAAAAGCGGTTTTATTAAATAGGCTAGGAATAAAGGTGAACAACTGTTCGGAGATTTGGCGATAATTGGGTAGACATTTTAAAGAGGGATTTTTGAAGGGCACCCACAGGGGCATCAATATTTCTGATCATCTTCCGTCGCAATCTTTCCTCCGTTTTTGAATGTGTTCGAGTCTAATTACATAAAATAATTAATAATTCAAAATAATATCCAAAATTACCCTATATAATTCCGGGTCCTCCAATGTTTTCCTTTTGGCCGATGAAAGTTGATATGCAAATTGAACCAAATTTCGGCACAATTCGGCCGAAGAAATCAACGGTTTTTTGGATGAATTTGAAGGCGATGAATTTGTTGAGTCAGTAATCAAAGAAGGGGAGGGTAAAGTGGCCGTTGGGAAAAGTCCATTTGGGATGACATCTCAAACAATTTAAATATTTTTTTAACTAAATATTTGGCCAAAATCGACCCTCTCACCACTCATTCGAAGCAACATTAGTTCATGTCGATCCAAAGCATCCACACAAGGCAATGTGGCAGCCGGTGGCCGTTTTAATGGGCGCAATTGTGGGGGCATCATTCCCTTTTGGTGATGGGAATTTGGAGGCGGTCGAAATTGTTGGAAATTGACGGCATTGGCAGTGGTTACTGGGGCCGATTTCGTTTTGTGGAAAGGCATTGGGGGCATTGTCGGGCCAACACTAAAATATAAAAATGAGAAATTTATAATTAAATTTAATAAATAATATTCTAATTTTACCCCTTTGTTTGGCCACAAATGTCATTTTCCTTTTCGCTGCTATCCTCCCTTGGCCTCCGAATTAAACAAAATTTGCCCACAACCGGGTCAAAATTGTCGGAAATTCCATCGGATGTGATGAAAACCAAATCGCCTTCCTCCACAAAAGTCATTGAACAAGTCAAATTTTGGAGTTGTGGATTTCGGCCATCCACTGGACCAAGGGCACCTTTAAATTCATTTTTGATGAAATATTTTCAAAATTGATTGACCCCCAGCATCGCGCATATCCCTCATTTGGGCAATGTCATGTGAGGCCAATGTGACTTCACGGACTCCATGAACAGAATTATACACAAAACAAAGGGAATCGCCAACATTGCAGGCACAAAGAACCTTCAAAAAGCCATCAAAATGATCATTTATGCCCCAAAGAAAATATACGGATGAATTTGAATCTTTGACTGGGGCCACCAAAGCCACACAAAGAGTGGTCAATGCTCCACCCTCTTGGAGAATGAGGGCATGGGCCGCATGGAATGCGCCCAACAATGAGTGGAAAATATCGTTGGTGTTCCGGAATTGTTGCCTTTCAATGGCCGCATTCACGTGGTCTATGGCCCCTCGAATTGCGCACCTGGCAGCCAGCCGGGCCCCATCGCCCCAACTACACAAATAATCCAAATTAATTTGCTTTTTTTGTTCCTACTTCACTCCATCGGCCAAAGCCAGGATGGCATTATTCTCGCGGGCAATTATGCCGAACACATCGGCGATTGGATGGCCGGCAAAGAGGCCCGTGACCGGGTGTTTTTCATAGAGGGAAGTGGACAGGCCGAATGCCCTTTGTTCATCCCAATTTGTCCAATCCATTCGCTCTAATTGGCTCCTCCCAATTTGTTGATCCTCCGGCCCAAATCCAAGGGCCTCCATTGAATCCGCCTAAATTGTCCCATCAATTTTCACTAAATTGTGCCAAAAACTGACTGGACATAACAAATTTGTGGCCATCCTTTTTCTCCTCCCATTTGTTTGTATTTTCGTCCCATTTCTGTCCATTTCCATCCTCCTCTTCCCCTCTCCATTTTCATTCCCATTTTCCATCCCCTCTCCTTCTCCATCATCATTTTCGCCTTCATCTTCGTCCATTGAGGATAGGCTGAATTCTTCATCGTCCAATTTGGCCATTTTGGCTATGGTCCTTTGCCGCATTGGTTGAACCCTTGTCAATCCCCCATCTGGGCCAGTATGGCATGCTTTAATCGGCAATAGCAAAGTGGCAACGTGAATATTCGGCAAATCCAGTCCAGTTTTGCCCTAAAATGGCCAATCAAATTGAATATTTAATTTAAATTGAATCATTCACCGAATAAACTTCCGGTGTATTTTGCATCCGTCGAGGGCATTTCCCATTCAAAATTCGTTCAAAAACTGGGGCCGAACTGCAACTTGAAGATGGCCCAGGACTGGGTTGATGATGGCCTCCACCCGCCGGTGGATGGTCCAACATCATCAATAATTGTTCCTCCGTTTCTTCATCAATGTCCCCATTCGAATTGGAGGCAGTGGCCGATGAACAAATCTTCAAAAGCCAATATTTTTATATTTTAACATTTTTATTCTAATTCTACCGCATCTGATGTTGATTGAGGCGCTGAAAATGTTGTTCGAAGAAGTCCTCGCATTCTTCTCCGAAGGAAAGCCGACATTTTTCTACAATTTCAATTTTGAAATTGAAATATTTTTCAGAATTTATTTTTTTTGGAAAATTTTTGATTAACCCCGAGGGAATAATTAAAAAATATTGCGTGAGTGCGATTTAATTTAAATTATTTTGACTTTTACTTCAATTTGATAGATATAATTTGGGTTTTTCCCATTTTTATCTCTTGGAATTTTGGGGTTTGTTTGGAACATTTTGGCAATTTTAGGGTTTTGAGAAACGTGGGAATTTTGTGTGTGCAAAATTGGCCAAAAGGAAAGTTGGAAATGAGCCCAGCTGGAAATGCCAATGGCGCCAACCAAAACCAACCCAACACCAAAACCAGTCCCGAGGCCAAATTCTTCCCTGCAAGGAGTTTTCATGGGCCCTAATTGCCCAATTTTACCCTTCTTTCCTTTCCTTCTATATTCCCTCTGCCACTTTTGTTGTTCAAATCCTTTCCCCAGAGCCCAAAAAATGGCCTCCCTGTGGCCTTTTTTCATAATTCATTTTGAGAAGGTAAAAATAATTTTTAAACTCTAAAATTCATTTTTATGAATAGCTTTAAAAGTGAACTACATAATTTTGAGGGATAAATTTGGTAAAATGAATGGATTCTAATTTATGAATAAAATTAAAATTGTTCACCAATTAGATTGGAGGCTGGCAGTGTCAATGTTCAATGCTAATAAATTGGAGGGTAAAGGTGGTCCAGTCAGTTGATGAGCCGATGAACAGCAAAAAGGCAGCAAATCGGCCCAATAAATTCAAAAATGTCTTTTTTCAAGGGCGGTGATGATAAAAGGGAAAAAAGAAGGAGGAATCGATGGATCGGCGGAATGGAGGAAATTTGGGGCCGATTCGATATTCTCAAATCAATTCAAAATTGCTGATAAGCATCTTCTTTAGATGGCCTTCGTGCCGTGTTCTTTTCCCAAAATTGATGGCCTTCACATGGAAAGGAACAATAAAATCTGCTAAAATTGTCAAAAATATACAAAAAAATTGAAGGACAAAAATCAAAAATGAATTATTCGTGCTATTTTCCACTCTTTGTTTCGGTCAGTTTTTGGGGAAGATAAAATGCCGGAAATTAAGGAAATTTCATTTTTTATTTGCCATCAAAATGTTTTTGAAGTCTTCCCTCAATTTCCCAAAAATATCGTAAAAAATTGTTGGCAAAAAAAGAAAATTGCCGGAGGCATTTGAAGGCACTTTTAATGGATGTTTTTGTCGCCCAAAAAGCATTGTTTTTTTATTGTCGATAAAATTGTTGTGTGGGATAATTAATGGAAGAAAATGGGGATATTTGGCATTGTTGCTGGGGAGATTATTAGAGGGGTGGATGGGGGACGGAGAATTGGAGACTGGTTTTGGAGGTAATTAAAAAGGAAATCCTTGGGAAATTATTATTCAAAAATGTTTTAAAAATAGTAAAAAATTATTAAAAATATTTAGGTATTTTAAGTAATAAATAATATATTAATTGGAGGACTAAAATTGGAATGTAAAAAAATGGAGCGAGGGCAAGAAAATCAATAAAGGAAACATTGTGGCCAAATGGACGACGCTTTTTGGGGCCAATGGCCATTTGGAAGAGGGGAATGGATGGTTGGATGTGAAGAGGGACACTTTTGGGTAGATTAGCACATTAAATTGTGGTGCAATATTTTTTTGGGGAATTTAATTGAAGGAATAAATATATTCAAATTAAATAATATCCTCCTATCCTATTACTATATTTTAAAAATTGTTGTTTTTCTTTCAATTATAATTCCTCGAAAATAATATTCATTCATTTTCTTCAAAAGTCACATGTTCTTAATAATCCAGCCACTCTCCTCCCCTTCATTTCCCACATATTAAGACCGGTTCTTATTCGACAAATTCTATTTCAGGCATATTAAATTTTGTTTTTAATAATTTTTAAAAATTATTTTTATAAATTTGGACTGTTTATATTTTCGACTTTTTTTCTCAATTTATTTGCTTAAAAAAAGGGGAGGAATTGGAGAAAATTGTTGGATGAAGTGGATCCATTGAAGGAGGGAATAAAAACAAATTAATGAATGAATGAATGAATTGGGGGAGGAATGTACGAAACATTGACAGATGGGCGGCTTTTGCATTAGTACCAATTGGGCCGTACAATTTGGACGAAAATGGCTGGAACCGACCCTTGAAAAAGAGAAAAAACACCAAAATTGTTATGGCCAAAAAAAATGAAAAGGTGAAAATGGAATGAATAAATTGGATTAATCCTCCGTTAAGAGGATCAACCGATTATTTTTTTAATGTGATTATTGGAGGGGAAGGATGAAAGCCTCTCTGGAAAATGTGCTAAAATTGATTGATTAAAATGGAAAATGAGAAAGGAAAAGCCTGCAAAAATAAAAAAAAAGCAATTGTTTTGGTTTAATTTAAGGATTTTATTTTAGGCAAACAAATTTGAAATTAGATTTGGATGGATTTATTTAATTAATGGGGGAATGTGATGCACTTTTATAAATTTAATATTTTTTTTTAAATATTTCCTGTCAATTCAATTAATTTCAATTTTTCCCAAAATCAGAAAAAAGGGGACTTTCTTTGTAATGTCTAATATGGTATGGGAATGGGAACTATGAAATCATTATTACAATATATTTTTGTACTTTTATAGATACCCTTTTTTGAACGGGAATTCAATGTGTGAAATATTTCATATTTTAACTGATAATTTTGCGAATCGGATGGAAAGAAAATAATAAGAAAGGGTATTTTCAAGAGAAAAAATTTCATTTATAGTATGCAAATAATTTTGACATTTTTTTATGATTTTTGAGATTTATGAGAAATTCGAGGTCATTGTGAGAGGTGATAGAGCGTAAACAAATATTAAAAAATTGTTGGGAAAAATGCGATGGGAATTTGGGAATGATGGGACATTTTCCATTAAAAATGATGGGAAATGTTGATTTTCACTGGAGCGGAAATTTTTAAAGGGTGGAAATAATTCGAAATTATTTTTATCAAAAATACATAAAATTAATATTGAATGTACGGTCAGTCTAATTTGCACAGGAAAAACTCATTTGGAACTGTTTTGGGCTCAAAATTCTGGGTCAAGAGGAAAGAAGGAAGGATTTTGTCGCCACTTGGATTGCAATTTATGCGTTATTATTATTATTCGTATGGGTTTGTGGTTGGTCACCACACCACGACCACGACCACCTTCCATTTTTGCTTGGCTGCACAACAACGTAGAGCGGGAGGTGGGAAAGGAAGGAAGGCTAAAGAGCAAGCAAAATGGACCATTTGGGCGGAAATGTTTGGCTGGGAGGGTTCTTCGCACTACCAGTCCTCCGCCGGTCACCTGCGGGGATGAAGGCATTGTATTCAAAAGGCTTATGGCTTATGAATGGATGGACGATCGAAGCGGGATGAAAAATAAATGGACCCAGATTATTTTGTGCCAGTCTGCCGCTGGCATTCGATCAAAAGTCAAACAATTAAAATGTTTACAGCATTTATCAGCAGGAAATTTTGCTTTAAATTTTGGCTTATTTTGCATATTATGTGATTGCTGGCCATTAAGCTCAATTTAATAATCCATTAATTGGCAATGAAGGCTTTCAAGGCTATAAAAGGGTAAAACTGAAAAGTGGTCGACTGAATGGATTATAGGCGGTTGGCTTAAATTTTTGTGGGGATGGACTGCAGCTGGCAACAGTAGATGCTAGCGACAACCTCCTCCGCATCCCCCCAAATCCATTGACCACATTGAAGAGCCATCTATAAGCCCATTTGCAATTTATGTGGTGGGGAAGGAAGGAAGGAATTATTCCATTGAATGTGAAGGGGAAGACCATTTTCGGATGGAAATGGAATAAATGGACATGGACATTTGGCTAGATGCACTCAAAAGCCGCAAAAGGAACGGCCATTCGCATTTTTAATTCTGCTTTTAATTTGACAAGGAATAAAGAATTAAAATATAAAAGAAAAGAATTTGTCCTTCTTAATTGAATAATTTTATTTTATATTTGTACCTTTCCTCCTACGGTGGTCCAATCATCAAATGGAATGCTGAATGAATGAATGGAAAATGATGAATGAATTTGCCCGAGGGACCCCTCAAAGAGAATGATATCGTTATGCTAATGGGTTTTTTGACGTGTCGCTATGTTGACTTTTCCATATGGAATTTTGGCATTTTCAGCCAATGCTAATATTTACGAATGTTTGAAATAATTTGTTGAAATTTCCCTATTCCACTGTACCATCCAAAAGCATTGTCATTTTTCTTATTTTAATTACAAATTAGTTTTTTAGGTTTATGTGCTGTCTTATTTCCTAAAAATACAGAAAAATAAGAGTTGCATAAAAGAGGTGAAATGTGGAATTTGGCTTGATTTTATGAGAGAAGGAATGGTTTTTCGGATTTAATTTATTTCATGAATAAGGTTAAGTATTATTTCAAGAATTTAATTTTCCGGAAGGATTGTAATTGTAAAACATTTTCCGGAAGGATTGTAAAACATTTTCCGGAAGGATTGTAATTGTAAAACATTTTCCGGAAGGATTGTAAAACATTTTCCGGAAGGATTGTAAAACATTTTCCGGAAAGATTGTAATTGTAAAACATTTTCCGGAAGGATTGTAATTGTAAAACATTTTCCGGAAGGATTGTAAAACATTTTCCGGAAGGATTGTAATTGTAAAACATTTTCCGGAAGGATTGTAAAACATTTTTCGGAAGGATTGTAAAACATTTTCCGGAAGGATTGTAAAACATTTTCCGGAAGGATTGTAAAACATTTTCCGGAAGGATTGTAATTGTAAAACATTTTCCGGAAGGATTGTAAAACATTTTCCGGAAGGATTGTAAAACATTTTTCGGAAGGATTGTAAAACATTTTTCGGAAGGATTGTAAAACATTTTCCGGAAGGATTGTAATTGTAAAACATTTTCCGGAAGGATTGTAAAACATTTTTCGGAAGGATTGTAAAACATTTTCCGGAAGGATTGTAAAACATTTTCCGGAAGGATTGTAAAACATTTTTCGGAAGGATTGTAAAACATTTTTCGGAAGGATTGTAAAACATTTTCCGGAAGGATTGTAATTGTAAAACATTTTCCGGAAGGATTGTAAAACATTTTTCGGAAGGATTGTAAAACATTTTCCGGAAGGATTGTAAAACATTTTCCGGAAGGATTGTAAAACATTTTCCGGAAGGATTGTAAAACATTTTCCGGAAGGATTGTAAAACATTTTCCGGAAGGATTGTAAAACATTTTCCGGAAGGATTGTAAAACATTTTCCGGAAGGATTGTAAAACATTTTCCGGAAGGATTGTAAAACATTTTCCGGAAAGATTGTAATTGTAAAACATTTTCCGGAAGGATTGTAAAACATTTTTCGGAAGGATTGTAAAACATTTTCCGGAAGGATTGTAAAACATTTTCCGGAAGGATTGTAAAACATTTTCCGGAAGGATTGTAATTGTAAAACATTTTCCGGAAGGATTGTAAAACATTTTCCGGAAGGATTGTAAAACATTTTCCGGAAGGATTGTAATTGTAAAACATTTTCCGGAAGGATTGTAAAACATTTTCCGGAAGGATTGTAATTGTAAAACATTTTCCGGAAGGATTGTAAAACATTTTCCGAAGGATTGTAATTGTAATTATAAGTTTTCCATAGTTTTAATTATTCATGTTTATAATTCAACAATTTTTTACATTTTTAGAAAACACATATACAGGCTCTCCGCTTATTTTACATAGTCAAGAGCTAATAATTTCGCCGAAAGTCTTTGGATGATGTCCAGCATTAGTGCCGGAAAATGACCAATTGCGCCTTGGCCAATTCCGATGGATTAAATTTCCGCTTGGAGGGGGGGGGGGGGGGATGATGGATTGAGAACAATAATTCCAATGGATTGGATGGGTTTTCGTTTTCATTCATTGAGCCATGTCCCAAATGCGAGAAAAAGCCAGGGAAACGGAGCGAATTTGTATGTCGCCGACATTCATTCAAGGCTAGGGGTGAGGGCTGCCATTTCTCCGAGACTCTTCCTTTGGGCGACTCATCAATGTTTCTGCTTCTTCCATCCAAAGCTGCTTTTGAAGGATGCCAGCCACGGCCAAATGATGAAAGGATGGCCAAGGCATTGGATAGGGGTTGTAAAAGGGTAGAATGGAATGAGAAGCAGCATTTGAAGGCAACAAAGTCTCCGGCAAAAGAACAAAAGCGCCGGAGGCTATTATATTGGTGGCAAGGGACTGGTTTTCGCCCCAGGCATTTCCCTCTTTTTCCTTCATTCAATATCCGTCTTTCCTTTTTCTAGTCAATGAGTTAAGCTTTAAATTGTCCACATTTGAATTAATTTTAATTTTCAATAAACAATGATTTTGATAGTGATTTATTCTAATGTTTTGTAATGTAATACAATACAAATGAATGCACATAAATAATATAATTATTCAATAAAATGTTAATAATAAAATATATCTATATGGGAATTATATTTGGGGAAATATATAAAAATATTTTGATACCCAAAATGTTTTTGTTTGTTGTTGTGTATTTATTACAACAAAGAACAAAATAATCAATTTAATAATTTATTTATTTCCAAAATTAATTTGCAACAAAAAAATAAAATCAAATATAGGATTGGATAAATTCGGGAATCGAATATGAATGAATTGGGGGAATGGATTTTTGGCAGGTAAAATGTCTAAACAAAAATAACTAATAGGGATTTCATAATGCCAAAGAAATTTAAATATATTATGAAAGGTCAATTTTCACAATATCCAACATCTCCCTCTTTAAATTGGATTCCCCTCATCTTTCCTCATAACGGCTTTTCGACGGATTCACTTGTAGAAACTTGGTCGGATGTCGCTGCCGTTGTGGATATGGACTTCGGTGGAAAACAGGAGAATTCATTCGATTTTGTTCCTGTCCATTTTCGATGACATTTTCCTTTTGCTCATTTTCATTTTCCAGTGGATAACGACGTCGAATTTGATTGGAATGTCTGCGAACAACTTTTCCAATCACAGGAACTTGAATTCGATATAAAGGAGAATTTTCAATCCGCTCGATAATTTTTCCTAGAATCCAATGAGTTTTGCCATAATGATAATTTAGCAAATAAACATCTTCTCCGGCAATGAATTCATTGGATTTTGCACCGTTTTTATTGTCGAATTGCTTTGCCATGTTTTTCCTATAATCCTCCTTCGCTTTTTGGATAGATGAAATGGGAATTTTCATTGACGATGGGTGAATTAATGACAATTTTGTGCGAATTTTTCGTCCCAAAAATAATTCATCGGGCGTATGACCATTCAAAGCTTGTTGAGGTGTTGTGCGATATGCCAAAAGCACTTTCTCAGCCCAATCAGGACCTTCCATTCGGCACTTCTTCATGGCCCTTTTGAATGTATCAACAAAACGTTCGATTTGGCCATTACTTTGTGGATGATAAGGAGGAGAAAAAGTGTGTTTGATGGCAAATTCTTTGCAAAATTGATCAAATTCATAGGAAGTAAACTGAGATCCATTATCGGATACAATTTCCTTTGGAATGCCAAATCGATTGACAACTGTTCTGAGAACTTGAACTGTTGCTGGGGCCGAAGTTGTTGACATTCTGTATACTTCTGGCCATTTAGAATAAGAATCAATTATCAGGAAATATGTGTGTCCATCCTGACAAGGACCTGCGAAATCAATGTGAATTCTTTGGAAAACTTCGGTAGAATTTGGCCATGGATGAAGCGAATTTTTAATTGGATTTTTGGCTGCAAATTGGCATTCATTGCATTGCCGAACCAATTTTTCAATGTCGTTGGAAATTCCTGGCCAATACATATGATCTTTTGCAATTGCCTTCATCCGCACAATTCCAGGATGGGCAAAATGCATTGTCTTGAGAAGTTTTTCGCGAAATGTTTCTGGAATTATGATTCTTTCGCCATAAACTAGGCATCCTTCCACTTCAGAAATTTGTTCACGTTTTGGAAAATATGGAATTAAATCTGAATCGTTGCATTTATTAGGCCATCCATTTTTGCACATTTTAGCCAATTTTTGAAGAATTTTATCCTCCAATGTTGCCTGTGAAATTTCGATGGAAGTAATTGGCAATGGAGCAATATTGGCTGAAAACATTGAATTGACGAAACATTCTGTTTCAGTGCAAATGTTGGCAATTAAAATGTCTTCCTCAGGCCTTGGATAATCAGCGATTAGCCGGGAAAGAACATCAGCTTTTCCAAATGAAGTGGTTTTCACATATTGGATATCAAAATTGTAATTTGAGAGAAATAATGCCCAGCGTTGAAGTCGGCTGGCAGCATAAATTGGAATGCCAGTTTTTGAACCAAAAATGGCCACAAGAGGTTTATGGTCAGTAAGCAATGTAAATTTTCTGCCATAAAGCATCCGATGAAATTTTTGGACGGCAAAAACAAGACCTAAAGCCTCTTTTTCAATTTGTGAGTAATTTTTCTGGGCTGGACTGAACGTAATGGATGCATGTTCAATAACTTTCTCTGATTTGTCTGGGAAAATATGGCTTATAGTAGCACCAATCCCATCTTTGGAAGCATCAGCTGCCACCACAATTGGAAGTGATGGATTGTAATGTGTGAGCAATAAATCAGAGAGAAGTATTTTCTTTGCCTTGTCGAAAGCATTTTGTTGATTTTCTGTCCATTCCCACTTGACATCCTTGCGGAGAAGCTCATCCAATGGAGCTCTCAATTCACGCATTTCTTTCACAAATCTTCCATAGTAATTTAATGCGCCGAGAAATGATCGCAAGGAGGTGAGATCCGTTGGAGGCGGCATTTTCTTTATTGCATCAGAACGAGCTGGATCAGGGCGAATGCCATTTGCATCAACAATGTGCCCAAGAAATTTTATTTCACTTTGCAGAAATTTGCATTTTTCCATTTGAATTTTAAGGCCGAAATATTGAATTTTATTGAAGATTTTGGTCAAAATTTGAATATGTTCTTCCATTGTTGAACTGGCAATGACTAAATCATCTTGGTAGCAATAAACTCCGGGGATACCAGCAATTAAATTATCCATGAAATTTTGAAAAATTGATGGAGCTGACTTGACTCCAAAAGGCATCCTCTGGCATTGGAATAAACCCCGATGAGTATTGATTCCACATAGCAATTTAGAATCTTCATCTAATTCAAGTTGTAAATAAGCATCGCGGAGATCCAATTGAGAAAAATATTTGGCTCCATTTAATTTTGCGAAAATATCCTCTGGTCTTGGTAATGGGTGTCGATTTAATTCTAATGCATTGTTGAGGCCGGTAGAAAAATCGATGCACACACGAGTTTTTCCATTTTTCTTCTTCACTGCCAATATTGGCGCGGCCCAATGACTAAAATCGACTTTCTTGATGGCTCCAATTCTAATTAAGCGATCCAATTCTTCTTCTATGGCATCTTTTGCACCAAATGGCACCGGACGTGCTTTGCAAAATACGGGAGAAGAATTGGCCTTCAAATGCAATTTGGCCTTCATTTTGGTGCAATGTCCCAATCCAGGACTGAAAACATTCGGAAATTTTGTACTGAGTGCATTTGCCAATGAATTTTCATCAGTAATAGGATTTGGAATAGGATTTGGATTGAAGAATGGATCAGTTGAGCCGGAATTTTCAATTGAGAATGTATATGAATTTTTGGAAAGTCTGAGTAATTTGAGCAAATCTTGAGGGAAAATTTCCAATTTCTCAATCCATGGTATGCCCAATAAGTCATGCATAATTTCTTCGGAAACATATCCAATTAATTTCTTTGATTCCTTTCCATCAAATGAAACTGAAGCATTGAATTTTCCAAGTAGGCGAAATATTTTGCCATTTTCACAAGCAGCATTAACTTGTGCTGTGAATGATTGGATGTCTTCACCAGGCTTTTGCTTCAGCCGGAAACATTCATATTGCCGAACAAATAATGACCGTGAGTCAGCAAATATTAATTTCAATTTGTCAATGGCAGTTTTGTATTCTAATTTGTCAGGCAGATCTGGAAGAATACTATTGGCAAACTTTTGATATTCTGTGTCGCCCAATTTTCCAATCAGCAATCGAACTTTACTTGATTCTTCCAAATCTTTGCCATCTTCTTCAATGAAATTGCCATAACGTTTTAGCCATTCTTCAAAGGTTTGGCCGGATGCTGGATCGTAATAAAATTTTCCAATTCTGGCATCCAATGCTGAGGCTAATGTTGCAGCATTTGAACCTCCAGCATTTTGTTGAGCTTGGGCTGAACCCAAGTGTTGATGGACTTCTTGCATCATTTGTGCCATAAACTGTTTGAATTGTTCTGCACTGAGAGCCATTTTGTAAATTTATTGACGAAATTATTTAATTGAATTGACGAATTTAATTTATTGAATTGACGATTTGAATAATTGAATAGAAGAAAAAGCCCGGTTTGCACACAGCAAACTCAATTTTACCACCCAGATAAAAAAAGGCAAAGTCGAGAAGCAAATTTAATGAAATAATTGAATGAAAAATTTGTCGTTGATTTCTTTAGCTGACTGCGCCAAATTTGTTGTGTATTTATTACAACAAAGAACAAAATAATCAATTTAATAATTTATTTATTTCCAAAATTAATTTGCAACAAAAAAATAAAATCAAATATAGGATTGGATAAATTCGGGAATCGAATATGAATGAATTGGGGGAATGGATTTTTGGCAGGTAAAATGTCTAAACAAAAATAACTAATAGGGATTTCATAATGCCAAAGAAATTTAAATATATTATGAAAGGTCAATTTTCACAATATCCAACATTTGTATTGGAACTATATTCACAAAATTAGCACAACAATTTGTATGGGATTGTTTAGTAAAATGGGATTAGTTTAATGGGGAAATATTCTCCATTCTTAATGTAATATTCCAATTTCAAGCAGCCAAACTACTTCCATCACTACTGTCAGGCCGAATTGGCGGCGATTCCGAATTTTCATTTTGTGTTTGCCGAGAATTGGCGCCGGTTGATCCGGAGGATGAATTTGGACGACTTTGTGCAAATTGTTGATCTTTGTCCTTTGGATGGAATACGAGGGAATCAGCTGATGCAATCTGCAAAAAAAGCAGATAAAAATGGTCAAAAATGAATTTAAATTTTACTTTAATTTCGACCGGATGTCCATTCACATTGTGCACTGGGCCAATGGCCATACATTTTTCCACCGCGTCCAAATTCTCAAATGACAAAGAACCGTAGCCTCGGGGATAAGCCACCTTTTGGATTAAGGATTAAAATTATAAATTTGGATTATTTTACCATTTCCAATTGTTCCACTGGGCCAAATTGCTCAAAATGTGTTCGAAGTGTGTCCAAAGTGTGCCATTCCCAATTCAGTCCCGACATTTGGAGACGGCAACCTGGTGATGTATCCACGGACTAAAAATAAACATTTAAATGTGAAAAATTGATTTATAAAATTACCAAAAATATTGGCGGTTGATCATTTTCGACAATTAAATTCATTTTTTCCCTAAAAATTTTCAAATATTTTCCATTCGAATTTAGTCATTAATTTACCGTGGAACTGCCCTTTTTGCGTCCACCGCTTTTCCACTGATTATATGCGGTCGATTGGCAATTGCATTATCAGCCTATAAAATATTAATTTGGATTAATTTAATAAAAAATAAACCATTTCCGCCGTAGCATATGTGACGAATCCAAAGCCACGGGAACTACGAGTGACCGGATCCCGAATGACAATGCAATCCACCACTTGGCCCCATTGCGAATAATATTGCCGTAAACCGTCGTCGTTGATTTGTCCAAGTCCACCAATGAATAATTTCTATAAACATTTTTACATTCAAATTAATTAATAAATTGGCCTACTCGACTGCTCAATGGTTGCATTTGGGGCAGAAGTGAGGGCGAGGAATGGGCAGAAGATGGTCTCTGCTGCTGTTGTTCCAATAATATTGTGGCCAAATTGATTTGCCGTTGAATTTCGGGATTATTCCTTTGTGTCCTATTTTTTGGAAATATTCAAATTGAAATAATATTTTTTTCGGAAAACCTCTCATCTAAATATCCATTGATTGCTGCATTTATTGATTCACCCAATGGGTTAGTGGATTGTTGGCTTGCTGATGTTTGTTTGAACATTTTGGAAGCTAAATTTGGATTTAATAATAAAAATATTGATTGGCATTAAAATGTCATAAATAAATAAATATTGGCAAATTTACAATAAAATTAATAATAAATTTGTTTTAAATGATCCATTTTTTATGCAAATTATCATAAATCCATTCCACATATTTGAGAATAAACGAATAAAATGAATAAAGTCATCACAATTGGCAAGTGGCTTTATAGGAGAATTTAATAAACTCGTTTAATACTGAATTTGTCTATCATTTTCCTTTTTTTTCTATTCATTGATTTTGTTGTTCCGATGAATTTGTCATTTTACTTGGTGTTGGAATTGGAAATTCAGCACACGGTTGGCGTCGATGTTGGTGAATGACGGTGGCCACTACGCAATTTTCATTGCTGCTTTGATGCCGGCTGCCTAAAATATAAAACAATAAATAATAGTAGAATTGATTGAAATTATTTTATTTATTTTTATTAATTAAATAATATTAAAAAATAAATAAAATACGATTTCGTTCATCTGCACTATGGCAGCTTGATGACCGGTCCCTTGTTTCTGCCGGCTCATCATCACAATTGCTTCCATTCATTTGAATTGTTCCTTCCTTTTGTTGAAGTTCATCCAATCTTTGTGCCAATGCTTCGCTGAATTTGTCTCGATAAAGTTTGCTCAATTTGTCCAAAAGTGCTTGGATTGTTTCATAATATTGAACATGCATTTCCAACTGAAATATTTAAAAAGTTATTGCTGAATATTTTCGTAGGTAAAACCTTTCGAAAATCCCCATTCATGCAGTCCAATCGATCGGAACAAATTCGCCAGCCTTTTTTGGTTAATTCAATGCAATATGATTCATCTATGAATGAATTTGATAAATTAAATTTATTTTTATTTAAATTTACTTTCCAATGTGACCACATTCAGGAATAGCAATTCGGATGTTCGGGTCAACATTTCGCTCACATTTATCGACCGAACATACGGGGCCACTTCCTTGACGGCGGCAAATGCCTCAATTTCGAGTTGGGAAAGTTGGGCACATGTTTCGCAAGAAATTGATGGAGCCGGCGAGGATGGACTATAAATAATTATTTATTTTTAAATATGAATTAAATCAAACCCGGTGCTTTTGGGTGATGATTGAGATGAATGTGAATTGTGTTTTTCATTATTATCATTTTCACGACCCATTTTAGCAAATGAAATTCTAAAATATTTCAAATTGAATTTAGCAATTATTTGAGGAAATTGGGTTAATGGCATTTGGATAAATATAAATAGGAGAGTCTAGTTTATTTCATTGTATTGTATGCTCAAATTGAGTAAAAAAAAATATATAAAATCCATCATTCATTCCAGCATTATTCTCGATTATGAAATATGCAATCAATAATATGAAATGTTGGAAAAATAACCAAATGATATAAAAAAAATAATAATTTTATCTTTTATGCAATATTTATTATTGTTTTCAAAACAAACAAAAAAAAAACAGTTTAATGAAAGAATTATCTACAATCAAATAATTTATGTAGATTTAAAATGTGCCATGAGATTACATTTAAATTAATGGCAAATGAAATGATGATTTATTTTTTAAAAGAATAATATCAGATTCTGTGCATATATGGGGGAAGAGGGAGGGTCAAATGCCCTGAATATTTATTTAATGGCGAATATTTAAAGGTGGAAAAAAGGCAAATTGGTCAAAAAATGAGGTTCAAATAAAATAAGGTCGAAACAATTTTGGTTTGGCACAATTTAGCAATATGTTGAATAGATGAGCGAATTTCGATTGAGCGATTGGTGATAACTCTTCAGGACACGTTGGAATGTTCGCAGCAATGTCCATCCATCGTCCGAAAGTGGCGGGGCTGGTTGGTCAAATTCAAATGTGTTCACGGTTCGAAAGTGGAAACATTTTTGCTTTGGAGTGATCAAATAAAGCTTAAATTTTGTTTCGAATTATTAATAATTTTAACCGTAATTTACCTGATAACTAATGCCATCCGGCTCTACTTGATTTGGAATCATGGTCATTGTCAATTTATATCGAGTGTCAGTGAAATTGACCTTTGAATTGACAAAAATATATTTAAATAATAATTTTTTAAGTAAATACTTGGCAAGTTCCATCACTCAAAAAGATGAAAAGTGCATTTGGAAATTTGCGAAAATCAATCAAATGGACAAGTGGGAATTGTTGCATTCCACCGGCTGAAATCCTATTTTGTTTACTTTGTCTTCGGCAGATCAAATCCATCAAAAAGTCATTGTTGTTTTGTTGTTTTTGATAATTGATTGGAACACTGGAATAAAGTTCACGGTCCATATATTCGCGCAATACTCGCATAAATGTTACCTTTAATATTTATTTTATTTAAATTATTTGTGTTTATTTAAAATTGTGAATTCCAATTCAAATGCCAAATTATTGATTTTCAATTTGACATGTATACGAAGGAATTCTTTTATTTAATTTTGCATCATTTTGTGAAGTGCGCATTCATTGGGAAAATGCGCACCCATTTCGAGATGCTCTTTTTATTTAATTTTATTTACTTTGTCGCAAATACTTCTTGGGAATCCTTCACTGTAATTCCATTCAATGCATTCATCATTGAATTTATTGGCAAGAAAGGAGAAATATCGTTGATTGTCCCTAAAATTTACCAAAATAAATCAAAATAATTAAAATATTTAAATTTCACGTTGAGGAAAGTGAACTTTGATCATTGAACAAAATTGACCGGGTCCCATCGCGAAGAGTGACACCAAAACCGAATTTATTCGTATAATCAACCCATTTGGCCATAAATGAGCTGGGAAGAACATCGGCGCCGGCCGAAATGGATGAATGCTCCATCAGGATGAGATCTTCAAATTTAATCAATTAATTTAATTATTTTTAATAATTACTGACTCAATGGATTGAATGAATCCATGACGGATTGCAATGTTTGAATGTATTTGTCCAAAGTGAATTGGACGGCCTTTCCCAAAGGGCCACCAATGGCATTTGGCGAGTCGGCACTGCCACTGCCCCCCAATCCAGAATCAATTCCAAAACCACCAAAATGCGTTGTTTTCTCATTTGCACCCAAATTTGGGGCAAATGTGGAAAAATCCATGCTGGGAAGAAAATTGCTGAAATTTTGCAGTGGAATGGACTAAAAATAATTTAGAATTAAAAAATGGAATTATTTAAACCTTGGAGAATGATTTAGTCGGCGATTGGAAAAGTGGATTTGTCGCAAAATTAATTCCACAATTTGCCATGCCACTTTCACTTTGGATCATGGATTGAGGAATTGGATTGGAATTGATGAAAAGGCGGGACAAAGTCGACGGAGTGGTGCTTTAATATTAAATTTAAATCAGTTTAAATTCTGTTAAAATACTCTTCAATTTGTTGGAAAATTGCATTGAAATCATTGCTCAAATTATTGGCGATGGATTGGGGTGAGGAGGAAATATTGAATGATGGTTTTGGGTTCAGCGCTGAATGGGCCAACATCTCCGGCGTCTTTAATCTATATTCCGGACGATGAATTAAAGTCCTTCAAATTAAAAATTTAAATTAGGCGTATTTTAATGGAAATTTGAAACCTTCGAATCAAATCTTTGGCCGATTCCGAAACAGTAAGATTGTCCGGTGGAAATGAATATTCACAACGCCGAATGCGGGAATAAGTCTGATGAAGATGCTCACAATGGAATGGAGGGCGGCCAAAAAGCATTGCAAAAAATGTGCAGCCCAAAGCCCAACAATCCGAATAAATTGTGTGACCTCTGAAAAATAAAATAATTATAATTTAATTAATTGCTCACTTAACTGTTTATCGATGACTTCGGCAGCCACATAATTTGGTGTCCCACAAACGGTGTGTTCCGGACGACTCAATAATTCATCAATTGAACAGCAAAAGCCAAAATCGGCCAATTTAACGGTCCATTCACGAGAGAGCAAAATATTCCCTTTGAATTTGACTATTTACGGCAATTGGTCTAAAATCAACCTGGTTTAATGTCTCGATGCAAAAGGAAACAATCTTCGTGCAAATATCGAACAGCAAGAAGTAATTGTTTCATAAAAACAATTGCATTGGATTCGGGAATGCCTAAATATAATTGGATATTAAAATATTTAAATGGTTTAAAACCGTGATATTGATCGATATGTTCAGACAAAGTGCGATTTGGGCAATATTCGAGTAGCATATAAATGTTTTGTGAGCATTGAAATGTGCTGTAAAGGGCAACAATGTTCGGATGGCATAGGCTGGAATGAATTTGGACCTTTGAATTAATTTAGTGAATTAAAATAATGAATATTGAAAAGACCTCTCTTCCAATTTTGCTAATTTGATTGCCATGCTTTTTGATATGACTTCGTGAAATTACTTTCATTGCAAAATATTGACGATTTGTGTAGGCTAGAAAACATTTGCCAAAACCACCCTAACAAAAATTAATATTAATTTATTCAAAATTCCAAATTGATACCCGCCCAAGCAATTGTCCAATTGTGTAGGTGACTCCGGTTCTGCTGTCCGTAATCCATTGAGGAATTTCGGGTGCATCCAAATTTGGCACCGATTTTGCCCTATGCTTTTGTTGAAGTGGCTGATTCTGTTGGTGCTGGCGATTATGATGATTATGATGGCGATGGGCAGATGAAGTTGGTGGCACATCCTTCTGCTTTGGCTTTATTGCTGGATAATGATGATAAACTGGAGATTGGACCAAATGATGATGATAATTTATGGCATTGGTAGAAGGCATTATAGATGAAGAACGGGTCGAACCTGAATTTTTCACTTTTTTTCTATAATTTTGATACAAATAATAACTTACTATGCATACATTCGAGCATTTCTGATAAGAGGATGATGGCAGAAAATATATAATGACATAAAATGAATGAAAACAAGGCACTTTTTCCCTGATTTTTTACAAAAAAATTAATAAAACTAATAAATAATCATGAATTGATGCATTGCGTTTCTTCCAGAAAAATGCATGGTTCGGAATTTCAATAAATTTATTGATTTTTTTCAATAAAATTGAATTTTTCAATAATGACATTTTATTTTTATCTTAACTTCGAATTTGTTCTCTTTGCGCATCCGCCGGACGTAAGTTTTGTAAAAATATATTAATAATGATAATGATTGCAGGCAAAACGAGGACGCAATAATTTCAACACATAGTCGAGCATTGGAGAAGCAACATTCGGGGGAATTCGCACTCATCAGTCATCAGGAATTGACCAACTATCTGGGCATGCTCTTTTATTACATTGAGGCGCACCGCGCACATAAATCGAAATATTCGGCTCCCATCAATTTATCTCTATTCGCCATATTCAATACTCTATTCGCCATATTCAATACTCTATTCGCCATATTCTATACTCTATTCGCCATATTCAATACTCTATTCTCTATATTCAATACTCTATTCGCTATATTCAATACTCTATTCGCTATATTCAATACCCTATTCTCTATATTCAATACTCTATTCGCTATATTCAATACCCTATTCGCTATATTCATTACTCTATTCACCATATTCAATACTCTATTCGCTATATTCAATATTCTATTCGCTATATTCAATAATATAGTATTCGCAATATTCGATAATCTATTCGCCATATTCAATAATCTCTTCGCTATATTCAATACCCTATTCTCTATATTCAATACTCTATTCGCTATATTCAATACTCTATTCGCCATATTCGATAGTCTATTCGCCATATTCGATACTCTATTCGCCAAATTCAATACTCTATTCGCCATATTCGATACTCTCTTCGCCATATTCGATACTCTATTCGCCATATTCGATACTCTATTCGCCATATTCGATACTCTATTCGCCATATTCGATACTCTATTCGCCATATTCGATACTCAATTCTCTATATTCAATACTATATTCGCTATATTCAATACTCTATTCTATATATACTATATTCAATACTCTATTCTCTATATACTATATTCAATACTATATTCGCCATACTCGATACTCTATTGATTTATCTCATATTTATGTATTTTTTTTTAATAATTGTGCCATTTTGACATCATTTTAATGTTTTTAATTTTTGCTTTTCCACTTATATTTGATGATTTTTTAAAACCATTTTTGATGATCACTTAATAAACATTTTATTCAATCAAATGGCCTTAATTATTAATTCATCCTAATAAATCATCATATTCCACCTATTCTCCTCTCCATATCCAAAACGTATATGACCTTGGATTGGACAGATTTAGATGAGTGGCGTCGACCGACAAAAATAACCATCCTTCCCTCAATTTCCTACTCAAACATAGAGTGGCCCTTGGCCAAATATCCGTCCGAATATTGGTTCCTCTAACATATATTTTTCATTTAATTCGAAAAATAAATTTGCAAAATGATGAGGGATACATGAATTAAATTAATTCATCAATGGAAATAAAAATCATTAGTTTAAGTTTTATTTGACAAATAAAAGGCGCCAAATAATTATTATTCGGAATGACCTTGATTTGAGAGTTTTATTGAAAAAAAACTTATTAGCACGCACGTTAAATTTTCAACAATTTATTAGTTCAACATTCCAAATCCAATATCAAATCCAAATAGGAATAGAAATAATTTTTTCTCAATTTTTTCCAAATTAAATTCTCTTATATTGAATTATTTTGTAAAAGGAGTTGATTGCGCGGGAAAAAAGAAGGAGGGATATCGATGTTGAAAATGTCATGCAATAATGCCTAAGGGTTTTTCCTATTCATCCTACTGTAACCCACTTTTTGTTTTTTTTTAGTAAAAAATATATTGAATTGAAGAGGAAGTCAAATGAACATTTGTTGGGAAAGGAGTGGGTTTAAAAAGACAGAATGAGGCAATATTTGATTGATAGGGTGACCGGCGGATTAGGCAAAAATTTAGGGTACAGTAAGATGAATAGGAAAGGCCCTTAGGCATTATTGGCAATTGGCATTGACAGGAAAGACTATCCGAGAATGGGACCTTCTTCGAGAAGATTTAAGGAAATGAAGAGGAATATAATTTATGAGGAAATGGGTTTAATTTGAAATGGAAGATATATGTAAATAAAATTAATATATTGATTGAGATAATAAAAAATCACCATTAATTAATATAATTATATTAAATATAATTGGAAATTGCCCCATAATAATGAGACCCTCAATTTCCACCGTCAATCAAGCTTTTGTGAGGGAGAACAACTTGTCGCGGTTCGAAACAGGAAATTACCATAGAAGGAAAATTGGGGAGGGGAATTTGGATTTGGATATTGGATTGCCCATTTTGTGTGGAGACCAATTTGGTGAAAATGAAAAGGAAAATTTGGGGAGAATTTCTTGTAATTTTCACTCACAATATCCGATTTTCCGAATTCATGATTACTCATTTTTATTTCCTTTCCCATCCTTTTTCCCAAAACAACCTTTGCCAATGTTGATGAATTGGTTGGCTGGGCCGTTCCGTTCCGGCACATTGCCCATCTGCCGCCTATTCTCAAATAAAACACATTTGGCGGGCGAAAGGCAAAACCCAAATCGACAATTGCTTTACAAATATCCTCCATCTCTGGATATTCTCATCTTTCTACGGTCATCAAATCTGCTGAATTTATTTTCTGTAAATTATTATATTACTCCATTTTTGTGGGAAGAAGGCAATTAATTAGGGGAAATTGCCAATTGGCCAATGCAGCATGCAATTTTCCAATCCCAATCCCATCCCTTCCATTTGGCCACAATTATTATTAAAAATGTGCCATTCACAATTTCTTCATGGATTTCTTTGAATATTTATTTCCAAAATCCAAACCCTTTTGGTCATCTATTTTTAATCCAATGTTTTTAATCCCCTTTTCCTTTCCCAATTTGGGGCAATCCCCCCTTCACGCCCTCCTCATCCTCCTTCCCTCATTCATTGAATTTGCTTTTGATGCTCATCCTCCCCTCCATCCAATCCACCTTTCTTTTCTTTCACATTTCTTTCCGCCCTATTGAAGTTGCCCTAGAAAAAACAACAACAAAAATACAATAGAATACTTAATATAGTATTCCTTACAATTGCTTTTTTAAATTTACATTTTTGCTACAAAAGGCTATTTTGGATTTGGAACACATTAACATCATAAAAGGTGGTGGGGGATTGCGTTGTTTGTTCCACTTGAACGGGCATTTCATCCCTTTTCCGGTCATTCTTTCTCTGGCCAAGGCCAAAACAAATGTGTGCGCCCTCTCCTCAATGCTGGGCAACACACAACAACAGGTGTGTCCATTTCCAAGCACATCAATAGAATGGAAATGGAATGGATGAGTTGATGGGCCATTGGCACAAAAGGAGGCATGGCCGCGCAATAAAATATTTTAAATATTTGTCCAAATCATCATATTCTCCCCTCCCGTCCCATATTAATCCATCCCCTCTCTTTCATCAATTTCCCCGCCATTGTTTTCACCTTTTTATTTATGTCCCAAATGTCCGCGCACTCTTCCGTCGATATATGTGCCAGTCGCCCCCAACATAATCTCCGTTGAGGATCAGTCCATTTGAGGGTCGGCTCAATTCCAATTCCAATCCCCTCAAAATGACCACCTTTTCTAATTTTGACTTTTTATTCAAATTTCATTTCAAATTTCATGTTCCATAAACCTTCCATTCAAATTAGATTGAATAATCAATTTAAATTTAATTTTAGGTAGCGAAATGAATTTAATTGGGATTTAGCCAAAATGCTACTAAAATTAATATTATTTTTGCATTTTTCTATTTTTATTATTGCCAATTCCAATGCCCAAAATGATGATCAATTTACGTCATCCACTTACATTGAGGAATCCATGTATTTTGCCATTGTTGAGGGTGAATTAATATTCCAATTTCCATCACTCTTTCCTTTTTCAGAATCTCCTTCCCCTTCTTTAATTACCGTAATCCCCTCCCCAATTCCGGGGTTTTCCAAATGGCGAATTGCTTCTTCAAATCCGTTGCTTTCATTCAATCCAAATTCAGGCGAATTATTCACAAATGGTCAGTGAATATTTTAATTCAAATTTAAATTAATTTCCTTCATTTTAGGCCGCGTTGACCGTGAACAATTGCCAATTGAGCCAGAAAATGGGAAATGTTTCCTTCGAACAATTTTATTATCTCAAGGAGTGAATGGGACTAGGCTAATCCGAATAAATGTGGAAATATTGGATGTGAATGATAATTCACCAATTTTGACAAATCAAGGCCAAAAGGAAATGGTAAAATAAATATATTTAATAATTAATTGCATTTTTTCTATTAGACATTATCCATTCTTGAATCCGTCTCAATTGGGAGTCAATTTTGGTTGGGCACTGCAAGGGATGTGGATTTTGGTCAAAATGGAACAATTGGAGGATTTGAATTGGAATTCGAGGAAAATGAGGCAAAAAAATTATTTCGGCCAGAGAAAGGAGAAAATGGGGAATTAAGTCTGGAATTAATGGGCAAATTGGACAGGTGAAAAATTGAAAAGAAATTAATTAATTAAAATTAAAAAATATTAACAGAGAAAAGCAACAAACTTACAAAAGTAAAATTAGAATATGGGATGAAGGAATACCAACAAAAGAGACTAAAATTGAATTGGGCATTCGAATTTTGGACGCAAATGATAATCCACCACAATTTGAAAACACAAATTATGAATTGACTTTGCCAATGAAGGTGGAATTGGGGGATATATATTATAATTTAAATATCATCAAAATATTCAGCAATCATTGATGATCAAAGCCATTGATCCGGATGAAGGAGTGAATGGTCAAATTCATTATAAAATTGTGAATAATGCGGAAATGGGGGATTCAATAAAAATTGATGAAAAAAGTGGATTATTAAGTTGGAATGGAAAGGTAGAAGGGAATGTGGATTACAAAGAATAAAAATATTTGCAGCGAATTTGCCCTGGGAATTCATCAAAATGCAAATTAATTGTGGAAGCCTGGGATCAAGGCCAACCTTCATTGAACGCGAGAACACAAATAAGTGTTGTTGAACAAGATGGGGAAATGAATAATCTAAATGAGGGAAATAAAACATTCAATACAAAAATTAGGTAAGAAATAGGTGAATTAATTATTTTTATTTAAATGAATTTTACAAAAAGGAATCTCCCAAATGGTCAGCATTTTGCTGTGTTCGATCAAAATGCGAAAAATGGAAGTGTTTTGGCCATTTTGAGCATTGAAATTGACAAAAATGGCCATGAAAAAAGTGCAGAAATTGAAGAAGGGAAATTGCAATTTGAAATTGGAGGAGATGAGCATGAAAAATTCAGAATTGAAAGAATTGGACGAATTGGATTGATTCGGTTGAATTCGAGCGATTTTAATGATGCTGGCAAAAATGAATGGAATTTGAGCATTTTTATTAATTTTGATGGAGAAATTGAGAAGAAAAATATTCAGGTAAATTTGAATGAATTCGAAAATATTCCGGGAATTTTTAGATTTTTATGCGTCCTCCAAATGATTCGGCTCCAATTTTAATTTCCCCAATTCAAAGGGTCAATTTCCCAGAAAATGCCTCTATTGGAACATTGTTGGCCAGAATTGAAGTCCAAAATGAATTAAAAAATGAAATTAAATATGAATTAGTGGAAAATGAATGGTCAAATTATGTGGAAGTGAGAATGAAAATAAATTGGAATATTTTTTAATATTCAAAAATAGATTCATCCAATCGCTGGCCTCATTCGTCTTCGTAAATTATTCCCAAAATTGGAGCCTGCAATTGCAAAACGTGAATTCACAATTTATGTGGATTTGACCAATCCAGCCCCATCTTTGGCCAAATCAAGGGCCCAAATCCAAATTGAAGTTGGCTGACAAAATAATTCTCCCTTATAATTTAATTTTCTCAAAAAAGATATTCGATGTAAATGATAATACTCCAAAATTTGTGGATTGCCCTTTGGCATCCTCAATTTGCTCATTTTCGGCTACCATTTCCCAAGATCATCCATTGGAGAGGCCATTACTTAATCCAAATGTTAGTGATGATGATGCCGGCCAAAATGCCCAAATCCATTTTTCATTGCGTCCATTCAATAAATTAGTATGGCCAATCAAAAATATATTATCCCATTCCAATTTAAATTAGGATTTTATGCCTTTTCGAGTCGATCAACAAGGAAATATATTTCTCATTCGTCGACCAATCATTCCATTCAATTTTTATCGTTTTTTGCTTAAAATTGAAGACAATGGACAGCCAAAAAGATCATCGGAAGCAATGATTGAAATTTCAATAAAAGTTGCAAAAATATTTGTTGAATTGAAATATTTAATAATTTCATCAAGGAATTGAATAATGTGGCCCCTTCCTTTCCGGAACCTTCAATGGCATTCATTTCCCTGAGGCATTCTCAACCGGCCAATTCTAGAATATTCCAAGCCAGGGCAATTGATGCCGAAATGAATGGAATTCGATATATTCTTTTGGATTCCCCGATTGTTGAATTATTCGAATTGGACCATTCAAATGGTTGGCTGAGTTTGGCCAAATCCTTGGCTAATTCTGATTTGGCCATTGGCAGCCAATTAATTGTAAATTATTATTCACTTTTTAATAGGAAAATTCATTTTTAGTTGAAAATTGGTGCCATTGACAAATTCAATCAAACTTCTCCAAAACCATTGGAATTAAATATTCGAATTGTTGCGGATTCAGCAAAAGTGCCACCGGCATTTGGTGCTGGAATTACTCAAATTCCAAAAATTCAGCAATTACCACCAAAAGATTGTTTGGGAGAGGAGGAATTACTCAAGAAAATGGACGGCTTTTTTAATGGCCAAATGGTCTCAAAATTTTTTAAATTACAATTTCATTTTTTCCTTCAGATTTTGAACATTTCCCCATTGAATGATAATTTTGCCAATTTTTTCAATTGGTCAAATCAAAGCAGAAATATTTGCTTTAATGACAATCCAATTCCTCACTCAAATTCGCCAATTCCATTTCTCATTGATTTTGGCCAAAATGGATGGACAATGGGTTTTTTTGAACAAAAAATGCCATCCGAATGCAGCAAACCCAAATTCGCGAATCCACCCAGCCAATTTGCCATTCAAATTGGCACTCCAATTGGCCATCAATTACATCGGTCAATACCATAATAAATTGCAAATTTTACATATTTAATTTTAGATTTCGCATCAAAAAACCTCCAAAATATTGCCCGAAATTAGGAGAAAATATTACATTTGAATTGAGTGAACTTTCCCTCGATCCACATCCAAAAATGCCCCTGGCTATTGATCCAAAAAATGGAATTCTTTGGTTCATTGGATGGCCAAATGGCCGAAAATCCAATGAAAATATTTTACATTTTGCTGTGACAATGAAAGGCCCAAATTCAATAAAAACAATTCATCCATTTTCGTTGACCATTCAACAAAATGTCGTTGATCAGGTGAGCCCACATTTATTTTATACAAAAATAATTTTAAAATTTGTCAAAAAATTATTAGAAATATTTTTTCTTTTTCCGAAGATAAAAGGAAAAAAATAAAATTTTTCACTTTCAGATTCCACCTTCCCATTCAATTATATTCTCAAATTTGGACGACCATTTGAGGCCTGGCGACCTTTTGGCCAATATTCGAAATGAATTCAAATTGCCTGAAGGCGATGAAGTTCATTTCAGCATTTTGACTAATCAAGGAGAAAATCCACTTTCAAATTGGGGACAAAATTCAGAAGAAAATTTTGTTGAATTATTTCCGAATGGAGAACTCCGATTTGTGGGCAAAATTCCGACAAAAATTGGAACAATGGAATGGAAAAGGGAAATTCAAATTGAGTGGAAATGGAATGGACAATTTTCATTAAAACAAATTTCCAATTTGTCAATTTATATTCAGCAGGTAAAAAATTAATTATTATATTTAAATTAATAATAATTTAATTATGTAGAATCCAACAATTCCCTCATCATCAACATTAAAATGCCCCAAAATTACCCAAAAATTCATTTGGCACGCCGATTCACCACCAGGAACAATTCTTGGCAAATTGGCAAGGGAAAATTGCCATCTTTGCCGGATAAAATTGATTGGACCTGAAAAAGGACTTTTTGTAGATGAAGGAAATGGAAAGGTGGGAATGGAATAATTAAATTAATTAATTATTGTTTAAGTTAATTACACGGCAAATGAATCCAGAAGAGGGAGGAGGGAATATTGAGTTGGAATATCGGCTGACGGAATTAATAAATGGAATGAAAAATGAATTGGCCCAAATTGAATGCAAAGCAATAGTGGAAATTGTTCCGAGTAAAAATGATCGAAAAAGTGGAAAAGAACAAATGCGAAATATTTTGCGCAAAAAGTTGACATATTTGGATGCATCAAAAAGGGCAAAAGAGAAATTGGCATTGGTGGATTTTGGCCAAGAATTTGGCAAAATTGGGGAAATTGTACACAATTATGATGGTCATGATCAATTTGAGGTGGGAAAATTAATATTAATTATAAATTTTTCATATTAAATTAAAATATTTAAAACAAATTCATTACATCCCTCATTTTCTCTCATTTCCCAACCAATTCCCCTTTACCTCTCTCCATTTCCCTTTAAATATCTCTTCTTAACCAGCACAATCGCTTACGACCATACCGCGTTGAATGCACGCCATCCCGTCCGATCTGGCAAGTTAAGCAACGCTGGGCCCTCTTAGTACTTGGAACGGAGACGTCCTGGGAATCGGGGGTGTCTTAAGCTTTTTCCCCAACCAAATAAACCAATTTTTAGAAATTTTTTATTCATTTTAATACAAAATAAAATGGGAAAATTTTTAATATTTGATATATTTTTTATATTTGGATCGATTTTATTTTCACATTTCTCGAATGCCCGAATGATGGCAATACATAATCACATTCCAATTGCTAAATAAATTGTTTTTAAATAAATTAGTAAAAATATTTATTACTAAAGGCAAGTGGAGTCCTCCTTTTCCAATCTATTCAATTGGGTGCCGGCAGGGTCGCACATTCGCAGGCATCGACTGCCAACCTACAAAATAAAATTTAATTATTTAATAATATTATTGAGGGCGGGTAGTGGACCAATAATTGTGGGGAATTCAAATCCAAATCCTGGCAACATTGTCGATTGTCTCTGTTTTGTGATGCGCAATATAAAACACCGGAAAGAGGCTTTAGGCCACAACGGGAATTCAATGCTTGCAAAAGCTGAAAAATGCAATAAAAATTAATTCATGAAATTAATTTGCCATTTTCTTTGCTGCCGCATGGTCAGTTTCATATTGACAAAGGAAATGACATTCGGGGGCAACAAATTGTTCGCAGCAGGCCAAAAATAATTTATTGGCTACAGATTTGCTTGTACATGGTTGGTAGCTTAATTCAGCGGTCCCACATTTTGGCTATTTTTGAATTTAATAGGACATAATTTATTTTGGACTGACTTCGTCCGCCCTTTGTGGAGCTCGACGCAAATCACGAGTTGGATTTGGATTTTGGGCAGAATCCAATTCGGCATTTTGTGCCGTCGAGGATTGTTCTTCGGCGGATTGTTGGTCCTGGGATTGGGCAAAAAATGGGCAGAAAATGGCAAGGAATAAAAATAGCAAAAAATTGAAAGACATTTTTAAACCGCAAATCTGAAAAAAAAGTTAAAAGGGGAACCCAAAAAGGAATATTTCCGCAATGCGCATTTAGAAGGGATGGATTAACTGCGGTGAAAGGGAAATGAATCCGTTGATGAGAAAGCCGGGATAGAAGACAGGAAAGGATGGATTAATTGGAGGGAGGGCGATGGATTTGGGTTGGGCGATTTTAAGGATTGACCCGTAAAAATGAATTCCGTGTATTCCATTCGCCCCTTTCTTTTTTGGGTAATTTGAAGGGAACTGGGAAAAATTATGTTTTTTTGGGATTGCGCGAATATGGATTGGGAGAAAATGGTTGAAAATGATTATAAAGGGTGAATTTGGTGGAACAAAAAATAGACAGGCAAATTGATGGAAAAAAAGGGGGAATAGCAAAAACTAAAAGCATTGTCATAATTTTTCACAATTCTTTTCCACATTTTCATCAGATTCAAAATGGCAATGAATTAATTGCCGGAAATTTGACATATTTTCATCCATTTTATTTGCTTGAAGGAAAATTTGATGATGCCAAAATTGTGGAAATTCGTTTGCAAATTTCGCCACCATTCCCCGAGGGAATAAATGTTTTTGAGGTGATTTAAATTTGAATAAATCAAAAAATTATCCAAAAATTTAGCTAAAATCCTCGGCTGGTACAAATATTTCGATTCCATTTTCTGCTGCCAAAATTGGTTTAATTTTGAGTCAAATTTCTGTCCATCCATCTTCGCCTGAATTTGCACAATTCTTCGAACATTCAAATTTTTCAAATAAATTCAAAATTCAAAAAATTCAACCGAATGATGAAGAAGGAATTTTTGGGATTTGTCCAATCAACGGGCGAATTTTCCTTACCAAAAATATTCTGAATTTGCCCGAAGGGAAAAATAAATTATTTTTGATGGAAATTGTCGCAGAAGAAGAATTCAGTTTGGGCATTGGAAAAATTGAGTTGAGAATTGAAATTAATGATGAAATATTAAATGGAGGAAATGAATTAGTGGAGGTTGGTTGGTTTGAATTTGGAATTTTGGCCTGAATTCAATTTTATGCAGGAGGAAATTCATCCGAAAAAGATTTACAAATTTGAAATAATGGAAAATGCGGAAATTGGTCAAATAATTGGCCAAATTGATGGCAAAAATATTGAATGGAATTCAGCAGAAGAATTGCCATTTTTAATTGAAGATGGAATATTGAGGATAAATGGCAAAATTGATGCAGAACAAAATGCATTGTAAAGGAATAATTTAAATTTATTTAAATTTAATTTAATTAAAGTTATTCATTCCCAATTCAAATTGATGATGGTTTAAATGCTCAAATTGAAATTATTATTTTGGACCAAAATGAGTTTGCCCCCACCATTTTGAACTACCCAAATGGGCCAATTTATGTGCCAGAAAATGCAAAAATTGGCAGCAAAATATTCAAAATGGAATTGACCGATGCCGATTTAATGGGTGATTTTAATAGGAATTTTGACATCTTTTTCAATATTATATAATTTTTAGGAAAACCTTCAGCAAAAATTGATCAATTTCGAACGGATTATTGGGAATTATTTTACATTGATTCAGATGGATGGATTCGATTGGCAAATGAATTGGACAGGGAAATTATTGGGGAACATAAATTGGGAGTGAATATTTGCGATGGAAATCCATTCAACACAAATAAAGGTGGGAGAAATATTATTAAAATATAAAAAATTAAATTTTGAATATTTCGGTGCAGTTTTATGTTCATCCATCACTTTGGATTTGATTGTTTTGGATGTCAACGACAATGCGCCCCAATTTTGGCCAACAAATCAATTCCAATTTATTGTGGAGGAGAATTCCCCAATTGGCACAATTTTTGGCAATTTGAGGGCAAATGACCCGGATTTGGGCCAAAATGGGACAATCCATTTTCGAATTGTGCCAAATGGTCAATTCATTGTTGACCCTGTTTTTGGCTATTTAAAGGTGGTCAAAATGAATTCCACTTATTCGAAAATTTAGGTGAATGCCAAAATTGATCGAGAAAAAATTGGCAATGAATTAAAATTTCGGGTACAAGCATTCGATCAGGGAATTCCACCGATGATTTCAGAGGCTGAAATTATTGTAAAAATTTTGGATATGGATGATAATCCGCCGGAATTAGAAAATACCCAATTGAATATTTCCATTAATGAAAATGCTCCACCCGGAATTGTTTTGGCTCGATTGGAATGCGAGGACATTGATGAGGTGGAAAATTGAAATAAATTAAAATAATGGGTATTTTAAAGGGCACAAATGGAATGTGCCTATTCGAAGTAGTCGACCAAATTGGTGGAGATGTCCAATATTTCCATTTGGGAAAGGCATCCGGCCTACTCAAATTGGCAAATTCATTAATGGAAGGTGAAAGAAGGAAAAATTTGCAATTGAACATTTTGGTGAGCCCATTTTCCGGCAAATGGCCATCAAAGCAAATGTATGGATCAAAATTATTCTTTTAATTGTTTTTGGTGCATTTAGGAAGGTCAAAATTGATGTGATCCCAGCAAATCGTCCTCCCCATTTTGGGGTGGATCAAAAAATTCCAATTTTGATTGAATCAATTCCATCAAATTCGATGCCAATATTTTTGAGGCGAATCAAGGCAATCGACCCAGATTCAGGCCAAAATGGGTAAAATTAAAATGGATTTAACATTTATTAATTTAAAATAATAAATAGTTCAATAACATATTCAATAATCGATGGCCAATCCACTGCTGCCAATCATTTTGCCCTAAACCCCCAAAATGGCCAATTAACTTTGGTCCAACAAATTGAAGAAGGCAATTATAATTTACAAATTTTGGCATTGGATGGTGGTCAACCACCTTTGTCAGCCACATTGAATTTATTGGTTCGAATTTATGGCCCAAAATTGATCCCTATTCGAATTATTCCATCAATTCATTCCATTCATTTGATGGAATATTCTCCTCCAATGGAAATAATTCATTTGAAGGCAATTCCAAAGAAAGGAATCCAATTTCAGCAAGGTAATTTAACACCTTTATATTTTATTCCATAACATTTCTGCAGGCCAAATTCCAGCAATTCGTTTTCATTTTGACAAAATAATTTGCGAAGATGGAATTTTTCGAGAAAATCCACTAAATTTGCCAAATTTATTCCATCTTAACCAAATTGAAGGCCGCCTTTCCATTTTGACACCATTGAATACAGAAAGGCATAAAATAATAAAAAAATAATATTTAAAAATAAAATAATAAAAAATAATATTTAAAAATAAAATAATAAAAAACAATATTTATGTAAAAATGATATAAAAAATAATATTTAACAAATTACAAAATTCTGATTTGCTAAAAACACAGATTATGATTTGCTAAAAACACAAATTATGATTTGTTAAACAAATTCTGATTTGTTAAAAACACAAATTCTGATTTGCTAAAACACAAATTCTGATTTGCTAAAAACACAAATTCTGATTTGCTAAAAACACAAATTATTCTGATTTGCTAAAACACAAATTCTGATTTGCTAAAAACACAAATTCTGCTTTGCTAAAAACACAAATTCTGATTTGCTAAAAACACAAATTATTCTGATTTGCTAAAAACACAAATTATTCTGATTTGCTAAAAACACAAATTATTCTGATTTGCTAAAAACACAAATTATTCTGATTTGCTAAAAACACAAATTATTCTGATTTGCTAAAAACCAAATTATTCTGATTTGCTAAAAACACAAATTATTCTGATTTGCTAAAAACAAAAATTCTGATATGCTAAAAACAAAAATTATTCTGATTTGCTAAAAACACAAATTCTGATTTGCTAAAAACAAAAATTATTCTGATTTACTAAAAACACAAATTCTGATTTGCTAAAACACAAATTATTCTGAATTTAATTCCTTTACAGTTGTGCATTATGGCGAATTAGAATTGGTGCAGAAATGATTATAATTAACAAAGATGAAGAAAATAATATATTTGAAGATGTACAAAATATTGAAGAATATTCGGAAATTCTGATATGGTTGGATGTCAAAAAAATTGATGGGAATTTAAAAATGATTGGAGGACCGGGTGATATTTTTATGCCATCAAATGCAAAATTAGGGGATGCAATTTTGGCATTGAATTTGGCAAATGAAAATGGTGCGAAAAATGAAAAATTATTCAAAAAAATGAAATTCTGTAGATTCGTCAATTTCCATTTTTGGCGAAGATTCAACCCAATTTATGATGGATCAAAATGGATTGCTAAAATTGGCAAAAGAATTGCCCCAGGGCAAGGAGGAATTCACCGTTCAAATTAGAAAAAATGTTAGTGAAAATAATATTTTGGCATTGAGAATTTACACTGCCAAATCTGAAAATTTTCCCCAATTTCTGAAGGTAAGACAATTAATTTGTAAATTTCAATTAATTCCCACAGAATTCATCCAATTCCCTAATTTTGCCACAAAAACCAAATCCATTGATTCCATTGGCCAAAATGAATGCCAATTTCCCTTCCAAAAATCATTCAACCCATCAAATTTTATATTCAATTGCCGGTGGGGATCAATTTGAACAATTCCGAATTGATTCATTCAATGGGCAAATTTATTGGTGAGAATATCTTAAAATTTCTATCAATCCTAATTTAGACTAAAAATCTAGGATTAAAATTTTTGGTTGCCTGGGTTTTTACCGGATAAACTTTAAATTATTATTATCAATTGTGCGGAAAATTGTGACATCGCAAAAATTGATATATTAGAAAAGTTAACATTTAATGGAGAAATGAGCGGGTTTAAAAAGGCAGCTTGAGGAAATATTTGATTGATAGGATGACAGAGTGATTAGGAAAAGTGGCGAATGGCGGTACAGTATGATGAATAGGAAAAGCACCTCACCTATGCATTTTGGCATGAAAATTTCATTGAATGTGGTCATTCTTCCCTTTTTAGGTTTCCTTCATTTGGCCATTCCTCCATTTTGCCTGATAAAATCCAAATTATGGCCACCAGCACATTTGGTCCATATTCCACATTGCAATCCCTCAAAATTATTCCAAATTTGAATTCATCGAATATTCCATTGGAATGCACAATAAATGATGGTGGATTGCCATATTTGAGGATGGAATGGCCAGAAAATGAAGAAATTGAGAATGATGGCCAAAATGGATTGGCCAAAATTGGAGTAAAAAATGCAAAAGGCAGGGATGGATGGATAATTGATGGCCAATTCTAATTTTTAGGTCCATTTGAATTCCATTTTTTGGATGTGGAAGACAATTTTAATATTGGCGAATATTTTGGAATAAATAAATCAACGGGAATTATTAATTTAATTAAAACATTAGATAGAGAATTAATTGAATGGATTCGACTCAAAATTGGAGTCAAATCGAAGAATGGCGGTGAAGGAATTTGCATTTTGGATTTGAATGTTTTGGACAAAAATGATAATCCACCTCGTTTTGGGCATATTCTCAATTTGGTTGGGGGAATAATTAAATAAATAAATTAATGAATTAATTTATAGAAATTGAATGAATCAACCGAATTCCCATCAAAAATATATCAAATTGAGGTGGAGGATGCGGATAGACCGGAAAATGCCAAAAATATATTTTCCCTAATGGAATGCCAGCAAAATGATTGTCCATTTCGGCTGGAGCCAAATGGGGAATTAATTTTGACACAAAAATTGGATTACGAAAAGGTGAAATAAAATCAATTAATTAATTTGAAAATGAATTCCAGCAATCAGAATATCGGCTTCAAATATTGGCCCATGATGGAGAATGGGAAGTGCAAAGTGCAATGCACATTCAAATTGTCAAAAAAGAAATGGAAATAAAAATGGAAGAAAAAATGGTAAAATAAAATAATAATGAAAATTAATTAATTTTATTTTAAATTTAAGTCAAAAAATATTTCGGCACCAATTGATGTTTGGTTGGAAAATGAAAAGCAAATTGGGGAAAAGGAACAAAAAATTGGAAAAATTGAAATTAGCAATGAAAATGATGGATTTGAGGAGGAATGGATTTGGATTGACCCTCAAAATGGGAATATTTATGCCGATTTTGGATTGGCACAATTTTTGGGAGAAAATTTGGAAAATGAAGAAAATGAGGTGGGCGAATTAGAATGGATTAATTTTAATAAATTAATTTATTTTAATTAATTTATTTTATTAGTCAATTATAAATGTACAGTCCAATTTTGGGCAACAAATTCGAATTCATTTGAAAAATGACATCACAAAAATGGAAATAAATGAGAAAAAAATAAAATTGGCGAATAAACGAATAAAATTTGAATCAAATTTGAATTCGTTCGACGACAATTTATGGCCAAGAATTGTGAAAATTTGGCTGAATTCAATGCCAAAAATGGACGAACAAATTGGCCGAATATTTGTGAATGGAATTGAGGAAGAAAATGAAAAATGGAAATTGGAAATAAGGCCTCCTCCTTTAAATCCACCTTATTTCTACTGTGCTTCATTCATTCATTCGATCCACTTGGCCAAAAGAAAGTGAGTGGCGGCAATCCACCCCTCCCTCTTCTGGGGATTTAGGAAGGGCCAGGATTAGGCCCAATTGGATGTCATCCATCCTTCTTCTTCCTTTCAACAGCTTTACATTCATCCCATCCTCCCCTCCTCATTTTCCCTCTGGCGGTTTGTTTTCTTCTTCAATTGGTCGTTCCCGAAATGAAGAATTTATGCTCCCCTTTTCTGATCCTCTCCCTTTTCCCGCTTTAAACTTCACTCAATCCACAATTCCTTCTTTCCTTTAAAGTTTTGTCCAAAATTTCTTTCCATTTTCAATTTTGGCATTGCTTATATTTTGCTCCATTTCAACGGGCAAAAATTTGCCAATAAACAAAGAAATTATTCTCAATTTTGGTTAAACTTAAATAGTACATTTTCCATTTCCTTTAATAAGATTATGGGTTGAATTCAATGCCATCCAATTTGTTGGCCACAATATTCTGCCCCCAAATTTTCTCGAATCCATTTTCCCCTCTGCGATTGTTGTAAATCTGCATTTCCTCCCATCAATCATCCATTTTATTCATGTCAAATCCAATTCCACTTTCTTGTTGATTCGATTTTGGGAAGAGGAATTCGGTGGCCAATGACAGTTTTTTACGACCTTCCTTCTGGCACAATCCAAAAATGATATTCGCAGGTAAAATGTCCGCCGAAGCAAAGGCAAATAATTTATTGGAGGAAGAACAAAACTTTTTGGACATTTAAAATTGATCCAAAACAATTTTGGGAATACTTTTTCATTTCTTTAGTTTGCCGCCTTTTTACAGCCACAGAAATGACAAATTTATTGAACAAGAGAACAATTCCACCATTTCGGCGTTCCCTTTTATTTATTTTCCATATTTTTGAATTCAGTCATTGGAATCTGGATTCCGGAAGAATATGAAATATCAAAGAAAAAATGCGAAATAAATGGAGAAGAAGGGGGTGAATGGAGAAATAATCGGATTTGAATTTGTGAGGGAATTGATCCCCGTTCGGATTGGAAGGAAGTTTTCGAGAATTGAAAGGGCCAAATGGATGAGGAATGAATGGCCTTTGGCCTAGTTAATAATTGAAGTAAATGCCGCCAAAAAATATTAATCGATGAGGAAGAATATTCGAAATAAATATTAATTTTGATGAATTCGCGCAGAATTAATTGGAAGAAAATGGGAAAAGGAGAAGGATAATTTATTGGCCTTTGTGTGAGAAAATAAAATGAAAAATTTGAAGTTTTCAAAAATGGAAATATTCCAATTATTAATTCAATTAATATATAATAATTAAATATATTAAATTTATGCATTTGCCCTCGAATTCTGTGCATTTTTGTTGATTATTCGGCGAATTAGCCGACATTTAAATGGTTGAGGTGAACACTGAAATAAATTATTAAAAGGAATGGAATATATTAAAAACGAACGGTGAGTCCATAAATTCGTTTTGTTGAAGGCAATTTTTGGCCATTTTCTGGCAAAAATTGGAAATGGCGAATTAAATAAGCAAAAATAAAGAATAATTCGGCTCTGGCCAAACTTTCGCCGAGGCATTGCCTTTAAAAAGGGAATGAAATTTAATTAAATTAATAATTAAAATTAACCGTTTTCCAATCGAAAATGGCAAAAATGCATCAATTCTCCTCAAATTGCCTGTTGTTTCATCGATGAATCGATCAGGATTGAATTTTTGGGGTTCAGGAAAATATGTTGGATCATTCATTGTGACTGATTATTGGGAAATGAATTAAATGAATAATTGAAAAAGGGCAAAATCAACTGGAAATTTGTGGGAGGACCATTGTGCCTTGGGCAAATTTGAATCCATCAATTTGAACATTTTCCAAACAAGTTCTCAACAAATTTATGGGCAAAATATTGGCCAATCTTTGAATTTCCTCAAAATTTAAACAAAGTAAATAAATTAAATGAATAAGTAAATAAAATTTACACAAATTGTCGCATTCAAATAAACCAATTGGCTTCGATCCTTCAATTCTGGCTCCCTTTTTCTTATTTTTTGAGTTAATTCTTGCCAACAACGTTCTTGCACTTCCGGATGCAAAATTAACAATAAAATTCCTTAAATTAAAATTGAATCCAAAATAGAATGATGCCATTTACCCCATTTTGTTGTGGTCACTGTTGTTTCACTTCCAGCAAAGAATAAATCCAATAAAAGCATTTTCAATTGTTTTTGACTACATAAATTAATTATTAATTTATTTAAATATTCTCATTTATACCTAAAATAATGGTCTTCTTCATTTGCCATTTCCCTTTTTCTCCTATTAATTTCGGCCAAATAAGAAAAAGTAAAATCGGTTGGTTCCAAATTTGGATTGAATTTGTGGACATGTTCTTGGATATGACCCTCCAAAAATGCCCAAAAATCATTACGAATTGACAATAATTCTCGCCAAGCTGAATCAATCTGCAAAATTTGGGCATTTAGAAAATATTTTTTTAGGAGGAAAACCAGAGGAATTTTAGTGGTCCAAGGCAGCGTCAAATAAAGGCCCATCCATGGTTGGACGACCAAAATGGATTGACGATCCAACATTTGTTGGACACGAATTATTGAAGGATCATCCTATTAATTAAAATGATAATTTTTGGATATAATAAATATATTTACGTGGGCATATGTTCTCCCAAAGAGAATATTATTGATGATATTGGCAATGCAAACTGCAATTGGCTTACAAATGTCCATTTCCCCTGTTTTATGCTCATTTTCTACAAATTTTCCCTCCAAATGTTGGATCAATGCTTTCACTTCCACCTGTGTCAAATCCATTTATATATCTCCAATTCCAATTTAACTTTAATTTTCTCCTCCATCATTGTTCGTCCAACCCCAAAATCGCGCAGAACATGTAGTGAAAATCGCCTTTGTTCCCTCCATTTGTCGCCTTGAATTTGAATGACACCATTGTGACCATCTAATTCAGAAATAAATTAAATTAATCAGCTTATTTATTACTATAGTTTAATTAAAAATTACAATCCTTCCGGAAAATGTTCACCAAGTTTTAATTCTTTCCGGAAAATGTTCGCCAAGTTTTAATTCTTTCCGGAAAATGTTCACCAAGTTTTAATTCTTTCCGGAAAATGTTCGCCAAGTTTTAATTCTTTCCGGAAAATGTTCGCCAAGTTTTAATTCTTTCCGGAAAATGTTCGCCAAGTTTTAATTCTTTCCGGAAAATGTTCGCCAAGTTTTAATTCTTTCCGGAAAATGTTCGCCAAGTTTTAATTCTTTCCGGAAAATGTTCGCCAAGTTTTAATTCTTTCCGGAAAATGTTCGCCAAGTTTTAATTCTTTCCGGAAAATGTTCGCCAAGTTTTAATTCTTTCCGGAAAATGTTCGCCAAGTTTTAATTCTTTCCGGAAAATGTTCGCCAAGTTTTAATTCTTTCCGGAAAATGTTCGCCAAGTTTTAATTCTTTCCGGAAAATGTTCGCCAAGTTTTAATTCTTTCCGGAAAATGTTCGCCAAGTTTTAAAATGTTCGACAAGTTTTAATTCTTTCCGGAAAATGTTCGCCAAGTTTTAAAATGTTCGCCAAGTTTTAATTCTTTCCGGAAAATGTTCGCCAAGTTTTAAAATGTTCGCCAAGTTTTAATTCTTTCCGGAAAATGTTCGCCAAGTTTTAATTCTTTCCGGAAAATGTTCGCCAAGTTTTAATTCTTTCCGGAAAATGTTCGCCAAGTTTTAATTCTTTCCGGAAAATGTTCGCCAAGTTTTAATTCTTTCCGGAAAATGTTCGCCAAGTTTTAATTCTTTCCGGAAAATATTCGCCAAGTTTTAATTCTTTCCGGAAATTTGCCAAGTTTTAATTCTTTCCGGAAAATGTTCGCCAAGTTTTAATTCTTTCCGGAAAATGTTCGCCAAGTTTTAATTCTTTCCGGAAAATGTTCGCCAAGTTTTAATTCTTTCCGGAAAATGTTCGCCAAGTTTTAATTCTTTCCGGAAAATGTTCGCCAAGTTTTAATTCTTTCCGGAAAATGTTCGCCAAGTTTTAATTCTTTCCGGAAAATGTTCGCCAAGTTTTAATTCTTTCCGGAAAATGTTCGCCAAGTTTTAATTCTTTCCGGAAAATGTTCGCCAAGTTTTAATTCTTTCCGGATAATGTTCGCCAAGTTTTAATTCTTTCCGGAAAATGTTCGCCAAGTTTTAATTCTTTCCGGAAAATGTTCGCCAAGTTTTAATTCTTTCCGGAAATTTGCCAAGTTTTAATTCTTTCCGGAAAATGTTCGCCAAGTTTTAATTCTTTCCGGAAATTTGCCAAGTTTTAATTCTTTCCGGAAAATGTTCGCCAAGTTTTAATTCTTTCCGGAAAATGTTCGCCAAGTTTTAATTCTTTCCGGAAAATGTTCGCCAAGTTTTAATTCTTTCCGGAAAATGTTCGCCATGTTTTAATTCTCTCCGGAAAATGTTTTACAATTACAATCCTTCCACAAAATGTTGTACAATTACAATTATTACTCACCCATAAAAGTGTGCGTTATGAAATTTTGCCACCGGCCACTGAAAACATCACCATTTCGAAGGAAATAGCGCCGAAGCAATTCAACATCCGAAACCATGACCATCTGAATGAATGGACCAATTTGTTATTATAATTAATTTAAAATGAAAATTATTAACTAATTTCTAAGCTATTCTTCTTCTTATTTAATACCAATAAAATTAGACCATTTTTATTGTTTTTAAAGAGCCAACCGGTATTGGGCCCATCCAGAATGTGAATATGCCTCCATATTTGGCCTTCCATTGCTGCAATAGACCATCAATATTCCTGGGACCATGCAAAAATACTACAAATGAGTATTCTTAACAATTTAATAATTTTAAAAATATACCTTGAGGCATATTTCCGGCAATCCACCAAGGAATTGGGCCAGGTGGAAGGAATCGACGTTTCCAATGGAATTCAAAAAATGAATAAACAATAAAAAGTGCAAATATAAAAATGGAAATGGGCGATGGCCAATTTAGGGAAAAGGAAGGCTTAAATTGAGAGGGGATGAATTGGATGCAAATGGAATATACAATTGAAAACTGAATGCCGGAAATTGGCCATTTGATGCTGGCAAGGAATGTGGAAATGAGAAGAATGGAAGCAGTCGATAGAAGGGCAAAATTGAACGCAATTGAGGGTTTTCCTTAAGTAATATTTATTTTGAATATTAAAAATATTATTTACCGGCAGCAATTTTCACAAATTCCCTCAACAAATCATTTGGTCCAATATTCATATTCACTCTCTTGCTAAAAGTTCAAAATAAATTGATTTGGTTCATCGAAGTAGGAAATGGAGGCTTTCCCCGATTTTTAGAGGATATTTGGAATGGGAAGGAAATGGCTTTCATCATTCATCGATGGGAAAGCATTAAAAAGGGAATTGAAGCATTTTGCGCGATTAGATCGAAGCCGGCGCATTCATTAATAAAAAGGGAAAATGGGCATTTTGGTGGCATTCAAGGGGAAAATCAATGCGAATAAAATGTGCATAAACGGATATTCTTTTCAAATTGTAAAACCATTTTAGGATATATTTAGTATATTCGAATTTATTCAATGAAAAAGAAAATAATTCATGGATTTGGTGAGAGGAGAAGGGGAATTTGACCTAGTCTCCAGGGAGGAGGATTAAAGTGGATTGCGCGAATTGGAAAGTATTCAATATCCAATATTCAATCCATTCTATTCAGATTCAATCAATCCAAGAGAATCGAGCAAATTTAAATATTAATCAAAAACATTCAACTAAAATAAATTACTCTAGAGAGAATCAACTGCAAAATATTTATACATTTTAATGGCTTCAAAATGATGGGTGGTGCCCAATTTTGGGATTAGGAATTGGAGGAAGGGAAATAAAAAATATACTTATTAATGCCTATTGATTTAAGTATATGTAGGAAAATGATTTTAAAAAAAAACACTAAATTCATAAAAGAAAATATTTCGTGCTCACCGCAAAATTATCATTTTCAGACTTCAAAAATAGACCTATTCGATCCAGCAGGGTCGATTTAGTATAGAAAAATCATTTTTAAAAAAGAAAAATCAAAATGGCATTTTTAAATAGAATACCCGCTTTTGTAATAAAATATTGATGAAATGATTAGCTGAAAGCAAATAATTAAAGAGAGAATATAGGTAATTGGAATAATTTTGATTCCATTTTATTCGCCTGGATGAGAGGAACATTTCAATATCAAAAATTGATTGATTAGCTCAAATAGCATCAAATTTATGACTAAAAGAAGGATTGATGGGTTTGATTATTCCCTCATCAGTGCATAGAATACAGTAATCTAAAAGAGAGGCTGACTGTGCCTAAAAAGAGATGAAGAAGATTGGTTCCTCAGGCAATTTCACACTTATTATGATGAAAAGAAAAAGAGGACGGATCACCTTCCGCTTTTTGGCGATAACTTTTTTGCAAATTTAGCTAAATCATAAATTTAAAAAATTAAAATTTCTGCTTATTCAGAATCGATTGATATAAAAATTATATTTTTTGAACATTTGTCAGATTTAGGTTATCAAAAGAAAAAAAATTTAGCTAAAAAAATTACTGCAAAGAGTCAACATCTTTTTAATGGCTATGGATGGTGCCTAATTTTGGGATTAGGAGTTGGAGGCAGGAAATTAAACTTTATTTATTTATTCATTTATTTGAATGGCATTTTGAGATGAAATACCCGTTTTTTTAATATTATAAAATATTGTAATTAATTTAATAATATCCGATCCATTATAATTCTTCATCATTTCTTTTTTGTTCATTTGAATGTGGCGGCGGTGGCCAATTCGCATAATTCTAAATAAAATAAATATATTCTGAAGAATATTAAAATCCTCCACTTTTGTGTGGGACCAATCCAACAAAACATCCTGATAAAAATTGGAATTGTCCTCTGCCATCAACAAATCCAGCATTCTATTTCCACCGCCCAATTCCTCCAAATATTGGGACGAAGAGGAGGGGAAACCGGCCGAAGAAGTGGAAAAATCACTGCTTGAACAAATAATATTGGCCAAATTTGAATGATGGCAGCCGCCCTCATTTTTGGTAATGGTCATCGATGGCGGTTTCGATGGATTCCCTAAATATTTATTTCAATTTGTGGATTATTTCCTCTGACACTATTTAATTTGGCGAAAACATTATTACGGTTTCGATTGTTATGTTAGATGCCTAAACGCTATTCCCAATCGATAGAACTCGTCAGGACGCGTCGATTGGTATATAATTTGTCATTGTTATCAAAAATTAGGGTATTAAACCGCTTGAAACGTCTTTAGGTTTTTGGTTCAAAACTAATTGAAAATTGATTAAACCTAAACCAAACTAATATCAAAAGACGCATCTCGATTAGATCTATTGATTGGATTGGCTATATGGTTTAATTGTCTATGATAAACTTCTAAACCGTTATAAACCATTATAATTTTTTTCGCCATTTTCAGTATTTATTTTTGCCATTTTTTTTTGTTTCCTCCAATGGAATTTTATATTTTACCCACCTTCTTTATTTTCATTCCCTACTCTATTATTATTATTGCTTATTGTTGAATATTCCGATTCATCAGCAGCTGAATTTGAATTTGTCCTTGCCCTTTCCTCCCCTACTTCTATTTCATTTGATATTTTGCTTGAATTCGAATTCGTCGATTCCACCATTGTCATTTGGCATTTTTCCCCAATTTTTTTCATTTTTCGTCTTCTTCTAATACTCAAAAATGCCAAAAATAAAATGACCAAAATTGGCAATAAAATTAAAGAGAAAATGATGGCCATTCGAATTGTGGAATTATTTTCAGCCGGTGAACATTCAAATGATTGGCAATTTCCATGGCATTCACTATTTGCATTTTTAGGCGAAGTAATTTGAAAAAACTGAAAAATGTTAGGGAATATTATTTAAATATTAATGAATGGGAATGACTTCTTTTTGCAATGGCATTTTGGTGAATTTTGCCGAAATTGTTTGCAATTGATTGTTGATTATGAGGCGACGAATACAAAAATTAATATTATTTTGATGAGCAGAATTTTTATTATTTTTAGTTTTGATTGGAGGACATCCGCCCAACCAAATTGAATCCAATTTTGATGACATTGGTTGAGGGAAAAATCCAATTTGTTCATTTTTGGCCATCTTTTCCACATTTTCGTCCAATTTTAGTCGAATCTAAGAATTCAAAAATATTATTAAATATTTTTGGATGGTCTACCATTTTGCCATTTGGACAAATTTCCATTCCGATTCGATGCCATTGGCCATCCAAAATTTTTGCCGCCGGCAAATTCAATTTAAAAATGCCATTTTCTCCATTCAATAAATTATATTCAATTCCATCATTATTCACCTAAATTATATTCATTAATTAATTCAATTATTCCCATTTATTCACTTGAATTTGTGCCAATTTTCCATCAATTTGTTTTGCGCACATCAAAATGCCATTGCCTGGTCCATTCACCTTAAAATCCATTTCCATCCATTGAATTTTGGTTTTTGTGAATTCTTCGTTTCCCATTCCCAATTCCTGCCCATCATTTTCGCATTGAATTTGTTCATCAATTTTTGGTGTCAAATTGTGCACCAAATTGCCGGCCAATGGAATGAATGAAAGTTGGCGGCGAGTAAATTGGCCCAATCCAAGTTGAATTGGCCCAAATGGGAAAATGATGGATTGAATGGCTGCAAAAAATGGCAAAATTATATTCAAATTATCCAAATCAAAAATGACCATCCGAACAATTTGCGGCCTCAAATCCGCCAATTTGTGTGCAAATGCAAGTGCCCGGAGTCACATTTTTGGGACCGAATTTTGAAAATCTTCTAAAAATTCACCAAAATTTCCATCGTATGGACAATATGGAAATACATGATATTATAGGAATATTGTTAAAATGACTTATATTCTGAAAAGATATTTAAAATTTTTTCCATTTTCATTTTGAAAATCTAGTGAAAATCTATTGAATTTAAAAATTTGTTTGATTTTTGAAAATAATTTAAAAATTCTGAGCATTTTCAAAATCTTTTAGGACCATATTTTCAATATCTATTCAAAATAGTGTGGAAAAATATTTTCAAAATTACAATCATTTTCAGAATATTTCGATACATTATTTTCAATATCTATTCACAATGGGGAGGAAAAATATTTTCAAAATTACAATCATTTTCAGAATATTTCGATACATTATTTTCAATATCTATTCACAATGGGGAGGAAAAATATTTTCAAAATTACAATCATTTTCTGAATATTTTGATACATTATTTTCAAAATCTATTCAAGATATTGTGGAAAAATATGTTAAGAATGAGGATTAATTTCAAAATATTTCGATACATTATTTTCAAAATCTATTCAAGATATTGTGGAAAAATATGTTAAGAATGAGGATTAATTTCAACAATATTTTTGTTACCTATTTTTTAGTATATTCTGAAAATGACCCCTATTATTAGAATTTTCTTACTATACTACCTAAATTCATAATATTTTTACCTGTAATAATAAATTATAATTTTTATTAAATACTTTATAAATAAATTAAAATTGCATTAAAAAATATCATAACTTAATCATGATCGAATGTGTTCATCGGAAATACATAATTCTTCATCTCACCATCACTGCCGTCGTATTGAACCATAAGACCTTTTGTAATGACTCGGTCGAACGAAATAATTCCAATCTAAAATTTTTAATATTAATATTTATAATAATTTAATCAAATTTACCTGGTGATATTCATTTTTTGTAATAAATGTATCTGGGAATGATCTGCCATCAGTCAATAAATTCAATGCTTCTTGATTTTGTTTAATCCATGCCAGAGATTTAGCAAATAATTTTTCCACTACAATTGCACATCCAAGAACATAAACTTGATTTTCATCTTTTGAAGTTTTAAAGAAAAGCAGGGCAATTGCAGGTTTCAATTTATTGTCTTGCCACTAAATTTATATTATTTTATTAATATTTTTTAAATTTCTTACATCCCGAACAAAAATTATGGAGTCGTCACCAAATTTTGATAGCAGACTTGAACGTATTCGAAAATGTTCCTTCTTTACTTCTTTTGCACATATTATTTGTTCATTTGGAAATTTTGATCTTTTATGTTAAATGAAATTAATTATTTTTTTTTAATTAAAATGACCTGATAATATTTTGATACCCTTTGTCCACTATTTCCAGAGAGAATTTGAAAACGTCACATAATGTTGAGAATTTTTTTGTTGAGAATTCTTGTCGGATATCATCCAATTCTTCGCAATTTAGAGTTCGCATTCTTTCTTCGATTTGTTTTAAAGCGGAAGGAGTATGCGTAACTTTTGCTCCGACAAAACCAACAAAACTTTCAACTGAAAATAAAAGTTTATAATAAAAATAATAATAAAGGATTACGAAAGAAACAAGAATTCGATGTAGAAGATCCAAATTTCTTGCTGCAATTGGCCAAATGTAAATGCAGATGGGCTTTGTATGTCCAATAGAATTCACTAAATGCATTTGGTAGAGTTTTGTGCCAATATTTAAGTAATCGATCCGCAAAATCAATTTTTTCACGAGTTAAATTGATGGATGCAAGAATTGATAGTGCCGAGCATAATAATAAGACATTGACTGCTTGCTTATATTCATTTGATGAAGGATCGCCACCAGAATTAAATGCGAAAGTTTCCAAAATTACAGGGAGAATAAAGTGTGCAGAATGAAATAGGGATTTAATAAAATTTTATATAAAAAAAATTAAGACTTACATTCCTGAATTCGCTAGCTTTGAAACGCATTATGTCCTTGAAATTTCTCTTCTCATTGAAATCTCTTTTGATTTCCATTGGCTTGCAAAAAAGGAAGTGTGGTGGTTTTATAGATTTGAAAAAATCCAAACTAAATTTCAAATGTGAAAAATTATTTTTGTATAAATTAAACATGACCTTTTTTTAGAATTTCCCATCATTCCTTGAAATGCATTCATAATTGTTCCATGATAAGTTGTGTGCATAATATCAATATTGATTGATTCTGGCAATGTCATAAAATAACTTAGTGCAGTCAGAGTTTTGATTCCATTCCCGAGAATTTTTCCGCAATCTGGCTCTTCTTCCCATGTTGTTCGTAATTGGCTTGGAATCCGTTCATGCCGATAAATTGTAGAATTTCCTTTCCTTTCTCCCTAAATTTTTAATATATTTTTTATCTGATTAATAAAACATAAAACCTTAATTTTGCATTTTGGGCAACAAAAATATGCCGGTGGTACTTTCATTCCTAGAATTTGTGCCAATCCAACATTGTCAGCAAGAATTTCAGTGACTCGCACATGAAAAGAAAAATAGAATATTTATTGTATTTTTTATTGAATTTTTAACCTTGAATTTGAGATTATTGATTTTGAGCCTTCCTTCTTCGGTGGAGAACTTCATAAATTGAGGAAAAATTGATCCTAAGATTTCATCCCAGTCCGGATTGGTTTCGTCGACACTAAATTTTTTACAATTTTTTTATTTATTTTTTAATAAATAGTTCTTACTATATTGCCAGAAGAACTACATTCGAAGTGCACTTTTGTAACATTGGAGGGAGATCGCGAATTTGGCAAATCACCGGCCACACTGTAGTTTTGCAAGATTTTGTAATCGTGCCACCATCTGTTAACAGTGCCAGATTTATATATTCATGCATATCTTTCCTCATCAATTCTCCAGCCATATCATAATAATTCGGATTGTTTTGCAAGTTGATTCGATGTTTGACAAAGGATGAGAAGTTTCCTCAATTTTTAAAATTTTATTTGATTTTTAAATTTTATTTATTTTATTTATTTTTAATTTTTACGCCTTTTTGAAATTTTAGAAAAAAAAACTTACTTTCTAGAATTTCTGTCAGTTGTTCCCGGATGCTGTAGACAATGTAATTCTTATTGCGATAAATTACTTTTTGTGGGCATTCTTGTTCCAATCTTCTATTGAATGTTCTTAAGTCGAGTGGCAAAACATGTCCTTCAGGCAGAATAAAATCATGCATTACGAAAAGAATATGTTGAAAAGCTGCATCGGTAAGTCCATGCCGTTGTCGTATCACTTGGAGAATTTGCAGTGTTTCCTTTAGACTTAGCTTTGATCCTTTGAATAATTGCATTAGGAAAAGCTTTTGTCTGTTAAGCTTTTCTTGTAGATTTTCATCACGTTGGATTGGGACCAGAGGCCTGCATTATTAAATATTTAATTATTACTTTTTAAACCTTACAGAATTTCTAATTCATTCACGAGATTTATTTCTTGACCACTTTCGAGGTCCATTTCTCCACTATTTTCTTCGTTGATTTCTTCTGCGATTTCTTCATTTTCTTCTATAGCTTCTTGAAATTCGTTATTATTATTTTCGAAAGCTGCCACAAGCATTTGATTTTCTCTCATTTTTCTTCTCGCTTCTTCAATTTGTGCTTTTTTTCTTCGTTTTTTGAACAGGAATTGATGTTTCCATCCGGTTCCTGGATTTTCTCTTACCATCTGAAAATGAATTGTGATTAAATTTTAAGATTTTCAATAAAATGTCTTGCAAAACATATTATAAAATTATGAATATAAATTATTTGCGAATTTCCGTTTTTATTCAATTTTGGTTGTTTTTGCGATTGGATTGAAAATTTTTGGAATTTATAAGTCAGAGGTGATACATCGAAAAGAATAATAGGGCTAGAGATTTTGCATTTTGAAGGTTTTTTGAGTCAGAATTGGGAATGATTTTTTGGGAGATTTAGTCAAATTTAAAATAACCAGATGAGAGGAAGTATTTTTGGTTTTGAGAGAATTGGATTTGGTTTCAAAATCAATTTATTTGTATTGAAATTAATTTTTCTCCATCATTCTTTTTCCGCTTCTTTTCCGCTTCAATAATTTTCCTTATCATCATCCATATCATCAGTATTGACCGCCTCTTCATCTCCAGACATTTCGTCCAAAACCATCATTGCACCAGAGTCTGAATCGAATTCATTGTCTTCATCCATGTTCACAAAAACCACTGAGCTTGTCTCAGACATTCCTTCATCTTCTTCTTTGACTATCTTTTGGTCCTTTGGACATTTTTAAATTTAATTTGGAATTTTTATTTTTTAAACCTTGAATATCTCGGCCATTTCCATTGCAAATTTACGATCCTGAAGATTTTCAAGAGCTTGCATTGGATTGATGAGCATTGCATCCTAAAAATTTTATTAGCTATAGTGAGTAACTAAATTTACTTGAGATTTTTTGGTCTTCTCGTTATTCTTTCCTTGATAGGTTGTATCGCGGAAATCTTCGTCGTCACTTGATTCAACATGCTGGATGACCTTTAAAATATTATATAGATTTTTTATAGCTATTCATTTACCTTGATATCTTCATATTCAGAGTTCCAAGTGTTTGGCAATTTGTCGAGATTGAAGAAGACGAGGCGCGCAAGAACAACATTGTTGAACTCAATTGTTGTGATGCCTTCCTGGACTGTTGTGAAGATTTTGTTCACTTTAATATTTTTCATTGTTGTTAGTTTTTATAAATTATAAAATTTAACCTCCTGCACGGATTGTTTTTGAGCGCTTTCCAGTGATATTCTCGATGTGCGCAGAGATTTCATAATAGTCAAGAGTGGTTGTTTGAATGACAAGACGCCCAATCGATGGTTTGATGAGATATTTCTTTTCCTTAAAATTCAAATTCATTTATTTTTTATTTTAAATTTAAACTTCTTTGATTTGTCGACAGGCAGAGCAATTCTTGCGGCGGCATTTATCATGTCCCCAAATAGCAAGCAGCACTTTCTTTTGGCAATTTGAGCACGAACAATAGAGGCGATTTGCATTGCAATAAGTCTTAATTTTTCTTAAATATTCGAGATTTTTAGAACTTACCATTTCAGAATTCTCCGTGAATGCAACACGATTGGGCTCAAAACCATTTGCAACTGCCTTGACTGTCTCGACATTTTCCGGATCAGCAGCGAGTTCATGCGGATTGACGAAATTGCGAACTGGCAACATTGAACCAAAATCCGGCAGTTCATCCGGATCATAGACATCCTTAAAATATTTTTATTTTTGTTACTTATACTAAAAATTACCTCATATATATCCATGCTTAAATCCAAATCGTCCATGAAATCAGAATTAAGTTTTGTTTCGACAATTTTAATGAATAGATTTCGCTTTCTTATTTAGAATTCTAAAAAATGGACAGAATTATTTTTGGTTTTAATTTTGTTTTTTTTTCCAATTTGGATTTCTTTAGGACTGGGTTTATTCTTCTATTTCTCTGACTATTATCCTTCTCTTTTCATGCATGATTTATAGTTTTTTTTATTAGATTAAAAATTAAGTTATTTCTTGCAACAAATATCTGCATTTTTAATCTTTCTTTTTTATGAAAATTTATAATTCTAAAGTGGAAATTTATGATATTAAAGGTATCAAAACCTTGCGTTAATAAATGGAAAATAGAATGGAATAGAATTAAATAATTTTTATGCAATAATTTTGTGACTTATGATTTTATTTAAATATCAGAATTCATCTTTTTTCTCTACTCAATTTCAATCAATTTCTTGAATTCTCATTAGATTTTTTCGATGTTTCTTCATCTTCTTTTCGTTCATTAACAAATTTCTTTAATTGATGACAGAATTCTTTATAATTCCTCTCCTTTACTTCATTTTTGAACCATTCTGGAAATTTTGGGCACTTCGCAGAGAGTCTTGCATCCATTAGCACTAAAGCTGCCCAATCCAATTCATGCCGAATTCCTCTGTAATAGTTAATTAGAAATCTTTTTTATGATCAATAATTAATTTTTACCTTCCTAACGCCTGATTTAATGCTTTAAAGGCTTGAATGATATACCAGTCATTTCCGGATATTAGATTTTCACTTTTGCCATGTTGATCATTGAATTTTTTCTTCTCTATAATTAAATCATCCTTGATGTTCGGATACGGAATTCCAATGCATAAAATGGCACGAGCACGGTCATCACGGAAATCGATTCCCTCTTTATTAGTGTTACATTTTAAATATAAATTTTTGTAATTATAAATACCTGAGAATTTACCACGGAATACAGCTAATAATAACGCGCCATCACAATTCTGATGATGTTTCGTAGAATTATTTATTGCATCATCATAATCGTTCAAAAATTTTGGCAAATCACTAGAAGAGTTCGGTTCTTTGAATAACTTCTAATAATAAAAAAATTTAACCCTTATCAATTTTTATTTGAACCTTCCGTTGAGAAAACAATTTCCAGAGTTCTTTTTTGTTTAATTCATCATACAATTGCCCCATTATTCCATAGTTGCTGACAAAACATAGGATTCCCTTTGGCACGATTAAAGAGATTTCGGCAATAATGCTCGCGATTGACTTGATAAATTCTTCATTTTTCATATTCTCATAATTTGCGATCAACGGCATTCCTGTAGAATTCTAAAATTATATTTAATTACAATTTTCAATATTATTAAACTTTACATTCATAAGAATTGATGCATACATTCTTTCTGACTTTATGACTTGCGGACATTTTTCCATTCTAATTGAGAATTCCATGCCTAATTCTTTGATGAACAAATCCGTGGGCTTTAATGTGCCTGAAGATATGATTTAACTCAATTTACTATACTAATTTTAACCTGAAGAAAGAATCACACTGTGTGTTTTGTCGAAAGCATTTTTGAAAGCTACTGAAGGCATCATGCACCATAAGTTTATTTGTATTTCACTGACAGATTTTTTGACATTAGGTTTACTGAATTTTTATTTTGGTTAAAAAAATATTTTCCAACCTAAGCCAAATTCCTTCGGTTTCCATCAGACGCGATTCACTTTTGAACTTTTTTTTGTATGAATTTTCTTCTTTGGTCACTTTGCATCTGTTTTGTAAATTATATAGTTATTGTTTATTTATTAGATAAATTTTACTTGTAGTAATCCGGATTTGCATTAAAGAATTTTATGAAGGTATAGAATTTTTGTACGCACGCGATGGTGGCTGATGACATTTGGCATTCATAACAAGTCTCAATTATGTGTTTATTTGTGACGTTTTCAATTAGGCTTGATTTGGAAAGATATGCTATGCACCTCTAAAAAAATTCTAATTTATTTTTACTTTTTTTTTTAAATTTTACCTTTACTTTTGCCATGTTATTCACATTTAACAATTCGAATTTTTCCAGATTTTGTATAATTTCTTCCGCTTTCAGAATTATTGAATTGCTTGTCAAATTTTGGGCCAATTCCAGAATAAATAATTTAATTTGATCCAAAATTAAAATTATCTTAATTTATTATCCATTTTTTAGTTATACATAAAGTTTACCTCTCCCATAGTCTTGACTCTTTCATTGAATTTGTCCAAATATTTCTCATTTTTCTTTTTAGATTTTGCGCATTCCCATGTAAATCCCAAAATTGTTCTGATTTTTTCGTTGAAGTCTTCATAGTCAATCAAGCCAGAATTCATTAACAATTTAACTAAAATTTAGTTTTATGGAATTTTTAAAAGCGATTTTTTTACCCTTTTTCCGTGTTTCATCTATGTGTAATTCCAAAGAAGTCTCATCAAAAGCAAAACTAGCCACTTCACGACAAACATCATCGATGTTGTGACCTTCATCAAGAATTACCAATGAATTTGATGTGCTTATTTGTGTTGAAGTCAGAATTAATGGATCTATATTTTTTAAAGATTTTATAAATTTTAATTAAGTTTACCTAAAATATATGAGAATGGGCAAAATATTAATTCTGCATCCCTTGCCAACAAATGGTTTGATGTATAATAGGGACAGCATTGTATGGATTCAGTCATTGAGGCGAGTTCTTCCAAATTGAAACCGGATCCAATAGAATTCATGATTGTTTTCCGCAACATTGGCACATTTTCGTTGTATTTCGAAAGATTTGTTTTGAATTGGCATTTTCCTTTGTTAACCAAATCTTTGCACTTTGGCATGGCTTCGGCAGAATTCCCTAATCGAACAATAGCATTTATGCAGGTGTGTTCCCGACTTGCCAATATGGTGTGCCTGGGAATTTTTTTACAAAAAAAAATTAAAATTTAAACCATACTTTAAATTGTAGCTTTTCCCGAATTCTTTTATGGCTTGTTCCAGTTGCAAATGTGTACGGGTTGCATAGAAGATTTTCATTTTTCTTAAATTTATTTATATACTATTATGAATTAATTATAAGCAAAAAAAACTTACGGCAAACATTTGCATTTCTCAGAATTTTGTGAAGTACTTAATTGACTTGTGTTGATATTTTCGTCTTGTTCAGAATTATCACACCAATCCAGAATCGTGTCTTCGATAAATTCATTGTTGGAGAAATATTCGTTTGCATCTATTGCTTCTTGGATCTTAATTTTTTAATTTTTTTGTTTATTTAAAAATTTTTAAAGACCTCTTCAATGTCGAATTCCATTTCGTCAAGGGAATTTTCTTCCTCCATTTCAGAATTACTTGGAGCTGAAGTATTCGCAGCCACTTTAGATTTCGACTTCTCCTTATGGACTGGGCAGTTCATTTTGGAAATTTCTCTTTGTTTTTTGTAATGTTCTAGGAATGCGCAAGCACCATTTATTAACACCAGAGTTTTACCTTAAAATAATTTTATTTTTTTTAATTCCAAATTAACAAACCACTGCCGGTTGGGCTTTCCAATAAAGCATTGGTTCCACTTTTAAATGCGGCCATCATCCTGGCGAACATTAATTTTTGCGATCCATACAGTTTGAACTCTTCGGGAATTTTTACTGCTATTCCTCCAAAATGTTGAATTTTTGAATTGACATTTTTGATCACAATTTGTTTGGAACTTTTGAAGAATGGTCCAGTATTCCTGTTTAATTTAAATTAATTTATTTTAAATTCAAACTATTTTCATACTTATTTGAGAACTTTTCCACATAATTTATTGCCTCTTGTTTAATTGCGAATTTTCTGTAGATGGCATTTGGAAAATTTTGCACTTGTTTGAGGCACATCGGCCAATTCTCATACACTCCATTTTTTCTTCCTAAAATCATTGTTTGCAGAAAAAAAATATTTATTCCTACCATTTGCAACCGCATAAAAATTTGCCGAATTTGTACTTAAACTTTTTATTTTATCAATTTTTTTTTAAAAAAAAATATAACCTCGAATTTCCAGAATTCATTTGCTAATCACTGGCAGACAATAATTATTTATTCATAACTAAATTTATGTGTTTTTTTAATAATTTTAACGTTTTTATATGTATTAAAAATGAAATTAATTTTTTATACGTTTAGAATTTGAGAAAAAAATTTGTTTGTTAAAAAATAAAACAAATGTTTTTTGCTTTTATTGATTGGTTAAAAAACGTGAAAACAAATGTTTGAGATATATTGTCATTTAATATTAGTAAATTTTTTCCTTTATTGCTCCAAAAGTTTTGTTTCACAAACATTGAGATTTTTATAAAATGACCTTTAAATCGCTCCATGTCAACAAAGAAAATTATTTCCAGCCAAATGCACAATTGGCGGCAAAAACAGAATTCTCATTATGATCCCCAAAATGTTGGTCAGTCTTTTTGACCTTTCAAATTTTATTTTAACTTTTAGGAATACAGGTTCACAAAAAAATAAAGAATTCTATACATAAATTTTATGGAATTTTCACAATTCTTGGAGGGTCTCGCTCAACAAATTGTTGTTTCCATATCAATGAAATGTGCCCAATTCTGCTTTGGTAAAATTTGCAAATTGCTTTCAACACAGGTTTAAAAAGAATATTACTAAAAATATTTTATTTTGCAGGCTATTGATAATTATTCAGAGGAAGAGGGCGCACAACTGTTAGAATGGATCGCGAAGGAATTAAATATGGATTTCTCAACTTTCGGCAAGGCATCAAATTTTGTCCAACAATTAAAGGATGGGATAATTCTATGCAAGTAATCGAAATAATTTTAGCTTTCTTTTTTTAATTTTTAAACTATTACAGATTAGCGAATAAATTTGTGCCTGGTTCAATTCCGATTTTTGATGTGAATGCAAAAACAGCTACATCTATGGCAAAAAACATTGAACTCTTTATAAGTTTTGCTAAGAAATTTGGTATAAAAATGGCATTCAAACCGGCTGATCTGATTGAGTCAAGGAATTTGGGTCTAGTGTGCAGATCGCTTTATATGTTTGGACTGCAAATCCTGGTAAGCTTTTTTTTTATCAATAATTCGTTATCAATTTCTCAGGTTTCTTATGGTACGAAAGAGACTATCCAAATGAAAAAGACTGCTGACACCATTCAAATCAATATGGAATATGAAGAATGAAATCTTATGATGGGTGAAATTTGACAAGCAGAATGATGAAAAATACCAAAATCTTTTAAATTAATACACAACTTAAAATCTTTGGCAATTTCGAATTTGTCGTAATTCTACATTTGTTTAACATTAAATTGAATAAAAACATTTGTGAGATTTCTTTTATTCCGGAAAAATTTAGTTAACAAAATTTGAGAATTTCCTTTCTTCTATTCATGCATCGCTTTCAAGATTTTTCATTTGTGGTGTGCAAAATTTCCTCGCGGATTTCCTCGTCCTTGCTTTGAAGTCGATGGCAAATCATTTGCTTAAAAATTAATTTTAATTTTCTTTAATATTTTTAACCAAACCATTGGAATCTCCAAAAGAATTTCGAAGAACATTGTAGCGGCCTCCATAAGAAACATTTCGGTTTTGGTAGACTCTGCTGCGGTTGCCGAAGGTTTTCAGAATTTGTTGCTCAGCCAATTGAGATGGCTGGATGATGTTTGCCGCATTGGTGGTATTTTCGAAGCCATCATTTCCAAAATTGGAGTCGTCCGGGGTATCGAAGCCATCATTTCCAAATGTCGAATTGTCCGGGGTTTCGCCATTGAAGAATTTTCGTAGGCGTTCTTGTCCAGTTCCTTCAAGTTCGCAATTATCAATTGGACGTGCATCTTAAATTAATTAATTTATTTTATGATTTTTACTCTAATTTTTAATATGTATTCTCTAGATTAAATATTTCATATTTATTAATATGGATAATATCCTGGAATTTTTTTTAGCTTGTCCTTAACCTTGTCCTCCCTGATTTGTATCATCGCCACCACCGAACGAAGAATTCCCATTTGGAACGAGATTGGTCACATTTTTGCCAAATCCATCAGTAGGGGACGAATCATTCAACTGAAAGATAAATATATATTAATTTAAATATAAGATGTTTGTTTTAAACGTTTTGAGCGATAAGTGGTTCGGCATCTCTGACTTCTTCGTCGACCTCCATTTTTTCCGGGGTTTTGCCAACTATATCGGCATTTGCATTCTCATCCACATCCATTTTTTCAGGTGAAGCACACATCGTTTGGTCTTAATATGCTTATTTTAGATTTTTAAAATATAGATTTAAACTAACTTGGAATGCATGCGCGCATAAATTTTCCAAAAGAATTAAGGATACTGAAACCGAAGGTTTCAGTAGTTTTGCCAAGTTCGTCGTTTTCCATTGAATTAATAAGCACAAGTCAGATTTCTAAATTCCTTGAATTAATGAATAGTCAAAATAAAAAAAAAATATTATTTACATTTCCAATAAATAAGGATATAAGTTAAACGGATTTTAATTTTTAAGATTTCTTTATTCATCAAAATTAAAGTCAAAAATTTGAGTAACAGATTTGACTTTGTTTTTCCATCTTTTTAGGAATTCCTCTTTTCTTTAGAATTCTTCAGTCATTCTTCCTTCCAAATCCGCCACGATTTTCACGTTTGCTGAAGTCTTTTCCTGAACATCCTTCGCTTCCTTGGCTGGGTTGTGAGGTCGAAGGACGGTCGCTATCTTAATATTAGAATGTAAATTTTATTTGGATCGTATAAAATTTTATTTGATATTTTTTTATAATTTTTATCTATACCAGATTTCTTGATATTGTTCCAGAATGAACGTGGCATTTGCATTTTCCCCCCTCCACAAAGATAGGGAAAATTGAATCGCTCATATAGATCTTTATTTCTTGGGTCGTTACCAAAACCTCCTCGTGTTGCTCGTCCCTGATTTGAAGTTGATGGCAATTCATTTGCTTAAAAATTAATTTTAATTTTCTTTAATATTTTTAACCAAACCATTGAAACTTGCCTCTTTGTGCCCATTTAGAGCGACCCCAGGAAGAATTGTTATTTTGATTGCCATCATTGCGACCTCCAAAAGAATTTCGAAAACCAATAGGGCGGCCTCGATAAGAATTCTCGTGTTGTGGTTGAATGACATTGGCCCCATTGGTGACATTTTCGAGGCCATCATTTCCAAATCCATCATTTCCAAATCCATCATCCACAAAGCCATCATTTCCAAAGGTCGAGTTGTCCGGGGTTTCGCCATTGAAAAATTTTCGAAGTCGTTCTTTTTGAGTTGGCCCCCAATTATCAATTGGACGTGAATCTTAAATTAATTAATTAATTTTATGATTTTTACTATAGTTTATTAATATGTATTCTCTAGATTAAATATTTTATATTTATTAGTATGGGTATTTTCCCGGGAATTTTTTTGCTTATCCTTAACCTTGTCCTGCCTGATTTATAACATCGCCACCAGCGAGCGAAGAATTACCATTGGGAACGAGATTGGTCACATCTCGGCCGAATCCATCAGTCCGGGACGAAACATTCAACTGGAAAATGAAAATATGTTTATATAGTTTTAATTTTTACATTTTGTTCGATGACTGGTTGAGATTCAACCAGAGCTTTCGGCAGTTCATTGAGCGAGATTTGGCCAACCAGAGCATTCGGCGGTTCATTCAGCGAGATTTGGCCAATGGGCTGAGGCAATACTTCAACTACGAAATGCGATGTCTCTAAAAATTTAGAATTTGTTATGTTTCTAAATCAAAAACTAACCATTAGAATTCAGAGATTCAAAATTCGGTCCAAATGCAGCAATAGAGTTGGAGCACATCCCTTGATCAAATTCTAATAAATTATGAATACTAATTTAGTTAATATATTTTTAAACCTTTCGAAGTCGCAGATTTTGTAGGAGAATTTTCTAGGACAGATTTAAATGCCTCAGCTTTTTCTTCTGCATCGACCTCCATTTTTGCCGATGTCTTGCCAACTATATCACCATTCACATTCTCATCCATTTTTTCCGGTGAAGCACGCATTGTTTGACCTTTATAGGCTTATTTTAAATTTTTAAAATATAGATTTAAACTAACTTGGAATGCATGAGCGCATAAATTTTCCAAAAGAATTAAGGATGCTGAAACCGAAGGTGTCAATTGTTTTGCCAAGTTCGTCGTTTTCCATTACTTTGAGTCAAAAGTAGTAAAAGTCAGATTTGTAAAATCCTGTGAAAATAAATTAATTAATAGAGAAAATTACAAAATATTTTTTATTGTATTTTTACAAGTATTGAATTCTCAAAAATTTATGAATCAAAGATTTTATCATAAAGAATACAAGTTTTAGAATGGAAACAAAGAATTCTTGTATATAGTAAATGATGTGGAATTAAATTGGAACTGGTTTTGAAGATGTAAAGATAAAAAATCATTCTGAATTGACAAAGAAGTTGGTTTCAAAAACGGTTCCATGCTCATTGGCATTCCTTTCGTAGATGGTCAAACATGGATAAGTCCGTCTAGGGCAATCGAGAATTTGGCCTTAATTAGTGATGTTATTTTAAATTTATTTAAACGAAATCTTACCAATAAGAATTCCATTTTTGACAATTTTGGCAATTTGCTTGAGAGGATTTATCGAAATTGCAATTGTGTCATCTTTTCCGAAAACCAGCTGAGAATTATTCATTTTTTGAATTCTGCGAGAAAACCGCCCGTCTGTCGTCAGAAAAACATAGCCTTTTTCTTGACATATGGGAACATTACATATGTATTGCGGTTTTTCTAGAATTGAGAAGCCAATACAACTAAAAAGTATAATAAATTTTCCTAGATATTTTTTGAACCATACAAATAGCCATAGCGATGCGATGGAGGTTGCACTATTCGCAGAATTCTTATTGAAATGCCAAAGAATTTGTCGAGCATCGGGACTGGGATTAATGGCCGCAGATTTATGCACCGATCATATTGGGGACCTTTAATGTTGTTAGAAATAAGATTTTTATATGAATGAAAACCTAGGAAAGACCAACGATTCCCAACTCGGCGCCGATCCTTGAAAGTTGGGAACTCGTCATCCCAATCGCCAGTAAAATCTGCCTGCAGTTGATTTTCGAGCCACATTGGGTTGCTCTTAATTTTAAATTAATTTTAATAAAAATAATTTAAAAAACCAATTTTTCGAGTTCGTATCGAGCCTGTTCTTGTAAATCTGGACGCCAATACATTTTTGGCGTCAAATTCGCCAAATCATAATAGTCCAAATTTGACACAATTCTTGCATAGATTTCACGGCTTAGAATTGGACGTGTTGTCGATTTTAAAAGGGAATTTGTCTCCTCCATTTTGGTAAGAAATTGTTGGCATATTTCTGAATATAAAATTTAATGAATTTATCTAATTTAAATTAATACCAATGTATTTGTTTCCCAATTCCTTGTCCTTATTAGGAACATCATTCGAAATTGGTGGTTTTGTTTTTTGCAAAAATGCATTAGTTTGGTTCATCTTCGCGAGAAATTGTTGGCAGATTTCTAAATGTTTTATCAAAATTAATAATCTTGATTATAATTAAATTAATACCATTGTATTTGTGTGCCATTCCTTCATTCTTCCTTGGATTATCATCGGTTAGCTTAGAATTCGACTGGTTAACTTAAATTTTTAAGATAATAATATTAAAAGTAAGCACATTTACCCATGGAAACAGGACAGGAATTTATGGCAAAATTGGTGGTTCCATATGTTTTTGAAGCATTATTTGCAATAACGGATTGTACGAAGAATTCAACTTGTTCAGCTAATTCGAATAATGCGTTTACCATGCTTTGCAATTTAATATCAAATTGAAAATCTGTAAAAAAATTTTTAATTACTTGTTTGCATACCAAATTTTGTTTTTAATAAAGAAGATAAACAAGTTTCTATGTTTTCGTTTTAGCATTAAAAATTCGTAGATTTTTAATTTTCACCCATAAATATTAACAGAGATCAAATAACTAATAAGTCTAGTAATTAGGTCAACTATCATTAAATTCAACTTAAGAGGAGTCATCGTTAAAATTTATACCCCAAATAATAATAATTAAGCAAAGCATATTTTTATCATCCACCATTCCCAGATTATTTTTTCAATTAAAAATAATATTTTGCCTAAAGAAATGTTTCCTTTTTTAATCACTGAATGAAAAATTTTTGATAAAATTTCCTTACACCTGAACTTATCTTTTATGTTAGAAAATGATATTAAAATTCCGTAACAGTGAATTTGATAATTACAGATTTTTTTTTAAGATAATTCTACAAAATAATCACATAAATAAACAATGAGTGGAAATTCTAAACCGACATTTATTTTTCATCAAGTTGAACCAGAAAACAAACCAGAACTTCTAGTGGATTTGATCACCCAACAACATGCGATCTACAATTGTATCAATCGTCCGTAGTTATATATATTAAAAGAATTATAATTTTCTATTAATTTAGCATCCCATTCTAAGTTTCTTCGAATGGTCGTTCTGGTTGAGAATTCATCAGATGCTTCAAAACTTGCATTGTTTTTGTGCAAGAAAGGTTTTAAAGCAGGATTTGTTCATTTGTGAATTTATAAAAAATTAAAAATTTGTAAAATATTTATTATTTTTAGTGGAAATACTGATTCGGAAATTGAAGCAACCCATGGAAAAATACGAAAGGGTGAAATCAACGTGATTATTGGTACTGAAATCCTATGCATGACCAAAATTGAGGAGCTAAAGATGGTAAAGACTAATTATAATCTTAAGTATAAATCTTATTATAGGTCGTCTTATACGATATGCCGAAGGATTATAAATCATTAAGCATTCGTTTTGGAATGGATGGAGAATTGAAAGCTAATATCATAACTTGTTTTTTGGATAAAGAAGCAGATGATGAGATAAGCAAGCTAATAATCGAGGTGCAACTCTGTATTATAAAAAATATTATTCAATTATAAACTAATTTCCAGAAAGCCCAAAAAGTCAAGGTCAATGATAAACATTTCTGGAAAAATTTCTGGCAAGAACAACAATGACGACTTGAAATTAGATTTCCCAAAAAGATTTTTGAAATTTGAGATTTTTGGTTGAATTCAACTAAATTTTAAATTAAAATAATTTTTGGTATTAAACAAAATATTTTATCGTATTAAAAACGATTTATGAAAAAAAAATTTCACATTATCAAAGATTTTATGCAACAAGTCAAATATTTAAAGTGAAATTAAGTCAACCCTGAATTTGAAAAGAAGTTTCGCTGAGATTTAAAGATGACCAAAACATAAAAATATGATTGAAGATTTTCAGTAAATTTATCATTTTCTTCTTTTCTTTATCGAGATTTCTTATGCGCTCCTCGGAAATGAATATTTGACGCCTTCAATATAGCCAGGTTGGTGTGACAAGAAGGTTTTGAGCTTGACATCGTATTTGCGCCCGTCTATTTCGATTGTGTTGAGGGCACCAAATAACATCTGGGCACATTCTCGAGCTGCATGTCCTGACTTAAAATACATGAAGATTTTCCCTTTGTTATTCGGCACAAATTGAGGTGGTACTGAGCATTTTATAACTTAAAATGTTTTTTATTATTTTTTAAAAAATAATTTATTACATTCTTTCCAGGGTTTGGACAGACTCTCATCTCCCATGACTGGATGCTTTCGAAGCCATGATTGCAGAATGTCTGCCAACCAATATGGTTTTGATGGATCGCGACAATCGGGGTGCATTAAGATTTCTTCCGGGAAATAGTTTAGAATTATACCAACACATTTTGAATTTGTAAAATGGTCCACAAGAACATCAAATTCACTTTTTCTCGATAAGTAGCGGTTGGTCTCACGGTGGTTGTACATTATCTAAATAGTATTTTTACTTAGCCTTTATATTTTATAATTTTTCACCTTAGAAGTCATTTTTTCGAGCTGAACTTCAATGTCGAGAGTTTCTTTCTTGTATTTCTCCTCTGATTCCTTCACTTTTGCCAGTTCCTCTTCTAATCGATGAAACTTAAACAAAATTTGCTATAATTTATTTAATAAACTTTATTATTATACCTCTTCTTTCGAATTGGAGATAGCCTTTGCCAATTGTTCCTTTTTTGCTTCGAACTCTTTTGCCATTTTTTCCTCATCCATAAGATTTTTTAAAGGTGCAATCTGTCAAATTAATTTATATGTCACAATAATTTAAACTACTTGAATTTCTGTTAGGCAAGCATTTCCTTCTGCCAATACTCCGACTTTTTCTTGTTTAATGGTCTCGATCATTTGAAGATTTGCCAATTTTCCCTAAATTTATTTTATATATACATTAATTTAATAATACACAATACCTCTATCTCCTTCAAACATTCATTTGCAAAACATTTTTCCGAATCAGTCATAGTTTGCAATTGTTCCATGAAATCTTTGAATAATTCAAGGTTGTCATTCAATTCGTCAATCTTTTTTTTGAAAAAAAAATTTACAATGCATTTTATACAATTATAACCTTCTTGAAATTGTTATCCAAGTCAATTGCCAATGTTTCCACTGCATCAATATTCATATAGATTTCAGGGATTTTTTGCAACTCTTCTTTGAATTGTTGTAATTCGCCAAGAGGGTTGACAGCGTTCAGCACATTTAATATTGTTTCCATAATCATTAAAAATTTCACCAATTCCTGTTTGTTTGCATGCGCATCCGGCTTTTGAGATTTTGCATAGTCAAATAAAACATTCCACAGAAATATTCGCTTTTTGTTGTCCATCTTTGAACTGTTTGCAATATGAAATTGAATTCCTTCTGTAAAAATTTGTATAAATTAATTAGCATTATAATATAATAAAAAAGATATGAAAAATAATGTTGAAAAACATGAAAATAAATTGTATTACAGGTCAACAAGATTTATTCAAAGTCTTATGATTTTTCCTTGTTTTTATCGATTCATGTCAAATTTGAATTATTTGGTTTTAAATAATTCTTTTCTTTCTTCTTCTTTTATTCAACGAGTAAATTGATCTCTATCCGGCACGTATGGTGCAATTTGACTTCGCAAATGAACGTTGTATCGGTCGATTGTTACCGGTTTGTTGTTGATGTGGTCGGAGAATTTGATGGCATTTTCTTTGTGTATGAAGTAAAGAAAAACTTGCGTTGTAGAGTTTTCTGTCACATTGTTGGAAGGTTTGTTCATGTCTTCGAATACGGTGCAGACTTTTATATCTAGGATAGGATAAAAATTAGCCGTTTAATTAATTGTAAAACATACAGTCCAAACTGAGACAATTTTCTGGAATATGTGCATCCCTCAATTCAAGACTTTCAATCCAACGAAAGATTTTGTCGTCGATTTCGGCATAGCTTAATTCTGGACGATGGAATAAATGAAGAGGAAAGCCTTGCACTTGGACACATGCATACTCATTCTTTTCCCACGAATCACATTCTTTTTTGGCCTCCACCATTTTGGTCTTGGCAGTTTCAAGTTCTTCTTTCGATTTTTCAAACTTAAGTTTAGATTTTTTCAGATTTAATTAAAAAACACTTTACCTCTTCCTTTTTTTTCTCAAGCAATTTTTCATATTCCTTCTTTTGCTTTTCAGCCTCCTTTTCCTCATACTGTGCAAAAAACAAAGTTTTGCGCATTTCATTCACCTTTTTTAAAAAACAACTTTTTTTATTTACTCATATACTTTAAACCTTTTTCTGCCATTCTGCTTCCTCGTCCATTAAATCTTTTAAGATTTCTGGCACCATAATATTCTTTAAACCATTCTCTTCATTTTGAGTTGGGTCTTCATTCTTAGAAAAAGTAAATTAGTTTGCATTTCTAACTTATTTTTTTTAAAAAAAAACCTCCTTTTCCTCGCTAATTTTGTCCACAGTTACAACATTCGATTGAATTTTGGTTTCTGCTTGAACAAAACCGCCAATATTTCCATCCTATATATAGATTTATATTTTTTGAATGATAATCAAATTAACCTTCTTGCAAATTTGTTCAGCTTGCATTGTGTTGTCAACCTCAGATTTGTTTGTAATTTGGCCTTCATCTTGTGCACTTTGTATTGAAATCTGAATATTGTTTATTTAAATCAAAAACTTGAATTCAAATTTCTCACCTTTTTTGGAGGCACAACTTCTGGCGAAACTTCTTCACCGCCTTGTTGTTTGTCAACATCGGAATTATTGGAAGGTTGCTCCGCAATAAACTCATTGGCTCGTCCAGATTTATTGATGGTTTCCTTTAAACAAAATTATAAAATTGGATTTTATTTTACATTACTAACTTGATTCAAAGCTATTTCTGCTTGTTCTTTAGTCTTCTCATTTGCTGAACTTTCGACCAGATTTCCAGTGACCATAAGAGAGTTTTGCAGAGTTCCCAATGGCTATAAATTTCGATTTTTAGTTCGGTTTATTTTTATAATTAGTAACTTGTTGAGATGAGATTTCCGTTTCAGAAGAGTTTTTCATGGAATTCACCACAACTTGATTGCCATTTTCAGATGTTGACATTGTTGACGAAACAGTTCCATTTGGCATTGTTGCCTTTTCCTTTAATTATTTATTGTTTTTTTTTATTTATTTTTACAAAATAAACCTGTCCAATAACGACGTTTTGCTGAGATTTCGATTTTGAGTCAACAATGGTCTTGGCTTCAATAAAGAGTTCCTCGACCTTAAATTACTCCAGTTTTATAGAATTAAAATTAAAAACAAACCGCTTTGATCATTGGTAACAACCAATCTACGATTCCTTTTATTTCACCGCGGTCAGCAATTTGTTTCATAAGATTGTCTCGTGCTTGACTCAATCGCAAATGAAACACCTTTGCTGATTGCTTTGCATTCATATCATCAATTAGAGATGGAAATTGTTCCAGAAGTATAATTGTAGAGCTAACAAGTTCCACAACTTCTTCAAAACTGAAGATTTCCTTTTTTGACATTTGTTCAAGAAATTCAATAGCAGATGCAATTTTAAAATCTAATACCAACTTATCCATAATTGGGATTTAGAATTATTATCTGCAATAATATTTTTAATTTGTAAATTCTTATTGAACTTTTAGTTTAGAATTCTTAACTTATTCTAAATGTAAAATAAATTGGTTATTATTTATATGTTCGACGTTTTCTAAGTAAATAATTTTGGTTGTTTTTTCTATTTTTAATGCTTCTCTTAATTTCTAGATTTCTGTTTTAGCGGCTGCCGGCTGCTTTTTTATATCCCAAATAATTGGATAAATAGTCATTTTTAACAAAAAATTTATTTTTTGATGACGTGTAAAAAAAAGTCCATTTTTAATTTCATTCTCATTTAATTTGCTCTTTTTTATTTAATATTTAATTAATTTTATTATTAATTTTTATATCGAGAATTTATAGATTTTTTTTTCCAACATCAAATTGATTGAATATCTATTCTATACATCATGGAAAATCATACTCAAAATGAAGAACAACACTTTAAGTCTGAACAGGAATCAAAGATTTCTATTGAATCTGCCGATGGTTTTTATTTTTTATTAAAAAAATTTTTTCCGATCTAATTCTAGTGAACTCAATTGATGATGGCACAATTAATTGTCAGGCCATTATCACAATGCATCAGCAAAAGAAAGCTGATTTAGTCGCCAAATACATTGGTAGTTTTTTGTATTCTTTTATAATTGTATTTTTTAAAATTTTTAGAAATATGCAAATATTTTCTGGATCAAATGGAATTGACAATCAGAAATCTCAAGTCTACAACGTTGCCCATTTTGGATGCTCCAATTTATGCACAGATTGTTTCACACCTGTCATACTATGAATTATTGGATTTAACCCCTAAAATGAATTTGCTACCAGTTTTGCAAGCACAAGCCCAAATCGATCTTGACAAATTGGTATTTCTAATTTATTAATTTTATTTCACATCTTTATTTAGAAAATTTCAATTTGGAAAGAAAATCAATGGAATTGCCCAATTCAACATGATCCGAATGGTACACCGACATGTCAGGGAAATCTTTGGTCATTCGAAGGTTTTACATTTATAATATTCTATATAATTTCAAAAGCTTGTAAAGGTCTACATAATTCTTTATGCATAAATCTTCGTTCACTTCATGCTGTGCCTAAATTCGATATTTTTTTTTGTGTTGATATCGAATTTCATAGAATTCTCTCATTGGGATTTGTGTGAGTTTTCTAATTTTTATTCTGAAATCTAATAGCTTTTTTTGTAATTTTCAGTGCCATTGGATTTGGTCATAGTGATCGGTTTTTCTGGAATGTTCCAATCTATCATCAAGTAACTTGCAAAGCTTTGATGAATAATGGAAATAGTGGAAGAACCCTTTCATCCATGAAACTTATCCCGGATAAATCTTTCACAGTGGGAGATAGAATGACACTTGCAATTAATCTGATTAAAAGCATAGCGAGGATTCGGAGAAATGGAAATCTTATAGGTAATTTTTTAATTAATAATAATAAATATTTTGAGCTTTATTTTAGAAGAAAGAAAATATTCTCTTCCCAAAAAAATGGCATTTCCCTGCATTTCAATTGAAGCAATAAATCGAGATGGGCATGCAACAGTATTTGAAAGCAAATTTTATGTTAGCAATGAAGGATGAGTATGGAAAAAAAATAAACAAAATCTAATTACAGAAATCTCTTTTGCTTTTTGTTAATCACAATATTGTTGAATTTTATTGTTAGGGAAAATTGTAATTAAGCAATTTTGATACAGGAATTCTTCATTTACATTATACATCATAATTTTTTTTCCATCAAAATCTTTTTGATAAATAATTCTCTTACTTGATTTCTATGATATTTTTTTTCATTCCATATAGCATTCAAAGGGTTTATGTTAAATAAAAACAAATAAAAAAGGATTAGTTAGACTAGTTTTCGTGCAATACGAAAAAAAATCCATTAGCCTAATTTAGCCATCTGGTTTTTTAACATTATTTATCTTATTAATTTCAACTTAAATCTATAAAGCCGAATTCTAATCAATTTTAGATTTAAAGTTTTATTCAACAAAAAGAGTTTAAAATATGATTTTGTTCAAGATTTTTGATATTAAAAAATGAGATTTATTGATCAATATCTTGTTCCATTAGAGTTGTTATTTCCATTTCATTATTTCAAGTCGTCATTGTTGTTCTTGCCAGAAATTTTTCCAGAAATGTTTATCATTGACCTTGACTTTTTGGGCTTTCTGGAAATTAGTTTATAATTGAATAATATTTTTTATAATACAGAGTTGCACCTCGATTATTAGCTTGCTTATCTCATCATCTGCTTCTTTATCCAAAAAACAAGTTATGATATTAGCTTTCAATTCTCCATCCATTCCAAAACGAATGCTTAATGATTTATAATCCTTCGGCATATCGTATAAGACGACCTATAATAAGATTTATACTTAAGATTATAATTAGTCTTTACCATCTTTAGCTCCTCAATTTTGGTCATGCATAGGATTTCAGTACCAATAATCACGTTGATTTCACCCTTTCGTATTTTTCCATGGGTTGCTTCAATTTCCGAATCAGTATTTCCACTAAAAATAATAAATATTTTACAAATTTTTAATTTTTTATAAATTCACAAATGAACAAATCCTGCTTTAAAACCTTTCTTGCACAAAAACAATGCAAGTTTTGAAGCATCTGATGAATTCTCAACCAGAACGACCATTCGAAGAAACTTAGAATGGGATGCTAAATTAATAGAAAATTATAATTCTTTTAATATATATAACTACGGACGATTGATACAATTGTAGATCGCATGTTGTTGGGTGATCAAATCCACTAGAAGTTCTGGTTTGTTTTCTGGTTCAACTTGATGAAAAATAAATGTCGGTTTAGAATTTCCACTCATTGTTTATTTATGTGATTATTTTGTAGAATTATCTTAAAAAAAAATCTGTAATTATCAAATTCACTGTTACGGAATTTTAATATCATTTTCTAACATAAAAGATAAGTTCAGGTGTAAGGAAATTTTATCAAAAATTTTTCATTCAGTGATTAAAAAAGGAAACATTTCTTTAGGCAAAATATTATTTTTAATTGAAAAAATAATCTGGGAATGGTGGATGATAAAAATATGCTTTGCTTAATTATTATTATTTGGGGTATAAATTTTAACGATGACTCCTCTTAAGTTGAATTTAATGATAGTTGACCTAATTACTAGACTTATTAGTTATTTGATCTCTGTTAATATTTATGGGTGAAAATTAAAAATCTACGAATTTTTAATGCTAAAACGAAAACATAGAAACTTGTTTATCTTCTTTATTAAAAACAAAATTTGGTATGCAAACAAGTAATTAAAAATTTTTTTACAGATTTTCAATTTGATATTAAATTGCAAAGCATGGTAAACGCATTATTCGAATTAGCTGAACAAGTTGAATTCTTCGTACAATCCGTTATTGCAAATAATGCTTCAAAAACATATGGAACCACCAATTTTGCCATAAATTCCTGTCCTGTTTCCATGGGTAAATGTGCTTACTTTTAATATTATTATCTTAAAAATTTAAGTTAACCAGTCGAATTCTAAGCTAACCGATGATAATCCAAGGAAGAATGAAGGAATGGCACACAAATACAATGGTATTAATTTAATTATAATCAAGATTATTAATTTTGATAAAACATTTAGAAATCTGCCAACAATTTCTCGCGAAGATGAACCAAACTAATGCATTTTTGCAAAAAACAAAACCACCAATTTCGAATGATGTTCCTAATAAGGACAAGGAATTGGGAAACAAATACATTGGTATTAATTTAAATTAGATAAATTCATTAAATTTTATATTCAGAAATATGCCAACAATTTCTTACCAAAATGGAGGAGACAAATTCCCTTTTAAAATCGACAACACGTCCAATTCTAAGCCGTGAAATCTATGCAAGAATTGTGTCAAATTTGGACTATTATGATTTGGCGAATTTGACGCCAAAAATGTATTGGCGTCCAGATTTACAAGAACAGGCTCGATACGAACTCGAAAAATTGGTTTTTTAAATTATTTTTATTAAAATTAATTTAAAATTAAGAGCAACCCAATGTGGCTCGAAAATCAACTGCAGGCAGATTTTACTGGCGATTGGGATGACGAGTTCCCAACTTTCAAGGATCGGCGCCGAGTTGGGAATCGTTGGTCTTTCCTAGGTTTTCATTCATATAAAAATCTTATTTCTAACAACATTAAAGGTCCCCAATATGATCGGTGCATAAATCTGCGGCCATTAATCCCAGTCCCGATGCTCGACAAATTCTTTGGCATTTCAATAAGAATTCTGCGAATAGTGCAACCTCCATCGCATCGCTATGGCTATTTGTATGGTTCAAAAAATATCTAGGAAAATTTATTATACTTTTTAGTTGTATTGGCTTCTCAATTCTAGAAAAACCGCAATACATATGTAATGTTCCCATATGTCAAGAAAAAGGCTATGTTTTTCTGACGACAGACGGGCGGTTTTCTCGCAGAATTCAAAAAATGAATAATTCTCAGCTGGTTTTCGGAAAAGATGACACAATTGCAATTTCGATAAATCCTCTCAAGCAAATTGCCAAAATTGTCAAAAATGGAATTCTTATTGGTAAGATTTCGTTTAAATAAATTTAAAATAACATCACTAATTAAGGCCAAATTCTCGATTGCCCTAGACGGACTTATCCATGTTTGACCATCTACGAAAGGAATGCCAATGAGCATGGAACCGTTTTTGAAACCAACTTCTTTGTCAATTCAGAATGATTTTTTATCTTTACATCTTCAAAACCAGTTCCAATTTAATTCCACATCATTTACTATATACAAGAATTCTTTGTTTCCATTCTAAAACTTGTATTCTTTATGATAAAATCTTTGATTCATAAATTTTTGAGAATTCAATACTTGTAAAAATACAATAAAAAATATTTTGTAATTTTCTCTATTAATTAATTTATTTTCACAGGATTTTACAAATCTGACTTTTACTACTTTTGACTCAAAGTAATGGAAAACGACGAACTTGGCAAAACAATTGACACCTTCGGTTTCAGCATCCTTAATTCTTTTGGAAAATTTATGCGCTCATGCATTCCAAGTTAGTTTAAATCTATATTTTAAAAATTTAAAATAAGCCTATAAAGGTCAAACAATGCGTGCTTCACCGGAAAAAATGGATGAGAATGTGAATGGTGATATAGTTGGCAAGACATCGGCAAAAATGGAGGTCGATGCAGAAGAAAAAGCTGAGGCATTTAAATCTGTCCTAGAAAATTCTCCTACAAAATCTGCGACTTCGAAAGGTTTAAAAATATATTAACTAAATTAGTATTCATAATTTATTAGAATTTGATCAAGGGATGTGCTCCAACTCTATTGCTGCATTTGGACCGAATTTTGAATCTCTGAATTCTAATGGTTAGTTTTTGATTTAGAAACATAACAAATTCTAAATTTTTAGAGACATCGCATTTCGTAGTTGAAGTATTGCCTCAGCCCATTGGCCAAATCTCGCTGAATGAACCGCCGAATGCTCTGGTTGGCCAAATCTCGCTCAATGAACTGCCGAAAGCTCTGGTTGAATCTCAACCAGTCATCGAACAAAATGTAAAAATTAAAACTATATAAACATATTTTCATTTTCCAGTTGAATGTTTCGTCCCGGACTGATGGATTCGGCCGAGATGTGACCAATCTCGTTCCCAATGGTAATTCTTCGCTCGCTGGTGGCGATGTTATAAATCAGGCAGGACAAGGTTAAGGATAAGCAAAAAAATTCCCGGGAAAATACCCATACTAATAAATATAAAATATTTAATCTAGAGAATACATATTAATAAACTATAGTAAAAATCATAAAATTAATTAATTAATTTAAGATTCACGTCCAATTGATAATTGGGGGCCAACTCAAAAAGAACGACTTCGAAAATTTTTCAATGGCGAAACCCCGGACAACTCGACCTTTGGAAATGATGGCTTTGTGGATGATGGATTTGGAAATGATGGATTTGGAAATGATGGCCTCGAAAATGTCACCAATGGGGCCAATGTCATTCAACCACAACACGAGAATTCTTATCGAGGCCGCCCTATTGGTTTTCGAAATTCTTTTGGAGGTCGCAATGATGGCAATCAAAATAACAATTCTTCCTGGGGTCGCTCTAAATGGGCACAAAGAGGCAAGTTTCAATGGTTTGGTTAAAAATATTAAAGAAAATTAAAATTAATTTTTAAGCAAATGAATTGCCATCAACTTCAAATCAGGGACGAGCAACACGAGGAGGTTTTGGTAACGACCCAAGAAATAAAGATCTATATGAGCGATTCAATTTTCCCTATCTTTGTGGAGGGGGGAAAATGCAAATGCCACGTTCATTCTGGAACAATATCAAGAAATCTGGTATAGATAAAAATTATAAAAAAATATCAAATAAAATTTTATACGATCCAAATAAAATTTACATTCTAATATTAAGATAGCGACCGTCCTTCGACCTCACAACCCAGCCAAGGAAGCGAAGGATGTTCAGGAAAAGACTTCAGCAAACGTGAAAATCGTGGCGGATTTGGAAGGAAGAATGACTGAAGAATTCTAAAGAAAAGAGGAATTCCTAAAAAGATGGAAAAACAAAGTCAAATCTGTTACTCAAATTTTTGACTTTAATTTTGATGAATAAAGAAATCTTAAAAATTAAAATCCGTTTAACTTATATCCTTATTTATTGGAAATGTAAATAATATTTTTTTTTTATTTTGACTATTCATTAATTCAAGGAATTTAGAAATCTGACTTGTGCTTATTAATTCAATGGAAAACGACGAACTTGGCAAAACTACTGAAACCTTCGGTTTCAGTATCCTTAATTCTTTTGGAAAATTTATGCGCGCATGCATTCCAAGTTAGTTTAAATCTATATTTTAAAAATCTAAAATAAGCATATTAAGACCAAACGATGTGTGCTTCACCTGAAAAAATGGATGTGGATGAGAATGCAAATGCCGATATAGTTGGCAAAACCCCGGAAAAAATGGAGGTCGACGAAGAAGTCAGAGATGCCGAACCACTTATCGCTCAAAACGTTTAAAACAAACATCTTATATTTAAATTAATATATATTTATCTTTCAGTTGAATGATTCGTCCCCTACTGATGGATTTGGCAAAAATGTGACCAATCTCGTTCCAAATGGGAATTCTTCGTTCGGTGGTGGCGATGATACAAATCAGGGAGGACAAGGTTAAGGACAAGCTAAAAAAAATTCCAGGATATTATCCATATTAATAAATATGAAATATTTAATCTAGAGAATACATATTAAAAATTAGAGTAAAAATCATAAAATAAATTAATTAATTTAAGATGCACGTCCAATTGATAATTGCGAACTTGAAGGAACTGGACAAGAACGCCTACGAAAATTCTTCAATGGCGAAACCCCGGACAATTCGACATTTGGAAATGATGGCTTCGATACCCCGGACGACTCCAATTTTGGAAATGATGGCTTCGAAAATACCACCAATGCGGCAAACATCATCCAGCCATCTCAATTGGCTGAGCAACAAATTCTGAAAACCTTCGGCAACCGCAGCAGAGTCTACCAAAACCGAAATGTTTCTTATGGAGGCCGCTACAATGTTCTTCGAAATTCTTTTGGAGATTCCAATGGTTTGGTTAAAAATATTAAAGAAAATTAAAATTAATTTTTAAGCAAATGATTTGCCATCGACTTCAAAGCAAGGACGAGGAAATCCGCGAGGAAATTTTGCACACCACAAATGAAAAATCTTGAAAGCGATGCATGAATAGAAGAAAGGAAATTCTCAAATTTTGTTAACTAAATTTTTCCGGAATAAAAGAAATCTCTCAAATGTTTTTATTCAATTTAATGTTAAACAAATGTAGAATTACGACAAATTCGAAATTGCCAAAGATTTTAAGTTGTGTATTAATTTAAAAGATTTTGGTATTTTTCATCATTCTGCTTGTCAAATTTCACCCATCATAAGATTTCATTCTTCATATTCCTTATTGATTTGAATGGTGTCAGCAGTCTTTTTCATTTGGATAGTCTCTTTCGTACCATAAGAAACCTGAGAAATTGATAACGAATTATTGATAAAAAAAAAGCTTACCAGGATTTGCAGTCCAAACATATAAAGCGATCTGCACACTAGACCCAAATTCCTTGACTCAATCAGATCAGCCGGTTTGAATGCCATTTTTATACTAAATTTCTTAGCAAAACTTATAAAGAGTTCAATGTTTTTTGCCATAGATGTAGCTGTTTTTGCATTCACATCAAAAATCGGAATTGAACCAGGCACAAATTTATTCGCTAATCTGTAATAGTTTAAAAATTAAAAAAAGAAAGCTAAAATTATTTCGATTACTTGCATAGAATTATCCCATCCTTTAATTGTTGGACAAAATTTGATGCCTTGCCGAAAGTTGAGAAATCCATATTTAATTCCTTCGCGATCCATTCTAACAGTTGTGCGCCCTCTTCCTCTGAATAATTATCAATAGCCTGCAAAATAAAATATTTTTAGTAATATTCTTTTTAAACCTGTGTTGAAAGCAATTTGCAAATTTTACCAAAGCAGAATTGGGCACATTTCATTGATATGGAAACAACAATTTGTTGAGCGAGACCCTCCAAGAATTGTGAAAATTCCATAAAATTTATGTATAGAATTCTTTATTTTTTTGTGAACCTGTATTCCTAAAAGTTAAAATAAAATTTGAAAGGTCAAAAAGACTGACCAACATTTTGGGGATCATAATGAGAATTCTGTTTTTGCCGCCAATTGTGCATTTGGCTGGAAATAATTTTCTTTGTTGACATGGAGCGATTTAAAGGTCATTTTATAAAAATCTCAATGTTTGTGAAACAAAACTTTTGGAGCAATAAAGGAAAAAATTTACTAATATTAAATGACAATATATCTCAAACATTTGTTTTCACGTTTTTTAACCAATCAATAAAAGCAAAAAACATTTGTTTTATTTTTTAACAAACAAATTTTTTTCTCAAATTCTAAACGTATAAAAAATTAATTTCATTTTTAATACATATAAAAACGTTAAAATTATTAAAAAAACACATAAATTTAGTTATGAATAAATAATTATTGTCTGCCAGTGATTAGCAAATGAATTCTGGAAATTCGAGGTTATATTTTTTTTTAAAAAAAAATTGATAAAATAAAAAGTTTAAGTACAAATTCGGCAAATTTTTATGCGGTTGCAAATGGTAGGAATAAATATTTTTTTTCTGCAAACAATGATTTTAGGAAGAAAAAATGGAGTGTATGAGAATTGGCCGATGTGCCTCAAACAAGTGCAAAATTTTCCAAATGCCATCTACAGAAAATTCGCAATTAAACAAGAGGCAATAAATTATGTGGAAAAGTTCTCAAATAAGTATGAAAATAGTTTGAATTTAAAATAAATTAATTTAAATTAAACAGGAATACTGGACCATTCTTCAAAAGTCCCAAACAAATTGTGATCAAAAATGTCAATTCAAAAATTCAACATTTTGGAGGAATAGCAGTAAAAATTCCCGAAGAGTTCAAACTGTATGGATCGCAAAAATTAATGTTCGCCAGGATGATGGCCGCATTTAAAAGTGGAACCAATGCTTTATTGGAAAGCCCAACCGGCAGTGGTTTGTTAATTTGGAATTAAAAAAAATAAAATTATTTTAAGGTAAAACTCTGGTGTTAATAAATGGTGCTTGCACATTCCTAGAACATTACAAAAAACAAAGAGAAATTTCCAAAATGAACTGCCCAGTCCATAAGGAGAAGTCGAAATCTAAAGTGGCTGCGAATACTTCAGCTCCAAGTAATTCTGAAATGGAGGAAGAAAATTCCCTTGACGAAATGGAATTCGACATTGAAGAGGTCTTTAAAAATTTTTAAATAAACAAAAAAATTAAAAAATTAAGATCCAAGAAGCAATAGATGCAAACGAATATTTCTCCAACAATGAATTTATCGAAGACACGATTCTGGATTGGTGTGATAATTCTGAACAAGACGAAAATATCAACACAAGTCAATTAAGTACTTCACAAAATTCTGAGAAATGCAAATGTTTGCCGTAAGTTTTTTTTGCTTATAATTAATTCATAATAGTATATAAATAAATTTAAGAAAAATGAAAATCTTCTATGCAACCCGTACACATTTGCAACTGGAACAAGCCATAAAAGAATTCGGGAAAAGCTACAATTTAAAGTATGGTTTAAATTTTAATTTTTTTTTGTAAAAAAATTCCCAGGCACACCATATTGGCAAGTCGGGAACACACCTGCATAAATGCTATTGTTCGATTAGGGAATTCTGCCGAAGCCATGCCAAAGTGCAAAGATTTGGTTAACAAAGGAAAATGCCAATTCAAAACAAATCTTTCGAAATACAACGAAAATGTGCCAATGTTGCGGAAAACAATCATGAATTCTATTGGATCCGGTTTCAATTTGGAAGAACTCGCCTCAATGACTGAATCCATACAATGCTGTCCCTATTATACATCAAACCATTTGTTGGCAAGGGATGCAGAATTAATATTTTGCCCATTCTCATATATTTTAGGTAAACTTAATTAAAATTTATAAAATCTTTAAAAAATATAGATCCATTAATTCTGACTTCAACACAAATAAGCACATCAAATTCATTGGTAATTCTTGATGAAGGTCACAACATCGATGATGTTTGTCGTGAAGTGGCTAGTTTTGCTTTTGATGAGACTTCTTTGGAATTACACATAGATGAAACACGGAAAAAGGGTAAAAAAATCGCTTTTAAAAATTCCATAAAACTAAATTTTAGTTAAATTGTTAATGAATTCTGGCTTGATTGACTATGAAGACTTCAACGAAAAAATCAGAACAATTTTGGGATTTACATGGGAATGCGCAAAATCTAAAAAGAAAAATGAGAAATATTTGGACAAATTCAATGAAAGAGTCAAGACTATGGGAGAGGTAAACTTTATGTATAACTAAAAAATGGATAATAAATTAAGATAATTTTAATTTTGGATCAAATTAAATTATTTATTCTGGAATTGGCCCAAAATTTGACAAGCAATTCAATAATTCTGAAAGCGGAAGAAATTATACAAAATCTGGAAAAATTCGAATTGTTAAATGTGAATAACATGGCAAAAGTAAAGGTAAAATTTAAAAAAAAAAGTAAAAATAAATTAGAATTTTTTTAGAGGTGCATAGCATATCTTTCCAAATCAAGCCTAATTGAAAACGTCACAAATAAACACATAATTGAGACTTGTTATGAATGCCAAATGTCATCAGCCACCATCGCGTGCGTACAAAAATTCTATACCTTCATAAAATTCTTTAATGCAAATCCGGATTACTACAAGTAAAATTTATCTAATAAATAAACAATAACTATATAATTTACAAAACAGATGCAAAGTGACCAAAGAAGAAAATTCATACAAAAAAAAGTTCAAAAGTGAATCGCGTCTGATGGAAACCGAAGGAATTTGGCTTAGGTTGGAAAATATTTTTTTAACCAAAATAAAAATTCAGTAAACCTAATGTCAAAAAATCTGTCAGTGAAATACAAATAAACTTATGGTGCATGATGCCTTCAGTAGCTTTCAAAAATGCTTTCGACAAAACACACAGTGTGATTCTTTCTTCAGGTTAAAATTAGTATAGTAAATTGAGTTAAATCATATCTTCAGGCACATTAAAGCCCACGGATTTGTTCATCAAAGAATTAGGCATGGAATTCTCAATTAGAATGGAAAAATGTCCGCAAGTCATAAAGTCAGAAAGAATGTATGCATCAATTCTTATGAATGTAAAGTTTAATAATATTGAAAATTGTAATTAAATATAATTTTAGAATTCTACAGGAATGCCGTTGATCGCAAATTATGAGAATATGAAAAATGAAGAATTTATCAAGTCAATCGCGAGCATTATTGCCGAAATCTCTTTAATCGTGCCAAAGGGAATCCTATGTTTTGTCAGCAACTATGGAATAATGGGGCAATTGTATGCTGAATTAAACAAAAAAGAACTCTGGAAATTGTTTTCTCAACGGAAGGTTCAAATAAAAATTGATAAGGGTTAAATTTTTTTATTATTAGAAGTTATTCAAAGAACCGAACTCTTCTAGTGATTTGCCAAAATTTTTGAACGATTATGATGATGCAATAAATAATTCTACGAAACATCATCAGAATTGTGATGGCGCGTTATTATTAGCTGTATTCCGTGGTAAATTCTCAGGTATTTATAATTACAAAAATTTGTATTTAAAATGTAACACTAATAAAGAGGGAATCGATTTCCGTGATGACCGTGCTCGTGCCATTTTATGCATTGGAATTCCGTATCCGAACATCAAGGATGATTTAATTATAGAGAAGAAAAAATTCAATGATCAACATGGCAAAAGTGAAAATCTAATATCCGGAAATGACTGGTATATCATTCAAGCCTTTAAAGCATTAAATCAGGCGTTAGGAAGGTAAAAATTAATTATTGATCATAAAAAAGATTTCTAATTAACTATTACAGAGGAATTCGGCATGAATTGGATTGGGCAGCTTTAGTGCTAATGGATGCAAGACTCTCTGCGAAGTGCCCAAAATTTCCAGAATGGTTCAAAAATGAAGTAAAGGAGAGGAATTATAAAGAATTCTGTCATCAATTAAAGAAATTTGTTAATGAACGAAAAGAAGATGAAGAAACATCGAAAAAATCTAATGAGAATTCAAGAAATTGATTGAAATTGAGTAGAGAAAAAAGATGAATTCTGATATTTAAATAAAATCATAAGTCACAAAATTATTGCATAAAAATTATTTAATTCTATTCCATTCTATTTTCCATTTATTAACGCAAGGTTTTGATACCTTTAATATCATAAATTTCCACTTTAGAATTATAAATTTTCATAAAAAAGAAAGATTAAAAATGCAGATATTTGTTGCAAGAAATAACTTAATTTTTAATCTAATAAAAAAAACTATAAATCATGCATGAAAAGAGAAGGATAATAGTCAGAGAAATAGAAGAATAAACCCAGTCCTAAAGAAATCCAAATTGGAAAAAAAAACAAAATTAAAACCAAAAATAATTCTGTCCATTTTTTAGAATTCTAAATAAGAAAGCGAAATCTATTCATTAAAATTGTCGAAACAAAACTTAATTCTGATTTCATGGACGGTTTGGATTTAAGCATGGATATATATGAGGTAATTTTTAGTATAAGTAACAAAAATAAAAATATTTTAAGGATGTCTATGATCCGGATGAACTGCCGGATTTTGGTTCAATGTTGCCAGTTCGCAATTTCGTCAATCCGCATGAACTCGCTGCTGATCCGGAAAATGTCGAGACAGTCAAGGCAGTTGCAAATGGTTTTGAGCCCAATCGTGTTGCATTCACGGAGAATTCTGAAATGGTAAGTTCTAAAAATCTCGAATATTTAAGAAAAATTAAGACTTATTGCAATGCAAATCGCCTCTATTGTTCGTGCTCAAATTGCCAAAAGAAAGTGCTGCTTGCTATTTGGGGACATGATAAATGCCGCCGCAAGAATTGCTCTGCCTGTCGACAAATCAAAGAAGTTTAAATTTAAAATAAAAAATAAATGAATTTGAATTTTAAGGAAAAGAAATATCTCATCAAACCATCGATTGGGCGTCTTGTCATTCAAACAACCACTCTTGACTATTATGAAATCTCTGCGCACATCGAGAATATCACTGGAAAGCGCTCAAAAACAATCCGTGCAGGAGGTTAAATTTTATAATTTATAAAAACTAACAACAATGAAAAATATTAAAGTGAACAAAATCTTCACAACAGTCCAGGAAGGCATCACAACAATTGAGTTCAACAATGTTGTTCTTGCGCGCCTCGTCTTCTTCAATCTCGACAAATTGCCAAACACTTGGAACTCTGAATATGAAGATATCAAGGTAAATGAATAGCTATAAAAAATCTATATAATATTTTAAAGGTCATCCAGCATGTTGAATCAAGTGACGACGAAGATTTCCGCGATACAACCTATCAAGGAAAGAATAACGAGAAGACCAAAAAATCTCAAGTAAATTTAGTTACTCACTATAGCTAATAAAATTTTTAGGATGCAATGCTCATCAATCCAATGCAAGCTCTTGAAAATCTTCAGGATCGTAAATTTGCAATGGAAATGGCCGAGATATTCAAGGTTTAAAAAATAAAAATTCCAAATTAAATTTAAAAATGTCCAAAGGACCAAAAGATAGTCAAAGAAGAAGATGAAGGAATGTCTGAGACAAGCTCAGTGGTTTTTGTGAACATGGATGAAGACAATGAATTCGATTCAGACTCTGGTGCAATGATGGTTTTGGACGAAATGTCTGGAGATGAAGAGGCGGTCAATACTGATGATATGGATGATGATAAGGAAAATTATTGAAGCGGAAAAGAAGCGGAAAAAGAATGATGGAGAAAAATTAATTTCAATACAAATAAATTGATTTTGAAACCAAATCCAATTCTCTCAAAACCAAAAATACTTCCTCTCATCTGGTTATTTTAAATTTGACTAAATCTCCCAAAAAATCATTCCCAATTCTGACTCAAAAAACCTTCAAAATGCAAAATCTCTAGCCCTATTATTCTTTTCGATGTATCACCTCTGACTTATAAATTCCAAAAATTTTCAATCCAATCGCAAAAACAACCAAAATTGAATAAAAACGGAAATTCGCAAATAATTTATATTCATAATTTTATAATATGTTTTGCAAGACATTTTATTGAAAATCTTAAAATTTAATCACAATTCATTTTCAGATGGTAAGAGAAAATCCAGGAACCGGATGGAAACATCAATTCCTGTTCAAAAAACGAAGAAAAAAAGCACAAATTGAAGAAGCGAGAAGAAAAATGAGAGAAAATCAAATGCTTGTGGCAGCTTTCGAAAATAATAATAACGAATTTCAAGAAGCTATAGAAGAAAATGAAGAAATCGCAGAAGAAATCAACGAAGAAAATAGTGGAGAAATGGACCTCGAAAGTGGTCAAGAAATAAATCTCGTGAATGAATTAGAAATTCTGTAAGGTTTAAAAAGTAATAATTAAATATTTAATAATGCAGGCCTCTGGTCCCAATCCAACGTGATGAAAATCTACAAGAAAAGCTTAACAGACAAAAGCTTTTCCTAATGCAATTATTCAAAGGATCAAAGCTAAGTCTAAAGGAAACACTGCAAATTCTCCAAGTGATACGACAACGGCATGGACTTACCGATGCAGCTTTTCAACATATTCTTTTCGTAATGCATGATTTTATTCTGCCTGAAGGACATGTTTTGCCACTCGACTTAAGAACATTCAATAGAAGATTGGAACAAGAATGCCCACAAAAAGTAATTTATCGCAATAAGAATTACATTGTCTACAGCATCCGGGAACAACTGACAGAAATTCTAGAAAGTAAGTTTTTTTTTCTAAAATTTCAAAAAGGCGTAAAAATTAAAAATAAATAAAATAAATAAAATTTAAAAATCAAATAAAATTTTAAAAATTGAGGAAACTTCTCATCCTTTGTCAAACATCGAATCAACTTGCAAAACAATCCGAATTATTATGATATGGCTGGAGAATTGATGAGGAAAGATATGCATGAATATATAAATCTGGCACTGTTAACAGATGGTGGCACGATTACAAAATCTTGCAAAACTACAGTGTGGCCGGTGATTTGCCAAATTCGCGATCTCCCTCCAATGTTACAAAAGTGCACTTCGAATGTAGTTCTTCTGGCAATATAGTAAGAACTATTTATTAAAAAATAAATAAAAAAATTGTAAAAAATTTAGTGTCGACGAAACCAATCCGGACTGGGATGAAATCTTAGGATCAATTTTTCCTCAATTTATGAAGTTCTCCACCGAAGAAGGAAGGCTCAAAATCAATAATCTCAAATTCAAGGTTAAAAATTCAATAAAAAATACAATAAATATTCTATTTTTCTTTTCATGTGCGAGTCACTGAAATTCTTGCTGACAATGTTGGATTGGCACAAATTCTAGGAATGAAAGTACCACCGGCATATTTTTGTTGCCCAAAATGCAAAATTAAGGTTTTATGTTTTATTAATCAGATAAAAAATATATTAAAAATTTAGGGAGAAAGGAAAGGAAATTCTACAATTTATCGGCATGAACGGATTCCAAGCCAATTACGAACAACATGGGAAGAAGAGCCAGATTGCGGAAAAATTCTCGGGAATGGAATCAAAACTCTGACTGCACTAAGTTATTTTATGACATTGCCAGAATCAATCAATATTGATATTATGCACACAACTTATCATGGAACAATTATGAATGCATTTCAAGGAATGATGGGAAATTCTAAAAAAAGGTCATGTTTAATTTATACAAAAATAATTTTTCACATTTGAAATTTAGTTTGGATTTTTTCAAATCTATAAAACCACCACACTTCCTTTTTTGCAAGCCAATGGAAATCAAAAGAGATTTCAATGAGAAGAGAAATTTCAAGGACATAATGCGTTTCAAAGCTAGCGAATTCAGGAATGTAAGTCTTAATTTTTTTTATATAAAATTTTATTAAATCCCTATTTCATTCTGCACACTTTATTCTCCCTGTAATTTTGGAAACTTTCGCATTTAATTCTGGTGGCGATCCTTCATCAAATGAATATAAGCAAGCAGTCAATGTCTTATTATTATGCTCGGCACTATCAATTCTTGCATCCATCAATTTAACTCGTGAAAAAATTGATTTTGCGGATCGATTACTTAAATATTGGCACAAAACTCTACCAAATGCATTTAGTGAATTCTATTGGACATACAAAGCCCATCTGCATTTACATTTGGCCAATTGCAGCAAGAAATTTGGATCTTCTACATCGAATTCTTGTTTCTTTCGTAATCCTTTATTATTATTTTTATTATAAACTTTTATTTTCAGTTGAAAGTTTTGTTGGTTTTGTCGGAGCAAAAGTTACGCATACTCCTTCCGCTTTAAAACAAATCGAAGAAAGAATGCGAACTCTAAATTGCGAAGAATTGGATGATATCCGACAAGAATTCTCAACAAAAAAATTCTCAACATTATGTGACGTTTTCAAATTCTCTCTGGAAATAGTGGACAAAGGGTATCAAAATATTATCAGGTCATTTTAATTAAAAAAAAATAATTAATTTCATTTAACATAAAAGATCAAAATTTCCAAATGAACAAATAATATGTGCAAAAGAAGTAAAGAAGGAACATTTTCGAATACGTTCAAGTCTGCTATCAAAATTTGGTGACGACTCCATAATTTTTGTTCGGGATGTAAGAAATTTAAAAAATATTAATAAAATAATATAAATTTAGTGGCAAGACAATAAATTGAAACCTGCAATTGCCCTGCTTTTCTTTAAAACTTCAAAAGATGAAAATCAAGTTTATGTTCTTGGATGTGCAATTGTAGTGGAAAAATTATTTGCTAAATCTCTGGCATGGATTAAACAAAATCAAGAAGCATTGAATTTATTGACTGATGGCAGATCATTCCCAGATACATTTATTACAAAAAATGAATATCACCAGGTAAATTTGATTAAATTATTATAAATATTAATATTAAAAATTTTAGATTGGAATTATTTCGTTCGACCGAGTCATTACAAAAGGTCTTATGGTTCAATACGACGGCAGTGATGGTGAGATGAAGAATTATGTATTTCCGATGAACACATTCGATCATGATTAAGTTATGATATTTTTTAATGCAATTTTAATTTATTTATAAAGTATTTAATAAAAATTATAATTTATTATTACAGGTAAAAATATTATGAATTTAGGTAGTATAGTAAGAAAATTCTAATAATAGGGGTCATTTTCAGAATATACTAAAAAATAGGTAACAAAAATATTGTTGAAATTAATCCTCATTCTTAACATATTTTTCCACAATATCTTGAATAGATTTTGAAAATAATGTATCGAAATATTTTGAAATTAATCCTCATTCTTAACATATTTTTCCACAATATCTTGAATAGATTTTGAAAATAATGTATCAAAATATTCAGAAAATGATTGTAATTTTGAAAATATTTTTCCTCCCCATTGTGAATAGATATTGAAAATAATGTATCGAAATATTCTGAAAATGATTGTAATTTTGAAAATATTTTTCCTCCCCATTGTGAATAGATATTGAAAATAATGTATCGAAATATTCTGAAAATGATTGTAATTTTGAAAATATTTTTCCACACTATTTTGAATAGATATTGAAAATATGGTCCTAAAAGATTTTGAAAATGCTCAGAATTTTTAAATTATTTTCAAAAATCAAACAAATTTTTAAATTCAATAGATTTTCACTAGATTTTCAAAATGAAAATGGAAAAAATTTTAAATATCTTTTCAGAATATAAGTCATTTTAACAATATTCCTATAATATCATGTATTTCCATATTGTCCATACGATGGAAATTTTGGTGAATTTTTAGAAGATTTTCAAAATTCGGTCCCAAAAATGTGACTCCGGGCACTTGCATTTGCACACAAATTGGCGGATTTGAGGCCGCAAATTGTTCGGATGGTCATTTTTGATTTGGATAATTTGAATATAATTTTGCCATTTTTTGCAGCCATTCAATCCATCATTTTCCCATTTGGGCCAATTCAACTTGGATTGGGCCAATTTACTCGCCGCCAACTTTCATTCATTCCATTGGCCGGCAATTTGGTGCACAATTTGACACCAAAAATTGATGAACAAATTCAATGCGAAAATGATGGGCAGGAATTGGGAATGGGAAACGAAGAATTCACAAAAACCAAAATTCAATGGATGGAAATGGATTTTAAGGTGAATGGACCAGGCAATGGCATTTTGATGTGCGCAAAACAAATTGATGGAAAATTGGCACAAATTCAAGTGAATAAATGGGAATAATTGAATTAATTAATGAATATAATTTAGGTGAATAATGATGGAATTGAATATAATTTATTGAATGGAGAAAATGGCATTTTTAAATTGAATTTGCCGGCGGCAAAAATTTTGGATGGCCAATGGCATCGAATCGGAATGGAAATTTGTCCAAATGGCAAAATGGTAGACCATCCAAAAATATTTAATAATATTTTTGAATTCTTAGATTCGACTAAAATTGGACGAAAATGTGGAAAAGATGGCCAAAAATGAACAAATTGGATTTTTCCCTCAACCAATGTCATCAAAATTGGATTCAATTTGGTTGGGCGGATGTCCTCCAATCAAAACTAAAAATAATAAAAATTCTGCTCATCAAAATAATATTAATTTTTGTATTCGTCGCCTCATAATCAACAATCAATTGCAAACAATTTCGGCAAAATTCACCAAAATGCCATTGCAAAAAGAAGTCATTCCCATTCATTAATATTTAAATAATATTCCCTAACATTTTTCAGTTTTTTCAAATTACTTCGCCTAAAAATGCAAATAGTGAATGCCATGGAAATTGCCAATCATTTGAATGTTCACCGGCTGAAAATAATTCCACAATTCGAATGGCCATCATTTTCTCTTTAATTTTATTGCCAATTTTGGTCATTTTATTTTTGGCATTTTTGAGTATTAGAAGAAGACGAAAAATGAAAAAAATTGGGGAAAAATGCCAAATGACAATGGTGGAATCGACGAATTCGAATTCAAGCAAAATATCAAATGAAATAGAAGTAGGGGAGGAAAGGGCAAGGACAAATTCAAATTCAGCTGCTGATGAATCGGAATATTCAACAATAAGCAATAATAATAATAGAGTAGGGAATGAAAATAAAGAAGGTGGGTAAAATATAAAATTCCATTGGAGGAAACAAAAAAAAATGGCAAAAATAAATACTGAAAATGGCGAAAAAAATTATAATGGTTTATAACGGTTTAGAAGTTTATCATAGACAATTAAACCATATAGCCAATCCAATCAATAGATCTAATCGAGATGCGTCTTTTGATATTAGTTTGGTTTAGGTTTAATCAATTTTCAATTAGTTTTGAACCAAAAACCTAAAGACGTTTCAAGCGGTTTAATACCCTAATTTTTGATAACAATGACAAATTATATACCAATCGACGCGTCCTGACGAGTTCTATCGATTGGGAATAGCGTTTAGGCATCTAACATAACAATCGAAACCGTAATAATGTTTTCGCCAAATTAAATAGTGTCAGAGGAAATAATCCACAAATTGAAATAAATATTTAGGGAATCCATCGAAACCGCCATCGATGACCATTACCAAAAATGAGGGCGGCTGCCATCATTCAAATTTGGCCAATATTATTTGTTCAAGCAGTGATTTTTCCACTTCTTCGGCCGGTTTCCCCTCCTCTTCGTCCCAATATTTGGAGGAATTGGGCGGTGGAAATAGAATGCTGGATTTGTTGATGGCAGAGGACAATTCCAATTTTTATCAGGATGTTTTGTTGGATTGGTCCCACACAAAAGTGGAGGATTTTAATATTATTCAGAATATATTTATTTTATTTAGAATTATGCGAATTGGCCACCGCCGCCACATTCAAATGAACAAAAAAGAAATGATGAAGAATTATAATGGATCGGATATTATTAAATTAATTACAATATTTTATAATATTAAAAAAACGGGTATTTCATCTCAAAATGCCATTCAAATAAATGAATAAATAAATAAAGTTTAATTTCCTGCCTCCAACTCCTAATCCCAAAATTAGGCACCATCCATAGCCATTAAAAAGATGTTGACTCTTTGCAGTAATTTTTTTAGCTAAATTTTTTTTCTTTTGATAACCTAAATCTGACAAATGTTCAAAAAATATAATTTTTATATCAATCGATTCTGAATAAGCAGAAATTTTAATTTTTTAAATTTATGATTTAGCTAAATTTGCAAAAAAGTTATCGCCAAAAAGCGGAAGGTGATCCGTCCTCTTTTTCTTTTCATCATAATAAGTGTGAAATTGCCTGAGGAACCAATCTTCTTCATCTCTTTTTAGGCACAGTCAGCCTCTCTTTTAGATTACTGTATTCTATGCACTGATGAGGGAATAATCAAACCCATCAATCCTTCTTTTAGTCATAAATTTGATGCTATTTGAGCTAATCAATCAATTTTTGATATTGAAATGTTCCTCTCATCCAGGCGAATAAAATGGAATCAAAATTATTCCAATTACCTATATTCTCTCTTTAATTATTTGCTTTCAGCTAATCATTTCATCAATATTTTATTACAAAAGCGGGTATTCTATTTAAAAATGCCATTTTGATTTTTCTTTTTTAAAAATGATTTTTCTATACTAAATCGACCCTGCTGGATCGAATAGGTCTATTTTTGAAGTCTGAAAATGATAATTTTGCGGTGAGCACGAAATATTTTCTTTTATGAATTTAGTGTTTTTTTTTAAAATCATTTTCCTACATATACTTAAATCAATAGGCATTAATAAGTATATTTTTTATTTCCCTTCCTCCAATTCCTAATCCCAAAATTGGGCACCACCCATCATTTTGAAGCCATTAAAATGTATAAATATTTTGCAGTTGATTCTCTCTAGAGTAATTTATTTTAGTTGAATGTTTTTGATTAATATTTAAATTTGCTCGATTCTCTTGGATTGATTGAATCTGAATAGAATGGATTGAATATTGGATATTGAATACTTTCCAATTCGCGCAATCCACTTTAATCCTCCTCCCTGGAGACTAGGTCAAATTCCCCTTCTCCTCTCACCAAATCCATGAATTATTTTCTTTTTCATTGAATAAATTCGAATATACTAAATATATCCTAAAATGGTTTTACAATTTGAAAAGAATATCCGTTTATGCACATTTTATTCGCATTGATTTTCCCCTTGAATGCCACCAAAATGCCCATTTTCCCTTTTTATTAATGAATGCGCCGGCTTCGATCTAATCGCGCAAAATGCTTCAATTCCCTTTTTAATGCTTTCCCATCGATGAATGATGAAAGCCATTTCCTTCCCATTCCAAATATCCTCTAAAAATCGGGGAAAGCCTCCATTTCCTACTTCGATGAACCAAATCAATTTATTTTGAACTTTTAGCAAGAGAGTGAATATGAATATTGGACCAAATGATTTGTTGAGGGAATTTGTGAAAATTGCTGCCGGTAAATAATATTTTTAATATTCAAAATAAATATTACTTAAGGAAAACCCTCAATTGCGTTCAATTTTGCCCTTCTATCGACTGCTTCCATTCTTCTCATTTCCACATTCCTTGCCAGCATCAAATGGCCAATTTCCGGCATTCAGTTTTCAATTGTATATTCCATTTGCATCCAATTCATCCCCTCTCAATTTAAGCCTTCCTTTTCCCTAAATTGGCCATCGCCCATTTCCATTTTTATATTTGCACTTTTTATTGTTTATTCATTTTTTGAATTCCATTGGAAACGTCGATTCCTTCCACCTGGCCCAATTCCTTGGTGGATTGCCGGAAATATGCCTCAAGGTATATTTTTAAAATTATTAAATTGTTAAGAATACTCATTTGTAGTATTTTTGCATGGTCCCAGGAATATTGATGGTCTATTGCAGCAATGGAAGGCCAAATATGGAGGCATATTCACATTCTGGATGGGCCCAATACCGGTTGGCTCTTTAAAAACAATAAAAATGGTCTAATTTTATTGGTATTAAATAAGAAGAAGAATAGCTTAGAAATTAGTTAATAATTTTCATTTTAAATTAATTATAATAACAAATTGGTCCATTCATTCAGATGGTCATGGTTTCGGATGTTGAATTGCTTCGGCGCTATTTCCTTCGAAATGGTGATGTTTTCAGTGGCCGGTGGCAAAATTTCATAACGCACACTTTTATGGGTGAGTAATAATTGTAATTGTACAACATTTTGTGGAAGGATTGTAATTGTAAAACATTTTCCGGAGAGAATTAAAACATGGCGAACATTTTCCGGAAAGAATTAAAACTTGGCGAACATTTTCCGGAAAGAATTAAAACTTGGCGAACATTTTCCGGAAAGAATTAAAACTTGGCGAACATTTTCCGGAAAGAATTAAAACTTGGCAAATTTCCGGAAAGAATTAAAACTTGGCGAACATTTTCCGGAAAGAATTAAAACTTGGCAAATTTCCGGAAAGAATTAAAACTTGGCGAACATTTTCCGGAAAGAATTAAAACTTGGCGAACATTTTCCGGAAAGAATTAAAACTTGGCGAACATTATCCGGAAAGAATTAAAACTTGGCGAACATTTTCCGGAAAGAATTAAAACTTGGCGAACATTTTCCGGAAAGAATTAAAACTTGGCGAACATTTTCCGGAAAGAATTAAAACTTGGCGAACATTTTCCGGAAAGAATTAAAACTTGGCGAACATTTTCCGGAAAGAATTAAAACTTGGCGAACATTTTCCGGAAAGAATTAAAACTTGGCGAACATTTTCCGGAAAGAATTAAAACTTGGCGAACATTTTCCGGAAAGAATTAAAACTTGGCGAACATTTTCCGGAAAGAATTAAAACTTGGCAAATTTCCGGAAAGAATTAAAACTTGGCGAATATTTTCCGGAAAGAATTAAAACTTAGCGAACATTTTCCGGAAAGAATTAAAACTTGGCGAACATTTTCCGGAAAGAATTAAAACTTGGCGAACATTTTCCGGAAAGAATTAAAACTTGGCGAACATTTTCCGGAAAGAATTAAAACTTGGCGAACATTTTCCGGAAAGAATTAAAACTTGGCGAACATTTTAAAACTTGGCGAACATTTTCCGGAAAGAATTAAAACTTGGCGAACATTTTAAAACTTGGCGAACATTTTCCGGAAAGAATTAAAACTTGTCGAACATTTTAAAACTTGGCGAACATTTTCCGGAAAGAATTAAAACTTGGCGAACATTTTCCGGAAAGAATTAAAACTTGGCGAACATTTTCCGGAAAGAATTAAAACTTGGCGAACATTTTCCGGAAAGAATTAAAACTTGGCGAACATTTTCCGGAAAGAATTAAAACTTGGCGAACATTTTCCGGAAAGAATTAAAACTTGGCGAACATTTTCCGGAAAGAATTAAAACTTGGCGAACATTTTCCGGAAAGAATTAAAACTTGGCGAACATTTTCCGGAAAGAATTAAAACTTGGCGAACATTTTCCGGAAAGAATTAAAACTTGGTGAACATTTTCCGGAAAGAATTAAAACTTGGCGAACATTTTCCGGAAAGAATTAAAACTTGGTGAACATTTTCCGGAAAGAATTAAAACTTGGCGAACATTATCCGGAAAGAATTAAAACTTTGGCGAACATTTTCCGGAAAGAATTAAAACTTGGCAAATTTCCGGAAAGAATTAAAACTTGGCGAACATTTTCCGGAAAGAATTAAAACTTGGCGAACATTTTCCGGAAAGAATTAAAACTTGGCGAACATTTTCCGGAAAGAATTAAAACTTGGCGAACATTTTCCGGAAAGAATTAAAACTTGGCGAACATTTTCCGGAAAGAATTAAAACTTGGCGAACATTTTCCGGAAAGAATTAAAACTTGGCGAACATTTTCCGGAAAGAATTAAAACTTGGCGAACATTTTCCGGAAAGAATTAAAACTTGGCGAACATTTTCCGGAAAGAATTAAAACTTGGCGAACATTTTCCGGAAAGAATTAAAACTTGGCGAACATTTTCCGGAAAGAATTAAAACTTGGCGAACATTTTCCGGAAAGAATTAAAACTTGGCGAACATTTTCCGGAAAGAATTAAAACTTGGCGAACATTTTCCGGAAAGAATTAAAACTTGGCGAACATTTTCCGGAAAGAATTAAAACTTGGCGAACATTTTCCGGAAAGAATTAAAACTTGGCAAATTTCCGGAAAGAATTAAAACTTGGCGAACATTTTCCGGAAAGAATTAAAACTTGGCAAATTTCCGGAAAGAATTAAAACTTGGCGAACATTTTCCGGAAAGAATTAAAACTTGGCGAACATTTTCCGGAAAGAATTAAAACTTGGCGAACATTATCCGGAAAGAATTAAAACTTGGCGAACATTTTCCGGAAAGAATTAAAACTTGGCGAACATTTTCCGGAAAGAATTAAAACTTGGCGAACATTTTCCGGAAAGAATTAAAACTTGGCGAACATTTTCCGGAAAGAATTAAAACTTGGCGAACATTTTCCGGAAAGAATTAAAACTTGGCGAACATTTTCCGGAAAGAATTAAAACTTGGCGAACATTTTCCGGAAAGAATTAAAACTTGGCGAACATTTTCCGGAAAGAATTAAAACTTGGCGAACATTTTCCGGAAAGAATTAAAACTTGGCAAATTTCCGGAAAGAATTAAAACTTGGCGAATATTTTCCGGAAAGAATTAAAACTTGGCGAACATTTTCCGGAAAGAATTAAAACTTGGCGAACATTTTCCGGAAAGAATTAAAACTTGGCGAACATTTTCCGGAAAGAATTAAAACTTGGCGAACATTTTCCGGAAAGAATTAAAACTTGGCGAACATTTTCCGGAAAGAATTAAAACTTGGCGAACATTTTAAAACTTGGCGAACATTTTCCGGAAAGAATTAAAACTTGGCGAACATTTTAAAACTTGGCGAACATTTTCCGGAAAGAATTAAAACTTGTCGAACATTTTAAAACTTGGCGAACATTTTCCGGAAAGAATTAAAACTTGGCGAACATTTTCCGGAAAGAATTAAAACTTGGCGAACATTTTCCGGAAAGAATTAAAACTTGGCGAACATTTTCCGGAAAGAATTAAAACTTGGCGAACATTTTCCGGAAAGAATTAAAACTTGGCGAACATTTTCCGGAAAGAATTAAAACTTGGCGAACATTTTCCGGAAAGAATTAAAACTTGGCGAACATTTTCCGGAAAGAATTAAAACTTGGCGAACATTTTCCGGAAAGAATTAAAACTTGGCGAACATTTTCCGGAAAGAATTAAAACTTGGCGAACATTTTCCGGAAAGAATTAAAACTTGGCGAACATTTTCCGGAAAGAATTAAAACTTGGCGAACATTTTCCGGAAAGAATTAAAACTTGGTGAACATTTTCCGGAAAGAATTAAAACTTGGCGAACATTTTCCGGAAAGAATTAAAACTTGGTGAACATTTTCCGGAAGGATTGTAATTTTTAATTAAACTATAGTAATAAATAAGCTGATTAATTTAATTTATTTCTGAATTAGATGGTCACAATGGTGTCATTCAAATTCAAGGCGACAAATGGAGGGAACAAAGGCGATTTTCACTACATGTTCTGCGCGATTTTGGGGTTGGACGAACAATGATGGAGGAGAAAATTAAAGTTAAATTGGAATTGGAGATATATAAATGGATTTGACACAGGTGGAAGTGAAAGCATTGATCCAACATTTGGAGGGAAAATTTGTAGAAAATGAGCATAAAACAGGGGAAATGGACATTTGTAAGCCAATTGCAGTTTGCATTGCCAATATCATCAATAATATTCTCTTTGGGAGAACATATGCCCACGTAAATATATTTATTATATCCAAAAATTATCATTTTAATTAATAGGATGATCCTTCAATAATTCGTGTCCAACAAATGTTGGATCGTCAATCCATTTTGGTCGTCCAACCATGGATGGGCCTTTATTTGACGCTGCCTTGGACCACTAAAATTCCTCTGGTTTTCCTCCTAAAAAAATATTTTCTAAATGCCCAAATTTTGCAGATTGATTCAGCTTGGCGAGAATTATTGTCAATTCGTAATGATTTTTGGGCATTTTTGGAGGGTCATATCCAAGAACATGTCCACAAATTCAATCCAAATTTGGAACCAACCGATTTTACTTTTTCTTATTTGGCCGAAATTAATAGGAGAAAAAGGGAAATGGCAAATGAAGAAGACCATTATTTTAGGTATAAATGAGAATATTTAAATAAATTAATAATTAATTTATGTAGTCAAAAACAATTGAAAATGCTTTTATTGGATTTATTCTTTGCTGGAAGTGAAACAACAGTGACCACAACAAAATGGGGTAAATGGCATCATTCTATTTTGGATTCAATTTTAATTTAAGGAATTTTATTGTTAATTTTGCATCCGGAAGTGCAAGAACGTTGTTGGCAAGAATTAACTCAAAAAATAAGAAAAAGGGAGCCAGAATTGAAGGATCGAAGCCAATTGGTTTATTTGAATGCGACAATTTGTGTAAATTTTATTTACTTATTCATTTAATTTATTTACTTTGTTTAAATTTTGAGGAAATTCAAAGATTGGCCAATATTTTGCCCATAAATTTGTTGAGAACTTGTTTGGAAAATGTTCAAATTGATGGATTCAAATTTGCCCAAGGCACAATGGTCCTCCCACAAATTTCCAGTTGATTTTGCCCTTTTTCAATTATTCATTTAATTCATTTCCCAATAATCAGTCACAATGAATGATCCAACATATTTTCCTGAACCCCAAAAATTCAATCCTGATCAATTCATCGATGAAACAACAGGCAATTTGAGGAGAATTGATGCATTTTTGCCATTTTCGATTGGAAAACGGTTAATTTTAATTATTAATTTAATTAAATTTCATTCCCTTTTTAAAGGCAATGCCTCGGCGAAAGTTTGGCCAGAGCCGAATTATTCTTTATTTTTGCTTATTTAATTCGCCATTTCCAATTTTTGCCAGAAAATGGCCAAAAATTGCCTTCAACAAAACGAATTTATGGACTCACCGTTCGTTTTTAATATATTCCATTCCTTTTAATAATTTATTTCAGTGTTCACCTCAACCATTTAAATGTCGGCTAATTCGCCGAATAATCAACAAAAATGCACAGAATTCGAGGGCAAATGCATAAATTTAATATATTTAATTATTATATATTAATTGAATTAATAATTGGAATATTTCCATTTTTGAAAACTTCAAATTTTTCATTTTATTTTCTCACACAAAGGCCAATAAATTATCCTTCTCCTTTTCCCATTTTCTTCCAATTAATTCTGCGCGAATTCATCAAAATTAATATTTATTTCGAATATTCTTCCTCATCGATTAATATTTTTTGGCGGCATTTACTTCAATTATTAACTAGGCCAAAGGCCATTCATTCCTCATCCATTTGGCCCTTTCAATTCTCGAAAACTTCCTTCCAATCCGAACGGGGATCAATTCCCTCACAAATTCAAATCCGATTATTTCTCCATTCACCCCCTTCTTCTCCATTTATTTCGCATTTTTTCTTTGATATTTCATATTCTTCCGGAATCCAGATTCCAATGACTGAATTCAAAAATATGGAAAATAAATAAAAGGGAACGCCGAAATGGTGGAATTGTTCTCTTGTTCAATAAATTTGTCATTTCTGTGGCTGTAAAAAGGCGGCAAACTAAAGAAATGAAAAAGTATTCCCAAAATTGTTTTGGATCAATTTTAAATGTCCAAAAAGTTTTGTTCTTCCTCCAATAAATTATTTGCCTTTGCTTCGGCGGACATTTTACCTGCGAATATCATTTTTGGATTGTGCCAGAAGGAAGGTCGTAAAAAACTGTCATTGGCCACCGAATTCCTCTTCCCAAAATCGAATCAACAAGAAAGTGGAATTGGATTTGACATGAATAAAATGGATGATTGATGGGAGGAAATGCAGATTTACAACAATCGCAGAGGGGAAAATGGATTCGAGAAAATTTGGGGGCAGAATATTGTGGCCAACAAATTGGATGGCATTGAATTCAACCCATAATCTTATTAAAGGAAATGGAAAATGTACTATTTAAGTTTAACCAAAATTGAGAATAATTTCTTTGTTTATTGGCAAATTTTTGCCCGTTGAAATGGAGCAAAATATAAGCAATGCCAAAATTGAAAATGGAAAGAAATTTTGGACAAAACTTTAAAGGAAAGAAGGAATTGTGGATTGAGTGAAGTTTAAAGCGGGAAAAGGGAGAGGATCAGAAAAGGGGAGCATAAATTCTTCATTTCGGGAACGACCAATTGAAGAAGAAAACAAACCGCCAGAGGGAAAATGAGGAGGGGAGGATGGGATGAATGTAAAGCTGTTGAAAGGAAGAAGAAGGATGGATGACATCCAATTGGGCCTAATCCTGGCCCTTCCTAAATCCCCAGAAGAGGGAGGGGTGGATTGCCGCCACTCACTTTCTTTTGGCCAAGTGGATCGAATGAATGAATGAAGCACAGTAGAAATAAGGTGGATTTAAAGGAGGAGGCCACCAATTGGTTCTTTCCCTCCTCCTTCTTCCCACATTAAATTCCTTCACAATTTACTTCTTCATTTCCATCCATAAACGCCAATTGTCCCCTTCCCTTCATTCTCGCCCATCCAATTTTCACTCAATTTCCCATTTTTATTCATTCTTGATGGCCAACTGTTTTATTACCAATGGCCAATTGTTGTTGAATTTTGGCCAAATCCTCAATATCGGCAATCCGCCTAAATAATTCCCCTTTCCCATTTTCCATTCCCCCAACTCAAATCGCCCATTCCCAAAAATCCCAATTGTGTCTTCATCAGAAAGAAAGTCCAATTGCCGGCAAAAGTGTTGAGATTTTGCCGCCCAAGGACAATTGGCCATAAACGGTCACGCAGCTGTGCGAAACAAGGCGGCGGCAGCTGCCAAAGAACGCCGCCAAAACAATTGGCCAATTGCCCAATAACCACACCAACTAATTCACATTCATCCCAAGTGGTCTTCCGTGTCAGCTGTGCCCTCCTTGGTGAACTTTTTGTGCAATTTTATTTGACCAGGTGGTCATTTTTGTGATTGCCGAAAAGGAACGGGTCAAACAACTGCCGGCCAACGGCATATTCGCCACCCTTTTGGCCAACCAATTGCTTCAAAAAGTGGGTAAATTGAGTGAAAATGGATTGAAAAAGACAAAAGGGGGGATGGATGGATTGAAAATATGTTTAAATATAATTATTAGTGAACGGACATCATCATTCCCACCACAATGAATATGATGCCCTTTATGGCGGTCCACTCTATGTTGGGGGCCGGCATTCGGCCAGTCCCCCACCTCCTTCACAACAACTTTCTTCCGCCGATGCCAATGCCAACGCCCAATTGGCCACATTGACCGCATTTTCGGCCTCCTCCGTTGCTTCGCCCATGGATTACAGTGTGGCCGGTTTGAATTGGAATGAATTGGCCAAATTGGGCAATTCCCCTTTTCAGCGAATGCTTTGGCCCCACCTTCCTATGAACTTTATCGATACTCCACCGGACATTATTATACGGGCATTGGGGCTGCCCAATCAGTGCCCTATGCAGCAATGGCGCCAACCAGTTATTTGGGTAAATATCAATTAAGAATTCATTCTTTTCAATCATTTTTAGCAGATTTTGGTGCCGGCAATTCCCTCGGCCAATTTGCCAATGCGCCAACTGTTTTGCTCAGCAATGTCCTCCAACAGCAACAACAACCTGCTGGTGGTGGGGTGGCTGGCGGCAATAATTCCCTTCAACAACATTTAATCCATCAACAACAACAAAGAGGGTTAATAATTAAATTTATTTAATATTAAAAATATTTATTCCCATTTTCAGTTCTCCTTCTGTTCAAACGGCCGAATTCGTCCATCAAATTCAGCAACAAAATAGACTGACCGAATTAATTCCGGCTGTCAATCATCAACCACAACCAAATCCACCGCAACAAACAAATGCAGGAGGAGGACGCCGGCAACAGGGAAGGAATGTTGGTGGAAATGCATCCGCATTGAGGGCCATCAAAAATGAATTGAAGGCAGAACAAGGTGAATTAAATAGGAATTTAATTTATTTTTATTAGCAATTTAAGACGAACATAAACGCCGGAACTCGACTGCTGCCAAATCAGCAATTATTGCCCCTTCAATTGGTGACCAATCCGCCGGTGGTTTGCCGCCCGCCGATCCATTCGACCCGACCAATGCCAACAATAATTCATCAAATTCTGGCAAATTGGCCTCATCTGGGACGAATTGCCAAGGGCAAACGGCGAGTACGGGGACGGCACCGAAGAAAAGTGAGCAGAAAAATATTTGAAAATTAATTAATTCAAATTTAGCAAAATATTCGGTTGAACGGCGAAAGGCGGCAACAATGCGAGAACGCCGGCGATTACGGAAAGTGAATGTAAGAAATGAATAGAAGAATAAAATAGAATTAATTTTGAAATGAATTGCAGGATGCCTTTGAAGTGGTCAAGGCAAGGACATGCCCAAATCCAAATCAGCGATTGCCGAAGGTATCAAGAGTAAGCAGATTGGGCCTTTTTTTATTATTATAAATAAATAAATATTCAAATTATATTTAAGATTAAGCCAAAATTTAATAACACAAATTATTTATACAGGTGGAAATTTTGCGTGGCGCCATTGAATATATAAATATGCTGGAGAATTTGCTTCAAACGCACGCAAAAATGGGACAAATTTTGGCGACGGCCCTTCATAATTCAGAAATGAACGAAGGCACAAACAATGGGACTGCAGAACAACCCGCTGAATACTCATTGGTAAAAAAGCAAAATTATATTTTAGTAATTGGTAAATTCAGAATAATTTCCCAGCCATTGTGCACGGATATTTCAAAAATCGAGGAGGCCTCTATGATGGGCCAACCACAACCATTGTTGACCATTCCCAAGGAGGAGGTGGATGTTGCCAAATGGAACAACAAATTGAAAATGGTCAGACAATCCAATTAAAATCATCTATTATTTGTCCTGACTAAGCTTAACTAGGGCTAAAATTGCCCCCAGTGCCCCAAAGGACGGGATAGGGATATTTTTTTGCGGAAAAATGGTGATAACAGAACATCGCAAAATGTGATGGAAAAAGTGGACCTTTTGCGAGGAAAAGAGTGGGATTAAAAAGGCAGATTGAGGCAATATTTGATTGAGAGGGTGACAGAGTGATTGGGCAAAGGTGGCGGTACAGTATGATGAATAGGAAAGGCCACTAGGCATTATTGGCATTTACATCCATAATTCAATAATATTCATATTTAATATATTTAGGAGTATATTTCCAATCTCAAATGTTGGCCGGGGGCAATTCCCAAATGATTGTCGGCCAATCCGCTGAAATGGTCGGTGGTGGCCCAGTGCAAATCCAAATGCCGCCTCCGTCCACGACGGGAAGGCCCAGCAAAGTTGGCGGCCGAAATCGAACGGCAAATCCAACAATTGGAAAAGGAGGAGGCCGGGGACGAGGACGTAAATATTTTTATTTATTTAATTTAATTTAAAATATTATTTCTGTAGGCGGTGGCCATTCCGGCGGTAGAGGAGGGGCATTGAGTGCGGCCGAAAGACAAAAACAACAACAAAATTTGGTGGCCATAATCCAAGAACAGCAACAACAACAAATTGTGGAGAATATTGGAAATGGGACAATTGGGGCAGAGAAAGTGATGGAGGAAAAAATGATGGCACCTCAAAATGTTGGGAATAGGGGAATTAATAATAAATTTGAATGATTTTATTATTATTTTAGGTTGAATTGGATTCATCAATGGAACAGCAAAATGAACATCAACCATCTTCATTGAGTGGAATGGAACAAATGAATGATGGAACTGTGAATGATGATGAACGCCAAAAGGCAATAACACAAATTATGGACAATATTGAGGCAAACATTGAAGAAGGAAAATCATAAAAAAAAAATAAAGGCAATATTTTTAAAAGGCACAATGTTCTCCCAAATATTCACATTTTTTGCTCATTTAATATTTTGAATTTATTAATTTTTTCAGTGCCATTTCTCCCTTTTTTTATTGATCAGCGGCCATTATTTTCTTGCCAATTTTGCCAATATTTTTGCCATTATTTTTTGTGAATTTTTGTGCCATTTTATTAAATAAATAAATGAAATTATTCTCTTCCATCATTAATCAATCAAATCTCACAAAAATGAAATGCTTCGATGGTCAATTCACCTTTTTTCCAGCAATTCCCCTGAAAATGACCCAGATTATTGCCGAAATGAATTGATTCGTCGGCGAAATCAAATCGACGAATTTATTTTTGAAAATGAATCCAATTTATTCCATTTTATTCCTTGCAATTTTGGCTACCGCCGAATTGGCCCCAACCAACGATTCTTCAATTCCAATTGCCCAAAATGAGGATGATGGCACCCAAAAGGCAATTTATTTGCCATTTTATCATTTCTTCATGAAATATAGGTCAATCAGCGTCAATCCCAATTGGCCGTTCCCCTTCAAAATTTGACACTTTTCTATTTCAAATTCCGTGGCCGCGGTGAACCGATTCGCCTTCTCCTTCATTATTCAGGCATCAAATTCTATGACCATCGAATTAGCAGTGACCAATGGGTGGGCGGACCTGGGCGAGAGCCGTTCAAAAATAGTGGGAATTGGACAAAATAACAAAGTGGAATTCCATTTCAGAAACCCCTTTTGGCCATATTCCCTTGATAAAATTGGCTGATGGTCGGGAAATGGCCGAATCCTTTGCCATTATGCGATTGATTGCCAGCCAAAATGGATTAGCCGGCGATGATCCTTGGGAAAGTGCAAAAATTGAGTGAGAATATTTAGTGAATTTTTAGGCCAATTAATTTTACCCTAAATTTGCAGCGAATTTGCCGATTTCCACAAAGATTCCTTCGCCGCATTCCATGATGCCCTTTCCCTCACGGAACAACAAATTGAAGAGGTAAATTGGCCAAAAACCATTTTTGAATTATTTTAGGAATCGGCGGAATCACGGGCCAATTTTGTGGAATTGTTGCGTCGATTTATGCCAATTTATCAGCGCCAAATTCGTTCCTCCCCTTCTCCATTCCTCTTCAATCGGCTGAGTTGGCCGGATTTTCTTGTCGCTGATTTTGTCCAATCTTTCAAAATAATTCGGCCAAATTCGCTTGCGGAATGGCCTGAATTGTTGGAATTGCACAAAAATGTGCATGAATTGCCTGAATTGGAAGAATATTTGGGGAATAGAAAATTTACACGATTTTAAAATAAAAAATGATCAAATATTTATTTATGAATAAATGAATATATAAATTTGATTTTTTTTATTATTATTATTATTATTTAAAAATGGTTTAATCAATGCATCAATAATTTGTTTGTTTTCTATTCATCCTTTCATTAATTTTCCAATTTAATTCAGCCTCCCATTTTTAATAATTCGCCCATCATTTTCGGCCAACTCCAACCCCTAAATTAGCTCCACCAACTGGGGTGTTCGTTCCTACAAAAGAATAGTTTAAATAAAAAAAATTTACAACTAAATTTACCTGCATTCGCTCCAATGCCGGGTTTGGCCAATCCATTCGGAATTGTGGCCAAAAGGAAAATGGCAATAAAGAGGAAAATGGTTGAAATCAAATTTCGTAGCATTTTTTAAAATTTTATTCTTTATTTTGATTTTAAATATTATTTTTTAATTTGATTTTTCACCGAATAAAATGTTCCCATTTTATATTCACTAAATGACCTTCGTTTTATTCCCAAAATCCAGTTTTTTAATTCAAAACAAATTGTGATCATTGTCAATGCCAATAAATTAAAGGTGAAAAGAATATTTTATTTTTAATTTTTTCTCTGATTATTTCGCCGAATTCCACTCCCACTCATTTTTACACAATTTAGTGCCAGATTATTTGTATTAATTTAGTAAAAACATTGACGTCAGCAGAATATTTTTATTATTCGGGAAAAACAAATGAAATGACCAATAAAATTAATCATTGCTAGTTTCATTAAAAAATTTTAATTGGGAAAATTTTAAAAAATTAAATACAATACATATAAAAAATAAAAGATATGCCGTTGAATAATTTAACATTCGTTGCATTTTTCCCTTTTTTGAATAATTTTATAGGTACAGTAATCAAATCCATTTATATTATTTATTGTTAATTGTTTGTTGTCTTCACATATTTTTAATTTATCAAATTATAAATAAATTCAATTAAAAATGTCAAATAATAATTAAATATTAGAAACCTTTTTTTATATTTTAATATTCCAGAGGGCAAATTAATTGAATTTCATCAAAATTCCATTTCATTTCAATAATAGTTTTTTGTCCATTCAAAACTGCATCAAATTATAGTCCAATCCCAATGGGTGGGACCACAGCAGGCGCTGGGGCCACAACTTGGCCCATTCCAGTACCATGGGCACCAATGTGGGCACCTAAAATGGGTGGATGAATTATTTTGGAATTGGCACGAACCAGTGCCCAGTTGCGGCATTGGATTGGCCAAAATGGAGGCGGCCAAAATCAAAATAAAGAAAAATATGAAAGACAACAAGAAATGATCCATTTTGGGGGTTCTGAGTAAATGCAATGTTTTCGATTCATTTTTATAGGGTTTTAATATTAAATCAAAATAAGCAATCAAAAATCGCCCGAGGCCCACACATTATAGAATCTGCTGATTTTTCCAAATGAAAACAAAAACAAAATTGATCCAGTTTTTCTAAATAATATTTTATATAAAAACAATATTTTTAAAAATATTATTAATTTATATGTATATCCAAATTCCAAATATAATTGTGCTTCAAAATGGGAATAATCAAGCATTTAATTTTTGTTTTGTTTTTTAATAAAATTTCATCTGCACTTTAATAATTCATTCTTTCTTTCAATTTATCCTTTTTTCTCCTCATTTTCGACCAACTCCAATCCCTAAACCAGCTCCGCCAAGTGGGGTGCCCAATCCTGCAAAATTGATAAAATCAAATAAATAATAAATATTGCAAAATAATTACCAGCATTTGCTCCAATTATTTGGGGTTTGGCCAATCCATTCGGAATTGTGGCCAAAAGGAAAATAGTAATAAAGAAGAAAATTGTTGAAATCAAATTTCGTAGCATTTTTTGTAATGAATATTTGTAATTTTTGATATTTCTATCAAATAAATGGTTCCTTTTATATTCACTCAAATGTGAAATGTCCTTGATTTAATTTCCGATTTGTTTTCCTCTCAAATTTGGTGAAAATGAATCAAACAATCCAAAAATGTGATCCTGATCACTTTTTGTTCAATGCTATTTCGTGCAATCAGAAAAAAAATTCAATCATTTTCATTGGATTAATTTTTATTTGCCGAATTCCTCTTCTCCTAATCCACCCCCATTTTTTCACAGTTGATTACCAAAATTGCACGGAAAATATTAAAATAAACAACATTATATTCCCTCTTATGTTAGTATAAATCATTTTTATCGATACTTTTTCGAGAAAAAAAAAACAAATGACGAATAAATTAATTGTGTCAATAATAAAATAAGTGAAAATGAATTTAAAATAGGATTTTTTGGTTTATTTGTTCTCTTTTCGTTGATTTTGCTGCTCTTTTGCCTTCTGAATTTCCATTCTCAACAATTCGGCCCTCAATTCTGATTCCACTTTTTGCGCCTTTGCCAATGCCCTTTGTTCCTCAATTAATTTTCGTTTTGTTTCCGCCAAATTTATCTGCAATTTTATTTTTGATATTTCTTCGAATTTACTAAAATGTACCCTGGAGGCATCAATCCAAGCTACCGTATTTTATCTATTAGCAGCTCTGGGGATGGGGATACTAATTTTCGAAAAACCAAAAATGTTTCAAATTTGGGGTCTAATTTTGTTATCATTTGATATATCTGAACAAATATTATAGCGCTATTTTATAGAGCCCGATGGCACTAATCACTGTCTCAAATTCGATGGGGGCTCTATTAGTAGGAGAGGGACTTCTAATAGAGGAAATATGGTATGATTGGTGACTATTCAATATTCACCTGGCTATTGAAGTAGTTCAATTTTGCCTGTCTCACCAACATTTCAAATTGACTGTCAATCATCATCCTCTTTTGTTGTTCTCGTCCGTGTCCATCTTCCTCTTCACCTCCTCCATTTTCATCCATTCTTCTTCCCTTCCTCTTCCTTCCCTTCCCCAAATCCATCTTCTCATTATTCCTCCCTCCATTCATCATTATTTGTCCCATTCTTCGTCCATTTTGTTCATCCTCTTCCTCCTCAATTCCATTTCCATTATCTTCAATTTGTCCCCCGGTTATCCATCTTTCAAATTCATTTTGCCTCTCATCCCCTTCCTCAATGCCAATTATTTCATTCTTCATCATAATCGACGAGGATTGTTCTCCTAAATAAGTAATAATTTACATTAATTTTTTATTTTCAATTTACCAGTCAATGAATTTGGGGAATTTGCCATTTGGCTGGTCGAAATTCTCTCATTAAAATTGTTTACATTTTCCTGAATTGCCGGGGTCAATGAATTTAGTCCAATAATGTCCAAAATGATAAAATCTCGCTAAAATTGTTGCCCAATTATATATTTTGCCCTTCCCCAATACCCCCCCCCCCCGCACTTCATTCAATGTCACTGTTGTTTTCCTGCTGTTCCCTTCCTCCCCTTCATGTTGTTCTTCAAGCTTTTTCAATTTTTCCGTCGTCCTTCTTCTCAAATCGTAATAAATCATTCGAAGTTCGTCGTAGGATTTGCCCAAATAATGAATTCCTCCGGATTGCACCATTTGTTGCCCAATTTTTTCCCATCTTGCCCTTTTTCCCTCTGCTGTAATTTTCTCGATTTGATGATGGCCATTGCCTACAAAATTAATAAAATTTGAAAAATTAAACAATTTTGATTGGATATTGCCATTGCCCCCTATAGCAGAAGAGGCAAATCAATCCTTCTCTGCCTAAATTGGACAAAGGGAGAATACGGTATCGTATCCTTTGTTTGAAATCGAGGGAAATGGGAAATCAAATTTTTCTTGCTGACAAGTGACAAGTGAAATGAAAGTGAGGTTGAAATATCGTATTGAAAAATGATGGCTATGGCTGAGGGAAATGAGGCCTATTACCCTATAACCTATAATTCCCACAAAGACTGCGATATTGGTATTGATATGAATGTGAATAATAATTATTTTTATATTCCCAATTTTATGCATTTTATTTACCTATGTCGACATTAATCTGCTTGTCATTTTGCCCAAACAAGTAGTCTTTTTCATTTGCGACCAATTGCAGAAAAAGAAGTCGTGTTTGATCGGCTGGCATTTTTAATTCAGAGAAAATGCCAAAAAATAATTTTGCTAAAAATAATTTGGGAGTGAATTGTGAATCGATAAATGTGGAATGGAGGCAGTTGGGGCTTTTGATAGGAGAAATGTGGCGGAGAAGGAATGGCGAGTGGTGGCGATGGCGCTCTTTTCCCCATTCTCTCTGTCCATTCGCCATCCCCCCAAGCGCCAACTCACCATAAAAACAGTAGAGGCAGCCACTACCTACCACCATAAATGCTTTTATTGCTTTGTTGGAGATGAAGAACTCGTCAAAAAGGGAGAGAATATATAAAAAATTTGTTTTAAAGATAGAAAATGCCAAGGATAGTATTTATGGACGTTGATTGGATATAAATTGAATGGTCTAGACCTCTAGACTATAGTCATTGACAATGGCAGGGGCATTTTTTTGGAAAGATTTGTGTTTTTGGTTAGATTAAATTTTAAGGAAAGAATTGTGTAATTGTGTTTCATTCCGGTTAGTCTTTTCCGGAAAGAATTGTGTTTCATTCCGGTTAGTCTTTTCCGGAAAGAATTGTGTTTCATTCCGGTTAGTCTTTTCCGGAAAGAATTGTGTTTCATTCCGGTTAGTCTTTTCCGGAAAGAATTGTGTTTCATTCCGGTTAATCTTTTCCGGAAAGAAATGTGTTTCATTCCGGTTAGTCTTTTCCGGAAAGAATTGTGTTTCATTCCGGTTAGTCTTTTCCGGAAAGAATTGTGTTTCATTCTGGTTAGTCTTTTCCGGAAAGAATTGTGTTTCATTCCGGTTAATCCTTTCCGGAAAGAATTGTGTTTCATTCCGGTTAGTCTTTTCCGGAAAGAATTGTGTTTCATTCCGGTTAGTCTTTTCCGGAAAGAATTGTGTTTCATTCCGGTTAGTCTTTTCCGGAAAGAATTGTGTTTCGTTCCGGTTAGTCTTTTCCGGAAAGAATTGTGTTTCATTCCGGTTAGTCTTTTCCGGAAAGAATTGTGTTTCATTCCGGTTAATCCTTTCCGGAAAGAATTGTGTTTCATTCCGGTTAGTCTTTTCCGGAAAGAATTGTGTTTCGTTCCGGTTAGTCTTTTCCGGAAAGAATTGTGTTTCATTCCGGTTAGTCTTTTCCGGAAAGAATTGTGTTTCATTCCGGTTAGTCTTTTCCGGAAAGAATTGTGTTTCATTCCGGTTAGTCTTTTCCGGAAAGAATTGTGTTTCATTCCGGTTAGTCTTTTCCGGAAAGAATTGTGTTTCATTCTGGTTAGTCTTTTCCGGAAAGAATTGTGTTTTATTCCGGTTAATCCTTTCCGGAAAGAATTGTGTTTCATTCCGGTTAGTCTTTTCCGGAAAGAATTGTATTTCATTCCGGTTAGTCTTTTCCGGAAAGAATTGTGTTTATTCCAGTTAGTCTTTTCCGGAAAGAATTGTGTTTCATTCCAGTTATCGATCCATTCTGAATTTGTACAATAAATGAGGCCGTTAAACTTTTAAAATTAGAATTTTTGGGTAAATGAAATATGAAAATTAAAACAAAATAGGGCTAAAAGAACAGTGCCATTGCTAAAATGAAATTGCCAATCCTTTTTTACAGGTAAACCTATGGATAAACATTGATCCCAATTTTATTTCCCTTCTGCAGAGATTGTTTATTGTTCTTTTCATAATTTTTGAACCAATGAATTCCCGACCCAATCATTTCAAACATTGAACAAAAACAACATTTTTATTATTTGCAGCAATGTAAATATATAAAATATAAATTGATTGTGATTTTAATACAATATTGAATTGAATAAAAAAATTCATTCAAATATGAAATTGCGAAGAGAAAGGGGCAGAGATGGTGAAAAACCTGTTTGCAAAACAAAAATATGTAAAATATATAAAACAAATGACAGAAACAAATGAGGAGTGAGGCTTTTTAAATGTTTTCCAATTTCATCAAAATTCAATTATTTGAAAATGGAGAATTAATTTGGATTGATGAGGCAGATGTGAATGAAATGCAAAAGAGGCTGATGAAGAGTTTGGAAGCAAAAATGGAAATGAAAAACTGCCTGATAAAATTGTAAAAACATTTTTAAGAAATTTACGAAACATTTAATATTATTTATTGAGTCCCGCATTAACATTATATTATTCTGTGTAAATTGAGGAATGAAAAATATTACAAAATATATATTTATATTAGAGAGTGGATAAATTCTCTGTTATTCTCCAAAAACAAAATGGATTTGAGTGAGGGGAAATGGAAATTTTGAATTGATGGATGGATTCAAGTCGGGGGATGTGACCAAAGGCAAATATGAGATCGTATTCAAATGAAATCACAAAAATGGTGGAGTGGAGAATATCGGCTATCGCCTTTCAGCAGTATGCTGGTACATCCGCTTGATCATTTCAATTTGTTGCTGTTGATTTTGATGTTGATGATGTGCCATCACTTGTTGGAATTGTTGTTGGAGTTGTTGCTGGGAAACTGCAGCAGAGGTGGAAGCTGTCTAAAAATGGCAAAATTTAGATTATTCGAATGATATCTGCCACACCTGTTGTTGCTGATTTTGTTGTTGAATGGCAATTTGCTGTCCCATTTGTGCCATAATTTGTTCGGCACCTCCCGGCATTCCCCCCAATGCGGCCAAAGCAGCTAATATTTGTTGTTGTTGTTGGGCAGCCTGTTGTGCATTTTGTTGCTGTTGGTTGGCGGCTGCTTGTTGTTGTTGAGCTTGAGCCTGTGCCAATTGTTGCTGTTGTTGTGCGGCGGCCACAGCAGCAGCTGCCATTTGTTGTTGATGTTGTTGGCTGAGAAGATGCACTAAAATGAACAAAAAAAAACAATAATTAAATGTATTAAAAATGAATTAATCTCACTTTTGATTTGCTCCTCAAAAACTCGTTGCTCATTCGCAGGCAGTGCAGATCCACCATTCCCCAAAAGTGCCGACATTAGATGCTGCATTTGCTGTTGTTGGTTTGTTCCATTTTGTTGTTGTTGCTGAATGGCAGCTGTGAGGGCGGCAATTTCTGAGGCGGCTAAATTGGCTTGTTGATTCTGTTGATTTTGCTGTTGGAATTGTTGAATATGATGTTGGGTGGCATTGATCAAATTATGTTGAGCATTTTGTTGAGGAGCATTTTGATTCGTTCCATTTGTCAAATTGGATTGATTCGAATTCTGTAGCCTTTGTTGCTGTTGCTGAAGGGCAATCAATGCCGCAGTTTGTTGCTGTTGATTTTGATGATTTTCTGCTGGTTGTTGGAATCCACCACCAAAAATTTGGCTCATTTGGTTCATCATTGCGACGGCAGCGGCTTGTTGTTGTTGGGCGGCGGCAGAATCCTTAAATTGTGGTGCATTCCCAGTGCTCATTTTGTGCCCTCCCATTGCAGGATGATGATTGCTATTAAGTCCATTAACCAAATGGGAATGGGAAGTGGATGGATGTTGTTGCCCATTCAAATGCATTGCAGTTTGTGGTCTTTGTTGCATTGACTGCTGTTGTGCCTGTGCTTGCTGTTTTTGGTGTTGTTGTTGTTGCCTTTGCAATTGTTCCAAGTGATTCATATTATTCAGAAATGTTCTAAATATGGATTAATAATTAATTAAAATATTTTTTGTATGTGATTTACTGCATTATTTGTTGTTGTTGCTGCTGTTGTTGAGATGGTTGTTGGAGCATTGCCTGCAATTGTGCCATGAATCCCCGTTCCATAGTCATCATTTGCATGACCAATGCCTTAATAATAAAAATATTAATTATATTATGTCGATGTCAATAGTTCCTATTCCTAAGGGCCCTTTCTCTTTGTCTTACTGTACACCCCCACCTTTTGCCCAAGCACTCTGTCACCCTATCAATCAAATATTGCCCCAATCCGCATTTATAAAGCAGCCCTTTTTTCTCCCCAATTGTCTGTCTTTTGGTGTACTGTACACTCAATTGAAAAATAATAATTTAAAGTTGATTGCTTCTAAACTCTAATTCCTATCCCATTCATTAGCCCAGGTCCAGCTCTCGCTTCAAACAATTTTAGTCCTAATTTAGGCTTGATTAGGACTAATATAATATTAATTAATAGATATTGATTATATTCACCTGTTCATGTTGTTGTTGATGATGTTGCAAAAAGGCGACTGCGGCTGGATTCATTGAAGCATTTGATTGTGCCAAAAGTGCATTATTGGCATTTCCAATGTGTTGTTGCCCATTGACTACGGACACTGATGGATGATGGGCGGAAATTGGAGTTGATGGTAGAATGGATTGATGCGAGGCGGAGGTGGATGGCAGAGAAGATTGGGCCAAATGTTGATGGTAGAGGATTTGGGCCTGTGGGCCATGATGATGCCCACCGGGGCCAATTCCATTCATCAAAAGTGCCGCCATTGGATGCATTGCGGCAGCAGAAGAAGGTACAAATTCCGCGGGCATTTCCATCTGCTTTTGGGGAAAATTCTAATTTAATTTGATTAAAATATTATTTCCATTTTCTACCTTTTTCGCCCCATTATTTCCCATTCCAATTTGTGATGATTGTTTTTGTTGATTGTTGGCTGCCATTTGTTTGTTCATTTTTTCCTGTTCCTTTTTCTGCCTTTCTTTTTCCCTTTTTTGTTGATTATGTTTTGTCCTTTCCGCCGGTTCCACAAAGGCAATGTCCGTTCGGGAACAAGTCAAACCGGAAGTACGGCGCAATTTCCGCACCAAAATTGTCCGACCCTCGGGTTGGATCACCTGAAATACAAAAATAGTTTAAATATTTCCCACTCCATCCTTCCATTTTTACCTCTCCTAAATGATTCTTTTTGCCCTCGGCAGTTCGATAAATTTCCGTATTGTCCGGTTCGCCAGATGGCCCCATATCTTGTTCACATTCTTTGGCAATTTCCATCGTTTCCACATCGTCCCCATCCTCTTCGGACAAATCCACACAAATTATTGTTGGTTGTTCCTCTTTTTGTTGATCCTTCTCTATTTTTGGCCCTTTTTTCGTGTCCAATGGTTCCACTTTTGCCACCGGCTTTTTCGCAACATTTGTTGGGCCCCCCATATTTGGCATTTGTGTTGCATTTTTTGGCACTAAATTAATATTAAAATATAATTCTTAAATTCAATTATTTCATTACATTCTTCCTCTTTTTGTTCCATTTTCGTGTCTTTTTCCTTCATTTCATTTCCCTCCATTTCTTCAGGTGAATTTCCATTTGAATTGTTTTGGCTTGAGGCCATATTCCCATTATTGCTTTGTTCTGATGAGGAACATGGCGAAAGTGTGGATGGACCATTTTGTTGCAATTTGCCCGGATTTGGTGGCGGTGTTATTTTTCCTTCATTTGCATTTGCCTTCTTCAAAATTTGACTCTGCAAATTGGCAATTTAATTTTAATTTAAAATTGTTAAATTCACCTCTTTGTCTTTGCCAATTTTCTTAGATATTTTCTTTCTGCCATTTCCTTGACCAATTTGGGCCAATTCCCCATTTTCCAACGGGGATGGTGTTCTCGAACATGCCGTCGTGGAAATTGGCGATTCTTCATTCTTTTTCTGCCTTTTCACTTTTGGAGGTGTTGGTGTTGGGGTCAACCCATCGTCGGCAGTCCGGAATGCCCGTTTTCGTCCACTTTTGCCGGCGGAATTCCTCAAAGGTGTACTCCTTCTTTGTTGCCTTTGTTCTTCCTCTTCCGTCAATTTTTGTGGTGTCCCCCGAAGCCGTTGTTCCGTTCCAACTTCCAATGAACTTGGAGTTCGTCTTGGCCGATGTTGTCGACCGGCCAATGCTTAAATTATATTCCAAAATTAATCCCCTTTCCCAATTGCTCTCAATTCACCTCCTCTCGTTCTAATCCTATTTCCAGCCGGATTTGCTGGCTCCTCATTTTCGTCCTCCTCTTCATTGCTTTCCTGCCTGCTACTGGCCAAAAGGCAAGGTGGAACAGTGCATGGCCTATCCACTGGCCGCAATTGTCCATATTTTTTGTAAAATAGCCGACAATCTGTGCACATCAGCAAACAATGTTGGCCGGCATGATGCCAATCTTTGCTTTCTGCAAAATAATATTTAAATTAATCCGTAATTATTGTGTCCACTTGATGAAAAACAATGATGGCATGCTCGACCACTTCCACTGGGCTGTTGCTCCAAAAGTTCAGTTTCGGTTTCGGATGCGCTCGCATAATCCACCAAATCCTCCAAAGGTGGAATAAAACTACAAAATCAATTTCCTTTTATTTAATTTATTCCCCTCCTTCCCCCACCTTTCATCCATTTTCATATCATTTTGCACAATTGTCTGTCCTTCATCATTTTCGGCTGCCTTGGCCCCAAATCCTGCATTCCCAAATTGGCCATTTCCTCCTCCAATCATTCCATTCAATCCATTCCCTCCATTTTGGCCATTTTTGCTTCGTCTGCCCACCGCCGCCACCACTTGATTCCGTTTCGCATTGCTCAATGGTTTTGGCCGGGTTGCGTCTCTACTCTTTTTCCACAAATAATAAAATGCGACCAATTGTTCGCGTCGATGATTTGGCAATAATTCCTTTATATTTAATAATAATTAAATGAATATTTTATTTATTATATTTGCCTTATTTATTTTGTTGAAATTTTTGCCGTATTGTTTGATTCCTTTGCCAAACTTTTTCACATCTTCCACACTCATAAATGAACTATCCGAGGTCAAATGTTTGTCAATTGCCTAAAAATGCAACAAATTGAATGAATTTGTTGCCCTAATATTATTTGCCTGCATTGTTTCGACCGCATCCACAATATTATATCCACTTCTATGCAAATTTGTGACCGCATCATCCAAAAGAAGGTCCCCCGTCCTGGCCGACTTTTCCAGCACTGTTATCCGCTTATTGTCTTCAAATGTTTTCAAATAAAAACATATTCCACCCTAAATTTGACCCACTCATTAAAGTGAATGTCCGGAAGGCACGTGTCATTTTGACGTATTTTTGTTCGGTTTCTGCACACAAATACCCGGGCCTATAAAGCAATTCATCCCTGTCGGGGTCATCGCTGAGGGAGGAAGTGGAGCAAGAGGGAATATCAGCCTAAAATATTCACAAAATATTCCAAATAATTAATTGGGCAAATGTGCCTGATAGGCCGTTCCAACTCGAATGCTCATTTGGACACTGGCCAATCTGCCGCTTTCCTGATTATAATTTAGGCAATTGAAGAAGGAGTCCGGGTCGTTCAAATCAATTTCGGCCAGTGCCGCTCGAAGGTCTTTGACCAATTTTACGGTGCACTTTCCGCTAAAATTTTTTTTACTTTAAATAATTCAAAAATTGATTAAATCATTTTGAGTGAAATGCGTAAGCATTGGCCAATGAATGGCCACAATATATATGGATTGGATTTATTGATTTTTGTTTTATGGCCATAATATATTTTTTGGTATTGGAAAAAGGAATACATATTCAAAATTATTATTTTTAAATGAGAATTGCATGGAATAAATTAAACTAGATCTGCATTTAAATTTTTAGTATGGAGAGAGAGGATTATTATTTGTGAAAATATTATATAAATATATTTTAGAAAAATTTAAAAAAAAAAAAGAATTTTTGGCCTTTTTTAGACTTTGAATGGGAAATTTGGGTGAAAGAAGATTTGCGGCAATAAAAAGTGGATGGAATGGATTTGTAGAGGGAATTGGGAGGATTGGTGCGGGGGACATGGACTTTTGGATGGACGAAGTGGTCGCAAAATATTTGACCGAAATGGAGGGGAATTCCCAGTGGGATGCCCTCGGGGGCAGATGTGGCGGTCGGCGGATTGAATGAATGAAAAATGTGGAAAAGGAAAGAAAAAAAAGAAAGGACATTGACTACTTTGTGAATTGGAAATGGAATGGATGTTGGATGAACATAAACGGAAAATTAAGAAAAATTGCGAAATTAATATTATTAAAAATATAATTAATTTTTTTTAATTTTTTTTCTGAATTTAAAACCATCCAGTCATCAATTTAATTTTTGATGAAAATCACGAGTTAATAAAAAAAAATGAGATCAAAGTCCTGTCCCCTGCTGAACGGCGAGAATTTATTTTTGTAACTATCAAAGATAGAATAAAGAAAAATGGAAAGGAAAGAAAAAGTGGGGAAAGAAATTATCAATGAAAATAATAAATTGATAATAAATTTATAAATAATAAATTAATTCGATCAATTTGGAGAGAGGGAAATGATTTCATTCGGCCAATTTAAATTGTTTATTTGTTTTTTGATTAACCAAAATAAACAAAAACAAAATAAACATCAAATATTAATTAATATTATTTTTTTTTATATTTTAGTCAATCGAAAATATATTTTTAAATTAATTAGTGAATTTTGGTTGTTTTGGAAGAATAAAGCAAATAAAAAATGAGGTATATTTGTGCTTTTGGGCAAAATTGTTGGAGGGGAAATTGGGTGCTAGGAGCGAAGAAGTGGAAAATTGAGGACAGAATGGAAAAGGGGAAGTGGAAAAGGACGAATGAATGAATAAAATGAATGAATGAGGAGAATGTTTGCCGACTGCCCTTCGGGGGCTACATTTGGAAGGAAGGATGGGATTGGAGAGGATGACGATGAGAAGCACAAAGACCTTCCCCCCCACCCCCCACCATCCGCTCAATTCTCAATGGCCAAATAGCAAGTAGGTAGTCCTTTTGGCCGATGAGCCGTAAAATATATCGGTTTTCGCTTGCACTAAATCCCACATTTCCTTCCTCCCTTCATCATGCTTATAGTTCAATAAAAGGATTATTTATTTTTAAAAAATCAAAAAAAAAAAAGAATGAATGACGAAATATTTAACAAATGTAGTCTGGGCCAAAAATGTGAGAATGAGAGGAAAATGGGATGAATGGTTTAAGAAGGGAAATCGATGAATGGAACAAATGTTGCCAAGGCCAACTGTCCAAAAAATGGTGATGAAAAGCAAATTAAAAATTTGGGTTAAAATAAATAATGGAATTTAAATTATGCCAGAGGGAATTAAATTGCATCGGAAAATAAATTAAATAACATCGAAAGGAAGGAAAAGAAGATTAATATCTGCTGGTGAAATGGTTGGGTCGATATTTAGTCGGAAATGAAAGGAATGGTGGATTGGAGGAGGATTAAGTGTCCATTCGAATTGAGCAAATACGGGGATTAAAATGCTAATTTGTTTGGGAGACAAACAAATTTTGCATGGAAATTGGAAATGATGCCAAAATTGGAATAATATGCGCAAGAATTAATGACATTTTTGGTTCAATTATTCAAAAGGGGCGGCGAATTCTACATTGGATTGGATTATTGACCGGGTGGGTGGGTGGGTTGGAGGCATTTTGGGCAAATGTGCCTCATTTCCCTTTCGGCGTCTTTCTTTTGCCCACAACAGTGGCAAAAAATGTCCGTTTGCCTGCCATTTGGCCTTCACATCGGCCATCCATCCAAATGGTCGTTTGACCGTGATGAGCGGCAAAATGTGGAATAATAAAAATGGGCGACAAGAAGAAGGCAGATTTATTTATGGGGAAATGGATTCGCCGATTCCATTGATGGAAAAAAGGACAAAGAAAAGTGGGAATAACATTGCATTTTGGGTGGCATCGAAAATAAATTGGGAATTATTTTTGATTGAATTTATGTCAATCAAAAATTAATTGCCATTTTCCCACAAAATGGCAATTTAAAGTTGCCTTTATTCCTTCATCTTCAATACATATTATACATATTTCTGGGAATGTGAATTTGCCTAAAGGGAATGAATACAAAAAGTGCAGACAGGTGTTTCGAATGGATACAAAAATTTAATTGAAAATAGGAAAAAAGAAAATATAAAATATAATTAATTTTGAATCAATTATTTAAAATTATATATTAGAAGAGTCTTTTCTAAAAAGAGGCCAATTATTTTATTTGTGTCCCCAGTGGGAATGGAATTGAGTGCAAAAGCCAATTTCCCATTTTGCCTATTCCAACCAAATTGGCCTCTGTCCCAAAATGTCCTTTCAAGGAAATTCAATTTTCTCGCCTCACTCAAAAGAGTGGTCCTCCCCCACCCTTCCCCTTGAAATGACACCGAAATTGCCTTTTTCAAAATGTGCTTTTGGCTGAATGAATGGATGGGATGGACTTTTTGAGGGTGGAATAGTTTTGGAATTGGACAAAAATGAATGAATGGATGGATGATGTTGGGGGAATATATTGTTGGGGGAATGGAGTGGACTGGAAAAATTGACAATTGTTGGAGTGAATTTTGGCCAAAAATAGGAGGGAAAGAAATTGTTTTGTTTATGGTAAAAGGCCACAATTTGAGGCGAATTGACCAAATAAAAGAACAAAGCATTGCGAAAGTTAAATAAATAAATTGAGGGAAGGGGATTGAATGTCAATAATTATTAATTATGACGTGAATTTTGCCAAAAATGGAAATTGGCCATTTTTAGAATGTGCATTTTACAATGATTTTGTATGGGATTGATCCCTTTGGTTAGGTGCTAATCCGAATTGAATGAATGAATGAATGAATATTTCCAAAATTAATGCCCACAGCAAATATGGCTGCTTTTGGGTATTTGATTTTTGATTTTCCCATTGGTCTTATTGGTCCAAAATTCAAATCTAATTTAATTTGAGGAACAATTTAATAATATTTTGAGTGAATTTGATAATAAAAAATGGCGGAGATTATTAAAAAATATTAATGTTGAGAATAATTCTTTTCTGGAACAGATTTTAATTTTCCACATTTTTCGTATGCATTAATTCTTTCTTTGCAATTTTATAGCCAATTTGCATCCATTTTTGCAAAAAGGCCACTCAAAATTATTGGGTCATCTGCTGGTGCGTTAAAATTGCGCCGCCGGCACATAAATTTGCTCCATTTCCCTCCATCTTCCCTTTTTGGCTTAATCTTCCCTCCGCCGAATTCATTGGCGAATAACCCATTATAAATTCAGCCTCAAAACACCACCAAGTCAGCGGAATGGGAAGGATTTGGATGGGAGCGAAAAATTAAAAAATTGAGGAAAAGCCAGCAAAAAAGCCGAAAGAAAGCCGGAATTTGTGAATAAAAGAAGATTGGGCTGGTGGCAAAAAAGAGGAATAAAAATAAATAAAATAAAAGGAAGGAAAGGCGGCAAGAAAATGGCAGTGACAGCCGACACCAAAAATCATTATTCATTATATTATTTGCTTTGCTTTTTGGGAAAACATTAATCCAAACAAAAACAATTTGAATTTGGAAATGAGAGAAATTGGCAAATAACCAAATAATTTGTAATATTTGTGTGAAAAATGAGCATAAAAAGTCATTTTTAATTGGAATTATTTGCAAAGCAATAAAATTGCAATGCACTCATCAATAAAAGGGAGAATATTTTGTTTGTCCTCCACATTTTCCTTTGTGTTTGGGACTTTTTGGAGAGAGGCCTTCCTTCCTTTTTCTCTTTTTGTGTGCATTTCCCGCCGCCGGCGAACATATTCATTCATCAATGAGAGAATATTTTCCACTTTTTGTCGGATTATTGGAATTGGAAGGAAATTACAATAAAAATGGTGGATGGGAGGCTGAATAAATAAACGAAATGGAAAAAATCCATTCTTCTCGATCTTTTTTTGAATTATGGTTAAATTTGGTTGATTTTTGATATTTAAATCCATCTTTTGTGAGAAAATGGCGGCGAAAAATAAAAGTAAAATATTAAATATATTTTTGAGGAAGATGAGCATTTGGGCAAACATCGCCCAAAAACAAAATAGATACCAAAAGTTTAGAAAATATTATTTTTGTCATTTTGTATATGACTGAATGAATAATGGCCATAAAATGACTGTAACGATGGCAAAGGAAATGATGCAAAATGGAAAATAATGAATAATGATTAGATGGGGGAAGAATGGAACAAATTTAAAATGGATGGACAAAATTGGAATGGAATTTGTTAATAATAATAGGTGGGAATTGAAATTGGAGGGGTAACTTGGAAACCAACCAATGATCATTGGCAATATAATTATATATTGTAACTAATAATGAAATGTATTTTATGGACTATGCCTGAGGAGGGGGTTCAATTTTAATAGGAGAATTAAATGCAAAAGAAATGTAAAAAAAGAGGAAATATGCGGCATTTAAATTAATTGAAAAATAATAATTTAAAATATTAAACCAACCGTAATGCTGAGACGTGGAAAAGAAGGGTGCTTTCGGATGAGAAGAGTTCACGGGAATTGTGGGAATGAGGCAAAGAAGGTTGAATGCTTTTGTTGGCATTTTGGCTGGCCAATTCCGCCGTATTTGATTGATGATGGTAATGTCCTTCTGTACATAGAATTGAATTGAGATGAATTCAATCAAAAATAAATTATCCACCTTCAATTCGCTCTTGGGTAATCAGTGAAAATGACAATTCCGGCACATCATTTGGCCGATAATAGCGAATCAATTTCACCAAAAGTTGATCTCGTTTTTTCTGCAAATAAAAATGAATTTTATTTTGGAGCACCAAAAATAGATTGGAAATGGGTTGAGGAAGGAATTTTGTAATTTTAGGGAATCCTTCGCCCTCCAATTTTGTTTAAAAACATCGTCCCCCCCCCCCTTTTTTTTCATTGTTGATTGCCTCCCCATTTATGGGCGTCCATGGAAGGATTTTTATTGGCGCAATCGTTAAATTGGCGCTGAAATTGGCTGCAACAATTCGATAGAATAATCAAACTGGAGTGGAAAATTTTGTATAATTTGGACCAGATTTAGGCCAAAATTTTTAATATTATACATATTTCCCTCTCTGTTCATTCCATTATGTAAATATTTTAATGCCTTTTTTGATTGAATATATTTAATCCTTTATTTTTCTATCAAATTTATTCCATTCCCATTTTTTGCCCTATTCTATAATCATTTTCATTTCTGGTTTACTTTTTTCTTCTCCTTTCACCTTCCTTTGGGGAACAAATCGCTGGGGGGGGGGGGGGGGGGGGGGGGGGGAAGGGAATGGAAGTCACGGGAATTCCATTGGCTGACGAATCAATGGAATTGGGAATGGGAGGAAATAATATAAATTTGGGGGAATGCTTAAAAATAATTGATAAAAAAATGGACCATTTTTATGGAAACAATGCAGCCAATCAGCCAAGGCTCTTCCCTGGTACTTTCCACAAAAACTTGATCCCCAATCCTGTAAATAATTCCCTCGTGCGATTGAAAGCATTCAAATTCGTTAGCTGAGCCCAAATTCTCGCGATGCTTATAGACCACCTGTGGACAAAATATAATTAATTCATATATTGGAATATATTGGGTATTACCCCTCGCTTTTGGCGTCGATCTTCGCCGGAATCAATTTGGTCAAAAATCTGATTGAATTGTTGACCTCTGCCGGCAGTGGTTGGCCCATTTGCGCAATAATAAAAGGGTTCTGCTTCCCAAAGACCTTTTTTGTGAATTAATTATTATTTTTGAATATTTTATGCCATTTTCCACCTTCCGTATATTCCACCGGTCTCTGTTGCTTTTTTGCATTTTTGGCTTCATCATTTTGGCCAATTTCCGCCTCTTTCTTTTCATCAATTTCCACTTCTTTTTTGGTTATTATTTCCTCTTCCTTTGGTTGTTGATTTCCGGCCTCAACATTCGAATAGCCAATTTCCATTGTCGGTGTGGCCAATGTTGGGGTTGGCGGATTACTTTCACTGCTGGTTGTGGCCATTTGTGTCTCAGTGGCCAATTCACTTTTGCCGCTGGTCATTTTTATTGCTTTTCCGAATTGCCCTTAAATAATTAATTAATTCGTAAAAATCAATTCAAAAATATAAATAAATTTATTATTCTCATTCATTTTTCCTCCCTTTTTCCATTTCTACCTTTTTATGACCCGTGATCGACAAAAAGGAGGAAGCAACAGACAGGCAGAACAATAAAAGATGTTGTCAACCAAGATTGAATTGCCCTATTTCCCTCCTTTCTTCTTTATAGCTTCGAGGCCAAATGAATGCCCTTTTTGTTGGGGTTTCTTCAAGGCAAGAAAATTGTGTTTTGTCTGTTATTTTTTGCCCTTGGAATGTGAAGGGAAAATGAAAAAAGTGGGAAAATGATGCGTGTGCTGCAAAAATGTGGCGGATTCAAGTAATTTTTGATGAAAAAATGATGTAGGCACAAAAATGATCCCAGAGAAACAATTCACAACGGCGAAATATTAATTTTGAATGAATCTGCAAATGTCGTAAATATTATTTTTAATTCATTAAATTGGCAAATTGAAAGGAACGGATTGGAATGGATTTTGGGGATATGCACTGGAAAAAGTGTCCTTTATCGGATTAATGGAATGATTCGTTGATCATTGATCAAATAAATTTGTTTGGGATCAGCTAAAATGACCACAGAGGATGATCCTATTTAAGAGGATAATTCCAAAAACAATTTAATGCATAAATGGATTTTGTGACTAAAATTTGGCACGCCAATCAGTCAAATTAATTCCGATTTTGAGTTGTCATTGTCACACTCTATTATCTACACTTTCATTCACTCTCAAAAAAGTCCATCATCCATTCTTTCCCTCCCATTTTTCATTAGTTCTAGCAAAGGGAGGGGGGGGGGGGGGGGGGGGGGGGGAAGGCAGTAAGCAGCTGGCCGCGGCTGGGCAATCATCAATTGATTCACTGCTGCCAGCCGGCTGCCCCCTTTTTTCCACATTTTGCTGTGTCCCCCAATTCCTCCCTATGAATGATTCTCATTAATCTCGTTCCCTCCTAATCGCCTTTTGCTCCTCAAAATGGCCCAGTCTTAAAAAATGTGCTTGAATGTTTTGAAATGAATTTTAAATTCTTGAATGGATAAATTTTAATTTGATTTTATTTATTTTACCGATTATCAAAATAATTGGATATTTAGTATGAAGTAGGTATATTTTCCAATCTATGGCCAAATTTAGTGTGGATAGAAAGGTCAATATGATAAGGACAAAATGAAGAATTAAATGGGATGAATGGTTGGATATGGAAATATTGAAAGAATCAGAATCTGTGGGAAAAGGAATGATTCAGCAGATATAATTTAATTCATTATAGTATGAATGACATGTTTATTTTTTGATAAGCCCTCAGGGAATGAGTTAAGAAGGGAGGAAAGGGAGTTGATTGATTGCTTTGCCTTTGATGAATTGGAAGGAAGGCATACAGTAAATCATATTTACAATTCACATTTATTAAAATATTCATGTGAATCATTCCCCCATCAGAAATAATAATGAATTAAAAACAACGTAAAAAGCAGCCAAATAATGATTAGTATATTTTTAATGCTTTTTGGGATTCAATGGTTTTTCCCCAATTTTTATGATTTTTTGTCCCAAATGTAGCGAATGCGAGGAATTAAGGAAGTGGAGAATGAATTGAACGGAAAAAATATAAAAATATAATGAATTGGAGGGAAGGAAAAGGAAATGGCGATGGATGATGATGTGGAATGGAATCAAAGATAATAATAAGAAAAGAATGAATGAATGGACCGCGTTTTGTTCATTAAAATGACTGCTGGCCAAAATTGTGTTTTTGTTGTCTTTTTGGTCAGTTTGACTAGCGGAAAACTTTTCTCAAACATTTTTAAGAAAGAATAAAAGGAATAGAGGGGAAAAGGATGATGAGAGGGAGGGAATTCGGCGATTCCCCTCCTTTTTGCTGCAGTCGCAATTCGATCGGCCGGATTAAGCGCTTTTGATTCATTAGTGCAAGAAGCGCAGGAAGGCAAGGGGGCAGGTGGTGGTGGTTGGCTGAATGGCCGGCTGGCTGCTCGGCCCTTCCCTTCCATTCCATTCCGCCACCCCAGCAGTATTGGTTGGTCGCTGTGTTTGAGCAATGTGCGCATCGCATTCATTGCCTCTGTGTGGACTCGGAAGGAAGGAGGAAGAAGAGAAGAGGATGAAGGGAGGACAAGGAGGTGGAAGGGGAAGAAGAAGAAGAATAAAGGGGGCAGAGGACCCGACGAAAATTGGTCGTCAAAGGCGCAAAGGACTCCTCAATTCTTGCTTTGTCATATTGACTGACTTGGAAGGAAGAAAAATGCTGATTGAAGAACCCGAAAGGGGAATGGCGAGGACCGAGGAGAAAGGGAAGGGACAGCCGCGTGAAGAACCAAGAAACTGGCGCCATCAAATATTATTCGAGGATTCTCGATGGAATTGGAAAATTCATCATAAAATTTGATTTATATTAGAATTTGGGCCACTCTTCGATTCCATTTTCGGGCATTTCTGGCCATCGGTTGTGGAAAGGTTAAGGATATGGATGAAGGGGAAGTGGACCTCATAAAGAAAAGCATCGGCTGGCAGCAGACGCCGTTGATCGATTTTGGATTGAAGCGATATGACACTCTGGGGGAGGGGGGCTGAAAATGACAAATGATCTGGACTGAAGGATGGTATTTTTGATTGATCCACTTGATCAATCTTAGTAATTTTAGGTGAGTGCAAATCTGTGAATTGGTGCCAGCTGATCTATTAAAAATGGACAAGCGAAGGAAGCAGGAACATTTATATGCTAAATATTTAAATGAGCCAAAATAAGTTTAATATTTGAGTTTCTAATTGTGAAATGTGAATAATGGAATCAGAAACAGCCGGCGCGAGAAGGTCGCTGACCAATTGACGAGAATGTGAAATAGCTTGAGGGAATGGGAGAAGAGGAAGGTACTGTGCGAGCAGAAATGAGCCGCCAAAGATGGGAAATGAGATGAATTGGGAAGGTGGCTGGGGGGAATATGCTGAATGTGGAAATGGGGAAGAAGGTTGCGCAGTCGCCTTTTTGGCGGTTTTTGGTATTTTTTGTTGGGTTTGATTAAAACCATTCTCAACGGCGAATGTTTCTTCGTTTTGTTTTTTAGAAGAATATTGGCAAATGCACAAAATTTTATATAAAATACATAGAAAATAGGAATACGCATGAAAAATAAGACTATTTTCCAGAGAGGAAAGAAAGGATAATCCATAGAGTAATAAAAAGAAGAGGTAATGAAAGTAAAAATGGGACAGAAAATGATATCATTTTGTATGTATTACCGTGTATTGTACGAATATGAACAAATATAGTGAAAAATGGAATTGATCCATAAGATAATCCTATTATGACTTGAGATTGTGAAGAACATTATAGCCACCCCAAATCCATAAAAATTTCCTCTGTTTTATGTTGACCACACAACCCGTCATCCATTTAATCAATTTTTTGCCATTTTTTTGTTGTTCAAGATCGCCAAAAACCTAGAATTGACATTATATGAATTATTTGGCCACCTTTTTTTTTATTATTTATTTCCCTTAGAGGGAAATTCTTCTTTTGCTCCATACTTTTGGCTCGTTCCAGATTAGAGATCCCCTGTCCACGACAAATCCCGCTAGGATTGGCGGACTCGACCAAGGGGGGTGGGAAGAGGGGAATGGTTCAAGGCAGGGCAGACGGCAGCCCAATAGGTTAACGGCAAGGCAGACGGCAGCCCAATTAGTCGACGGCAAGGCAGACGGCAGCCCAAATTGTCCACGGCAGACAAACCAGGATGAAGAACTACCCCCAAGCCAAATTTGATGTCCAAATTCCCCAATAAATAAATTTGAATAGAATAACTTTTATTGGGGAAAATTCAGTTGAAACGCACTGATGGGGAGAGGGTTAAAAGTGACATAAAAAGGGGAAGGGGATAATCGCTTTTATATCCATCCAAAATTGGGCGTTCCTCGGGAATTTCGGCCTAAATAAGCAAGCAAAAAGGGCAAACGAAGGCAAGCAAATTCTGCAAAAAGATGGGGAAAGGAGAGGGAAAACCCCAAGATTTTCTGGCCTGATTGGGCAAAACGAAAGACAGACAATGCCAAGCCCATTCGAATTTTAAGCTGAGCCAAACAAAGATTGCGATCATTTTTTCCCTTGGCTGAATGGAGAGCAAAACGGGCTATTGGCACAAGCTAAAAACAAAGAAAAAGCCCAGCCCGGATTAGAATGGCCTAAAATTCCCCATTAATAAACTAAGATGATTTTTGCCTTTAGGCTTGATAAGGGGAATTGGTATCAAATTACTTATTTAAATATTATTGAAAATCCAAAATTCCAACTGTCGAAGACAGCCTGCCCACCAGGGCCGCCTCTACGCTGCTTCCGGCACTAACAGCGAGTTAATTAGGCGAATTTCAATTTTAGAAATTTCAAATTTGAGAAAAGGGGAATTTCCCTTTTCCATTTAAAGTGAAATGGGCCATAAACGGCCAAAAGTAATGAAATGATATAGGTCAATTTCGCTTGAAAGCTTTGATCCCGTTAGGATTGCTGATTTCAAACAGCAAAAATCATTGATAATAAATGGATGATTTCAAAAGGCAGAAATCAATAATTAATAATTAAACGGCTGATTTCAAATGGCAGAAATCATTAATAAATGGTTGATTTCAATCGGCAGAAATCATTAATAAATGGTTGATTTCAATCGGCAGAACTCATTAATAAATGGTTGATTTCAATCGGCAGAAATCATTAATAAACGGCTGATTTCAATCGGCAGAAATCATTAATAAATGGTTGATTTCAATCGGCAGAAATCATTAATAAACGGCTGATTTCAATCGGCAGAAATCATTAATAATTGGCTGATTTCAAACAGCAGAAATCATTGATAATAAATGGATGATTTCAAATGGCAGAAATCATTAATAAACGGCTGATTTCAAAAGGCAGAAATCATTAATTAATTAGATTTCACTCGGCAGAAATCTTGAAAATTCGAATGTCAGCGGCAATTTCAAACGGCAGAAATTTTGAAAATTGCCAGCGGCTGATTTCAAACAGCAGAAATCATAAAAAAGTTAGTGAATGATTTCAGACGGCGGAAACCATTATAGTTAAAAGGACTAACTAAATGGGCCAAAAATTGCCTTCAAAAGGCGGAAATCAATATGATAATTAAGGTGACCAATTAAGGGGGTCCAAAAATTGATTCCAAATGGCGGAAAACAAAATGATAATTGGCCCGTAAAATTGATTTCAAAAAGCAGAAATCTGGAGAAAAATATTATTAAATTTTGGCTAAAATAAGTAAATAAATTTGTATAATTATTGCCAGAAAAGATAATATTGGTAATGGTAATTTTAGAAAATTTAGTTAATATTTTTGATACAAAATGGCTCCGGTAATTGTATCATTTATTTTGCCATATGATGGTTCTTCCATTTCTTGGGTTTGATTTAAAATAGGATTAGAATGGACATCCTGCTTTCTAGCGGTGCATATTAAAGAATGATGGCGCTCATTGCATTTTTTGCACCTTTTGGTGGATTTGCAATATTCTATAGAATGACCGGTAATGGCGCAATTTAGACACCGGTTTTGCTTTTGTAGACGCTCTTTCCTAAGAGCGGCTGAATAATATTGGGGACAGGCGGAGGGTTTGTGTCCCATTTGTTCACAGAGCGAACAATCGGCTCTTTTTCCCTCAATTTCCCCATCCACTATTGGGAAGACTCGCCGGATTATCTCATTCTTTGGGGGACCCATAGGTACGGTACTTGGGGTCGATTTGGGCTGGGAGGGTTCGTCAGTGGATGACCCAATTGCCTCCTTCAATTGGACAAAACGGCCGAGGGCTTCTCGCCACTCTTTGGGTGTCCATTTTTTATTGGATGTCATTTCCTTGTCAAATAATTGGACTTTTGCCTCAGTGGGCATTTTTTCCTTAAGGGCAATTGTCAAAAAAGGATTTGAGTTAATATCTACTCCCATCCCTTCTAATTGTCGGCAAATGCGTTCTACGTTATCGTAAAAATTACGTAAAGAATTATGGGAGTTGGATGGGCGTGGGAGATGGAACAACTCGCTTTGAAGCTGAGCGGAACGCCGCTCGTCATCACCAAATCTTTTTACTAAGAGGTCAATGACACTTAAATAATTGGCTTCGGATACGGCATATCCTTCTATTAGTCCTTTTGCAGGGCCTATTAATTTGCCCATTAAATATGTGAATTTTTGAGCGCCAGTTAGCGATTTATTATCGTGCACAGCATGCTCAAATGAGGCCCAAAAGGCTGGCCAATTGGACTCTTGTCCATCAAAAGTAGGCAAATCTAGAGTGGGAAGGCGTACATTTGGTACAAAATCATGAGCCGGTGGTTTTGGGTGCTCATCAGCCCTTTCTCCCACCCTTAATTTATCAATTTTTATATCAATATTTGTTTGGGCTTGAAACGCCTCATGTAAAATTAGAGCCGGTGATTTGTCCTTCACTTTAAATCCAGTAAAAGTATTTTCTTCATTTGTTCGATCATCGGCTGACAAGGATATCATAACCTTAGTCCATTGATCGAGGAAGGCTTGGGCAACATTTATGCCTCGAGCTATTCCTTCGCCAGAAGCCCCTAAATCCGCTAATGAGGGGGAATCGGCGGAATAGAGTGTTTTTGCCTTGGCGGTTTCTGCCAAAAGGCTGTCCAAAGTCACCTCCAACTGATTGCGGATGACTATAGACATTTTTAATAATTTTGCCCCCAAGGATAATTAAATAGATAATGGAAATTTAATTAATGGGCTTAATAATGATGAAAATTTTGTCCAATTTTTGGGAATAATTGATTTGCCGAAATAGCCAAAAATTCGTATAAGATGAGGATTCTGAATGGTCAATAAATTTTTGACAAAATGAGAATTTGTCTAAATGGCAAGTAAATTATGAATAAATTTGAATTGGCCTCAATGGCTAATGAATGTAGAATATAACTAAAGGCCTATAAAACTTTTGAAAAGAATTTGCCTAAAGGCCGATAATTTTGAATAAAATTAAATGAATTTGTCAAAAATGTTATAAAGCGGGTTGCAAGATTAAACCCTACAAGTTTTTGACTCAATGACCAATAAATAAGTTTGCCCTAATGGCTAATAATAGGGTTTGAAATGGTTAAACCCACCTGGAGAGCTTTGGCCCGATTAGCTCTCAGTCGGTAGAGTGACAGCTACTCTTAATCCTTTGTCCACGACAAATCCCGCTAGGATTGGCGGACTCGACCAAGGGGGGTGGGAAGAGGGGAATGGTTCAAGGCAGGGCAGACGGCAGCCCAATAGGTTAACGGCAAGGCAGACGGCAGCCCAATTAGTCGACGGCAAGGCAGACGGCAGCCCAAATTGTCCACGGCAGACAAACCAGGATGAAGAACTACCCCCAAGCCAAATTTGATGTCCAAATTCCCCAATAAATAAATTTGAATAGAATAACTTTTATTGGGGAAAATTCAGTTGAAACGCACTGATGGGGAGAGGGTTAAAAGTGACATAAAAAGGGGAAGGGGATAATCGCTTTTATATCCATCCAAAATTGGGCGTTCCTCGGGAATTTCGGCCTAAATAAGCAAGCAAAAAGGGCAAACGAAGGCAAGCAAATTCTGCAAAAAGATGGGGAAAGGAGAGGGAAAACCCCAAGATTTTCTGGCCTGATTGGGCAAAACGAAAGACAGACAATGCCAAGCCCATTCGAATTTTAAGCTGAGCCAAACAAAGATTGCGATCATTTTTTCCCTTGGCTGAATGGAGAGCAAAACGGGCTATTGGCACAAGCTAAAAACAAAGAAAAAGCCCAGCCCGGATTAGAATGGCCTAAAATTCCCCATTAATAAACTAAGATGATTTTTGCCTTTAGGCTTGATAAGGGGAATTGGTATCAAATTACTTATTTAAATATTATTGAAAATCCAAAATTCCAACTGTCGAAGACATCCCCAGCAGGCGGATTAACGACTCATTGGAGGATATGGGATGGGGTGAAGGGAACAAATGATGATGGACTTCCGTCAGCAAAGAGACACGGTTGGTGGATGTAAAAAATACTTATTATTAGGAAATGGAAAATCATTCCAGCAGCAGAGCGGATGGATGAACTTTGGGCGTGCAAATATGCTATGAATTGTGGATTTGAAGGGAATTCCATTAAAAAGTTTTGAATAATTCACTGTTAATATTAATAGTATAAACCTTTTTTGAAAGTATTTTATGCCCAAAATGGACAATGCTATAAAATTAAAATTGTTCGCTGCGGGGCACAAATTATTATTTCCAATTTAACCGTCCCCTTCCCTTCTGCATCTTATGATTTCCGAATTGGAAGGGACGAAAAGAGGTGGAAGAAGAAGATGGATTGGAATTTGGAAGAGAAGGATGGGGACCGACGATGGAGGGATGGCGCTCACGGGGAAGAAGGAGGGAGGAGGATGATGCAGTGGAAGAAGGAGGAGGACGGAGACATTCGTTGAGAGGAGAGGAACCGGAATAGAGCGGATGCTCTGAGTCCCCCAATTCACGGCTATGGAAGAGAAGAGGAAGATGAGAAGGGAAGAAATTGGTGGAAGAAAAAATACACACGGAGGATGAAGAATTTCCAAAAAGCTTATTCGAATAAGGTCGAAGAATCTTAATTCCTTTCATTTTTTCAATGAATTGCGCACCGGGGTGAAGGGTTAATGGGTTTTTGGTATTGGCCAATGATAATGACCCTTCATAAATTCATAATTGTTTGGCCCAAAGTCGAACATTATTTCCTATATTAATTAAATAAATAGCCTGCGCAAAATATCATAAATAAATGCCAATTAGAATTTTGCCTTTTTTGTAGGCTTCAAAATTTGCCTCAGGGAAAATAGCAACGAGGAAAGAGCGAAAAAGCATTTTTATAGTCCATTGGAAAAAATAATAATTTAATTTAACCAAAAATGTGCGAATTCAAAAATGATTAATAATTAACACACATTTATGGTGAATTAAATTATTATTATTATTAAATGTGAATGGGAAAATGGAAAGGAAAAAAGAAAATTGGGTGTTTGATGTCTATCCGATTGAATGGAATGGAGAAGGGGGGGGGGGGGGGGGCAAGGGGAATGAGCCGACGGCCGGTCGCTCTTCTCTCGACGGTCGGTCTTGAATCTCGAATGGAATGGGGGCATTCCTTTTCTTCTCCCCTAATAAGCAACAGTCCCCCATTTTTGCTAGGGCAATGGTGACATTTTTGTTGCCGTTGGGGAAAGGGGGGCCCATCTTTGCCCAGTGTTCTTTTGCATTTTCTTAAAATGGTTATTGCCTCTTTTTTTATGGTTGCTGATAATCCGATTGTGTTTTTTTTATTTTCCATATTTGATTTTATAGTTCATTTTAGGCCTAACCCTTAATATAACCCCAGAGGTCCTTTTTTGGGACCAACCAATGATTGGCTTTATGTAAAATTCTTGACAATTGGCCAATTCTTTTTCGACTGGAATGAAAAAATAAATGGTCACAAAAATTACAGTGAGGAGGAAATGGGAGGAGGGGAGTCTGACAAAACTGCTGAATAGAAAATATAGATGGCCTCCGATTACAAGTTCATTGGAAAGAAAGAATGTTGGTGCGCGAAGTTAATGGTTCCTTCGATTCTCCCTCCTCACGCAGTGAATTGGTTGGGAAATGTGTGGATGTGGTGGATGGGGATTGAAGGGAGCACAAATGGACGGAGAATTGTCGCCAGCGGCGGGATGAAAATCATATAAAATTGAATGAATGAATATAAATATATTATGGGGAATGATACATAAATATGTTATTAAGAAAACATGCCGTAACCCGTTAGAAAGAAGAGTGAATTAAATTAATGTATAATATATTAAAAAATATTCGATTAAAGCCAAAATACATTAATTCTAATTTTTATAAAATATCAACAAAATAATTGTTGATGACTTTGAGTGAGCTGAACTTTTTGTGTTCCGGGGCGGGATTTGTCGCTTTTTAGGGCTGAAATTGGAGCAAAAGAAGGCAGCAGAAGGTGGCGAGAGGCTGTAAAGCAAACAAAATATATCCCCCATCCCACACACATATATATTCTCGCGGAAATGGCGAAAAAGCTGGCCGAACTGTTGTTGGCCGCCCAATGCATTGGCGGCTGGCTGGAAGGAGGGGAGGGGGGGGGGGTGAGTCGACGACCAAAGCAGTCAGTCAGCCAATAAGCGGTGTGGAATAAAAGGGGAATAGGCCGAAATGGGCAATGAATTCGTGAACAAAAAAAAAAATAAGGGAAAATAATTCTGTGAGCTCTTTTACTTTTATATTTAAAAGTTATAAAAATTTGCCGAATAATTTTTGCATTGAATTTGGACAATTTAAGTGGATAAAAATAATGGCAAAAAGGAGGGAAAAAGAGATTTTTCGGAGGTCATGTATGGTTGCTATTTTAATCAAAATAAAAGGATTCGAAAAAATGGAATGATTAAAAACTAAAAAGTGAAGGGAAAACGAACATATCTCCGAATTTGGACTTTGTTAAAATTAGAATAAATTGGCCAAGGAATATTAAAAAAGAATACTTTGAAGGAATAAAAAATTAAATTAAGGTGTTTTAAGTGTGTATTTTTCTGCGAATTCATTGAGGGATGCCGTGTAAATACATAATTTCCATATTGCAATGACTTTAGATTGGATGAATGTTTTGGTTTTGTAAAGGGGGAATTGAGCGATAAACAAAATAATTAATATGGAATGACTATCTCTATGTTTGCTTATTAGGGAAAAAATACAAATATTTAAAATGCAAAAGATGTGGATGAATTAATTCTCAAAAAAAAATAATTTTCCCATTGGCTTTATCATTTTTGTAAAATAATTTCATTTTTTTCGAACTTTCCATCGAATTTAAGGCATTTTGGGGTGAATTTGAATTGTGGATGGAAATAGAAAGGAAGGAAGGAGAATTAATGGTAAAAGAAAGGAACGGAGGCGGGCACAAAACAAGAAGGGAAGGGAATGTGATGGTGGCTGGGGGCAAAAGGAGAAAAAGGCCGAAGGAAGGAAATGGAAGGGGAAAGGGAATTATGGTGGAAATAGGCGAAGAAAAGTGGCTATTTGGAGGGATAAAAATCGTTTCCCATTGAGAGATGAATGAATGCGGGTGTCCGTCGTCAATAAAGAAAGATGGCTGAATTTGCATATAAAGGCATGGCATGGATGGTGATTGTTGGGATTTGAATTGTTTTGATGGAAGGAAGGGTTAAAATTCAATTGAAAAATAATTCGAATGAACATCAATTATCCATCAAAGGCACATTGCATGTATACCCAAAATGTTAATCTTTTACAAATAAACATTTGAATATATTTTTGGCCAATTTATGCGCAAAAATTTGTTGTCTTCTTCTCTTTTTAGCCAATGGTCCATTTCCTTATATGAAGATTGAGACAGCCTTTCGGCCTTTGCTGCCCCACAACTCATCAGCCCATTTGAGGGAGTGTTGGAGGTGGGGGTTCGGGTTTGGTTGGGGGTTGGGCAGAAGCCAGTCAGTGTCCTTTATTTCCTTCCAGCCCATTTCGCCCATCGTCGACCGCCTTGTCCCCTCCCTTTCTTTTTTGTTTGCTCAAGTGGAGGGGGAATGGGTGGGTGAGGGAGAATTGGCGCTGCGCAATTCTAACAAGAGATTTTGTGTGCTCTGATTTTGAGATGAAGAAGATGTTTGGAAATAAATTAAATATTATTTTTTATTTATCAAAGAAAGCGCAGGTGTTTATTATGAAGGAGGCAAATGCCAATCCTATAAAATGTAAATTCGAAAGCAATCCCAGAATGTACTCAGATTTTTGCCAATAATTGGAAGATTTCACCCAACTATTCAATTTCCGCGCAATTTAAAGCAATTTTAAATGGGTGGCATTGCTTTGCAAAGGATGGAAAATGAGGGGAAAATGGAAAAATAAATTAGGAGGAAAGGGAGCACATCATTTATTTGTATTTTGCTTTCATATTCATTCATTCATTCACCCCATTCCCCACTATTCCATTCATTTTTTGTCAAATAAATCGGCAAAATGGGGGACCATCTCCGAAAAGGTCATCTCACTATGCAAAAAGGGCACATTTGGTGAGGTGGCAATTTGGGTTATTCATTGTCGACTTCAACAGCCATATTTGGGTTTACCCTTGATGAACATAATTTTAAACCCTTTAATTCCTTTAGACCATAAATTGGGTTGTTATCCATTTTCTTATTCCCTTTCCCGACATTCCCATAATTGGTCTAATAATTTTGCGAATATTCTCCATTTTTGTTTAAAATTTATTCACTTTGGTTGTTGTTTTGTTATTAATCCCTACAAATAGAATAGAGGTGAGCTGAGGTCGATGACGAACTACTGTGAGCACGAAAGAAGAAGGCAATTGGGGGATGACGGTGGATTAATGGGATTGGGATGGAATGGATGGAATGAGCTACTCCGCTGGAGGGCAAATAGAATAGAAGGATGGGAAAGTGAAATGACAAAGGGAGAGAGGGATATTTTGCGTGGAGGGATAAGGTTGAATTATTTTACCACTTTTTTAAATGGTTAAAATTTAAAAACCAAAGTAGTTTTGCCGAAATTATCACCATCTAATATTATTTCACTTTTCTCTTATTCCAAAATTGTATTTATTTATTAATGAGCCAAAACATATTCAAAAATGAATAAATTTGTAGCCGCCTATAAGTTGGCCTTTCCCTCTTCCTCCATTCCCACTTAAAAAGACAATTTGCCACTTTACTTTAGACATTCATTCATTCAGCCATTAAAATGAATCATTGGAATCATAGAAATTTAAATAATAAGAAAAAAACAATATTTAATTGATGAAAATATGAAGAGAACGGTGGATGGTCAGCAAATGGGATTTGAACTTATTGGCAGGAAAATATAAATATAAAAAAGGGGGGGGGGGGGGAATTGAATGTGGTGGTCGACACAACATTGGATGGGCATTGACTCCATCCAATGAAGAAGTCGAGAGTGGAGGCCACAGCCAGCACCAGCAAATGTTTTGTTTGGCCAAATAGACGGACGCCAATGGATTGGGGGGAAAAGGGGAATGAGAGGGCATGGATGGAAATGGAAAAGAAAAGGAAATGAACGGAAGAATTGAGTTGGGAAATAAAAAAAAAATGTTTGAATTAATTTAATTTGGAAATGAGAAAAATTGTTAAAATTATGAAAATAATAATTAAATTTATAAAAATAATTTATTTAAATTAAATTAAAACTTATTCCATAAATGCACTTTTACTTTCTTTCTTTGACACATTTTATAGAAAAAAGTTCAAATGGTATTTCCGTTTGAAAAGGCTTAATGTTGATATCCAGCAAAATGTGGATGAGAAGCAAAAAAAACAACAATGTTAGCCTACAGGTCCGACATAAATTTGTTAGTCAATGCGTTCATTCAATGTGACTAAAGCCACTTTGGATGCCGCTGACGGCGTTGGCTGTTGCCATTTTTGGTGAGGAAATAAATGAAAAAAAAGATGAACAAAGGAAAAAATAAGAATGGGAAGAGAAGGAGGAATGACCGAAAATGGAAGAAAATTCATTCAATACAGTACTATTAAAATAATTCAAAGTTAATGCAAAAATTAGAAAAATTGAATGCACAAAATAAATATTAAATTATGCAAATATTCTTTATATTAATAGATGGAATAAATACCTAAACCATAAATATAAATTGATTGTTATTTAAAAAAAGGGGAGTGGGGGGAGAGCAAATTATATTTAAATATTGAATTTATACAATTAATTCAAAAATATGTGTTTTTATTTAAACTTTATATTCTACAATCAACTTAATAATTTAAAGATAATCCGCCAGCAGAAGAATATCTCTTTTTCCTCTGTTCCTTTCCCGGCAATTTATTCAAAAAAGGCAGGCGCCAATGGATGGCCCAAAGAGCATTTTTCCTATTTCCTATTCCCTCAATTTTTCTTTCCATAAAGGGTGAGGACGGCTTTTTGAAAAGGAAAGGGAGAAAGAAGCGGCATCCCCCCTATATCCACATCGGTTTTGGTTGCTGGGGATGTCGCTTATTTTGACGAGGGCGAGGGCCTCGAATATTGGGATAGAATAAACACCCAATAAATATTTTTTGTTGGAATAAATAAATTAATTTCACTCTCCCAAATTTGGCACTTTTATGATTTTGGAGTGCGCGCATTTAGGAGAAAGTACAATCAACAAAGAAAAAGAACAACCAAAAGCAAGGAGGAAGGCAGTGAAATTTGTGCTTTCGCCCAAAAATTTCCTCTTTTACCCCCCCAAGGGGCACTCTCTGACATGGGAGGATTGAGAGGGAGGGAATGATGGTGGGAATGGGCTCATTAATATGCGCAATGAATGATGGAGTGGAAGAAATGGAAGGCAAAATGGGCAAATTTGGTTGTTGGACGAATCCGAACAACCAAAAATACAAGTGAAGCGAATAAAAATGTTAAAAAAGGAAATCAACATGGACGGTGAAATTTGCATTTGATCGAGGGGATACCGTATTCTCTATTAGAAGCTCATTTTATAATATAGAAGTCCACCCTCGATTTTGAAGTACATATCTCATGGTTGAAATTTTTAAAGATTTTTAGTACCTTTTAGCCCTTTAAAAAATTATAGTTTTTGTTCAAAAAAGTGAACAGATAACAGTAGACCCCTTTCCCATTTTTGGAGCTTCGAAACTTTTAAGCCAATGGGCTTCTAATAGAGAAAATATGATAAAAAAAAGATTGGTGGGAGAGTTAATTATTGGTATGGTTTTCCTATAAAAGAATTTCGGTATATTCATCCAAATTTGTGCCATAATCAAACTTTTTTGTGCCATCGAATGGCGAATGGGTTTATTGTAAGGGACAAGGGGATGACAAAAGGACAAACCTAAATAAGGGAATGGACCAAAACGGGTCGAGCAGAAGAAGGGAAGAGGAAGGGCATTCATTCATCCAATTCCATCCATGGTGTCTGTCTGCTTTCGGCGGGTGGGCTGATGAATGCTCCGGGGGAAGGGAAATGGGCGAAATTGAGGGGGATGGCGGCGGATTAGAGAGTGGCCCTCCTATATTCTGCTGGGGAATATGCAATTGGACATTGGGTGAAAATTGGTGGCCCAAAAAGTGGGAAAAATGAGATCAAATTGTGAAGATAAATAATGACCGGCTCATTGGACAGAGCAAGGAAATTTTGAAGCTTATTGGACAAAATGATTTTGGCAATTTATTTGAATGCTGGCTGGCGGAATAGTACGGTTGCGGCAATTATTTTTGCACATTTTTTGAGATTACTTCCTAATTTATCGGGAATGGATGTACACAAAAATGAATGCTTAAAATTGGATGAATGTTGAATATTGGTGGATTATTCCATTGGGGGGTCAGCTTTGTTGTGATTAAAAATTGACGACTATTTCCTTCCCATCTATTTCCACAATCCGCCTTTTTAGCCAATTTCCTTCCATTCCTTTCATTTTCCTTCCTTTCACTCAGCTGCTCATCGCCAGCCTTTGGGGCATATTCATTCCTTCCCTTTTCTTTTTCTACTCCCTTCCTTCTATTCGTGTAATACGGTGGAAGTGGAATAGAGAAAATAGACGAAATAAATGATGGAAGGAAAAAGCCGATGGGAATTCAAAATGGAATCGTAAATCGAGGGTATTTATTTATTTTATTTATTTATGGAATGAGGGAAGTATTTTTAAAAATTGTTTTTTTACCTCATTAATATTTATTAATCCCAATATCAATACTAATATTATATTCTATCTACATGTTATTGAATAAATGATAAATCCATTAAAATAAGCTATAATCCATGGGATTTGGATACGATTGTTTTTCCTTCACAATTCGATCATATATGGATCAAATATTGAGTCCTATTAATTAAAGAGAATGGTCAAGCATTCTTCAGGCCAATTTTATTTAAGTCCTTTTCCCAATATCCCCCGAGGCATTTTAAATATATTCCAATTACTATAAATGATAATTTAAAAAATTTGTTTAATTTACCAAAGATTGTATTTTCCAATTCAAAAAAGCCAATTTTTCCGATGAGTTACTTTCTTCAACAATTCCCCCAGCACAACCACTTCCTTGCCCTTTCATTTCCTTTCCCTCTCTTTGTGTTAGTTTTTGGCCTTTTTCGCGTGCGGCCGTCCGTCTATTCGGCTAACAGCCAGCAGTGGCTGCTGGTGCTGTTGGGGCTATTGGAAGTGGTCGGTCGAATCCATTCCATTCCAACTAGTCCCCCAAAGGCTCAAATAGGTGGAAGGAAGGAAAGAAGGGGGGGGGGGGGGGGGTGAATGTTGGAATGGGTCAAATGTGTGCCTCCAAAAAGGGCCACCTCCCCCGAGGGAACAAGACAAAACGCAAAAGTGGGAATGGGAAAATGAAAAATCATTTGTTAATTTGTGCCAATGAATTAATTGGAATGAATGAATGAATCAAGGGGAAAGGAATGGGGAATCGAAACCGAGATTCAAGGACTCTGGAGGACAAATCAAAATCATTTTTATATATTATAAATACGGTATAATTTCCAATTAAAGGTATATAAGTAAACAACTTCATCCGCCCCTAACCCTGGAATATAAATGAGAATAATCGTTCAATACATTTTTTTTGTATTTTTAAGAATATAAAATAAATATATTTACATTAATTTTCTGCTCCTTTCGATGAGCCGAACCAAAAATGAGTCACTTGAATGATCACAAAATGCAATGATGGGCTCAATGGTTTAGAAGATGCCGCTGCACTTTTGCCTTTTCCGTAGCCAATTTAATAATTCAAATTTATTCAAATTCAAAAGGATATAACAAAGTTGGCCAAAGTTGAAACAATTTTTGTTTTCCTTTTCGTTTTTCTGAAATTTTCAATATTTTCCATTCAAATTTGTATTCGAAGAATTTCGTATTTAAATATTAAAAGATTAAAAATATCTTTTAGCCTAAAATGAATTCGAAGTTTGATTTAAATTTTGTAGCCCAAAAGATTGTGTCAAGAAGGAGGAGATCCCCTCGGGGGTGAATAAATGTGCTCTTTGAAAGCGGACTGCTGGACAGGGGAAGGAGAATGGGGGGAATTTGTATTGAATGGATGGGGAAAATGTGGGCAGTGGGATGGATGGATGGGTGGTGGTTGGGCTGATGGTTGGTTGGTTGGGGCGACACGGGCGGAATTGGAGGGTTGACTGGTATTTTTGGCGGCGATTAGGTGGCACATTGAGAAGAAGGGCACATTTGCCGTTGGCCACAAATATTTTCGGGAAAAGTTAAAATTCATCAGATGGAGTGATTGGATGTGGATGGACTTAAATTTTATTTTGAATCAAAATTAATTAAAAATAAAAATAATAAATGGGGGGAATCCCCCTGTTTTCTTCATTTTAGGGAAATAATTTATTATGGTGGACGGATTCATTTCATTGATGATAAATAAATAAAATGATAATAAGGAAATGTTGATTGATGAATGAATAATGATAAGGAGAGCAGCAGCAGCAAATGGGGGAATTCGGGTGAAATGGCATTGAATGGAAGGGGCCTTGAATTTTACGCGTGAAAATCAAAAAAATAAATTCGAGGGAATTATAAGTTTAACTAATTATAATTAAGTAAAAATATCACAATAAATAATATGAAATGCCATTCTTTCCCCTCATATTGTGAAAGAATGAAGATGAAGAATCATTACTGTGGATTATGGTACTGCACGATAATATTGCTTTAAGGCAAATTTAAAAATGTTAAAGGATTTATGATTTAACATTTTGTAAATTCCGAAATAACTTTTAAATTAGTGCACCCAGTGGGGAATAGGAAGGATAAAAGGATAATTTGTATATTTTATTTTTCCTTTTATTTAATTGTTCAAAAAATGGAATCCGGAAACAATATGCGAGGTCGCCAAATAAGCCAAAATATTGTAGGAAAACAAAGCCAATATACGCATCCACCCTCCCTTCTCCATTTATGGACAATAACAAATCTGCTAGGGCAATTGAATGATCATCCCATCCATAAATCCCACCCAATTTCAGTTTAATTTCTTCCATTTTTGGTTTTTCCCATTCCATTTATAAATAAAAATCACCAAAAATGGCAAAAATAATAAAATGGTAGGTCCAAAAATAATCCCACCAAATTCTCACTGACAATGCAATTAGTCCAGTCAAGCCAAAGCATTTCCAAATTCCCATTCTAATAATACAATTTTTGGACAAAATATTTTATTCAAAAATGAATATGTTTCAACTTTCAATACCGAAATGTCAACACCTCCAATGCCCAATAATATCCTTCTTTTTCATTTCATTGTTTTTGTCTGATAAATTCCAAGAATATTTTTCCTATTTTTTCCTTTTTCCTCCTCTAATTTTTGCCTTCCTCCAAATCCATTTCCACATGGGAAATATGCTTTTTTAAATTATTAATTGGGAATGCCACCAACATTTTTTCTTCCGGGAAAACATTCCCCCAACCATTTTTCATATTATTCATGGCCTCCTTCATTCTTTCTATTTTCTATTCCAATCTTTTATCCTCGTGGAATATGGCTTAATTTCTAATTACAAATTTTTTTTTAACAACCAAGGCGGAATTAAGCTAAAAATCAAAATTACAAAATTTAGAAATCATATTCTTTCCGGAAAAGACTAATCTAACTGAGTGAAAGACATTTCTTTCCGGAAAAGACTAATCTAACTGAGTGAAAGATATTTTTTCCGGAAAAGACTAACCGGAATGAAATACAATTCTTTCCGGAAAAGACTAACCGGAATGAAATACAATTCTTTCCGGAAAAGACTAACCGGAATGAAACACAATTCTTTCCGGAAAAGACTAACCGGAATGAAACACAATTCTTTCCGGAAAAGACTAACAGGAATGAAATACAATTCTTTCCGGAAAAGACTAACCGGAATGAAACACAATTCTTTCCGGAAGACTAACAGGAATGAAATACAATTCTTTCCGGAAAAGACTAACCGGAATGAAATACAATTCTTTCCGGAAAAGACTAACCGGAATGAAATACAATTCTTTCCGGAAAAGACTAACCGGAATGAAATACAATTCTTTCCGGAAAAGACTAACCGGAATGAAATACAATTCTTTCCGGAAAAGACTAACCGGAATGAAATACAATTCTTTCCGGAAAAGACTAACCGGAATGAAATACAATTCTTTCCGGAAAAGACTAACCGGAATGAAACACAATTCTTTCCGGAAGACTAACAGGAATGAAATACAATTCTTTCCGGAAAAGACTAACCGGAATGAAATACAATTCTTTCCGGAAAAGACTAACCGGAATGAAATACAATTCTTTCCGGAAAAGACTAACCGGAATGAAATACAATTCTTTCCGGAAAAGACTAACCGGAATGAAATACAATTCTTTCCGGAAAAGACTAACCGGAATGAAATACAATTCTTTCCGGAAAAGACTAACCGGAATGAAATACAATCCAAAATGTATTATTTATTTAATTCACTGGAAATAAAATCAAAGCATAGCTTTACTAAAGTTATTGAAAAATGAAAAATTACAAATTAATGAAATATGACAATTTAAAAAAAATTATTAAGCATACAAAAATTCGGCTAATGGACCCGTGAATTCATATAGGATAAAATCCTAAATTAATCTGCCAATTAATTCCAACACAAATCTCATATCCAATTTCTTTTGATTATTAATTCCCTTCTTCATCTCGCCGGCAAAAACATCGTAAAGAAGCAAAGAAGGGGACGAGGGCCAATTCCACGCCGGTGGTTGAATGAATAACGCAAGAATGGATAATCCTTCCGTTGCCCTATTCCACTTGGCCACGGCATCGTCTAGTCCTCCATAAGGGCAAAGTGCCACACCAAATTGTGTCGGCCTTTGCCAAATCCTTTCGGCATTCCTTCATTTTTCTCTGTTTTCATCCAATTTTTGCTGAAAATCAATTTTCCATTTTCAATCCAGTGCAAATTGGCTTCGAATTTTGTTGGCTTTTCTCCCAATTAAAATTCATCCCATTGAAATGTAAAATAAATAAAAACAATTTAATTATTATTTATTATTATTATTTTTTCTCGGATTTTCACCCATTCCCCACCAATTTGCCAGCATCGATTTTTTTGGCTGGCCATTTTTCCCCAGGCAACTCGAAACGATGCCACCCCCTCTCGAATGGAGGCTGAACCCAATAAAGGGAGGGAGGGACATAAAGGCATCCATGGCCAAGTGCCCCTTCCCAACGGCACTCCACCACCATTTTCCAATTCCCCCACCCATTCCCATGGCTCACCTCTCCAAATTCCTTCAATGGCCATATTCCCCCACATTTTTTGTTGGCAATCCACTCCTTTTTCCCTCACAAATCCCCGCTTCTCGGCACTCTCCCCCTCGATTCCATTTCTTTTCCCTCCTCTAAACTCAGGTTTTTTGCCCTTCCATTTCTTCAATATTTGCCGCGAGAATTTACGGCATCGACCGCGCGCCTCAAATTCCCACTTGGCCATTATACAATACACTGATGTGAGGCTAAATAATTGGCCATGTCCATCAACAACAATTGTCATTCATTCCATCATTTCTTCCCATTTTCATAATAAAGTTATTTAGGCTATATCCGGCTAATCCAAATGAATATTTTAATTATATTTTAAGAAATTTGAATCCATCAAATTCACCCAAATGCCACCTTCATTTTATAGATTTGGCCAAACCAATGATGGATTTCACTTTGATGCGTACACCCTTTTGGGCCATTTTTGATAATATAAAAGGGGGGTTAGGCTGTCGGCATTCCCTTAGAAAAGGCGGCCAATTCAATCAAACAAAGCAAATCCAAATCCAATCCCCCTTTTTGTGCCTCCTCCCAAAATGGGTGTGTCTGTGCCCAATTCCCTCCTTTTTTCATATTCTTGGCCATTATAAAATGGTCCAAAATGCCCTTCCTAAATACATAATTTTCCCCATTTTTGGCCCACCCCCCCCTCATTCACTATCATCAATCAATTATTTTAGTCTCCCTTTTTATATGGCCAACTTTGCCTTTTCTCTCTAAAATACCCTCCGGGCAAATCTTTTTCTTCATTCCTTGCCATTTTGCCAAAAGGCGTTTTCTCGGCTTCCGCCGAATGTCGAAAACAAGAATCGTCAAAAAAATTGGCCGCCTCTTCGCCCATTTTCATTTCTTTCCCTGCGGCACTTTTCCTTTCTTTTGTTGGCCATTTTTTTGTCGGCCCAACGGCCCCTCCTGCCTGGATTTATTGGACCCAATTTTAGCGATGGCCAAAATCGACAGAAAATTATTGGACTTTTTTGAGCATTCCAAACTTTGCCATCCATTTTTTGGCAAAAAACCCAAAAATTATTTATTACTTTATTTTTAATTTATTTTCCTAATTTCCCTGGAAATGTATAACATTTCCCTTATTTTTATCTTAAAATGCGCTTAAACCTGGAGAGGAGGAATGGCCAAATTCTAAAAGGGCGGAAATGAAAGGAATAAAAGGGAGGGAGAGGAAAGGCGCAGTCAAATTTTCAATTCGGCCAAATTGCTTTTTTTGTTGTCCTTCGCCCTCACAAATTTATTCAATATTTCCGAATAACTTCGCAACCAAAAATGGTCAAAAATTAATGATTAAAATTCATTTTTTAGAGAATTAAAATATATTCGAGAATGGTCAAAATTGAAGATGACGACATTTTTGAGGAGGAAGAGGAAAAGAAGAAGGGGAAGGGAAAAAGTGGTGGAAGACGAAAAGATGAAGAAGAGGAGGAGGAAGAGGACATTTTTGGGGAGGTAAAATTGAAGGGGGATACGAAATTAGAATTGAATTGTGAATTTATTAGGAGGAAAATATGCCCGATGAAATGCCAATGCAAAAAGAACGGCCAAAACCCATTAAAACTGGTGGAAAGTGGAAAACAAAAGGGGAAAGAGGGAAAGAAAGGCCAAGGCCCAAAATTGGCAAAGGAAAAGGCAGAAAACCAACGATGATTAGCACAACCGAATCGACGACAACCACAACAACAACAAGTGCACCCAAAATTGAACAGTTTGGTGAAGGGGAAGGGATTGGTGAACCAAACAATTCATTCAGAAGCAGCAAAGAATCCATCACCCGATTATTGGCCGATCGAGTGGCCGAAAGAGCAGGAAAACATGCAAATGAAAGTGAGCCAAAATATTCATTGGAATGTGGAATATTCATTCAAATTTAGCACCCGGTTGGATGGTTGCCTTCCTCGGCCTAATCGGAATGGCATTGATCCTTGGATGTGTTTATGCACTGATCAGGAAATTATTCGGGAAGAAAAGGCACGGAGAAAAGAACAAACAAAAAGGAGGAGGAGGATTCGGAGGAATTAAATCATTTTTTGGAGGGAAAGGTGGCGGAGGGTCGACCGAAGCAATTGGCCAAATTCCGGGAATTGGAGGGAATAAAGTTGGCTGAATGAATTAATTTTTGTTTATTTTTGTTTTAAATAGTTTGGAGCGGATATGGAAAATTTGGGTGAGAATATGGAACAAAATGAGAAGGAACAGACTGGCCAAAAGGAGGAAATAAATTTGGGAAGAATTCAATACAAATTGGATTATGATTTCCAACAGGGACAGGTAAAAATTAACTATAAAAACATAATTAAATTGATCATTTGAAGTTGGCGGTTACTGTCATTCAGGCCGAAAATTTGCCGGGAATGGATATGAGTGGGACATCGGTAGAAAAGGGGGAATTGATTTCATTTTAAATTGGATTTAAAATGGACAGGATCCGTATGTGAAATTATATTTGTTACCGGAGAAGAAGAAGAAAGTGGAAACAAAAGTGCACAGAAAAACACTGAATCCGGTGTTCAATGAAACATTCATATTCAAAGTAAATAAAAAGAGAGGAAATGAATGGGACAATTTAATAAATTGATTGAAGGTTCCATTCAATGAATTGCCCAGCAAAACTTTGGTGTTTTCCATCTACGATTTTGACCGATTCAGCAAACATGACCAAATTGGACAAGTGATTTTGCCGCTGGGCAAAATTGATTTGGGCCAAGTGATTGAGGAATGGAAGGACATCCAACCACCGCCGGATGACAAAGAAGCTGTAAAATCACACTTAAATTATTTTTAAAAATAATTTAAAAAATTAAGGAGAAAAATTTGGGCGACATTTGTTTCTCACTTCGATATGTGCCCACTGCGGGTAAATTGACGGTTGTGGTTTTGGAGGCAAAAAATTTAAAGAAAATGGACGTTGGAGGACTTTCAGGTAAAAGTAAATTTGAATTATTTTTATAGTCCTTTCCTTATTCCCGGGACTAAGATTGTTCGGGGCGAGAATGGACCCAAGATTTCGCTTCGGGCCTTCGCCGGGGCCCAAAGAAGGGGATTGGAATTAGTGGGCTAGACTTTATTTAATATATTTTTTATTGTGATGAAAAATGTGATAACAGAATGTCGTAAAAGTGTGGGGAAAGTGAACATTTAGTGGGGAAAAGGAGCTTGTTTATAAATGCGGATTGGGGCAATATTTGATTGAGAGGGTGACAGAGTGATTGCTGATTGGGAAAAAGGTGGGGGTACAGTAGGAAGAATAGGAAAGGCCCTTATTGCATTGTTAGCATTGACATATTTATTTTTGTATTCAAATTTACAGATCCTTATGTGAAAATTGTGCTGATGCAAGGCGGCAAAAGACTTAAAAAGAAGAAAACTGTAAATTTAGAATCCTAAAATTTAATAATATTATTTTTTAGTCAATCAAAAAATGCACATTGAATCCATATTACAACGAATCATTCTCCTTTGAGGTTCCTTTCGAACAAATTCAGGTATCCAATAAATGATTTTGTGTCCATTTATTAATTATTTTGCAGAAAGTTTCATTGCTGATTACAGTTATGGATTATGATAAATTGGGCTCAAATGATGCCATTGGCCGTATTTTATTGGGATGCGCAGCCACGGGGGCCGAATTGCGCCATTGGATGGTTTAATTGAATAAATGAGAATTTAATTGTAAAAATATTCCCCAGGACATGCTGGCTTCCCCCCGTCGTCCAATTGCTCAATGGCACAATCTTCAGCCAATCGAGGATGATGAAAAGCCGAAAGAAAATGGAACGGCGGCGGCAAAAGGCGATTGACCTTGGAGCAAACTTTTATGCCCAATTCCGAATATTTACAATTTTTTGGCATTTTCTCATTACCACAACTTTTTCCTGAAATTGTTTTCATTCCCTTTTAATTTCCATAGAAAATTCCATTACCCTCAAAACCCAGTGCAGATTTACCAATTCCCTATAATTAAATTTTTGTATTTTTTTTATGTATTTTTTACAAATTTTCTAGCAAAAGAAAAAAGCATTTTTTTCTTATTATTCCATTTTGCAATAAATTTTTCTATTCGAAAATTCCAAAATAAAAGGATTTTTAAAAGGGCTTATGTTATGTGTTTTGTATTGGTTGATTTATTTTTTAAATTCTGGAATGATAAAAAAAACATCCCGAGAAAATAAATGCCGATTAAATGGTCTTTTTTCACATTTCAATGGCAATGAACAAAATGAAAAATGTGATTCATCCAATCCAAAATTTCGTCGATCTTCCCCATCCCAAGAAGACCCCATTTTTGGTATTTATTTGCACTGCATGGAATGGGAATGGTGGGCAATATCATCGCCGTCAACAACAAATACTCCTCTTCCGCCCTTTTAGCAAAATACATATTTATGAGGGAAAATCATTGAAAAACTACCACCGATCTTTTACCCTCCGGTAGACTCATTCCAAAAGAAGAATTCTCGACTTCAATTGTATTTAATTTTTGCCAGAGAATTGATTTGATGATGTTCTCCATTTCGATAATTTCCCTATTACTTTTGATGCCGGCAATTGGTGTTGGTGCAATTCGATGTCGATCATGCGAAGGCGACACTTGCAATTATAATTCAATAATCATAAATTGTGATTTTGGCGTCAATTCTTGTATGCGAATTTACAGCACAATCACCGGAAGAAGTTAGTGCGAAATAGGACATTTCTAAATGGACTAAAATTCCATTTGAAAGCTTACAAAGCCGGTTGCCTTTATCCCGTTGAAAATTGTGATCGTACCCGAATAATCAGCGATGAACAAATGCAATGTTATATTTGCAATATCGACAATTGCAATAATATTCAATCGCCTTATCGACCTGACCCTTTTGGGCCTGGAGGAGGTGGACAATGGCCTTATCTGGGGGAGGATAACCGATTCAGGTGGCATAAAACATATTTTGGCGAACATTTTCCGGAAAAGGAAAACACAATTGTAAAACATTTTCAGGAAAGGGTGTAACATTTTCCGGAAAAGAAAAACACTATTGCAAAACATTTTCAGGAAAGGGTGTAAAACATTTTCCGGAAAGGGAAAACACAATTGTAAAACATTTTTTGGTTCCGGAAAGGGAAAACACAATTGTAAAACATTTTCCGGAAAGGGAAAACAATTGTAAAACATTTTCCGGAAAGGGAAAACACAATTGTAAAACATTTTCCGGAAAGGGAAAACACAATTGTAAAACATTTTCCGGAAAGGGAAAAACAATTGTAAAACATTTTCCGGAAAGGGAAAACACAATTGTAAAACATTTTCCGGAAAGGGAAAACACAATTGTAAAACATTTTCCGGAAAGGGAAAAACAATTGTAAAACATTTTCTGGAAAGGGAAAAACAATTGTAAAACATTTTTTGTCGAACATTTTCCGGAAAGGGAAAAAACAATTGTAAAACATTTCTTGGCGAACATTTAAAACACAATTGTAAAACATTTTTTGACGAACATTTAAAACACAATTGTAAAACATTTTTTGGCGAACATTTAAAACACAATTGTAAAACATTTTTTGACGAACATTTAAAACACAATTGTAAAACATTTTTTGACGAACATTCAAAACACAATTGTAAAACATTTTTTGGCGAATATTTTAAAACACAATTGTAAAACATTTTTTGGCGAACATTTTAAAACACAATTGTAAAACATTTTTTGACGAACATTTAAAACACAATTGTAAAACATTTTTTGGCGAATATTTTAAAACACAATTGTAAAACATATTTTGGCGAACATTTTCCGGATGGTTTACCAATGCAATATTATTTCCATTTTAACCAGCAGACCAAACGACGGAGGACGATACGGTGGCTATGGAGGATATTATTGGAATGGAGAAATGGAAAGGAAAAAATGGTGGAATTCAATTTTGTTAATTTTTATTTCATTATCGGCCACAGCATTCTCACTTCAATGAATGATATTTAATTCCAAATTTAACCTAAATAAACCCATTTCCTCTTTATTTTCCTTTGAAAATAATTCGGAATTGATTTAAACATTTTTGAATTTATTTTTTATACGTTTTATATTGAAAAGAATAATCATCATTTAATTAATGGAATAACCAACATTTTTAAAATATTTATACTTATAAAGTGAATAAACCAATTAATTATGCTTATTGTCTGATGAAATTAGAAATATTGGAAAGTAGATTTGGGGGATTTAAGTCAATTGAAAATGGGAATAGAGTCAAAATGAAAAATTTGAAAACTACAAAAGCAAATATAAATGAAATTATTCTTAAATTGGTCAAATTGATCGAATTCGTCAATAATTCTTCCCTTCCAATATTCATTCATTCGACTGTCACAGATTTGGCCAAATTGCGTGGACGATCAACCTAAATTTAAATGAAAAAAGTATTTTCCTCATTTTTTTACATTGAATCCATTCAAATCTGCAACATGATATGCCAAAAGTTGAAGAGGAATGACGGTCAAAATGTTCTGAAGGCAATCCACCGTTTTTGGCACTCGCACAAATGTCCGTACGTCGGCAAGATCGGCCTCGGGCACCGTCTCATCGGCAATCACAATTGGACGACCGCCACGGGCCATCACCTGCTGCATTGCATTCAATGAACGCTAAAAATGAATTTACATTAATTATTTAATTCATTTCGGGTTACTTTATAAACGTGATCATTGCAAATGATCATCACAATGCATTTTGACTCATCCACCATTGCCAATGGCCCATGCTTTAATTCACCACTGAGAATGCCCTCACAATGCATATAGGACAATTCCTTGATTTTGAGGGCACCTTCCATGCATGTCGCAAAATTGTAGCCTCTTCCCATCACCAACACTGACTTCTCGTTGTAAATTTGTTTGGCAATTTCCAACACTTTTTGGTCCAATTCCAGCACAATTTTGATATTTTCTAAATAAAATGGAATATTTTTGAATTATTTTAAAATATTTCTGACCGCTGATTGCATTCAGTCCTTTGATAATTTCCATTCGGCGTCGTTGCAGCGAAATTCGATCATCGCTCATGCTGAGGGCGAACATAACCAATGCCAAAATTTGTGAAGTGTATGCTTTGGTTGAGGCCACGCCAATTTCGGGCCCAGCATTGATATGGACACCACAATGTGTCTCACGGCAAATTGAACTTCCCACCGTATTAGTGATGCCAATTAGGAGTGCGCCACGTGGTTTACAATAACTGAAAAATTAATTAATAAAAAAGAAAATAAAAATAAAAAACAGCCAAAAACTTAAATTAAAAATCACTATCTACCAAAGGGTTTGAACCCAGACTCCTCTTGCCTCAAAGCTAGAAACATACCAATGCATTAAAAGTCATGTCCTTCTTCTCCCGTGACTTATGGTCATAACTCATAAGGGAATGTAAGGGAAATTAAAGTGTGCATATAACTCTCTCAACTCTCATGCAGGTGAGAATTAAATTTTAAAAATAATAGGACCAAAAATTTCAAAAATTGGTTCAATACGAAAAAAGTTACAGGTACCAAAGGGGATTTATCTAACTTTTACTAATATACTAGAATTAAATACAAACCGAAGTGCCATCAAAGTGTCCGCAGTTTCGCCGCTTTGGCTGATGAAGAAGCAAACATCATCGCGGAAAATGGGCGTTTGGCGATCCAAAAAGTCACTGGCCAATTCCACCACGACCGGCAATTCGGTCAATTCCTCCATTAATTGGCGACAGGCCACGGCCGAATTGTATGAAGTGCCGCAGGCAATCATAATCAATCGACGGCAGCGGCGAATATCATTCATATATTCCTTTTAAATTAACATTAAGTATTTATTTCACTAAATAATTTACCTTAATTCCTCCAAGCACAATTTTGCCCCCATCTTCATGGACTCTTCCCCTCATTGTGTTCACCACGGATTCGGGTTGTTCATAAATTTCCTTTTGCATAAATGATTTGAAATCGCCGCGCATTATTTGTTGTAATTCCATTGTCAAACGTTGAACCTAAACATGTCAATATTTATTGTATTGTTCACAAAATTACTTCTCGTGTCTGTTCAGTCGGCGGTCCATCATCTTCTCGTTTGATTCGATGAATTGACAGGGAACCATCCTCCACAAAGGCCACATCATCATCCTCCAAAAAGATGACTTGGCGTGTATGCTCAATGATGGCACTGGCATCGGACGCGACAAAATATTCCACTTCCCAATTTGTGGTGTCAAATGGACGAATGCTGACCGCTCCTTGTGAATCCTTTCGGCCAGGTTTGCGAGCAGTCGAAGTTACAATTGATTCTGAAACAAAATTAATTAAATTTATAATTAATAATGTTTTCGGGTAACCTTGAGGGAATCCATTGAATGAACGCAATGAATTGTTGAACACATCCGGAGCACCACCATTCGCATAGATGGCCGTTGGTGTATTCAATGCTGTACTATCGATGGTGTCATCAAAATTCACAATGGCAGAATGATGAGGGGCCGTGGTGGTTGAGGGAAATCGATAATTGGCTGAAAATTACAAATTTTAATTAATCTCAAATTATCCCAAATGGCTTAAAAAGCAGCAAAAAAAAATTTTTTGAAAGCATTTGCGGTTAGCAAAACTAAAATTTCAATAACCATCATTTTGTTGTGGTGGTTGATGATGAGAATTATTGGCATTGGCACCACCCGCCGTGGGTGGCGTCCCACCGATCCTTTTTTTACTCTCATCTCGCCAAATCCAACCATAATCGGAACCGACAAAAACGGTTTCACCATCCGCCGATGGGTTGGCGGTGCTTTTATTTTTGTAGTCTTTGATGTTCACAGCTATTTGGATTGGAAAATATTTTTTATTTTCAATCCCTAATTTTAATCCAATATTCCCAATTTATTATTAAATTACCTTTGCTATAATAAACAGGAAAATGATCGGTGCTTAGCCGTGATTCACTTTTGATGCCCACCAAAAGAGGACTTCCGCGTCGAGTTGCCACCAATTGACCAGGAAAATGACGGCTTTTGAATGCCAACGCAAATGCTCCTTCCTTAAAATAAACAGTCAATATTTATTTTAATTTATTTTATTACCAATTGTTGAATGGTCATTTCGACGAGTTGACGAAAACTGTAATTTGGATGGCGATTGTAGATATGTTGAATTAATTTGGCGATGACCTAAAATAAATATATTTTCATGACATTTAAATTTTTGTTTTTCGACTTCTGTGTCCGTTTCCGATTCGAATTGATGTCCTTTGCGTTCCAAATATCCTTTGATTTCTTTGTAGTTTGTCAAAATGCCATTGTGGACGACAACAAAATCTGCAAATTTATTCATTAATATATTGATTAATGTTTGTCGAACCATTATCATAATTCGATCGCTGAGGATGTGCATTCTCATCGCGCGGTTTGCCATGGGTTGCCCAGCGGGTATGACCTATTCCGCAGTGAACTGTTTTTAAAATGAATTATTTATTTAATGTTTAAGCAAATTTAATTACCGGTATATGATAATTCCATGTCCAATCCTTTGGAGGCTAAAAATGAATAATAAAATGACATCCAATGTGTTTTGTAACCTTTAATATGGTCATCAAGAATGTCCACTTTCCCGGTCTTTCGGAAGACAGCAACATCTGCATGTGGTTGGGTGGGATCATTGCTGCAGTCAATTGCAATTCCTTAAATTGAATTTTTAATATAATTCCATGTGTCAATCCATTGGCTTACCGGCCGAATCATAGCCACGATATTCCATACGGCGAAGTCCTTGAAGCAGAATATCGATTACTTCAGCCCGCTTTTTGGGTGTAAAGAAGTTAAGATAAGCGAAGATTCCACACATTTTTTGAAGCTTTCAATTTAATTTAATGAATGTTGAATGGGATTGTTAGTTTTAAAGCTGATGTAGTCTCTAAAATAAATGATTTTGTATAAATGGAATAAATCAATTCAATTTAGTGGAATGGAATTAAATGATGATGATGAATGAATTTATGGAATTGCATTTTTACGCAAACCACAAATTGACTTCTAAAAATCCATTAAAATACTAATTTTTATTTAATCCACCATCTCTCGTCACTTTTCTTTATTAATTTTTGGGTATGCAATGATGGCATGGCAGGTGATCAATCAAGGAAAAACCAAGGAAATGGAATGGAGCAGTGTTGGGCTCAACACTTGCATTCCTTATATATGCCCTCCCTTTTACTTAAATTAGGAAAGATCAAAGTCGAACATTCCATATTTCTTTTAATCATAAATAAAACATATATAGATTTACTATCAATTCAATATTAAATCAAAACTAAATCACAGTCACAGCTAATAAAAGCATAATAAAATTCATATGTAAATATAATTATTTTTCAACATTTTTTAAATATAATTTTTGGGATTTCAATCACCAAATAATATCAATAAATTTGTATGTGATTTTTAATGTTTTTTTTTGGAAGAGTATATCCAGGTTTAAAATGGTAAAAGGAAAGAAAACACAAAAACAAAAAAAAAGACAAATCCAACAATATAATGAGGGCGGAGGGGGAATGGGGAAGAATGGTTAAATAAATTTGGACATCCTGATTGATGAAAAATCATTTAATCTCGTTTCTTCCAAGCGTCCAATGATGCTCCGCCAGGTCCGTATGAAATGACCAGAAGTAGACCGCCAATAACGGAGAGTGTTTGGAAGAAATCATATTTCATAAAGTCCCGATAAAAGCGATCTGACGGGATCATCCACCAGCAATTAAGCCACAGATTCAGTGCAAATAACCAGAATGAGAGGAACATGGCAGAGAGCTGAAATTGAGAAAATATTAATTTTTAAGAAAAACACTTTACCTTTGTTTTGTAACCAATTGTGACCAAAACCATCAAAACGACGCCAACCGAGAGTTCAACCTTAACAGTAGAGGAATTAATTAATATATAATTAATGAAAAATTTACAATTTTGAAGAAAGACAAGTCAAAATGGATCAGTGATCTAAATTTGATTTAATTTTGATAATTTAATTCATTTTGTAAAACTCACATGAACATTAAGACGATAAGGATGCGACCAGCCAGGATCATATAGGATTTTGGTTTGTTCTCATCATCCATTTGTGGAACACCGGCAAAAAGTGATTTTCGCTCTTCCAAAGTTTCAGTATAAAGGAGAACAAGACCGCCAAATACTGCCAGATTTCTGGAATTGTAAATAATTTAAACATAACAAAAAAAAAAAAAATAAATAAATGAACCTTGCCAAGAATTTTAAGTCCCAAATGATATGATAAGCAAATGTTTGCACGACCACCACACCAGCAAGAATGGAGCAAGCAATTCCAACATATTTGCGAATCATGACCATTATGACTGGGATAAGTTGACCAAGGAAATTGAAAATCACAAAAAGTGAGGCAAGAAACCATCCGCAAGACCAGGATTCCTAAATTTAGTGGATTATTTTCGTATTTAAATTTATATATTAACATTTTATTGGATTATAATTTTTAATGAACCTGCATGAATTCGCGCTGATCATTCCATTGTATCCACATACGAAAACCGTCTTCAATGAAGGTGGAAACGAGAAAAAGTCTGGCCAAATGAGGAAGCACTTTCTTGGTATGGCGCAAAATCTATTTGGGGAATTTTAATTATAAATAATAATTGATCATGATGTTATGATTTTGAATTATAAAACTCAAAATATTAAATTGGTAAAAATTTACATTGTCTGCATAATCTTCTGCCACCCCCAACATTTCTTTCTGGCCGCCAACACGAAACTGGTTCATTTTTAATTTCAATAAATTTTATACGAAATGGCACCAAATTTTTATTTTTTCAAAGTAAAATCTGCAAAAAATATTTTATGTTAAATAATCAGTTATATCTTATAATTAATCCTAATAATTATGATTGGCCAAATTTTATGGCCATAAAAAATGAATGCTACTTATTTTTATTATAGTGTCACAAAAATAAGTGCAGCAGTGTGAGTGAGGAGTATAGAATAAATAGTATAAGCAATAAAAAATGTGTAATAATGAATTTAAAAACCGGTAATTAAGCGACAATTTTTGTGGTAGTTTGATGTGTCTGTCTTGTTTGTTGCAATGAAATTGTTTGTTTTGGATGGAGGAAAGAGGAAATTTTGGTGACAGCTGGGTAGAATTTACAATTTATCTAATTATCAAAAAAGAATAAAGAATTGTCATTAAAATAACATTTTAATTTTAATTCGGCTGTCACTATTTTTATTTTTAATTTCAATCCATTTTTTCGCTCATCAACATTTTATTTATCATTATTACCTTTTTTTTGTATTCGCTCGTTTATTATTCAGACTGCAAATATTGATTCGTCATGAATGACAATTGGTCCTTCTTATTAGCCTCGCTCGGCCAGTCGAGACTCGAGAGTCGAGAATCGAGAGTGAGACTCGGGAATGAACAAGATTTTAGACTGGGACAGCTTTATTGCCAACAGCTATGCATTTAAAAAATTTAAAATATATTTATTCCGTATTTCATATTGGATGAAGATAGATGGAGTAGATTACCTATTTCTTCTAAAGTGGCCCGTGACTACTATTTTTCAAAGAAAATTCATATCTTTTACTCTTTTTAACCTTAAAATTCAAAAAAGAGGGCTATTATTAGAGAGAGGATGGCAATAAGAACCACATAGACAGTAGATGAAATACAATAGAATAGAATTAGAACATATTGAAATGGAACCCACAGCCTCTGGGAAAATCAACTCAACGGATCATTCCAAAATCCAAATTTTCTCCCACTTCCGAATTATCATTTACACAAATTTAATTAGAAATTATGGACATTATTAATATGTTATCTAGTCAATTTCTCCACCACCTTCACTTTCATCTTCTTCACTTGCTGATTTTTCGAAAAAACTATATTGTTGAACATGTCCTCCATAGCGACATTCAAAACGCCATTTGTCAGTCTTCGAAAAGTCGAATTCCGTCTTAATTTAAGAAAGTGTAATTAGTTGGATTCGAACTCATTCATAACTCACAATCAATGATGTTCCGAACAATGGGATGGGGACTTTAACCGCACTCAAATCCATTTCCACATTAGGCAAGCAAAGTTCATGAACGCTACGCCATTGTTCAGCGGCATATTCACGAGGGCAACAAAGGTCCTTTATAAAAGGAAATAATCAGAATCCTTTATTCCAATTAAATTTTCACATCACTATCCACAAAATTGTCGAAACAGCATCGTGAAAAATGATCACCGACTCCCGTTTCTGCTTGTCTTTCATCAGAACAGCATGTCAATTTAGCCTATATAATAGATGTTGAGGAATTAAGTATGAATATGAATAATGCCTGCAAAAAGCGTTGAATGCAGCATAATTGTGTGGTCATATTTGAGCATTTTCCATGAATGCATTGGTCCGTAAAGAGAATACGGCCTCGACAACATCTGTGCACTTCATTTGGGCGTAGTTGTGTTTGCTGATAAGGAAATCAAAATGTTCCATAAAAGAATACATAATTAGGATTAGGACCTGTTGGAAACAACTCTCATCTGAGAATCCGGTGCATGGAAGTTCGAAACCGAAATTTTTATCCTGCTGTTGCATTGAAGGAGTTGTTGGTGCTGTCTGTTTCGTTGGCCGTGGAATTTGCAACTTGAAAATTCCAAATTTCAATTCTAATATCGGACACTGATACCATCGAAGGCGTTTCCGTTGTCCACTCATCATCATATCCGTAATAGTCATTTTCACTTCCTTCTGGATAAAGTGGGGCTGCTCCCTCAGTAGGTGCCATCATTTGCTGGGGTTTGAATCCAACATTTGAAGGGGGAATTTGTGGTGAATTCAACACTATTTATAAATTGAAATGCAATTTTACATAAATTTCATTTTTACTTCTTGTTGTTGGTTGTTCGGCACCAGATGGAATTGATATTTGTCTTTGTTGTTGTTGTGGGGACGGTGCCCTTTGTTGGTGCCGAATTCGATTGTTATTATTAGCCTGACTCAATCCAAACCGATACCGATCCCCGTATGGATCCTGAAACACAAAAAACTTGTAAATTGGTAACTTTTCTAAATGCCAATATATTTGCATAATGAACTGGGGCTGGCTGTTGAATTTGGCGTATATTCTGCGGATTTTGTTGAACATTTTGTATGGGTTGGTTTTGTTGTGGCTGTTGAGGATGGAATGAAGCAGGAGCAGTTGGAGATGGAAAATGCTTTAAAAATTTGTATTAAATTCTGATAATGAGTATTTTCAATCCAATTCCACTTAAGACCCTTCGAATTACATTTTTACTAGTATTATTAGATTATTATTCGAAAATAAAAAATAATCCAAAAAAATGAACTATTCTTGCTTTCACCTGTTGTTGTTGTTGAATTTGTCTTTGCCTTTCTTGTTGTTCGGCCCAATATCTTCGTTGTTGTTCTTCCATAATTTGCCTTTGCCTAAGGCGTTCTTCATGTTCTCTCAAAAGCTTTTCCCTTTCCATTTGTAGTTGTTGAACTCGGGCCAATTCTTCACGTTGCCTTTGCAATTGTTGTTGGGTCATTTGAGTTTGAGACTTGAATGGATGTTTTGATTAAATATGAATATTTTCCAATGAATACATTCAAATTTTGATGATTTTGAGGATTATTTTCATCGCGAGGATGTGGTTGCGATGATGATTGTGCCTGTTGTTGTGGAGGATAAGAATGAACTGCGACTGAATCCTGCCGATTCTGTTCTCGACCACCGTAAGGAAGACGTTGCTGATATTTGGAAGACTTAATTTTAAAACTTTTACATTCAATTTTTGTCCATGAATAACCTCCCTTTGTCGATTATTGTTGTAATTGCTTCCAACGGCTCTTTGTTCAACAAAAGCCAACTTTTTAATGGAAAAAAAGAGTATATCCAACACATAGGGCAAATTTATACCCATTGTTTTATTATAAAATAATATTCACCTGTTTTTGTGCACCATCTTTTGGTGAACCAATTTCCGTTGAAAATGATGTCATCAGCCCTGTATTCACAACTATCATCTTTATATATTTATATATGTATTTTATACTCATATCCCTTTCAATTCTTACGGGTGTTTTTGAGATTGCTTTTTTGTATTCCATTTGAACATTTTTATTTTTCTATTAGGAAATTTGATTTGTTTAATATAAAAGGTCAAACATTTTTCGTGGGAATTGGTGGATGAAGCGAAGGCCATTTTGGCAATGGTTTTGCCGGGTCATATTCACAAAGTCCACATGGTTGGGCCGTTAGAGCAGATTTAAGGGATTCTGAAGTAGAGGAATAGGACGGTGGTGACATTTGATTGGATGGCGATAATTTCGAAGTGTGCCGAGAACAACTGAATGGAATTATTTACATTTACTTATATTGTTTTTTATCAAATTTTATGATCCGTTGACTTTTATTTTAGAATTCAGCGATTCAGAATCCTTAACGAAAAAAACGTTTCTTCTCACCGATCAAATATGAATTGATCCAAATGAGTTGCGTTGAACCATTTCCAAATTGGCGAAACTATAAAAATATGAATTTTCCCTGCGGCTTTTTCCCACTTTCGTTTTCATGTTCAAATCGAATCCGTGGAAAACGCCAAGCAAAGGCTCGCAATTCAGAAGGCGATTCATTCTTCGGGGAAATAGCAAGGACACGAATTGAAGAAAAATGATCATGGAGAGAATCCAATCTTTCAAAAAAGACAGAATAACAAATTTTGAGGGGTATTTTACCTTCTAAATGCGAGTTCACATTCTGGATTGCATTTTTTCAAGGATATAAAGGTCAACAAAAGAACCCTAAACAATGGATTATGATCAAAGCGAATTTATTCCATACCTTCCCTTATAATCCCTGATTAATTCCCGGCCATTCAATGGCCATTCTTGGGCTTCTTTGCATTTCTCAGGGGCCAAATATTCCGCCTTTCCACCGATTCGGATCAAAAGTAAAAGGGAATAAAAATAAATTGTTAATATGGATTTTTGCATTTCATATTCTGCTGCTGATTGACGTTTAGAAAGCTAGAATTCGATGATCTAATCAGTTCAACGTTGTTCAATTAAATGAAATTGGCAAATTTATTTTTGGCAAAATCATGGGATAAAAGAATTGCGAAGAAATGTCAACATAAATCTCCTCTATCTTTTTCTCTTGTTTTTAGGATTTGATAGCCGACGGATTAGTCGATTGGATTGATCAAAGCCAAATTGTCAAAAGTCAATCAAAACCCCTTTTTCTTTACTTTAACATAAAAATTCATTTGTGGGGCAAAAGATAAACCGACAACAGCAGGGATTTTGAATGAAAAAGGGGGGATTGAGGAGCAGTTGTTTAGAAATGGTAGAGTGAAATGAACTTGATATAATCAAAAGAAGAGGATCAAATTTGAGGTTTAAAATTATGAAAAATGTGCAGATTTATGGAAAACAAAGAATTTAATTTAAAAAAAAAACAATTTTTTTTTGTTCTAATGTTCTTTTTCCCTTCCCTCTAAGTAATAAATGGAATGGACAATGGATGGTTTAATTTTTAACTTAGTTTTTTCAACAATAGATTATAGCTTTAATATTTTACTCTCACTCAAAATATATGAAATAACAAGGAAATATTATAAAAAATACAAACAAATATTAATCGGAATATATTTTCACAAGTTTATGAACGCATTTTCCATTTGATTCCAATTTTCAAATCCATGGCGGAACAATTGGAGTAGGATTTTGCAAATAGCTCATAACCTGAAATTCAATTCTTTGAAATTATTTTTTAATAAAAAAACCAACAACGGCAGAGATGCTTAGCATGAATGAAGAAACAATTTGTTTTGTGTCATCCGATGCACGGACATTGGCAAAAGAAACACATGAACAGAATAGAGCAATCCAAGAGCACCATTTTAGCTTGAATAAATTAGGTGAGAATTGAGATAAATGTTTAAGAAAATAAAAACAAACTTTCATCATTAAACCCATCATTGAAAAAATCATTCCAAGCACATTCATGTATTCTGGTATTGAGTCTTCCGCAGACAATGGCGGCAATGTATTCGGGTCCGCAGGCTTATAACGAATTAATTTGTTTGGTCGACGAACATCACCATTGCTGATCATTTTTTTTTTCCAAATTTAATAATAATAATAAGGCAAAATTAAATCTAAAAAATGAACTAAATTTTTATTTTTATACATTTTTTTTATAAATGATGATGATATACAAAAAGCCAATTAATGAGAAAATGAAAAAATCCATATGCCTTTAAGGCAAAAAATTAAAATTCTACTAAATAATTTGCACTATTCGATGTTTTGTTTAAAGCTTTAAGCTTTAAAGCTTAAATATTTTAAATTATTTTCATTTTAAAATAATAATTCGGAGAAAATAATTTTTTTAATGCAAGTGTTAAATCGAAATCCGGAAATGGATGAAGAACGTACACCAATTGTTTCGATTGTCATTATTGCAGACAAAAATCGTTGCCCGCCCAACTTTGTTCCAGTAAATTTAATAAATATATTTATTTTTTAATTAATTGAATTATCAAGATTGTGAAGGCATATGATGATGGAAGTGATGCAGATTTATGGAAAGATGGTTTCGGATTTGGAATATTCAATCGAACAGTTCGCTATTTGGCCATTAGCCGTCATATTGCAGAAACGGTTTATTAATCGGGCAATAAAAATTCCAAACAATTTTTTAATTCAAGCACGGTCCATTGGAAGTGCTCATTGATTTGGCTGTAATTTCCGAGCGCGAGGCAATCCCATCCAATTTCATTTGCCTTGATTATACAATCGATTCGAGTTTGTTTAAATTTTAATAAAGAATTTTCAAAAAAAAAGTTTAGAGGAAAAGGCACTCAAGAAAAAATATTTATGTGCACGTTTTGCACCCCGAAGTGATTGTGTGGATGCAGTGAGCAATATTTTAATATTGGCAAAGCAGAAAAGACCGCCAAAAGGATATTCACAAGCCGGGTTTGTTCAATATAATTTAAATAAATATTATTAATTTTTAATTCCAGCGAAATAGATGGAATGGTCATTTGCCATAAAATTAGCACAATTCCTGAAAATTATGGAAATAGTCGCCTCACGCACAGTCAATCTACTGAATTGGAGTAATCCATCAATTCAAATCCAAGTTTAATTTCATTTTAAGTCGATTGGGTAATGCTCCTTTGCATGGTCCTGTCAGTGGCATTGGCCCAAATTCACATCTCTATCCGAATGTGAATCGCCATTCCACCAGTGATCTCGATAAAATGGGCCAATTTTCCAAAGTATTTATCGATTGATTAATTTTCTCAAAGGAATTTTCATATTTTTCAGCCCGAAAAAAGTCCAATCCCTGGAGGCGCTGGAAAAATCATTGATCGGATTCCCTTCCAATTGAGTCCACTTTTTTCCATTGCATGTACCGGAAAAGATTTGGTAAAAATGAGCAAATGAATTAATAAACTTTAATATTCTAGATTTCTTCACTTCCTCCAATTCCGGATATTCGAGCATTAAATGCAAAATATGTATATAATTCCAGGCTGGAAATGTCCATTACTTCGCCGCCTTTGACGCCAACTTCGCCGCCTCCTTTTTAAATTGTTTCAAAAATTATTGGAGAACCCAAATTTGCAAATATAAAAAATGGATTATTCTATTTAATATTTTGTCGCCATTTTAATTTTATTTGATCATCTTATTTTTTATTATGTTATGACTTAAATTTGTGCATAAATTTGACCATACATTTTAATCAATTACAATCCTTTCGGAAAATGTTTTACAATTACAATCTTTCCGGAAAATGTTTTACAATCCTTCCGGTAAATGTTTTACAATCGTTCCGGAAAATGTTTTACAATCCTTCCGAAAAATGTTTTACAATCCTTCCGGAAAATGTTTTACAATCCTTCCGGAAAATGTTTTACAATCCTTCCGGAAAATGTTTTACAATCCTTCCGGAAAATGTTTTACAATCCTTCCGGTAAATGTTTTACAATCGTTCCGGAAAACAATCCTACCGAAAAATGTTTTACAATCCTTCCGGAAAATGTTTTACAATACTTCCGGAAAATGTTTTACAATCGTTCCGGAAAATGTTTTACAATCCTTCCGGAAAATGTTTTACAATCCTTCCGGTAAATGTTTTACAATCGTTCCGGAAAATGTTTTACAATCGTTCCGGAAAATGTTTTACAATCCTTCCGGTAAATGTTTTACAATCGTTCCGGAAAATGTTTTACAATCCTTCCGAAAAATGTTTTACAATCCTTCCGGAAAATGTTTTACAATCCTTCCGCAAAATGTTTTACAATACTTCCGGAAAATGTTTTACAATCCTTCCGGAAAATGTTTTACAATCCTTCCGCAAAATGTTTTACAATTACAATCCTTTTACAAATTCTCAATAACAAATCAGGGGCCTTATGCTCGTCTTTGGGTTAAATGCTAAACTCGGGTTAAATGGCACAAACCCGAGTTAAAAAATTAAATCGCGATGCTCGTCTTCGGGTTAAAAAGGCGGGTTTATTTCTAACCCGAGTTTATTTAACTCGTGTTTAAGGCATATTTAACCCGTGTTTATTCCTTTTAACCCGAGTTTATTTTCATTTCTCATGCTCGTTAAACCCGAGTTAAAATTGATAAAGGGAAAATAAACCCAGGGTCGGAGCTGGGTTAAGGAAAAGGTTAACGTTTGATAGTGTAAAATAAAATATGTATTATATATCATTCGATTCCTCTCTTCGAGCTGAGTCTTAACCTATAAAAATTTTTTGAAAATATTGCAATAAAAAAAAGTTATGGCCTAAAGAATAATTAACGACTGCTAACCCGGGTTAAGTTAACCAAAGGAGCCATTCATTTTCCCTTCTTTTATTAACCGGGGTTAAGCAAACTCAGGTTAAAGACGAGCATAGAGATTTAATGCGGAAATAAACCTTAGTTAAATAAACCCGGGTTTAGCCCCTAAACACGGGTTAAATTAACCAAAAGACGAACATAAGGCCCCAGAATTACAATTACAAATAGCAATTAATTTTATTTAAAATTCAACAATAATTCGTAAAAATTTATTCCAGAAAAATGAATGGAAAGGAATTATTTGCCTTCTAAAACTTCTTAAGCCCAATTATTTTTGTTGACTTTGTGTGCCTTTTGTGTTTTAATTGGATGATCCCTGTCGACTCCATTGACCAAAGAATGACCTCCAAAAAAAGTTTTCTTTCACAAAATTCTTCCGACATTTTCTGAAAAAAAGTCGCCAATTCGGCTAATCCTATTTGACAACAAATTGAGGATAAAATCCACAGTAGACGATGACTAATGATTACAAGGGTAATTGTTGAATTTGTACATTTCAATTTGTATATTTCAATCATTTATCAATCCATTTCTCCTTCCTCCCCCCACCTCACGATGACCTTTTTTGGCACTGCTAATCCAATTGAATCGGACAATTTGGACTGCAATTTCTACCGACCTTCCATTCTGTTGGGGCATTTATGGCGGCTTTGGCACAAAAAAGGTGCGCACAAAAGTGCCGAACAAAAATTGCTCTCCATGGAAAGAGGAATAAATAAAAGGGGCACAAATGAATGGATGGATTGGTGTGAAGTGGGAAGAAATGGAATGGAGTTGGTTGGATGGGATGATGCCCATTCAAAAATGTGTCTAAATGAGTATTGGCTATTGGATGTAAATAAATAAAATGAATATTCCACATTTTTTTTTATTTCATTTAAAGCATTTGGAAAAGGATACAAATGTATGCACACAATTTTCGAGATCAATTTCATTAATTTTCATTCCCCTTTGCTTTCCAAATATATATCCCATTATTATTCTCATTTTCCACCATTATTCCTCTCTCCATTTTGATTTGGTCCAGTGGAAGAAGCGGCGGCGGCTGCAGCCGCAGCAGCACTGTAAAATGGGAATAGCATTGCGGCAGCCGCACATTGAATGGAAGGTGGAATTGAAGGATGGACTGGAATATGGGGGAAGCTTGTTTTTTTTTTTAAATATTTTTTGGAAAATTGGTTGAAAATGGGAAATGATGATTGTTAGGTTATATATGTCTGTCAATGCCATTAATTCCAAAGGCCTTTTCTATTCGTCTTACTGTACCCCCACTTTTTGCCTAATCAATCTGCTGCTGACACTCTCTTCAATCAAATATTGCCCCAATCCATATTTATAAACCAGCCCCTTTTCCTCCTCAATGGTCCTTCTTGGTGTTCATTTTATTATTAATATATTTTCGCCCAATTGATAAATAATAATAATATAAATTTGATTCGCTTCTAATTCTAATCCCTATCCCATTCATAGCCTAGGCCCAATTCTCGCCCTAAACAACTTTAACCCTAGATTAGAATGTCCCCATCCCTATCCCCTTTATAAATAACCCACCAATTTGTTGTGCCTGATTTTTTCCGTTCAAAAATTCCATCCCATTTCCGTAATGGCCATCAACTTCTTCAATCATTTCCTCTCCATTTGCCAATTCTGAATTCACTGAACTTGGATTGCCGATTACCATTGGCGATTCTTGCCCATCGCTCCCATTTTGTTGTTCATTTTGTTCCTCAATATTGGCACCTCCTTCTTTTCGTCCTATTTTCTTCTGAATTTTATTAAATAATTTTTTGGTTTATTTATTTGCTATATTAATTCATAATTTTCCTATTTTCACATAGAAAGAATTTATTTGGATTACGGTAGCCAATATTTTTCAGCCTCTTTTGGAATTTTCCTTTGGCCGATTAAAAAGGGTGAATGAATGAATTAGGAATTGGATGTAAATAAATTTAAATTTTATTAATTAATTTTTGCCTGTTTCATTCGCCTGTTTTGGAACCATGTTTTGACCTTTAAAATTAAAATAATTAAAATGAATTTTGAATGTTTTTGTTGCCTGCGTTTCACTCAAATTCAATGATCCAGCAAGATCGATTCGTTCGGGGGTGGATAAATATTTTTGATTGTTAAATCGTTGTTCCAAACCTAAATAAATATTTAATACTAATTAATTATTTTGTACTTTTTCCATTTATTTTACCCTGTAATTGGTGATCCGAAAATACGGTGCGTGCTTTTCTGCGCCGATAGGATTTGCTTGACCCGGGAAGACCGTCTGCATTGCCTTTTTGGCCATTTCCCTTTAAAATTCATTGAAATTTAATCCAATTTTTAGTCTGCCAAAAACATTTTGGACGGCCGCAGCTGCGGCGGCCATGGCTGCAGCCAGCCGAAGGGTCAAACTCTCATTTTGGTGATGTTGAAGGAGAAATCGATGAACGGACCAATCGGCGGAGGGCGGATGATGAAAATCCAATTGGGGATGGACAGCCGATGGAGGAATTGAAAGTGCTGGGGGCAAAATGAGAGAAGGGTTTGGTCGCAAATATTCAGAAGAAACAATTGAAGGCTGAAAAAAGTGAATCATCTGAATCCAAATAAAATCCAAACCATTCCTTCTTGTGATGAATGCACAATTTGCCGTTGTTTTGCCAAATTTTCCCTCATTAATTTATTTTGGCCATTCATTCCTTCTTCTTTTGCACTTTTTCCTCCTCTTTCCCCCTCAAAATCGTTGTTATTCTCACTTTCACCGTTTGCAAGCAGTGAAAAGACCGAAAATTTTTTCGTCTTTGTTTCAATCGCGTTTTTGTCGTTTTCTTCTCTTTTCGGCTTCATTTCTTCCTCATTTTTGCCATTTTGCCCTGAGGCAATTTGGCCCAATGAATTGGCATAATAGAAATAATTGTCCATCTAAAAAACAAATTTGTGGAATAAATTTACGGTGTGGATTATATTCAGCAAATTGTGGTGAACTTGAATTCCTCCAACCAAATATTCCACATATTATTCTGAGTGTATCAATTTTTGTTCCACCACTTCTCCGCCTTATTAGCCCATTTCAAGCATATTTGGATGTATGGATTTGGATGAAAGGAGGAAAAGAGGAAAGAAAATGGGATGAATAGGTTGGATTTGATTGGATTGGATTGGATGGGGAGGGGGAAAGTGGGCGGGCGCAAAGCCCATTTTCGACTGGTCATTTGCCCATCATCCTTTGATGCTGATGGATGGAAGGATTATGGTAATTGGAAGGGACAGCCACGGACAAAAATGAATGTGGCTGCTACTTTTGGGATTAGCACTCAAAACTTCTTCATTAAAGGATTCATCATATCATTTATATTTAGGATTGATATCAATATAAAAGTGGCATAAAGAATGATTAGAAATTGAAGTAATGGCCAATATGAATTATGAAGTGCAAATTTATTTTTTCACTGCGAATTTCAACAATAATTAAATATTTTGTTGGCCTTTTCATTTTATGAATTGCGATTGAATGAATGCGAATTATATTGGGTTGGGGGGGGATGAATGTCATTGTATTGGCTCCTTTTTCTCCTCCTTTTGCCACAATCCCCTCCCCTTCAATGCTGGATGGATTAGCCGGGTCAATCCATGTTTTGTCCAATTATAATTTGTAATTATGCGGGCAGAGGCGCTCCAAAATTGGGTCGCCCAAAATGCACCAATCCCGATGAACATCCTTTGAGTGAAGGGAATTTGGTTTGATGGATATACTGTAACCAAAATTGAGGGAAGGAAATTGGCAAAAACGGAAGAGCGGCGAGCAAAAATGTTGGATAGGCAGCCAATTTGTGATTATTGGCACATTCCCCTTTGTATTACAAAGATAATTTGGGCTACCGAACCAATTAAAAATTGGGTAAAAAATATTTTGAAAAAGTGGCCGATTTTAATTGATATGAAAAAAAAGACACAATTCCGAGGAAATGCCAAAATTCTTTAAATAAATTTAATTAAATTATCCTTGAAATATTTATTCCAAATTTCCAAGGTCATTCCCATCCAATCCAATAATATTTCCGACAATTTTAAAATAATATTTTGGTGGGCACACGGCACACGCCCCTGCTGAGGTGTCCAAAATGAATTGGGCAAACAAAACAAATACAAAAATAATAATAGAAATAAAGGATTGGGTAATTAAGTGAATTATGCAATAATTCCCCTCTCCTTCAGCGTTCAGCCAAAATGAATGGAAAATAAAGAAAAATATTTGAAAATATTCTCAAATTTCCTCTCTCCCTCAAAATTCATTGTTATTTTATTAATTAGAATTGGTCACCCACTCTCCTCTTTTTTAATTGTAATCAAATTATTGAACAATTCGAATATATTATTTTATTTAAAATACAATATAATTAAAAAGACAACAAAAATGGATGAGAATCAAAAGGGGGCAAAATAGGTGCGCACCAAAAATGAGGGGAATTTATTTATTTTTTGATCCAATTAAATATAATAGCTCATCAATCATCATAAATAATATTAAAATGTCTTTCTGGCAATAATTCCCTTCCCAATTGAGTCAAATTGTTGTTTTGTCACCCAAATCTTGCGGAATGTGTCCAGCGATGCCAGAATGGATCCTCCAATCCATGTGGAATATATTCGCTCTTGAGGGGCCAAAATGCGCACTTTCACATCTTTTGGGGCCAATCGTTTCATCTAAAATTGAATAAAAAGTTGGAATAACATTATAAAGGGGATTTTCAATTTCCGTGCACGGACCCTTTTTTCGTGTATAAAAATTAAAAAAAAAAAACAAATATAAATTTGATATGAACAATTACTAATTTTGATCAGAAAATCCTTCGCCTACTTAATAAAGTAATAAAAAAATTATTTGCATTTGGCAGGATTCGAACTCATGGCTTCATCGACCATCCTCCCTAACGCTTCACCATTTGGGCTAAAGGGTTCCCACCCAAATTTTGATAAAAATATTTAATCCAAAAATTAAAAAAGGTAAAAATTGCTATCGCAAGATACAGAAAAAAGTTTGGCCCGTGCACGGAAAACGGATTCGCTCTATAGAATTAATACCCCGAGGGGATGGATGTGATACCTCGGTTAAAAGTCGATCGCCAAATCCTTGGAACATTGTCGATCCTCCACTCAAAACAATATTTTGATAGAGCGTTTTGCGCAAATCCACGTCACATTTCTGCAAAAAATGAATATGTAATTTAAACAAAATATTTCCCCAATAAACCCACAAAAATGGCATTTGCCACGCATTGGGCAGCACCGTCGCATTCTTCACCGATCAAATCCGGCCGGAAAAGGATTTCGGGCGCCCGATAATGGGCGGCGCCAATTTCAATTTTGGAACCATCCGGCATTGGGTGGATTACCTAAAAATTAAAATATTAATAAATTGATAATTTAAATTTGGAAAGCATTCACAATTAAAGGAAATAAAGGGAAATTTAGCAGAGAATAAATTTTAGCTTATAAATAAAAATGGCAGCATTTTTAGATGGAAAGGCGTGAAATTAAATGGGAAAGCCACTAAACAAAAAGTAAAAATATATTTTTGGCTGATGATGGCTACCCACATTGTTATTATGGCCAACTACGCTTTGCAAATAGGCCGAATGGCTGCCGGCCACCAATTGCTTATGACACAAATAATTTTTGTTAATTTTTGGTTTAAAACCCGAAAAAATGCAAAATTTGTAAAACAAACTTTTGATGCCGATTCGGCGCCAGTGTCCTCTTTTAATGGGGCCGATTGAAGACGACAACGCTGCTCCTTGATTTCGCGAACAATTTCGAATTCACTGCTTTTGCTGAATGCATGGCCCTCTTTTCGGAGTAATAATTTCAGGTAGCGAGTCACATCTCGACCGGCAACATCGATGCGTTGAATTCTGAAAATTTTAAATTATTAAAGAAAGTGATTTTGGCTATTTACTTTTTAATATTAAAAATAGGGTTGGGTTGGAATTTGGAAATGTCTAAACTGGATGAATGAATTTTTGACACAGAAATAAACTTAGCTTTAAATAAATTAATTAATTGAATAATAAATAAAAGGAATACCCTTGTTCAATGGCAAATCCTTCATAAATTGGCACAACATGAGTGACACCATCGCCCGAATCCAAAACAACCCCGGTGGTTCGACCGGATGAATAAAGGCTCAAAACTGCCTAAACCATAAATAATTAAATATATTTTTCAAATCAAAAGGAAAACCTGAATTTGAATATACAAAGCGGGGACATTGAATGTCTCGAAGAATATTTCGGCTGCTTTTTCTCGATTAGTCTGTGGATTTATGGGTGCCTCGGTCAGAAGGACCGGATGTTCATTTGGTTCGGATCTAAGTTGGTCACTGCTGTAAATATATTGCCAAATTCGTTCCATGTCATTCCAATCCGTCACAATTCCATGTTCCATTGGATATTTTAGGGCAAGAAGTCCTCTGTATTCTTGTGCTTTTGGTCCTTGAAATTAAAATTATTTATCCATTTTATTTTAAAAAAATTAACCAATGAAACAATCGCCTTCCAATGCACCGGCCATTACTCTTGTGTGTTTTGGTCGGCCAACAAAATTGCCGAAAACACATTTTGGTGCCTGTTCACCGGCAAATCCAGCTTTGATTACTCCAGAACCATTGTCAATGACCACCGGTTGATTTGCAATGACCGCATCGAAACCGGTAGAAGAGCTCATTTATTATATTGTTTGACGATGAATTTGTAGAGGCAATTTAATTCGAATTATCTTTGGAATAAAGTATAATGATTTCGAATAATTTAAAGTAAATTATGCGGGTGGAATTTAGTAGGTCTAATTATATTGGAAATATTCCAATTTTTGCAAAATCATTTGCATTGATTTTGTCTAATCGGAAATATTTTATGATTTTGTCATTTTCTTCTAGTGTGGTTTCATTTAAAAAAAACCAATCAAACCAATTTCTCATTATTATCAAATTTAAACCAAAAACCAATAAAATTTAGTGTGTTGGAAAAACACTTAAACATTATAAAAAACATAATAAAATGAATGATTTTATTTAAAATAATATTGAAATATATGAATAATTTTTATTCAATAATTGAATCAATTTTATTCATCAAAGCAATGTTCCTCGTTTTTCCTTCCTCGGTTTGCTTTGTTCTGCTATTGTTGGTGAAATATCATCGCCCATCATTCTCTTCCGGATCATTCCTTTTCGTTTCATTGCTTCCTCCACAATTTTGGCATTCATTGCGTAACTTTCGCTCAATTCTCTGGCTTCAACCTCTTCTTCGTCCTCGCCCACAGTGCTCACAGTCACCGAACCAACTTTGCCTTTAAATAATATAAATTTAAAACAATTTAATCAGAAATAATTTACCTTGATTTCGAACATGTTTTGTCAGTGTGACTCGTTGTGCCCTCTCCTCCTCATTTTTATCTGTTATTCCGCCAATTTCACTTGCCGAGAGGAGAGCATTTTCGAAAATAAACATTATTTGAAGATTGAATGGATGTTGGTAGAATATTGGCACAGCACATTTTCGGCAATTTCTTAAAATTAAATGATTCATTTTTAAAATAATGTGGGCAACAAACTTTCTGTATTGTTGTTCCAATCCTTCGGGTCTACGAATATAAACCGTGTCGCCATTATCAAAGAACGTTTTTGCCACTGTCCATTTCGGGTCAATCACTCTGGCTCCATCCCTTTTCCGCAATGGCATTCGAATGATGGCCGTGTCCGAAATGAGTGCCATTTGACCACAATGACAATAATAACTAAATGAATTTATTATTAAATTAATAAGAATTAAATTAAAATCACAAACGTAATCAATGGTTTGATGAACACTTCTTCCCGGTCTTCCTCCAGCTCTGTTTTTCCTTCACCTTGTCTGGGGTCATCGTCAACTAAAATATTCCATTTTTGCTTGTTAAAATTAATTGTTTTTGATTTATTTAATAAATAATTGGAGAAGAAATAAACAAACCATGCTCCACCCCAATTGGGTCTTCATCAATGATCGCAGTCATTTTCGATTCTGCCGGAATAATTTAATAAGAAATAAAAGCATAAAGAAATAAAATTTGGCTATTTCAACCATTATAAAATAAAATCAATGAATGTAATGTTTATATTTTACCGATGCGATAAAAGACAAATTAATAATAATGTCATGATGAAAATGGGCCTTTTTATTTATTTAGATAAAATCCATAAAATATCGAAAAAGCAAAAAAAAATGAATTGTAATTTTATTCTTTTCTTCCTCATCTCTTCTAATAATTTCCATCGATTCAGTCCGTCTTCTTGTCTCCATCCTGGGTTGCCTAAATTAATAAATGTTAAATATTATTTATAATTATAATTCCTTTAATTTTTGTTTTGTTTAAGCTAATTTCTACTTCCAATCATTGTTCTCTTGTGATTTTCAGTATGGTATTTATGCTTATTTTTAATTTTGCAACATTCGGCATGAGTCTGAAACCATCGAAAAATGCTTCAAATCTCGGCTTTGTTGCATTTTTATTCCCAAAATTCAATAATCAATTGAGCAAACCTCAAGTTGACGCATTCGCTCAGTGACTCGCTCATATTCCTCTTGCAAATTCTCAGATTGGCTCCTCATTGCATCGCGATCAGCCTCGGCCTTTTTGAGTTTTTGTTGTGCTTCCTTCAGTTCATTTCGCAATTTCTTTTCTGCTTCACTTTCCTTTCCATCATCCTATTTAGGCATTTGGATTGGTTTTATTTTTAGTATTTTGGTTGAATAAACCTTTTCGATCAGATTCTGTGCGGCTTTTCCGGCTCCTTCGGCTTGTTTCATTGCTGCTTCGGCGGCCAATTCCAAATATGCACAGCGGGCAAGAAGAGTAACAATTCGACTAATAACCCTGCAAAATTAAATTATTTTTAAATATCAAATTTTAATTTACAGTGCCAAAAGGAGGGAGAATCCGCTGATGTAGAGATTTCGCTGTGCTCTAAAAAGAATTAAAAATAAATGCAAATTTCTTTAATAAACCTGAAGAGTCTCATATGAATGACAGCATCGGCGTCAGCCCGGGCTGGAACATCCTTTGTCAAATCAATATGGCTGTATTTGTGCACCTCACGAGTGGCATCTTTTTTGTAATTTTCAGTTTATTTGATTTTCAATTTTATTTCCCCTACTTACCGAAAAACAATAGAAGCAATACAACGACGAAAGCATATGCATAAACATGCGAAAAATTCTTCAGTTTATGGACAATTCTGCTGTTGAAGACTCTCTTCCACCTGCAATTTTAGAATTCTTTTTACTAATAATCAAAATTAATTTCTTACATAGTAGGACGGACCCATGGCAAAAGAAGAACAATCAGCGCTCCAATTTCGGCATAAAGAACAAATGCGATAACTTAATAATAACAAAATTATTTTATTAAAAAGTTTAATAAATTAATACCTGTCCATTGTAATGTCATTTTCACTCAATTTTTAATTTTCGTAATTTTTGTTTTATTCCTTTCCTATAAAAAAATAATTACCTATATTTTTAGAATTCAAGATTGGATTGATCAAAAATTATTGGAGATAAGAGGTGAAGATTGATTTTCCCCTATGGTAGTTAGAATTAATTTACAATACGTGTACTAAAATGTAAACAAAAATGTTGGGGAATGATCTATGAAATTTTATTTTTATTGCCCAATTTGGATCGAAATCCTGATTACTTGTTAGTTTCAATAATTTATACAACAAGAAAAGAAACATGTGATTGATAAAAAAAATATACATCGAAATAATTATATCATTTATGTCATCAAACATTCACATCATTTCATATGTATCATTAATTAGACATCTACATCATTTCTTTCCGGGCTTGTTGGTCTTCTTTTTGCCTTTGAGTCCGGGTCCCTTCTGCTGCAGGTGAAGTTTGGCATCATCGTCCGGTAGAGGGCAGCATGCAGCGCAGCATCTCAATCTCAACTTTTGGCAGCAAGTCAACCGCTCCCTTGTGTAGTGGCTCAATCAAATGTCGGCTTTGTAGAGCTTCAGTGCTGAAAATATAAGGGATTTTTAAATTTATTTTGTGCAATGCAACTCACCCAGCAAGGTCTGTTCTTCTTCTGAAAATGTGGGAATTTATTAGTTTGATCAAAATAATGAAATCTTTATGGACTCACCAGTAGGCGTGGACTCCACATCTGCTTCCGTGTTCTCCGCTGGCTGCTGCTCCACATTCTGTTGTTGATCCGGCTCTTCAGGGTGAACATCCATTGAATTTACTGAAAATAAAAGATTAAATGAAATAACAAAAATCGGATTTTACCTTATCTTCTGCTCAAGGATTATTTGGTGGACGAGATTTGGGGATTTAGAATTGTTGGTAGGAATGTGTATTTTGTGATTTGTGAATGAATGGAATATGTATCTACTTCTTTTATATAGTGTTCGGTTTGAGAATGTAAAAAATATCGTATTCATTCTTAATTCTTAAATTTACGTTCTCTAAATATCGTATCACTCTGGTTGAATAGAGCAATAGAGATATAAAAGCTGGCTATGCGGATTGGTTTGGCATTCAATTTCAATTCATCCAGAAGAAGGAAGGCCGTCTCACCACACCAACTACAACTCCAACTACTCCGTTTCTGCTGCCAATTACATCTCACACACACTCGCGGATACAACAGGGAGCAACAATGGAAAATCGTCGTCTGCAACAAATGGTTAGTTTCAAACAATTACCCGTTTTCTAAACTCCAATAAATTTGTATAATTTTCAGATCATTCCAGCGGACTATTTTCAACCACAGAGGATGTTCTGGAACGGCCGGGCACTCAGGGCGCTGCAAACACAACTCAAATCACTACGCGAAGAACCACTCGAAGGATTCCGGCTCATCATTGACGAAAACAACTTGTTCGAATGGACCGTTGGAATTTATGGGCCGCCAGATTCACTGTATCAAGGAGGCTACTTCAAAGCGGTATGTTTTTTTAAATTGTTTGATCTGATAAACATAGTTTTTATTTTTCAGGAAATCAATTTCCCAATGTTCTTCCCAGATCGACCGCCAGTAATGATCTTCACACCGCCGATCTACCACCCAAACATCTATCCGGTTGGTTTATTTTTATTCTTTGATAATGATTTATAATATTTCCCTGCAATTTCAGAGTGGAAGAGTCTGCATCAGTTTCCTGCATCCGCCCGGGGATGACCCCCAAAGTGGTGAAGTAAGTTATCTGGGACCGGGAAAAACTTTCTTTCATAATGTTTTAATTTTTCAGAGAGCCGATCAACGATGGAACAAGGACCGTGACATGCGACAAATCCTGCTTGCAGTTGTGGCTTTGCTCAGTGAACCGAATCCCGACAGTCCTGCAAATGTCGACGCTGCAGTCAGTTACCGAAGATACAAACGTAAGTTTTAGGGTTTTGGGCAGAAAATTTTGGAAACATAATCATCCCCTTCTCTTTAAGAAACAGGCTCCGCGGACTACCTCAACCGGATCAAACTGGATGTGGAGAAGTCAAAACTGGTGGCGATCAAGGACAATGTGACAGTGCCGCTCACCCGGGAGGAATACCTTGCAACTGGAGCTGCCGGAGGATCCAAGAATAATGCACCTGCTGAGAAGAAAGAACCAGCAAACAAGAAGAAGAAGCAACCCGCCAAGAACCCCGATGAGATTGAATGTAAGTTAGTTGGGATTTGAGTTTCGAAAATCAAATCATAATTTTCCCCATTATTTCAGCGTTTCCTGACAGCTCGAGCTCGGACGACAGTGACGAGGATGGACCATCAACCAGCCAGCAGCAGCAGAATGATGATGATGATGAAGAACTCCAATCGATAAGCTCCTTCTCATTATGATTTTCCTTCCACTTATCCCACCTATGTTGTTGCTTTCTTCCACCATATTCACATATTGTTGTTGTATTATTGTTGTATATTTTTTTCCCAATTGTTTTTTTTTTCTTTTTGATATGATAAAATTTGTGTAATTGATGACTTTGTATTTTCTTATTTTATGATCTTTAATTTGGAAAAATTGAGACAAACTAATAAGTAGTAATTGAAAAGGGCGAAAAGCTAGAATTAAATGGTTTGTCCAGATCCTCAAACCCTTTATCCAATTGATTGATCTCATCAAAAGGCTTTGATTTGTATATGATTTGTTGGGGTTTTGCCAGAAAATACGGTTTTAAACCGTTTAAACCATCCTATGGTTTTTGGATCAAAGTTGATTTAAAATTGGTTAAACCTAAATCCAAAAATTGGTTAAAAACGATGCGTCTCGACGCAATCTCTGTCCAAAGTGACAATGAATGCATTTTTATATCATTTATTTCAAAATAAAATCAAAATATAATTTATTTTTGTTGATCTTCTCGTTCATATTTTTGTTGTTCATTCATCAGTGTTTGAATGGTCCAGTGCGCATTGTTCCAAACTATTGTTGTAAAGTAGTTCGCAGGCGAATTCATCATCCGCCAATGGATGCACTTTTGACTCTTTGCATTCACTAAAATTTATTTTTAAATTTTTTAAAATGATTTTATTCAAACCTAAAATATTTGCCGGATATGCCGGCCACTTTTTTGCTTAATGCCAAATAAAGTGGAGTTTGTGCTCCATCTTGATCAGTTTTCTGAAAAAATTTTAATTCAAAATAAAAAATTAATTAAAATTACCAAAATAAACCAAATTATTGGATGAAATATTCGTCTGATGTATTTTTGGTACCATTCGGCGCGGATTAGGGTGGAATTCACTGCGCCGGGATGACATGAATTTGCAGTAATTTTCGATGCACTGTTATGGCTTCGAATTCGTTTGGTCAATGCGACACAATGCATTACCTAAAATTGATTAGGGCAATAAATAAAAATGAAATAATTTAAATTTACATTTGCCAATTTTGAACGGGCATAAGTCTTAAAAAGACGACTAAAATGTTTTGGAGAGTCGCAAATTTCCGGATCTACGCTGTCCGCTTCCAAATGCAATCGGCTACTGACATTCACAATTCGGCCACCTTCCTCCGATTGTTCCAATTTTGGCAATAATAATTCAGTCAGGAGGAAATGACCTTTGGAATTAAATTTAATATTTTGTTGATTAAATTTACCCAAATGATTGCTTTGCCATGTGAGTTCATGGCCATCGATTGTCTTCTCAAAATGGGGATAGGCCATTATGCCGGCATTGTTCACGAGAATGTCCAATTTTTGCTCCTCTAAAAATTACAATAAATTTGGATGATTTTGTGTTTTGATGAATGAACCTTTGTTAAATTCTTCAACAAAACGGCGAATTGAAGAGAAGTCAGCCATATCGCAATGTCGCACACACAATCTGGTCATATCGCATCCATACTTAATTTAAATAATAAAATTGGTGAGTAAACTAATAAATAAATTACCCTTGAGAATAATTCTCTTGCTGCCTGATTGCCCTTTGAAACACTTCGGCAAGCCATATATACCTAAAATAAATATCAATTTCTTAAATTTGTTTATTATTTTAATTTACTTTTGTATATCGCAAATTCAGTTCCCGTGCCAATTGTTTCCCAATGCCACTATTCGCTCCTTAATAAAAATATTACAAAATTAATCAATCTTGATTAAAACCTGTTATAATTGCCACTTTGCCGCGTGCACTGACCTTTTCCCTGAATTGTGTGCCTTTGATCCATTGTCGAAGAGCATAAAACAAAATGAATACGAAAATGGCAATGCAAGTTAATGTGAGCATATCCGGCATCCAACCACTCTCTTCTTCCGACATTTGTGCGGCTAAATATTTTAATTTAAATTAATTAAATTTAATTTCAATTAAAACCTCCTCTTTTGATTAGATATTTGTATTTTTCTCCGCCAATTGCTTTCTTCAAATATAAACTTTCCGCCTTCAACACGGATAATTCTCTGGCCAACAAATCGATCAAAGTTCTGGCGTATTGAGGAATTTGTTCGTCCGCAAGCAACTGGCCAATTTGCTCTTCCAATGAATCTTTTGGTTCGGCGGAATTACCCGTTTTGAAATCTAAAATTTATTTAACAAAAATTAAAAATAATTAAATTATAAATAAATATTGAATGACATTGAAAAAAAATCAATGCTTTTAAATTTTTTGAATGCATTTTATTTTATCATCCATCCTATTAATTTTTGCATATCATTTAAATTATTTTTGGTAATGTTGTTATTGAAAAAAAAGAAAGATGAAGAAGAGAAGTCATGTTTGAAAGACAATATTTAAATATAATGGAATAAAATGATGACAGATAATTGATGAAATAAATGAAAAGGAATGGTTAGCCAAAAGTGAATAAATAAATAATAAATGATTCATCCATCATTTAAATGCAATTTTGTTGTTGTTGTTCTTATCAGAGCACTTCATTGGAAAAGGCCAAAAGTTCTTCTCTTCCGGTTAAATCCAATTCCATTTTTTCTGGGTCAACAATGCCAAGGACAATCTAAATCATAAAAACAAATTTTTAAAATTATTATTTGGATTTGGATTACTTTTGCCAAATTGCGAATCTCCAGGTCCGCATCACCCACTGCAATTTCTTCAAGTCGATTTCGTACAATTCGGCCGAATGGTCGATTTTGGAATTGATTGAGTTGGGCAATATGGCAAAAATATTGGCGGACATTGGCAATCGCTGCAAAAAATATTTATTAATTCCATTAATAATAAATAACTAACAATCTTTGGAAATGGCAATGACGTCGTCAGTGAAGAAATGACAAAATTGATCATCATCCAAAAAATTCCACTTAACCAGCAAATGAATTACCCGACCAAAGCTATAAAAAATATATGATTAAAAAGTAAATAAATCGACGACCTTTGTTTTCGGCGCCAATCTCGACTATGCCAAAAACCAATTCGAATTTCGGCGATTAATTGCTTTGTCATTGGCATTTCTCCGCCGTACCATTCCTCATTGATGAATGCGGCCAACACGGTTGCCAACATTTCAATTCCATTCAACCTCACCTCGGCAATGCGATCTAAAATATAAAATTATTAAATCAAAAATAAATGCTAACCGGCAGAAAATGCCAAAGCAAATGGGCAAATGAAATTGTTGACCGAATTTATTGGGAACAGTTCGACCATCCTAACCAATTGTTCCGCAAATTCCGCCCGTTGCCTCCAAGAACGACTGCCCCCATCCAAAGTGACCAATTGGGACAATTCCGGCAACAATGATTCCTGGTTTTCTTTTGAAAGAATCTGTAAAAAGGATGTATTAATAATTTAAAAAAATTGCTTACAGAAATAAAGTCGGCCAATTGTTTGAGGGCCGCGCATTGCACTTCGGGTTTTTCCCTCATGAATCGTTGAAAAACTGGGAATAATTTTGCGTCAGATTGTTTTGTTCCCAAAAGTTTGGCTAAAGGTGCAAGGCAACCGGCCAAAATTTCACGAAATGGTGAAGTGTCTCGCTAAAATTATTTATTTTTTTTTTAATTTATTAAAAAATAATTCACTAACGATTTTGAGAATTGGAATTTGAAATGGATCGGCGATGTATCTGTTCCAAACAAAATTAAAAATTTAATAAATTAAATTTTTTGGACACCAAAGTTTTAATCGGCCAACCCATTCTGGCCCTCCCCCCTTTAATAATTTCAAATCTTTCGTTCCCTTTCAATTTAGCAGTGACAAAGGACAAGCAGCGGCCAATGGACCCAATTTTGTGTGCACTTTGACCTCCATCTATCCAACAACGACAACTCTGGCTGCCCCTCTGCCCCAATCCATGTGCCTGGCCGATGCCGATGCTCCCTCACCCCTTTTTGGCTGCCCTCTCTGCCAATGCTCTCTCCCTTCCAATGTGCCTGCCCTTGCCCATCATGTTCAATGGAGGAAAATGGATAAAAGAAGGAAGAAGAAGACCAATCCCTGTCATTCGACTCATTTTAACAAGCTCACACCAATTTTTGTGCTCTGTTTTTGCTCTTTAAAAATTTTCAACTCAATTTATTCAATAAAATTAAAATAAAAGAGTAAAAATAAAACAATAAAAAAGCATTTGTATTGAAAATTACAAAAGGTAAAATCAAATAATCCCTCGTCGTTCTTTCTCGTCGGCCATTTCCTCATCCGATTCACCCTCCAAATTTTCTTCCGCCCGAAAATTCACCAAAGGAGCCGTGTGAACGGACCAAATCCAATCCATTCCAAATCCTTAGCCACCCTCTAGATTTCTCCCGCCCGAAATCCACTGAAAGAGCCGTGTGGAAAGGACAAAGATTAAGAGTCTGGTAACTCTACCATCACTGAGTTAACCAGCCAATTTTATCAATAACCTTTTCATTCAAATAAATTTTCTTTTCCATTTTATCAATTCAATTTTTTGGCACCAATTTTGCCATCGATTTCGAATTACATTATAAGCCTTTTGCAACCAAATTTGCAATTTAAATTTTAACTTATTAGAAATAAACAGCATTAAATTGAATTTCATAACCAAACTTACTTTTGTTCACCATCAAAACAAACCTTGGAGCAACCATTATTGCCCATTATTGCAAATAAATTGATTGATTTATTAATTAGAAATTGATAATTAACCTTGAAAATGTCTGCCATTATTCGTGCACAATTAGAAAAGGATTTGCTGGCCGGCATTGAAAAGTCAGCAGAAGCCGACCAAGCCCTAGAAAATAATGATTACAATAAATTGACAAAACTAGGGGAAATCATTTCACGATTAATATTTTCTATTCAAACTTTATTGAACCAATGGACAGATGTGCTTACCAAATTAGCACCAGATCAACGGCCAGCCGAGGAGGCACTCTTTGCCGCATTTCAAACCAAGGATAAAAAACCAATTGAAATGATTCATGAGTTGACGGGTACAAGAGTAGAGATTAAATTAAAATTAGAAAATCGGGAAAGGGAACCGATAATTCGCGAACAAAGTGAATCTACTAATTCCAATGGGGTTAAAACTGTTCCCTATCAGCTCCCAATTTTGTCAATAACCCCCTTTGATGGCACCTATTCAAGTTGGCCCACTTTCGCACAGGCCTTCAAGGATGGCATAGATAATCACCCCCACCTTTCAGGGGGCCAAAAATTAAATTATTTGAATTCACTATTGAGGGGCCCTGCTAAAATCATGCTTGAAGGGTACACCCTAACCGATGATAATTACATCCACGCATGGGAAGCTTTAGAAAACCGCTATGGGGACAACCGAAGAAGGTCCACCGAACTACAGCAGGAATTCATGAAATTACTACCTGCCCAAAATAATTCACGAAGTTTAAGAAATTTATTGGAGTCGGTCGAAAGGATCTCCCGGCAGCTAAATAATTTAGGAGTTGACTTGGATGAAAGTCCTTTTGTCCTCACTTCATTTAAAGAAAAATTACCAATCGAGATCCGCCTTAAATTACGGGAAAAAGAGATTGAATCCTTTTATGACTGGACTTTCAAAGATTGGCGCCTATCCTTAGGCAAGATTGTTACTATTCTGGAATCTGAACAAGGTCCACAAAATTTCTCTTCTTCATCATCCAATTTTAAACGCTCCCATCCCCTACCTATAGAGGGGCCTAGTCCTAATAAGAAACCATATATTGTATCTAGCCCTGAGCCTTCTATTTTTTCAAGTCCACCATCAGGACACGAATTGATCCCATACCAACAAAGGGTAGTTCCGGCAACTAAAGCCAACCAAAAGGTAGTTTCTGGGAACGCACAATCTCCCACCAACATAGAAATTTGTTCTTTATGTTCCAAAAATGGGCACAAACCATCCGCCTGCACAATATATTATACACCCGCTCTTAGAAAGAAGCGCTTAGAAAACCAAAATAGGTGCACCAATTGTGCCATATACGGGCATACTCTATCACAATGCCAATCACCAAAACGGTGCCACCATTGTAAAGCACGCCACCATCCCCTAATTTGTACTGAAAGAAAATCAGCCACAACCACCCCTAATAACTCAAATTTTCCCTCAATATCTCTGACTCAAGTGGAAAAACCATCCGGGGAACCGGTTCAATCCCCGGAAGAAAATGATGAAAACAAATCGGACGATTCTTGAGTAAATGTTGTTTCTTTATTCAATATGTATAGATATATTTTTTTCTTTCTCGCGAACCTTTTATCTCGCAAAACATAATTTTCATAATATATTTTAAGCCAAAAATTAGTAAAATTGATTAAAATAATCTTCCAAAAAATTAAAAAATAAAAAGGGAAACCTATTAAATTCCCAACATTATCTTCTTTGGAACCCTTGTCCCGACCAATAATTTAAATTAAAATTTTCTGCCTTCGATTTCTGCCCTTCCGAAATCCGCATTCCTCGAAATCTACCTTCCCCGATTTCTGCCTTCTCCGAAATCTGCCTTCCCCGATTTCTGCCTTCTCCGAAATCTGCCTTCCCCGATTTCTGCCTTCCCCGAAATCTGCCTTCCCCGATTTCTGCCTTCTCCGAAATCTGCCTTCCCCGATTTCTGCCTTCTCCGAAATCTGCCTTCCCCGATTTCTGCCTTCCCGAAATCTGCCTTTTCCAATTTCTGCCTTTTCTGAAATCTTCTCAACCAATTTCTACCTTCCTGAAATTGGTTAATTAGCCCATATTTTCGGCAAACCCGGCTGGCGGGAATTTTTGTTCCAAACAAAATTAAAAATTTAATAAATTAAATTTTTTGGACACCAAAGTTTTAATCGGCCAACCCATTCTGGCCCTCCCCCCTTTAATAATTTCAAATCTTTCGTTCCCTTTCAATTTAGCAGTGACAAAGGACAAGCAGCGGCCAATGGACCCAATTTTGTGTGCACTTTGACCTCCATCTATCCAACAACGACAACTCTGGCTGCCCCTCTGCCCCAATCCATGTGCCTGGCCGATGCCGATGCTCCCTCACCCCTTTTTGGCTGCCCTCTCTGCCAATGCTCTCTCCCTTCCAATGTGCCTGCCCTTGCCCATCATGTTCAATGGAGGAAAATGGATAAAAGAAGGAAGAAGAAGACCAATCCCTGTCATTCGACTCATTTTAACAAGCTCACACCAATTTTTGTGCTCTGTTTTTGCTCTTTAAAAATTTTCAACTCAATTTATTCAATAAAATTAAAATAAAAGAGTAAAAATAAAACAATAAAAAAGCATTTGTATTGAAAATTACAAAAGGTAAAATCAAATAATCCCTCGTCGTTCTTTCTCGTCGGCCATTTCCTCATCCGATTCACCCTCCAAATTTTCTTCCGCCCGAAAATTCACCAAAGGAGCCGTGTGAACGGACCAAATCCAATCCATTCCAAATCCTTAGCCACCCTCTAGATTTCTCCCGCCCGAAATCCACTGAAAGAGCCGTGTGGAAAGGACAGTATCCAATGAATTGGGTCAAGAATTCTTCGCTGACTTTGATATTGGGAATATTCGTTAAGATTGTTGCAAGTATGTGGAAAATGCCAATAATTATGCCATCTTTATCGGAACAATCGCGGAAAAGACCCATCATTCCTTCATAACCGGCACAATCAAATTCCTCGGCCTTCATTTCCGCATTTGATTCATTCTTAAAATATGAGGATTAATTTAATAATTTATTTTAATTTACTTCATATTTGTTGCAAAAATCACGTAAATAAGTTGGTTGTTGTTGTTGTAGTTCCGCTTTGGCCCGCTGAATTGCCATTAACCGCTCATATCGATTTACTTTGTCATCGGCCTCATTCAAATAGAAGAGAAGACCCGGAATTATTGTATTTTGGATTACTAAAATAATGTAATAAATATTTAAAATTCGTAGCAAAAAACCTTTCTTTTTGAGTAATTTTTGGTCAATAAGCTGTTCAATGGTTTCCAGTGCCGATTTTTGATATTCATTTCTTTTTAACAGCATTTCCATTAATTGTCCCGGAATACGCTTGTTAAATTCCCTGTATTGTTCTTTGTTTTCTGGCAATTTTAAAACTTTGGCAATTTCGGGGATATGTTTGCACGTTGTTCGAATTATATCTTCATGGAAAAATTGAGTAAATTAAGCAAATTATTTTAATTTTCTAAACCTGGCTTCTCATCCGTCAAAAACTTTTCTATATGTTCAAAGAATTTTGTCCAACAATAAGGTCCTTCAAAATAGTTGGGCACATAAACAAGTAAATTTGCAGCGGATTCGCTAATTTTAATGAATGATGGTGATTTAATAAAGGAAAATATTACCGTCTGGAGGGATCAATTGATTCGGAATAATTGAGCCATATATCAAAACTAAAATTGCCAACAAGTCCTCGTGTGCTCGAAATTCCAACTTGAATTTCCGAAATACCAACAGGAATTTCTGGCAGCTCGATAAAACTTGCATTCGTGTTTTCCTGCCAAAGTGGCTGAAAACGTCGCAGAAAATGCAAGTTTGTGAAAGATGAACACTAAAATTGAATAAATTCATTTTTTTTTATTTTTAGAATATACCAAAGGATTTGATGATGTTGATGTATTAAGAGATGTTTTGCACAAGATTGCCCTATTGCTTCCATTCATGATGCTAAAAATTGGATCATCATCCCAATTTTCTTCATCTGTTCCAAAATCATTGTCACTTTCGACGCCCGATTCCTGTCCATTTTCTTGTGCATTTTCGAATTGAACAAATGCGTTGTCTTCACGATTTTTAGAATTTTGGAATTCATTCTGATCATCGAATTCTGATTTTATATTGCATTGTTTTTGGAATAAATCGTTGTTATATTTTGATTCCATTATTATTCTATAAAAATCAACAAATATAAAAGTACAAATTTTAAAATTTAATTTAAACTCATGGGAATGTTTTAATGATATGAATAATGATACCTAATTTAATTGGTAACCCAGTCCAGCAGATTCCATTCCAACATGGGGAATGGGGTTTTAATTTTTTTGTTAAATTTTTTAATTAAATTTTTTATGAATAGGGATTGGAACGAGAGTGAGTTGATGAGTCTACTATTTATTGTCAAACTAATAAAAGTCTGACTTGTTGTTTTGGTTAGCTTTGAAAATCTTAATTATTTTTGGGTTTTGGCTTATTATTCTTTCATGCGAAAAAAATGATTAAAAAATAATTAGGCTGTTAGATATGATGGATTATTTTATAAATGATGATGATGATGATTGATTGATTGATTTGACTTGATTGATTATAATTTATAAAACATTTTCTTTTCTGGAAGGATTGTAATTGTAAAACATTTTCCGGAAATGTAATTGTATAAAACATTTTGCGGAAGGATTGTAATTGTAAAACATTTTCCGGAATTGTAATTGTAAAACATTTTGCGGAAGGATTATAATTGTAAAACATTTTGCGGAATTGTAATTGTAAAACATTTTCCGGAATTGAAATTGTAAAACATTTTCCGGAATTGTAATTGTAAAACATTTTCCGGAAGGATTGTAATTGTAAAACATTTTCCGGAAGGATTGTAATTGTAAAACATTTTCCGGAATTGTAATTGTAAAACATTTTCCGGAATTGTAATTGTAAAACATTTTCCGGAATTGTAATTGTAAAACATTTTCCGGAATTGTAATTGTAAAACATTTTCCGGAAGGATTGTAATTGTAAAACATTTTCCGGAAGGATTGTAATTGTAAAACATTTTCCGGAAGGATTGTAATTGTAAAACATTTTCCGGAAGGATTGTAATTGTAAAACATTTTGCGGAATTGTAATTGTAAAACATTTTCCGGAATTGTAATTGTAAAACATTTTCCGGAATTGTAATTGTAAAACATTTTCCGGAATTGTAATTGTAAAACATTTTCCGCAATGATTGTAAAACATTTTGCGGAATTGTAATTGTAAAACATTTTCCGGAATTGTAATTGTAAAACATTTTCCGGAAGGATTGTAATTGTAAAACATTTTCCGGAAGGATTGTAATTGTAAAACATTTTCCGCAATGATTGTAAAACATTTTCCGGAATTGTAATTGTAAAACATTTTCCGGAATTGTAATTGTAAAACATTTTGCGGAAGGATTGTAATTGTAAAACATTTTCCGGAAGATTGAAATTGTAAAACATTTTTCTGAAGGATTGTACAAATAATTATTTTCAATGTCTTTTCCTTCGTTTGATTCGATTCTTCAAAATTGAATGCGACCGAAATTTAACATGTCGGCCATTTAATGGCTGCAACGGGCGCATATAACCACCGCCTTTGATGGATAGTCCATTAGGGCCGTGTAATCTACGAAGCAAATTAAGCTAAAAATATGGAAAACTTTATTTTAATTTCTTTGAACAAATTTCCAATCCACTTGTCCCATTGAAATCAGAACAGGGTTGGCCATAATTGTCCAGACAACTGCCTCTTCACATTCTGGCGTTGTTAATGAACCATTATACCGAAAGAAATCATTTAATGTTTTCGGCAAATGAATTCCTGGAGAATAATCAACGAGTGTTGTTATTTGATATAAAAAAATCATTTTTCAATTTTCCCATCAAAATTCATATTATCGTCACTACCTTTATCCAATACCATTTCCAATGCATTCTCCAATTTGGCCATTGCTTTGCTCGGATTCTTTCCATCATTTGCAATTTGATAGAAAACGCCTACGGCAGCAATTCCATTTGAATGTTTGAGTGCTTCATCAAATTCAAATCCTTCACGAATATGCACAAAATGAACCTTGAAATTGAAGCAGAATCGGGGTGGCAATGCCAATTGCCAGTAATGTCTTAAAGGGCCTTGCCCATTCATCCTACTGTACCCCCACTTTTTGCCCAATCAATTTTCTGTCACTCTATCAATCAAATATTGCCCCAATCCACATTAATAAACCAGCCCTTTTTCCTCCAAATGGTCTTTTTGGTATTCACTTTATATATATATAATCGCTTTTGACTTTTTCACTTAAAAAACTCCAGAGGTTTTTCTAGGGATTTTTAGGTTTTGGGACTTGCACATTCTAGGGGCAACTTTTCAGCGCGCATTCAGGAAAACTATACGTTTTTTGATTGGGGTTTGGGTTTGGGCCGAAACCGGTTCAAAAACCGGTTTGTCCTGGTAAAACTTTTTTCCAGGGGCCTAAATCAAAAATCGGCTCGGTTAAATACCTAAGTTGGAGTGTTAGACATTTGAAAAATAGAAAATATTTTTATTTCTTTTGCGCAAAGAAATAGTAAAAAATAATATGGACCTGTTTGCCGATTCATCGTTTCCTTCTCTGCGCATTTCTTCGATTGATTTTGGTTGATGAAATGAAAGACGGACCAATAGAATAGAAAGAAAAACTTATTTTGGACAAATTCATTCCCAATTATTAATCACCAATGAACAATACCAGCAGCAATGTCAATTTTAGTGCAATTTTGTTGCCATCCTCCAAATTATCCAAAAATATTTCATCCAACAATTCTTCCAATTCAAATAGTAGCATTATTCCCCAATGCTCATCAGAAAATTTGACCCCTTGGACCACTGTTTTGGCCCTTTCTTTGCTCTATTTTATTGCACTTTTTTGGTTTTGTAAACGTAAAAATAATTTAAATTATCATAAATGGATGAGCCTTTTTAAATTTTTAAGATGGTAAAAATGTTTGCCATCCAACACCCGATTCCATTCATCCGTATATTTCACGACTCAAATATTTAAAGAGAGGTTGAAAAAAAATTATAAAAATTAAGACACTGATATTTAAGCATTGAACCATTTGTTGGTCGATGATATGTATGAAAAAGAAAATAATAAAAAAATAATAATTATTAAAGAAATATTGAATTGACTGATATCAAATTGGGCCAAGGGGCCGTTGGCTTCATTTTTAAAGGAGTAAATAATTTGGGGGAGAATCTGAAAATTATTTTTATTAAGTATGTTGTGGCCAAATCTCAAACTCGGTTCAAGCAAAAAGTTTTCGCCGCTGTAAAAGTAAGAAAAAGGGAAATCAAAGAAAATAAAATTTTAAAAAGATGAGCTATCCAATGCCCCAAAAGAGTATTGGCCTTTTGGAGGAAGCAGCCCGAATGGCCCGATTAAATCATCCAAATATTGTCAAAATTATTGCCGTCAGCAAACTGTGGGTGAACAGTGGAATATTTTTGAATAAATTGCCTTTAATTCCACAGTTCTTTCACCGCTTTTCGGCCAATGCTCGCAATTGAATGGTTGCCCGGCGGAAGTTTAGCCGAGTTTTTCCGTGAAGAAATTCGGGCAAATACTTGAAATTATTAATTTTAAATAAATAATTAATAAAAGAGAAAGGATGAACGGGAACAGACTCGAGTTTTTGTGAAGGATATTGTACACATCAGCCAAATTGGAAATGCCCTCAAGTAAAATTTGATGAATTAGAATGGAATTAAAATTCAAAAAAGATATTTGCATGAAAGCAGAGATATTCAGGGAAATGAATTCACTCATGGAGATGTGGCAGCCAGGAATATTTTACTGACAAACAGAAATTTAAGCATGTCAGATTGTTTATTTTTAATTGATAAAATATTCAAATTAATTAATAAATTAAATGTAAATTAGTCTATTTCAGTTGTGTCGCAAAATTGGGTGATTTTGGACTGCCAATTGATTTTGGCCCCCGTTTACCAATTCCATGGCTTCCGCCCGAAATTGTTTGTTCCCTTGATCGACAAAACACAAAACATAGACCGGAAAGTGACGTTTGGTAGGCCCAAAATGGCTTCATTCAATTCTATTTCATTAAGGATGTTTGGTGTTCTCTGCTGGGAATCGGCTACTCTTGGCGCCGAACCCCATTATCAGAGAACATTCGACGAAATTTGCATGGCATTCCAACAAAGCAACCATGGATTGCCCCTTCCCCAAAATTGTCCACAAGAATAGTTTCAATCACTGATTATTTCCCAATAATCACATTTATTTCAGTGCGGATTTTGTGGAAGATTGTCTTTCTGAACAGCATCGAAGGCCCCGATTTGCGGGCCCAGTCGATGCCCCTTCATCTGCCCTTTTCCGATTATCTGTTTTGCAGGATGTTTTTCGGCATTCCCGAGGCAAATATTTACCAAAAATGAATTCGCATTAATCAAAATGACTTTTCAGCCCGTTTTCGAATGGTCCAAAATGTTTCAAATTGCACTTGTGCCCAACATCGATGCAATGTTCCAATGCCAATGTTCTCATTTCGATAAATTCATTTTTGTTATTCCCGCATTTTTAGCCAATAATATTTTTAATTTTAATCATTTCTCCATTTTCTCCATAAATTACCCCTCACCCTTTACCCCCTTCATTTTCATTCATCTATGCAAGGCAAAAAGAAGGCCAAAAAGGCAATTTGTTGGCAATTTGTCAAAGAAATGGATGCTTCCCCTTCCCCCCACTGATGCCATTTGGCCTCTGATTAAAGGGTTAAAAAATGAATGTGAAAAAGAGGAATGAAAATGGCTGTAAGGGAAGAGAATAATCCTCCAAAACCGTTTTCATATTTTAAAACAAATTCATCCCTCAAGCTTTTTATTGTCCTTCGGAATCAGATGCGCACTTCCCAACTTTTCAACTCCTTTAACCCCGCAATTATGCGAATGCTTCAAAAGAAAGAGGAATTGTATTGGATATATGGGGGAGGGAACTTTTATCCAATTCAATCCAAAAAGGATGTTGTCGGAAATTATTTGTAAGGGGAAAAGAGGTGGGCAATAACCGTAAAACCATCGCCCAATCCCAAAAGCAGACTTTTTGGGGGATGCCGCCCGAGGGGGAAGAATGCAAAATATTCTGCTGTTTCTGTTGATGCAAAAACATTACTCAATTTGACCCAAAAATGACAAGGGAGGGAAGAAATGATTGTAAAGTGATTGGGTAGGGATATGGAGGAAGGCGGCATATTGGCCAAAACAAAATGGCGAGTAGGTTGTTGGCAACTTGTGGGAATGGAATGAGGAATCAATTACATTTTGGAACCATCATTTCCCATCTAAATTACATATTCTTCCCCAGTTCAGAAATATGCCGATTCCCTCTATCCAAGTAATTTCATAATTTCCCGCAACTTTCCCTCCAACAGAGGCATAAGGACATAATTTGCCAAGAAAATTGGAATAAGGATGGGGGAAGGGGATGAATATGAATAAAGTAATCGGCCAAAATTATTGTCATTTTGCATGTCAACCGAGAAGAATGGAAATGGAGTGAATGGAAAATTGGGAGAAGGCCAAATTAATGGTGGTGGGGGATTAATAAAAATAAGGGCAAAATGGACAAAATGAATGAAAATACAATGATGATTATGAATGGAACAATGTTTTGGGACACCAAATTAAATATTTTAATAAATATTATTAATTTTATTATTAATTTTCAACTTTTTTATCTGCTAATCCAATCTTTTCGTTTCTTCATGAAATTCATTTTGGCTCCTCCATATTCTGCATAATTTAGCCCCCAAATATTCCCTCCTCCTCTTATTCTTTCATCCCAATCCCAAGGCGCCAATTTGTCAAAATCTGTCAAATTATTCGGCCCAATAAGGGGGCCAAATACAATTCCAGATTGGCACACAAAAATTCATCAACAAAGAATGAATTCTCGAATTTTTACCGCATTTTCGCCGATTTCTTTGTCATAATCGTCCCCCGGGAAATTTGCTTAAAAGCCAATGGGAATATAAAAACTGATGGATTGGATTATTCCCCTCAAAGAATGGGCCAATATATTGGGGGGAATAGAGGGATAAATCGGGGGATTTGTATGCATTTTACAAATTGAATGGTGGATACGATGGCATAATTCCATTAAAAAGACAAAAGAAATCTTCAATTGATAATTTAATTTAGTTTAAATCCGGACGGTGCGTTCAATTAAATACATAAAATGGCCTTTATCTATCCCATTTCATTCCCAATATTACCCAACATTTCTGCCCTCCTTCATTTTCTACAGTATTCTCCTTCTTCGGCAAGCTCGCCTTCCTTTCCTTTCCCTCCCTTTGGGGGCGGTCCCTCCCAATAAATGAATGAATGGAAGGGTAATGGGATGGATGAGTGAATTTTGACATCCATCCATTCATTGGCCAATTTCTTCATTATTATCCTCCTCATTTCATTTTCCAATCATTTTTAGCCTATTAATACATAAAATGGCCAACCAAAATCCTCAAATTGGCAATCCAATTGTTCCACCTTCCTCCTTCAGAAATATTGACGCATTGTTGGATCAAAACAAACAGCCAGAGGTGAAGGAATTCATTCAGCCCTAAACCAATAATTTTCCTAGCAATTCTCGGATCGGCCCCAAAATGTCCTTCCTCCATTCTTTCCAACCCCTGCTGATCATCTAAATGCTCTTTTCCCCCTTCCAAATTGCCATTTTGCCCCAATTTTGCCATCCTCTTCAATTCCCTCTTCATCCTCTGCTTCTTGGCACTTTCCAATTCCGTCAATCCTTTTTCGGCCATTTCCTTCACAAAGAATTGGCACCGTCAATGAAAGGTTTGCCTAATTTTCATTGCCTAAATTTCTTTTTCCATTTTCAGCATTCCTGTCGATTCTTCATCCCGAATTGGGTTCCAAAATGGATGGATGATTGGGGAAGAAAATGATCGAGAAATTGGAGCCGAAAAGTTGAAAGATGGCAAAGAGGAAGAAGCCAATGAGGAAAAGGAAGGGACGAGGACAAAAGGGGAAAAAGGAAGGAAATCAAGTGAAGAATATGGCACTACTGCTGGTAATTTAGATATGAATGGTAAAAAAGGGGTAATACAAATTGGCCAAAACAATTATCAAATTAAATTCATTCACTCTTAGTAGGTTGCTTTACAGTAATAGGAAAAATCAAATTTTATGCGTAAAGGAGAGGAAAGAAAGGAGCAGAAGGATCATAAAAATATGGAATGGAAATATTTGAAAATGGAAGGGTAGAAAAAGGGCAGGTGGGCGAAGTAAATTTTGGACTAATTTAATAAATGGAAGTAGGGAAAATAAATGAATTTGCCAATGTTTTTTGGTAATGGAAAATCTGGCAGAAAAATGGAATAATGTTCTGAAAAATTGGTACAAAATAAAGTAAAATTTGATTAAAAATAATAGTTTCAATGGATTATGGGGCAAATGCGGCCGCAATGCGACGATATAGAACGGCTTTCAGCAGAGAACAAATTCGATTGCTTGAGCGGGAATTCAATCGGGAAAATTATGTATCAAAAGTAAATAAATATTTTGTATTTTTGAAGAAATTGAAATAATTGCAGATTCGTCGTGGTGAATTGGCAGCCGAATTGGAGTTGCCAGAGGGCACAATCAAGGTAAATTAATTTTGGAAATGGACTACTGTGATTGAAATATATATTTGTTCATTTAAGGTTTGGTTCCAGAATAGGCGAATGAAGCAAAAAAGGTGCATCCTCTTATTCTATTATGTTGAAACCTAATAAAATGTATAGGCAAAATTTGACGAATATGATGGGATTGGCAGCCGGATGGCCCCAGCTGGAACAATTGCTATTGAATGCTGGCCAATCCACGGCCCCCTCACAATCAGCTATTAATTCTCCTTCCGCATTCATTGCTGAATTTTGGCGCAAATCATCGGCGGCAATTTTTCTCCAACAACGCACAATGGAACAGCAAATTTGGCATCAAGATCAACAACAAAACTTGCCATCAACAAATGTGAATGTCAGCGGTGGAAATGGAGAATTGTGGGTGAAAAAAAAAGAGGAAATGAATGCTTCCTAAAAGGGAATTTGAGCAATTTTGATTTGGTCATTCTTTCAGTTTTCATTCTGGCCAATCAACAAATGGAATGCAAACATTGTCTGGTCAAAATCGATCCGAGGGAAAGTCGTCAATGAATAAATTCCATAATTAAAAAGTATTTTATCTCTTATGTCAATAAAATTATTAATGAACCTAATTTAATGATTTGTCTGTTTAATTTTCGCATTTACCTGATGGAATTCTTCGAGATGGATGGAATTATTCAAATAAAATTTTTCATATAATGCAAAAATGTAAATTTGTTTTGTTTTTTCAAAAAATTCTAAAAATATGTTAATATCAAGAAATAATTGTTTCAGATAGAGGAATTAAAAATAACCATTGATATAGTCCCAAATCATATAGATCTCTTAAATTCGGTAATTTTTATAATTGTATGATTTTATTTTATGTTTTTATTCTGATTTTTCATTTCGGAAAATGTTTTTAATTTGTTCTGATTTCCTTTCCGGAAGATGTTTTGATGTTCTGATTTCCCTTTCCGGAAAATGTTTTGATGTTCAGATTTCCCTTTCCGGAAAATGTATTGTTGTTGTTCTGATTTCAATGTTTTGTTGTTGTTCTGATTTTCAATGTTTTGTTGTTGTTCTGATTTCAATGTTTTGTTGTTGTTCTGATTTGCAATGTTTTGTTGTTGTTCTGATTTTCAATGTTTTGTTGTTGTTCTGATTTTCAATGTTTTGTTGTTGTTCTGATTTTCAATGTTTTGTTGTTGTTCTGATTTCAATGTTTTGTTGTTTTTCTGATTTTCAATGTTTTGTTGTTGTTCTGATTTCAATGTTTTGTTGTTTTTCTGATTTTCAATGTTTTGTTGTTGTTCTGATTTCAATGTTTTGTTGTTGTTCTGATTTTCAATGTTTTGTTGTTGTTCTGATTTTCATTGTTTTGTTGTTTTTCTGATTTCAATGTTTTGTTGTTGTTCTGATTTTCATTGTTTTGTTGTTTTTCTGATTTCAATGTTTTGTTGTTGTTCTGATTTTCAATGTTTTGTTGTTGTTCTGATTTCAATGTTTTGTTGTTGTTCTGATTTCAATGTTTTGTTGTTGTTCTGATTTTCAATGTTTTGTTGTTGTTCTGATTTTCAATGTTTTGTTGTTGTTCTGATTTTCAATGTTTTGTTTTTGTTCTGATTTTCAATGTTTTGTTGTTTTTCTGATTTTCAATGTTTTGTTGTTGTTCTGATTTCAATGTTTTGTTGTTTTTCTGATTTCAATGTTTTGTTGTTGTTCTGATTTTCAATGTTTTGTTGTTGTTCTGATTTTCAATGTTTTGTTGTTTTTCTGATTTCAATGTTTTGTTGTTGTTCTGATTTTCAATGTTTTGTTGTTGTTCTGATTTTCAATGTTTTGTTGTTGTTCTGATTTCAATGTTTTGTTGTTGTTCTGATTTCAATGTTTTGTTGTTGTTTTGATTTTCAATGTTTTGTTGTTGTTCTGATTTCAATGTTTTGTTGTTGTTCTGATTTTCAATGTTTTGTTGTTGTTCTGATTTCAATGTTTTGTTGTTGTTCTGATTTTCAATGTTTTGTTGTTGTTCTGATTTCAATGTTTTGTTGTTGTTCTGATTTCAATGTTTTGTTGTTTTTCTGATTTTCAATGTTTTGTTGTTGTTCTGATTTTCATTGTTTTGTTGTTTTTCTGATTTTCAATGTTTTGTTGTTGTTCTGATTTCAATGTTTTGTTGTTTTTCTGATTTCAATGTTTTGTTGTTGTTCTGATTTTCAATGTTTTGTTGTTGTTCTGATTTTCAATGTTTTGTTGTTGTTCTGATTTCAATGTTTTGTTGTTGTTCTGATTTCAATGTTTTGTTGTTGTTCTGATTTTCAATGTTTTGTTGTTGTTCTGATTTTCAATGTTTTGTTGTTGTTCTGATTTTCAATGTTTTGTTGTTGTTCTGATTTTCAATGTTTTGTTGTTGTTTTGATTTTCAATGTTTTGTTGTTGTTTTGATTTTCAATGTTTTGTTGTTGTTCTGATTTTCAATGTTTTGTTGTTGTTCTGATTTTCAATGTTTTGTTGTTGTTCTGATTTTCAATGTTTTGTTGTTGTTCTGATTTTCAATGTTTTGTTGTTGTTTTGATTTTCAATGTTTTGTTGTTGTTTTGATTTTCAATGTTTTGTTGTTGTTCTGATTTCAATGTTTTGTTGTTGTTCTGATTTTCAATGTTTTGTTGTTGTTCTGATTTCAATGTTTTGTTGTTGTTCTGATTTTCAATGTTTTGTTGTTGTTCTGATTTCAATGTTTTGTTGTTGTTCTGATTTCAATGTTTTGTTGTTTTTCTGATTTTCAATGTTTTGTTGTTGTTCTGATTTTCATTGTTTTGTTGTTTTTCTGATTTTCAATGTTTTGTTGTTGTTTTGATTTTCAATGTTTTGTTGTTGTTTTGATTTTCAATGTTTTGTTGTTGTTCTGATTTTCAATGTTTTGTTGTTGTTCTGATTTTCAATGTTTTGTTGTTGTTTTGATTTTCAATGTTTTGTTGTTGTTTTGATTTTCAATGTTTTGTTGTTGTTCTGATTTTCAATGTTTTGTTGTTGTTCTGATTTTCAATGTTTTGTTGTTGTTCTGATTTTCAATGTTTTGTTGTTGTTCTGATTTTCAATGTTTTGTTTTTGTTCTGATTTTCAATGTTTTGTTGTTTTTCTGATTTTCAATGTTTTGTTGTTGTCCTGATTTCCCTTTCCGGAAAATGTTTTGTTCCTGATTTCCCTTTTGCAATACCGTACTCCTCACTATCAATTATCAAATCTTTGCTTCTCTTATCATATTTATTTTTTAATTCACAATAAAGAAATAGTAATTTTTTGTGTTAAAATTTTTACTACAACTATAATACAGAAATATGCACATTCTTAAATTACCATTACCGTACCATAAACAGTCACTGCCAATTTGAATCTAGGCAATGATTCTGCCTGGAGGAACATCGCCATTTAAACAATTGCTTTTTCTTGCGAGATCGTCAAAGGAATACCCATCAAATTTCCAAAGGGAAATTCAAAGATCCCCTACTTTGCCTCCTTTTAATCCTCCCAAATCCGATTCACCCTCCAATCCATTCCATCCATTTTTGGTCATTATTATTATCTCCATACTCCTCTCAAAATGGGCATTATCGAAATGGTCGATGAATGTGAATGTGAATATGAAGGAGTCGATGGAGATGGGAACAACAAGGTCTTCTCCCACTTTCCCATTCCACTTTGTCTATTCTTATTTTATTACGGAGGAATCGATTGCAGGGAATATATATAGATGGAATATGTACAACTACTAAACATTTCCATCCATTTTATATTACAAATATCCCTCCATAATCTTTCATATCCGAGAAAATCGCAATTTTCATTTCGTTAAGATTTACCTATATCTCGAATCTGATTACCCCTGTGGGTGTATTTTTCAATAGTATCATAAAATCTCCCCAATTAAAGTAAAAAAGGGGCTCTCAATAATTTTTAATTATTATATTAATGGGAAATTTGTTTGATTATGTAGTAATTATTCCCATTTTTCCTTTACAATATGGCGAAAATGCCGGGTTTTATGAAGGAGAATCACCATTCACTTGCATTCAGAAGACATAAACCGATCATCTCTGCTTCACTTTTCCCTATATTTAATATTTCTAATTTAATTTTAATAATGATCCCTTTTACGCTGGAATCCTTTATCCCATGCATTTTATCGACTTCACAATCCATCCATCCGCCACTTTCTCCCAATCCAAATCCGTATCAAATTTCATCTGCTGGCATCATCACCCCCAGCAGTATCCACCATTCCCGCCATTCTCAATCCATTTTATCCTCCACATTTCCTCCAGCCTAAAGTTTCCCCATATTTATCTGCAGCTGCACACATTTTTGCACCCACTTTTGGTTCTTCTGCTCATCATTCATTCATTCGTACATTCCATTATTTTCAAATCCAATTTTCCATTGAATTTACCTATTTGTTTGATTTCAATTGAATATTTTCGTGTTCCAATTTCCCTTATATAGCCAATATTCTTCACCCATTTCCCCCAATAATAATTCCATTTCTTCGCGCATTCGGCGAAGGATGGAAAGAAGCTTTTTCTTTCATTGTTGAATGTTTGCGCACTTTTATTTATACTTATTGTCCTTCATTCCTCCAACAAAGCATTCATTGTGGATTATTCTCCCCCAAAATTATTAAAATTTTTCCAATCAATTCTTTGCCCAATTTTCCAATAAGTTTACCAAACAAGGAAAATGTTTGGCTCATATTTCACCTCATTTCCCCTTGGCCATTTATTTTTCGTCCCTGGCTCTGGCCTGGCTAAAAACTAATTCCTTTCCTCCTCTCATTCCATTCCATTCCACTTAAATTGGCTGCCCAATTTTCGTTTATCCTTTTTTTTCCTTAATTCCTTTAAATGCCTCACTCCTCTCAAATATGCCCCTTTCATTAAATTGGTCAAATGGAACGAAAATAACCATTTAATCGGAAACTATTTTATATTTTTGTTAGAATTTGGAGAACACTTTTGTGCAATTTTCGAATTAAAAAAATTAACCGGTGGTTAATTTGCGAATTCCCTGCTTTTATTCGCTCCAATTGATGTTCTGCTGCTGCAATTCACCTCACATTCCCCCTTTTTGTGGGGTGAAAGGATGCTTTAACTTTAAACCAGGAAGAAAGGGGTTAAAGAGGGATGGGTTTGATTGACATAGAACAGACGGCGGCAAAATTGACATTTGAAAGGGGGTTCAAACACGAGTAGGAAGGATTGAAGTGCAAAAGGGGAAATTGGCACAAAAACCCAAAAGGCCACAACCCTCACCCGGAAGCATTTTTTACCTTCTCAATTTTCATTGGATTTATAATAAAAACATAAGTGTAAATGAAATGGAATTAATGCATAAATAAGAAATGAACACTGAAAGGAATTTGGCACAAAAATGCCTTAATTTTTAATAAATATTTATTCCTGTAATGAAATTGAACTTTCATTTTTTTGTCCCCAAATTTATGCTCAATTCCTTCGCTTATAATTTTTTTTTGAATTCAAAAGTTGTGTTCGTTGGGTAAATTTAATTTTCTCGCGACATTTTCCATAAAATTCAATTTAAAAACATTTCCCATTCCAATTTTCGGGAAGATTCCCTTTTAAAATGTCCATTTTTCCCATTCTTTCCAATTATTCATAAATTTGTGGACATCAAAATGGCCAAACATTATTCCGTTCCATTTTTTCGAAAATACATTTAAAATTCAACAAATTCCTCATTTTGGTTTCTCATTTCCATTTTTCAATGAATTTTCAAGTAACCCATTTTCCCATGCACTTTACCGAAAATGGAGACGATCCCCTTGAAAAGGACATGCCAAAAAAGAATTCACCTTCAGGGCCCATCCAAAATGTTCAAAAAACAAAACAAAAATGTTGGAATAAATTTTTGGAAAAAGACTAATAAATTCAATGGAAATTGTTCCTCAATAAAGGCCTCACTTTTGGCCATTCCACTTTTCCTCATTCATTTAATTTTTAATTATTCCTTCTTCCCAAAAAATGATTTCATTTTCGCCGAACAAATCTGCCTATTCATTTTTCTTTTGCACTTTGTCCATTCTTTTATGGTTTTTCCGCCCCAATGTCGACCCTTTGTTGGAATTGGTTTTTGTTTTTGACAAAAGGCGAATGCGGGGAAATGGAATTAGCAATGAGCCACCCCCCCCCCCCCTCCACCCAATCCCAGGCATGACAGGCACATGGCCAAAAAATGGGGGAATTGGTGGGGCCAATTGGATTGCATATTTTTGAGGGACAAAAAACACATCATTCTCTCACATTTTTGAGGACACTTTGATTATTTATTTATTATTAATTTTTATTTCTTTCAACAGACCGCCCTCTTGAGGGTCCTTTTTCCCTAAAAGTGCGGTGACCAATTCAATTTGAATTTGACTTCAATTTAAACATTTATTTTCCCTCCACATTCCATCGAAATGAAGCCAATTATTATTCTGAGGGATTCTGCCAAGAATTTCATGGAAAAGGCAAATTAATTTTATTAAATATTTAATAATTCAAAATTTCCTTACTGCCACTTTCAGAATTGATGGCTGTTAATCAAATTTTGGTGCTTTTCTAGGGGAGGGGCTATGCTGGTGGCATGGCAAATTATGAAAATATTCTCTGAAATTGGTCGGCAAAAAATTCGCATTTGAAGGAAGGCGGCAAAACAGGTGCAATATTGGAATCAATTTATATATTAATATTTGGATTTTTGTTGGTACTAATTTTTCTTTTTCATAAATTCTCATAAAAATATCTCCAATTCATCAAAATATTTCCCCTCCCCTAAATAAATTCAATCATTTTATAAATAAATTCATAATGCCCTTTTCTCATGTTCAGCACAAAAATGGATAACAAATCCGCCCAAAATGGCCATAATAAATTGACCATCTCCAGCAGTTCAATGTTGCCGTTGCCCTCCTCCATTTCAAGACCTTCCCAACCACCTCCTCCCCTTCCACTTCCATTGTTGGCAGCCGGCTATGTCCCTCCCCCAAAATCGCCACTTTGCTTCAGCAGTTCATCCCCTTTGGCTGGAGGTAATTTACACGTTGGATTTAGTCCTAATCTAGAGCTATAATTGTTTGGGGCAAGAGCTAGGCCTAGGCTTACATCCCGGGCCTTCGTCAGAGGGCTAAGCCCCCCAGTGACCCAACTTGGCTTTAAATTATTATTTATTTATCAGTTGTGCGTGAAAATGGGAATAAAAGGGAAGCGATCAACTGGGCGACGTCCAGCTGGGCGAAGGCTCTTGTAATATTTATGATTTTAGTATCAAATTAAAGAGCTCACTGCTGGCTATCGATTGATAATAAAATTTATTTGGATTGGTTAAGATTTGGTGGAATTGTGCTCAAAAAACCTAGAATAATTCAAAATTTATAATATTAGTCTTGTTAAAGGGTTTATAAGTACAATTCTGCTAATTCTGAACCAAACCAAATAAATTTTATATTTAGCGATAACCACAATTGTGCTCTTTAATTTGACACCAAAATCATCTATATCAATTCAGACCTTAATGAGCTACAATCGCCGTCAACCTCTCCCAGTTGTAGCGTACCGTAATAAATTGAACAGCGAAAAAAACCATCGTGGAGGAAAAAGGGCTGGCTTATAAATGCGGATTGGGGCAATATTTGATTGATAGAGTGACATGAGGGCGATTGGGCAAAGGTGGCAGTACAGTAGGATGAAGAGGAAAGGCCTCAGGCATTATTGGCAAAGTGACAAATTGATTTAATAAATATTATTTCAATTCAAGGGAACATCTCCTCCGAATCATCATCTCCATCGAATTGCCCAATCAGTTCATCTCCCTCTTCCGGTGGATTAATGCCTCCAATCGGCAGTGGCGGCCAAATTTCCCCAAATTCGATTTGTGCCCGAAGAAGAGGTCATTTCCAATCAAATAATTTCTTCATTTTAACCTCCATTTTTAGTGCCAACTCCTCTCTCCTTCATTGCCATCCGGGAACCGTCCTCTCAATTTCATTCTCCATTTTTTGGCCAATCATCGGCCAACTCTTCTGCCCTCCAATCGCCCCAATTATTCATTTTGAATTCACCGAGGACACCGGCCTCAATTTCGTTGAGTCCTTTTCTGGTAAATTTATTTTTTTGCAAACATTTTTGTGTCTAAAAATTGCACTTTGCCAACATTAATAAAGGGGAGATATATATTTAATATTTAATTTTATTAATTGAAAATTAATAATTTTTACAGGAATTTCAGGTTAAATTAAATCAAAATCAATCAATAATTAAATTTAATTTATTCAATTTGATTTTTGGCCAATTTTATCATTAAATCATATCTCTCCACTCCTATTCGTTCAACCAAAATCATTGTAAATTATTATTTGTTCTTTTTTTTCGACAAATTGCCCTTTTTTCTTCCTCTTTTGAACATGATCCAATTTCCTCTACAATCTTTGGGCAAAACAAATCCATTTTCCCTTCCTCCCATCCATCCATTCATTTTAGTGGCAACAATTGCTGCCAGCCGGCGGGTCAAATGTTCAACCAATTTTTGAGCATTTCAATTGATTCTTTCATTCTTTCCATTTTAACCATTTTATTTCTTTCCAAAATGCCATTTTTTGCAGTAAATGCTCCCTTTCTAAACTTTTCATTTTTCCAATTCCAAATGGAAATTCCGCTGTCCCCAACAAATTGCATTAAAATGGGAGAAAAGGCGGCGGCTGGCGGATGTTCGCTTGAATGTCAATGCCAACCAACGTCTTTGGAGAAAAGCCAAAAGGCTAAAAGGCAAAAGGGAAGGAGGAGGAAGGAAAGCAAATGGACAATGACAGCAACAATTTTCCAAAAATAAGAGAATTTGGCCTCAAAAATGATGTTTTTTGGTGGAAAATAGGCTGGAAATAATGCTAAAATTGATTGAGAAACCATTTTCGGAAAATAATTTTTATTTTTTCCTTCCCCATCTAATAAAGAAGATGACTTTTTTGTGTAGAAGGAAGCCCCCACATAATCCTCCTTTGACGTATTTCCATCCACTTTGCCATTTGCCTCTTATTATGGTGTCCACCATTCTCGAATGGACCCATTCCCTCTCGGGTGCCATTTTCACATTCATTTGTCAATCGCCGTCCACACCTTTTTCTGATTTTTGCCAAAAAATCAGCCAAACAAACATTTGTCCCAGCCAATATACTTCCAAAGGGAATTGACCATAAATTCACTGGGCCCCTTTCCTCCTTTCCAATTTTCATCCATCCACCATATTTACGGCCAAATGCATCACCTGACCCCCACAGCAGGATAGGCCAATGTGGCAGGAGTATATCTGATTAATTAATCCTGGCCATGCATCCTTCCTTTCCCTCTTTTCTTCTTCTTGTCATTTCGAATCCCATCAAAATCCTCATTTTCATTTTTTCCTCAATTAATTAATATTTGTAACCTATTCCAATATTCCTCCAATGAATGATGCCATGGCACACCACAAAAAGTCTGCTCCATTAGCCAATTTAATTGATTTTGGCCGCCTTTTCCCTATTTGTCCCATTTAATGGGATTTCTTCCCCCATTTTTGCCAGCCAAATCTCAGATGGAATTTTTTTGCTGCCTTTGCAAAATATTGATGATGTCCAAAAATAGAATGGCAAATAGGCTATTTATCTCCGAATAACGATTTTGTGTGGAAATCCATGGCCATTCGTCACCCATTTTAATTGTGATGGATTAAAATATTATTTTGGTTGCCCTCTCAATTTGCCACAATGGTTTCATGCCTTTTTTTTTTTTTAATTTAACACTAAAATGGAAAAAACAAGTTTAAAAAATGTAAAATGAGCAAATGCCATTTTAGGGAATTGTTCCCTTTTTAAAATGGACCACAGGAAGATGTGTCCCCTGGGGCCAAAATGCCATTAATGGGCGGAAAAGGAGTCCAAGTTGAACTCTTTCCTTCCTTCCTCCCTTTACTATTTTTTCCCATTGTTCCCTGACTTTTGGTTTTTTTTCCCATTCCCTCTCAATAATGGACTTTTTCCATCATTTTGTTCCCATTTTTGACATGGAACACTTATATCCATGCAGATTGATGGCCATTGGCATTGGCACCAGAGGGGGAGGCAAGCCATCATCCCCCATTCCCTTCCTATTTTTCCACGGGTGTCCCATTTCCATCCTCATGACAATAATATGCTTTTGCTTCATTCCCATAGCCATACGCGGCCAAAAGCCAATACTCACATCAGTCAATGAATGCCCTTCATTTTAGGGAAAAAAAAAGATGATGAGCCAAAATGAGGGAATTTCCAGGAAAAATGAATTATTGAAAGAAATGTCTGAAAAATGGGTTTTTGGGTTAGGCCCACACTCTGCTGTAAAAGGGCATTCCTCCAATTATTTGCCATGCCAATCAGCTAAATTTCCTCCCTTCTAAATTTTTCTTTTTTTCCATCCAATTTATTCCAAACAAAGTTTCGCGCTTCGTCGACTTTTGTGCCCCTTTAATTTTCCCCCGGGGCCCATAAGCCCTTCGTTCCTTCCAAAATTGTTTTCCCCATTGTTTTGGCATGGATTCTGTGCCCAATTTATTTTTATTGCCACCCAAAAAGATAATTGTGCCATAAAAATGGACCCAGCTTTATATTATATCCTCTCTTCCATTTCCTCTCATTTCCAAATAATTCATTTGTACTTCCAATTCCATTTTGCCTTTTTCTCGACATTTTCAATTTCTTCAATTTTAGTGAAATTTTAGAGGGCAATTTGAGGTGGAAGGCTGCACGCATGAAAAATGGATTCACATTAAATTTTTGGTGCCAAATTAAAATAAAAATAAAAATGGGAAAAAATGGCACAAATTTAGAGCCATTTTTGGCATTCAAATCAAAAACAATTTCTGTGGGAAAGCGATAAGAAAAAGTGAGACTAAAAAGGCATAATAAAAGGAGGAGGGAGGCATTGTTTAGCCATTCGGGAATTCCTTTTCTGAAAATTTAATTTGCTTGGATTGGATTTTAAGTGTGAATTTAGCAATTTTTGCCACATTTCCAAAAGTGATTCAATTTGCCCTTCCATTTTTATTCAATTGAATCAATCTACCAAAAATATTCACTTCCCAAAATTCAATTAAATTTTCCCTAGCTTATCTCAAAAATGCATAAAAAATGGATTTCTAAATTGGCTTCCCTTTCAAAAAAACTGAATATCCCCGCCGGTGGGGAATGTGTCAGAAAAATGTTCCAACTAATACTATGGCCCTATTCCTCTCACATTCAAAGCCAATTGGACATGAACGAATGTTGATGACAGTTTCCATTCCTCAAAAACATTATTTTGGATGTTGAATTTGAATTTTCCCTTTGTTTTTGTATTCATCGTCATTCATCTTCGACATTTTCCCCCAATGTTCCCATCAATTTGTATTTTTATTTCATTGGCACATTCCCATTCATTTTGATAGCAATTATTCTTTTTTTGTATATTTTTTAAAAGGCAAATTTGCCCTTATCTATTCAATCCGTTCCGGCGGATGTTTTTGCGGCTAATTGCTCAGTCAAACTCAAAACCAATCCTCTCCCTCATTAAACCTAAATAATTGTCCCAACAAAAAGTGCATCAAATGGAATATTTAAATTGGCCAAAATCCAAATTTTTGACATTTTTTAACCAAAAATTTAAATAGAAAACTAAAAATATTCGAAATGAGCAGCGGAAATTGCAGTCGAAAATTGTCAGCGCAAGGAATGCGAAAATGTTCGCCATCCGTTGCTCATTCCTCCCATCCATCCAATCAACAACCACCCCAAAGACCACCAAGGCCTCCGGCACCTCGCAGGAAATCTCAATACACCGTGGCCAATGCCCAACCCAATCAATCAGCAGAAACAGGTTAGTCTCAATTCAAGGGACAATATTCGGCTATTCTGTATTCGATAATTATCTTTTATTTTTTACTAAAGTTGTTTGAGCGAGAGCTAGGCCTAGACTCTCACCCCCAGCCTAATAAGAGCCCCAATGGCCCAAAGAATGGGATAGGGATTAGAGGCGAATCAAATTTAAATATTATTTATTAATTGGGCGAAAATATAGCAATAATAAAGTGAACACCAAAAAGAACCATTGAGGAGGAAAAAAGGGCTGGTTTATAAATATGGATTTAGGCGATATTTGATTGATAGAGTGACAGATTGTTTAGACAAGAAAAGTGGGGGTACAGTAGGACGAATAAAGGCCCTTAAGCATTATTGACATTGATTATGATCCCTTTTAAAAAATTAAAAAACCCAAACTTTTGTGACATTTTGACAACCAAATGCCGAATATTGCTCTCGTCTAGTCCCAATGTTCATCAAAACATTTTCCCTATTTTAGCCTCTTCATTTCTCCAACAAAATCCTCTACCACCCCCTTCATCCTCTCCTCGAATGCGTCGTTTTGCCGAACGTCTTGCTGTTATCCAAATTTCTTTGGATCCCCCAAGTCCACCAGAATTTGCACTTCAATCGCCGGATGAGCATGAGGAAATGGCACCAATCCCATTTTGGGCCCAGCCTGGCTATGAACATTGCTTTCGGCCCATCGAGGATTCTCTCCTCCTTCAGGTGATCCATTCAACCCAAATAAAATATTGCTAAGGATATTTCCTTTGGATATTAATAGATAAAATATATCCGTTTTGCGTACTGGGATCAGGAAGCATTCTATTCCAAATAGATTAAGGGTGGTGAGGTGAGAATAAAAACATTTTCATAATGGTAGAAAAATGGAATTGCATAAATTTCTATTTTAAGTGTACAATTTAGAAATAATTAGAATTGTTTGTTTTCGATTGCTTTTCATTTGCTTAAATTTTTTCCTTTCCGGAAAATGTTCGCCAAAAAAATGCTTTATAATTGCGTTTTAGATGTCGACAAAAATGTTTTGCAATTGTGTTTAAAATGTTCGCCAAAAAATGTTTTACAATTGTATTTTCCCTTCCCGGAAAATGTTTAACAATTGTTTTTTCCCTTTCCGGAAAATGTTTTACAATTGTTTTTTCCCTTTCCGGAAAATGTTTTACAATTGTTTTTTCCCTTTCCGGAAAATGTTTTACAATTGTTTTTTCCCTTTCCGGAAAATGTTTTACAATTGTTTTTTCCCTTTCCGGAAAATGTTTTACAATTGTTTTTTCCCTTTCCGGAAAATGTTTTACAATTGTTTTTTCCCTTTCCGGAAAATGTTTTACAATTGTTTTTTCCCTTTCCGGAAAATGTTTTACAATTGTTTTTTCCCTTTCCGGAAAATGTTTTACAATTGTTTTTTCCCTTTCCGGAAAATGTTTTACAATTGTGTTTAAAATGTTCGCCAAAAAATGTTTTACAATTGTTTTTCCCTTTCCGGAAAATGTTTTACAATTGTGTTTAAAATGTTCGCCAAAAAATGTTTTACAATTGTTTTTCCCTTTCCGGAAAATGTTTTACAATTGTGTTTAAAATGTTCGCCAAAAAATGTTTTACAATTGTTTTTCCCTTTCCGGAAAATGTTTTACAATTGTTTTTTCCCTTTCCGGAAAATGTTTTACAATTGTTTTTTCCCTTTCCGGAAAATGTTTTACAATTGTTTTTTCCCTTTCCGGAAAATGTTTTACAATTGTTTTTTCCCTTTCCGGAAAATGTTTTACAATTGTGTTTTAACATGTTCGCCAAAAAAATGTTTTACAATTGTGTTTAAGGCCGCAGTGGCCCAATGATCGGAATAGGGGTAATGGATAACTCAACTTTAAATTATTCTTTATTAATTCTACGGAAAAATGTTATAATAATGTGAAGGGTAAAAAAACATTAGGAGATGAAAAAGGACGGGTTTAAGAGGCAGATTGGGGCAATATTTGATTGATAGGGTGACAGCAGAGTGATTGGGCAAGAAGTGGGGGTACAGTAGGATGAATAGGAAAGGCCCTTATTAGGCCTTGTGTGTAATGTGTATACTTAAAAACTTTCATGAAAGTTAAAAACTTTCATGAAAGTTTTTAAGTATACACAAGGCCTTATTGCATTGTTGGCATTGTCAGTTTTCAATGATTTCAAAGAAATTTTAGTGTCTTATGAAACTGATAATGTTTTAAAATATAAACTTCTTTGCTGTAAGAGAGAGGCATTGAATGAGAATTCAAAAATACGGAAAGTCTAAAAATGAATATTATATTACTACTTTAAAATACTTAATCGGTGGTCTAATCATTGCATTCAACATTATTTTCCAACCAATGCAAATAAAATAGTAATACATTTTTGCAGGTGCCAAGGGTGTTGGAGGCAGATGATGCTGGCCCATTGCGGGAATGTTCGCCGCCTCCCCGTCGCTGCTCCTTTGCCTCCACACTCAGCGAGAATTCCTCCATTTCTCTGAACACTTCCTACCAATCTTTACTCTTTTCCCCATTAATTTGCCCGGATCAGGGCCAATGCTGCGCGGCGGCACAAAGATCAAGGTGGATGGATGGGAGGAGGGCCAAATATTTTAAATTCATATTCAATTGAACAGATCCAGCACTTATTGTTCGGAAGGGGAGGCGGACACACCGCCAACCACAAATGAAGCTGAATTCATTTATGCCCAACAGCAATTGCGCAAATTGGGTGGTGGTGGGGAAGGGGATAATCACGGATTAGAGGAAATGGATTTGGATGAGGAACATCGATCCAAAAAGAGTCAATGTTTCCATTGCCTTGGAATTGGCAGTCCCCAACGGCAGAGACGATCGCATAGTGCCATTGTGAGTCCATTTACAATAAATGGGAAAATATTAATTATTTTGTAATGTTGGCAAAGTGCAATTCAATTTGGGAAATATAAAATAATTTATTGGTCAACTATAAATTCTTATGAATATCATCGATGTACAACGGAATTATATGTAAATATTTATGGCCATTTTTTCAATTAATTTATCAATTAATACATTTATGAACCATCAAAAGGGCATTTTTCCTTCATTTCCCACGGATTCATTCAAACTTTATAGGTAATATGCTGCCCTTATCCTCCCATTCATTTCATTGTCCAAATTCCAAAGGACTATTCCCAAATATTTTCCTAAAATTTGTCCAATAATTCAACCATTCTATTCTCCCACAATGGGCCCATATCCTTCCTTCCTTTCAAAATGCGTCATCCATTTTTGGGACCAATTTTGATGGTTTCCTTTTTATTCGGTCCATGAGGCAAATTTCCAGCTGCTTTTCTGAATTTGCAAAATTTTTTCCAGCAGCAGATGAATGGGAGAAATGTTTTTTGTTTACTAAATTCATCCAAAGCTGTGCCAATGCTTTTTTTGTTTATCTGGCCAAACTTTTGACATTTTGGGTCCCTTCCCATTCCCAATTCAATTCTTTGTCCATTTTCATCGATTATTTTGTTGCCTTTCTGAAAATGATACTGTGTGAGAAATATTCCAAAAATTCACATTCAATTTTCATTTTTTCCACTCAAATTTCCCTTCAAAATCATTTCCTTCCATTTTTGGCCAGAACACAATAAATGGCCATTTTACCTTCAAATCCACATTTCGACCATTCAATTTTATTCATTTTAAAATTAATTTTTCCAATATTTTATGGTCAATTTCCCACATTTTCTCCATAAAAATTGTCAGACTCTTTTCCCGAAATTTCTAAGAATTTTCATAAAATTTCATAGAAATGCCACTTTCCCTCTTCCCTTTTTCATGATTTTGTGGTTTTGTGTGCCAATTTTTGTAAACTTATTTATTGTGCTGCCCTCAAATTCAGGTGAAATGCAATTTCAATGAAACCAAAAAATGTATTCAATACTCATTGCCCTTTCAATTCATAACCAAAATATAATAAATGTTTTGTTTTTTTCCAACCATTTTCCTTCAAACTCGATGATGATGCCTCGTGCCCCAAATGCCCTAGGGAATGCCACCAATGCCAATGTTTGGTTGAGTTGGCCAAATGCCGTTTTTTTGCCATTCTCAAGAATATTTCCTTCCCATTCCCCCACCATATAGCTAAATGGTCATCATTTTCAAGAATAAATTACTTTCTTTTAAGATGACTTATCAAATCGTCGTTTCCATTTTTCGTCAAAAATGTTTTTAACCATTTTAATCGCCCATTCCTCTTTCCTCTAAAGTTTGTTTATATCTGCACTGTCTGCCTCATAGTTTGGACGCATTTCCTTCGAACATTCATTCGGCGTCATTAGTTAAACGATTTTGTCCCGCCGGCGGCCAAATTAAAGTGCAATTTTGGTAAAAGGCCAATTTGTTGTGCCTTTCCCTCCATTTCAAGAAGTGTCCCCGCCCTCAAGCATTTTATGATTGATTTGAATGGGAAAATAAATAAGAATATTTCTCCCTTTTATTTACACCAAATGCGTTACCGCCCTCTTTCCAATAAGCTCATTAATTTAATTGGAACCCTCGAAAATCATTTGATTCGAATAATAAATTTCCATTCCTTCATTGATTTTGATTTATCAACCCTTCTCCCTCCATCCATTCTGCACATTTATTATATTCGATTTGAGCAAATTTTCCCCCAATATTTTTGGATATGAATCATTTTTGGGCCGCGCGAAAGGCGACACGCATTTTATCATCCCCCACCCCCAAACCTATGCTCCTTTCAAAGTCCATCCCCTAGTCACGCTATTTGTGAAGGCCAATTTTGGGTTCAATTTGGAAGGCCGGGCACAAAATCCATCCAACCCTCCCAAATATATTTAATTAATTAATGCCAAAATTTATTCTTTTCAAATAATTATTCCTCCAATTAATTTGACTCACTTTTCCTTAATTTTATGTACACTAATTTGTTCTCATCTAAAATATTATACAATTATACAAAGGCTTATTGCTCACATTCACTGCTAATTGGCAGCTAGGCAAAGGCAAAAACGGTCTCAAATAATGTTGGGTCCCTTCTCCTTCCCATTTTTTGCATCCACCATTCCGCCCCTCTATTTTTACATTTTCCTTCCCATTTTCCGCTCATTACATTCATTTTATCAAAATCAAGGTTTGCCCTCACCCTTTTTTGACTCATCCATTGCCGTTCTCGATTTTTTTACGATTTTTCAGACAAAAAATCGGAAAAAATGTAAAAAATGAATAATCGAGAAAAAAGAAACAATTAAAAATCATTTAAATAAATTGTTCCCCAAATTTAAATTGATCTCAATGAATTTTTGAATGATGTAATTTTGTTCATTCAAATGGAATAATTAATTAGTAAATAATTACTCTTTCCTCTCTACACAAATATTAAATAATATTCTTCCTTCCTTCTTAACCGTATTCCATTTCCATTCATTTCATCTTGTTAAGCCTCTGATTTCCCCTCAAGGTGATTTATTTCCCTCCTAAATTCCCTTCAAAAATGCCCCAAATGGAATTGGGAAGGGCATTGGCCCCTCGCTTGCTTCAATTAATTCCCACAAAAGGGGAAAAGCAACAAAATGAACAGCCAAATTTGGCATCGCCCATAAATTGTAATTGTCCATCTTGTTGCTCAACAAATGTCCAACAGCAGGTCCAAAAAATTAATACCAAAAATGACGAAATTAATATGCAAAAATGGGAAAAAATAAAATAATGAATGATTTGGTGGCAGAGATGGCAAATAATCATCTTTTTTTCCCACAATTTCAGTCGACCACCTGCGAGGGCGTTTCCCCTTCGCCCACTGTTTTGCTCTCGCCCGTCTTGCTCAGCCGTCCAATTCGATCGCAAAGTTCTCATTCGCCAAATTTGATTCGAAGTGCCAGTGCCGCCGGCCAGCAGCCTCCCTCTGATTCGGTTGGCCCCAAATAATAATTTGCCCCAATATTCCATTATTCAAAGGAGTCCGAATTGATGACCACCCCTGCTTTGTGCTGTTCCCGAGGCACCACTCCCCTTCCCCACTCTCGGCAATCGCCCCATTCCCGCCTGTCCACCTCTCGTCCGTCCAATTCTTCCTCCCCATTGGCCACTCCTCCTCCTCTGCTTTGCACTTCTCCAATTCCGTTGATTGGCCAATCCACCAGTCGAAATGTGTCCAGATCGGGTCAGTCCATCCAAAAATACACTTGGCCACATTCACCTCAATGTTCCCAACAAATATTTTCGCCAATAATTTCATTTCCAACTCAAAAATTGATTATTTTCCCCCACCAATTTGTTCCCTCATTAATTTGCCTGCGTTCCCCTTTCTCAATAACTCATTCGGGAGCACAAAAATATATTTTTAAGGCCATTTCCCCTAATTCCCCCATGCTTACAACAAAATGAGCATCCTTCTTCCCCGCAAATTTTAAATTTATTAAACATTTGGTCCACTAAAAATTATATTCATTAATTCATGAATGAATTATTTAGGCTCATTTTAATTTTAACTTAAGGAGGGAGATTTATGAAATCCCCAAATTTTTTCCATCCAAATCGGCATTCCTCACTCCAAAAAAAGGAACAGAGAATGGGAAGAGGAAAAGCCTCGAGGCTGGGAATGATTGATTGGATGGAATGGAATGGAACCCATGGAATGGAATGGCCAAGTTTGCGGGGTAGGAAGGAAGGAACATTCATTCATCAATTGGCGGCGAGAAAGCTGGGTCAAACCACTTTTGACTTGGGGATGGATTTGGGGCCAAAGGCCAAAACTATTGTGGCTTTAAAAGAGAGGGAGAGGAGAATAAAATAGGGAAAGAGACAACCGAATATTCATTCTTGGCCATAGAAATTGGGACATAAAGAATTGGGCCAAAATGTGTGCCTTCCCTTCCTTTTTCTTCTCTTCCCTAGATTCCCTTCTCGCTTTTCATTTTCTCTGGCCAATTTGGCCTTATTTTATTGCCAATCTATGGATGTAGTAAATTTACCCTCCTCGTTCAAAATACTTTCCTCCCTTTCCTTCCACGTTCCCCTAGGCCATCTCTATTTTTAGGCCATTTTTCTTTTTGGCTTTTTTTGAATAATTCGCCTGAATGAACAATGGAAAAACAAAAAATATTTGTTCCTTTTCCCATTAAAATAAATAAATATTTACTATTATTTGGAGGAAAATTAGAAGAATTATGCAAAAAAGGATGGATGGATGGATCCAATTGTTTGTTTGTAATGGAATGAATATTCATGAGCACAGTGAAGTGAACATTCATAATGGGAATGAGCAACTTTAAATGGATGGATGGATGAGAGAATATTTGACCATTTTGAATTGTCCAATTTTTTCCACTTGACAATTGACATTGTCCCACATTCTCAGCCACTTTTCCTCACAAAAAACCTTTGGAATATGATAATTTTTCTATATATTTTTGAGCATTTCTGCAGATCAAATTTTCATTTTCTTCAAATTATTCAATCAATTCATCCATCCCAATCATTTTACCACATTTTCGAGCTTTAACCAATTCCAATTTCCCTGCCCCCATCTCCTCAATGTCCATTACAATTATAGCCTTCGCCATTCCCCCATAGACGAGAAAAAGTGCCAGACCGTAGAAGACAGCAATTAGCCAAATTCTGCCTACAAAAGACAAATGAAAGCATTCATTCCATTTCGCTTTCCTTACTCCGCCATTCTTTTCCATTTTCATTCTGTAAAAGTTGCAGATAAGAAACAAACAAAATAGTTCCCTGGCCTTTAAAAAATATTCGAATTTAGGACCAAAAATAGAATTTACACAATTCAATCTTAAAATAACTGTTTTTTCCTCCATTTTTGGATTAGACCACCACATGACGTTTTCCACCCGAAAATGTGGGCTGATTATTCGGAAGGCCAAATTAAATTTCCCTCTCCACCACTTTTATGACCGCTGGGCACATTTTGGTGGGTAATGGAATGAATGGGCAATAGGATGGGAAAATTAGGGCAAAAAGAAAGGAGAATTTTTGTTTTTATTTGGCCAATGTCCGGCCAGACTCATTCCATTTCCCCATCATATTTGGCCTCTGCTATTTGCTTTGATTGTGGCCCATCCATTAAAAGGAAAATTCGGCTTTTCCCCAAAATCACTTCCATTTTCAATACTTTGAATGGTTTTGTGCTTCCCGCATAAACAATTTTTGGTCATCATTCTGAATGAGCATCCATCCATTGGGGGAATGAGGGATTTGGTCCATGCCCCCAGGGGGAATTTGGCCCAGCACAGAAGCAGTCTAGGCCCAAATGCCTTTTTGCCATCCATCCGTCCATTTCCATCCATATGCCCCTTCACAAAATGGCCCAAATAAGCCATCATTTCCCAATGGAAAAGGCACCACTCGTCGTCCTCCGCATGACAACCAATTCCTAATTTTCTTTTCATTATTAATTCACCGAATTTTGGTCTTTTCATTTTTCCCTTTTTTCATATTTTCATTCAATTCTTATCAAAGGTCAATGTTCCACATTCTATCAAATACCGAAATCATCGTATTTGAATATATTTTGGAGAGGATCGATCCATTTTACTAAAATTTGGTTCCTCCCTCCTCTTTCCTCCAATTCCGTGTTCCCCTTCCAATTCACGGCCAATGAACATTGTTGGGGCGAGAATGCGATGTTTCCTTCCAAAATAAATTCACCCAAAAAAGCGCAACCATCCATCCGTGCATTGGATTACATCCATCCCTTAAATCACATGAATATTTCCATTTCCACCCTCACCCAATTCCATCCAGCCGCTTCCACGGCTGTCCTCCCCAAAAAGCCCATTGTCGCCATCCCGTCTGTCGCTGCCTTCGATGCATTTTGCTTGTCCTCATCAATCTATGCTTTTCGTCCATTGACGAGACCATTGATTTGTCCATACTTTTATTGTTATTATTATTATTTATGAATGAAGTCCAACATTTCAAAAATTGAAGGAAAATATTAAAATTTATTTCAAAAATTGACTGCAAAATATTCTTGGAAAAAATTCATTATTCTCGTTTTTGACAGAATTAATTTTTTCCATGCCTACCGGATGATCGTGTCCTTTTGGGAATTCTAATTTGCTTTTTTGCACGTCACAATTTTTCCAATTTCCTTAGGGAGGATTATAATGAGAACTGAGAAGGAGGGGAAATTGGAATCGGGGCTATGGCCATTCTGCCCACCCAATTCCCCCATCGAGATCGAGACCATCCATTTCTTTGGTGCTGTTTTACTCATTTTCTCAGTCAAAAATCAGTTAGCATTGTCCATCAATTTAGCTGAACAAATAAAAAATAAATATGAAGGCCAAAAACAATTGAAAATATTTATTTAGTGAAAATGTGTCTTTTTTCCCCTTTATTATAATAGCCAAAATGCTGGGGCATCATCCATTTCATCCCTTTCAATTATCTCATCCCATCTTTTACCTTAGAATTCCCAGAATATATGGCCAAAAAATGACAACATTTTTTGGCAAAAACAAAAGGAACAATTCCACAACCAGCCCCATCCACCACACTAACTTTTGGCTTTCTTTCCCTCCAATTTTCCCGTGATTCATTATCCATTCTCCCCCCCCCCCCCCTTCATTGTGAACTCATATGAATGAAAAGTCATATTTTCTCCCAATTCCGGTCCTTTCTTTAAAAAGGATTTCCGCTTCAATTCCCGTCATTTTCTAAGTTCATTCCATCATAATTTTTAAGCCATTTCTCACCTTGTCCGAGCAAAAATATATTTTTAAATTCGCCTTTTTCCAATAGAATCCTGGAATTTGCATTTTGTATGGACCTTTTTCCATTTTTAAAATCTCAAATTTTGCGTGGGAATTGGGTTAAAAGTTCCTGTGTAAAAAGGCGCGACTTTGACTCAAATTTCCGTAATCGAGCGGATAATGTGGGCAACATTTAAAAATGCAATTTGACCACCACATTTTGGATGAACGGCAAGGAAAAGAGTGAACATCATTGTTGTCATTTCCGGACGTTTTTCCTTCCAAATTGTCGCGCATTTTCATTTCTTTACCGCATTTCTCTTTTGGCCAAATCCTTTGGCCAAATCCTTGGAATAATCAATTTGATGGCCACAATAAAAATGGATTTGAGTTGGACAAAATCAATGGCCCTTTTATTTAGCCAAAAATGGAGTCAATCATTCTCGTGCCTCCATCCACCTTTTTTGCCACCCACAATTCATCCTCCCGATTTTTCAGGTTCATTCTCGAGGCATCTTCTTCAGCAACAACATTCATTTTGCTCCTCTTCCTCCCACTACCACTTCTCCTCCTCCTCCCAATCACAGGGCCAATCATCGAGGCCGGCCATCGGCAGGTGCCACAGTTTCAGTCGCCACCAACATCCTTCATCCCTCGTTGCCGGAGGTGTTCATCATCCGCTTCGACGCCAACGCACCGGCACTTTCTCCCATCACGACTCATTCGAGAGTAGCACCAGTGCTGGCGGTCAGTTATACAAAAAAAAAAATAAACAATATTCACAAATTCTACTATTTTACCCTTAAAACTGTCGAATATCCGAAAAAAATGGAAATTGAAATTCCATTTATTCTCATTTATCATATTGAAGAAAGCTTCCCGAACGCCCAATCCGCGGTCCAAACAGCGGCCACTGCTCGGCGCATAAGCGGCATTTCCGGCTCCCCTTTGCAACATCCACTTTTGGCCGGTAGACCTCCATCGGCCGCTGCCCAACTCCAACGTTCACATTCTGACGCCCTGGATCCCGTAAGAAGATTTAAAATGCAATAATTATTAGTACTAATCCAATGCTAAAGTTGTTTGGGGCGAGAACTGGGCCAAGGCCCCAGTGGCCGAATAAATAGAATATAGGGATTATAGGCGAATCAACTTTAAATTATTTTTTAATAATTGTACGGAAAATGTGTTAATAATGTGAAGGGTAAAAGATATTAGGAGAGGAAAAAGGGCGGGATTAAAAAGGCTGATTGGGGCAATATTTGATTGATAGGATGACAGAAAAGTGATTGGGCAACAACTGGGAGTACAGTAGGATGAATAGGAAAGGCCCTTTATTAGGCATTATTGGCACTGACTATCTATAATGAATGATCAAATTAATATAAATATTATTGTAATATTTAATTTCCATCTCAGAGTCTGTCCAGACATTCTTCAGCTGGTTCGGCTGCTGGAGGCAACCGTTTTGCCGGTGGTTCCCCAGGCACACCCGCCGGCGAACGTCTTCATTACAATAGCGCCAAACGCTCCATTGGAATGGGTCCAATACGAAGACCGTCCACATCTTTGCGCGATTTGCAACAAAATGGTAATTAAAGGGAGAGGGAAATTTGCATATTTCATCATTCTAAATTTGCATATTCTTTTCTTAAAATAATCTTTTGAATTGAGCCATTTTCCAATGAATTTGGTTAATTTCTTCCTATTTAATATTACAAAGAGGTTACCATTTTTAGATTCTCCCATTCCTATTGGATTTTTCGACCTTTGAACTTAGAAATATCCAAACAGTGAAAGATTAGAAATAAAATTGAATGGAGAAAACTAAAAATCATCTCAAATTTAACAATCCTTAATATAAAATGCTAAAAGGCCACGGTGTAAATTTCTCACCCATTTATTAATCTTTTTTAATTTTAAAATACTAATTTTACCAAAACCATATCCAGCCACTATCCAAATTGAATACGTCATCCAATTTCCGAGGGTTGTTGGATTCCAACTTCATTAGAATTCTTTGGGATATAGCCACTAATCCTCATCTATTCCTCAGTTGCTGCCACTTTTCATCCTTCATTTGTGCATTGAGAAAATTCCCTACCCTTCCATTTTCGTTGTTCCTTTGGCCGTTATTTCCTTTCATTTGGCCAATTTTCATTTTTTTTCGGAATTCGGCATGGCTATTCTCGGCAGGAACATTGGCTTTCTTACTGAATTCATTACTTATTTTGTACATCTTCTTCCCATTCTCATTCCCACACTCGTGGCCTACTCTTCAATCTTCATCATTCGGGAAATGAAAGGACTACTTTTAACCATATCTCCTCTTTTTGTTAGCCTTCAAAGAAACATCGAGGAACAAAACTCAAGAAAATTGGGCATTCCTAAAATAGAATGCCATTTCACCCTCCCACATTTTTGTTCGTTCTCGAGAGACTTTGGCATTTCCACAAGTGAAAAGCCATATAATAAAATAAAAAATTCCTATCTTTCCATTTTAACGTATTCCTTTCTTTTTTACACTTAATTCAATACAATCACGAAATTTTCACTATTTAGATAAAAACATATAAGTTTAAGCTTTATTTATGCCAGTATTTACTGACTGAATTTCTAATAACCAATTCGAAATAAAATCCATTGAATGATTTCTTTCAATTTCATTCAGCCTTTTTCATTTTTCACATTTCCCATCCCAGTTCAAGTACTTCATAGTAGAGCCATGGGCCATGGCCAATGCTCACAGAAAATAAATACGAAGTAGATTTTAGGCACATATGAAGGAGGCAGGGTTAGAGTCCATACCCCGTAGGGCTTCAAATATTGGTTGGTGGGTCCCTCGTCATGGTTGGCCATGGCACAAGATTCCTTAGTTAGCCTATTTCACCCACTTGAATAGGATGGAATGTGGGAATTTTGGAATGGAACATAAGATTGGCACAAAAAGGGCAAGGACATCTCATCGTGTGAAAAGAACGGAAATTAAAGGAGGAAAGTGGGTGTAGGTCGTCGAAGATTTTGTTAGAAACTAGAAACACGAAGACGAAAAAATGGGAATAGGCTTTATAGATGCTTTTATTAATAGCTTAGGAGTAGCGAGTAGGAGAGTAGTTCATCGAAAAATTGATATTTTTGAGGTCAGAAAATGTGGCCAAATCCGACTCCTAAATATTTCTACAAAGGTATATTCTAGATTAGCCCTTAAATTATCAAAAGTTCTAACTCTTCGTATCTTCAATCAATATTTATTCTTACGGTAAAAAAATTTTAATTGAAATTTTCATATAAGATTTTTAATATTTTAATTAATATTTTTCTATTTTATTTTTTTTACAAAATTCTAAATTCCGGTCCGGTTCCGGAAATCCGGTATTCAATTTTTTCGATTCAGATCTCCTTCACTCATCATTGGATAGCAGCGGATCATACCGCGAACCGAATTCATCATTCCATCCACTCGCAAATCAACATCAACTTACTTCCTCAATTGGCGCCGGGCAACTTCAATTTTTGGGTGCACCTCAACGACAAAATATTAGCAATTTAATGCGTCTTCGATTGTGTCCATTGGGCCATTCTGACCCTCAAATTTATACATATACACAAACACCATTTTATGTTCCAATAAGCAATACTCCAACAAATGCATTATGCACTGGTCGATATTCTGTGGCAAGTGGAGGAGGCCATCGATCATTCCTCAGTGCTAGCCCACAGGCCAATAAACTTCAAGTTAGAAAAATTATAAGTATACAAAGATAACCTTTGTTATTCCAGAAAGAAACGCTTTTGACCAGTCCACCTCCATTTACCAGTACAAAATATTTGCATCATCATCATCAAGGTGGATCGCCACATGGAGCAGATCATTTGGGCGGCGGTTCGCGGAAAAGTCCAGTTCAGGTTTCTTTCATATTATATAAATTAAAATAAATTTTTCCAATCAATAGATGCGAATGCATCGATCTTCCTTTTCCTCAATGGGAAGTGGCCACCATCATCATCCAACCGCCGCCCATCATGGCCCCCATCATCATGGTCATCACCATGGCATGGGCAGTAACAGTTCATCAGCAAGACCGAGCATTAGTGGTCCCGGAATTATTAGACAACCAGTGGCATTGCGCGCCATTCCACATGGTCATCATTTGGAGAATAGGCGATGGTCCTTAGCTTCATTGCCTTCCTCCAGTGGATATGGAACGCCGGGAACAAATTCAGCCTATTCGGTTTATAAATTTGATTAATTTATTAATACTTTTAAAAATAAATTTATTGGTGGCATTTTTTAATATTTTAATAATTTCAGAGTCAATATTCATCCCAAGAGAATTTGGCTGGCATTTTCGGTGATTTGCGCATCAGAGATCGATTTGACAGCAATGAAAGTTATGCATGTTGTTTGGGCGAAGATTTTGTTTCGATGATGCGTCCTCGTTCCCGAAGTTTGACGTAATTTATTTTTCTTATAATTTAAATGAATTTAACTATTTTTTTTAAGAAGTCCTGGCCCACATCTATTGGATCGATTGGGCGTGGACACGCCAATGATGTCATCCGTTTATAAAGAACGCTTCCCAAAAGCCAAACAACAAATGGAAAATCGTCTTCTCCAATTTCTCTCTCAAAATGCCCCACTCAGTGGATTTACCTCGCAACTTCTTCAGCTTAACATTGTTCCACCTTCACCGGCAATCAACACAAATACGGGGGTATTATTTTAATTATTGATAAATTCATAAAAATTAAACACATTTAGAACTCCCGCGAAATGCCCCTTCCTTTGCCGCCTCGTCCATCCAGTCCTCGTCCCCAATCTCCGAGTCCAATGCGTCCACTTTCACCATTAGTGACCGAATCGGCCACTGCAATTGGCGATTCCCTCATTCACCATCGGGCCAATACCCAATATTTGAGTGCGGGGAATGGACCACAACAGCAGCTGAACCCGGGGAATTCATTTTTCGGCACACAACCACCGCCGCCTTTGCCGCAACAATCCGAGGAAGGAGGTTTCACCTTTTTACATTATATAGAAATAAATTAAAATTTAGCTGATTCAATGCAAAATCGCTCCTCATTTATTTCACCTCTGGTTGGTCCAGCAAATGCAGCAATGTTGGCGGCCTCAACCGACCCTCAATTACTTCGTTTAATTTCCGACGGGGCCACTCGTTTTATTCATCATCAACTTTGTGAAATTGCCTCCGATTGCCTGCAAAAATCAAAGGATGATCTGCTCAGTTGTGCATATTTTTGCAATATGTCCGTTCGATTGGATGAAATTTTGGCCGAAGCGGAAATGAAAGTTGGCCCCGAATCATTCAAATATTTGACAAGGCTGGTCAAACAAATCCTAATGATCGTCTCAAGGGCTGCTCGCTTACTGGAATGCTTGGTTTCAATTTAATCATTACAAAAATAATAAAATATTCTTTTAAAGGAATTTGACCCGGATGAATTCTATCAACTTCTTGGCGATGCCGAATTTGCCGTTCGAGAACAACTTGGCTCCGGTTCAGCCCGTGTACCGGACCTTCCACAATATATTTTGACCAAACTTGGACTGAACAAAAATCTCTCATTGGAACAAACAATTGGGGCCGATGAATTCGAAGAGAGAGAAAATGCCCATAATAATGAATTCGCTGGCAAAGAAGACCTCGAAAAAACACCATTGGCCCCAGGGATGGAAATGAACAAATCGGCCGAGGCAATTGGCCGTTCTTTGGCACAAGAAGCACCGAAGGAAGAGGATTTTGAGACCATCAGGCTGATCAGCAATGGCGCATACGGAGCAGTTTATTTGGTCAAACACAAGCGGAATAAGCAAAGATTTGCACTGAAAAAAATGAAAAAACAAACTTTGATACTGCGAAATCAAATTGAACAAGTCTATGCCGAAAGGGACATCCTAACATTTACGGACAATCCATTCGTTGTTTGCTTCTATGGTTCATTTGAAACGAAACAACATTTATGCATGCTAATGGAATATGTGGAAGGCGGGGATTGTGCTTCATTATTAAAAGTAATATTATTTAAATATTAAAATTAATTTGTATTATTTTAGTCGGCTGGCACTTTGCCCATTGAAATGGCCCGTCTCTATGTGGCAGAAACAGTTTTGGCCATTGAATATTTGGACTCTTGCGGAATTGTTCATCGCGATTTGAAACCGGACAATTTGCTGATCACCGCAATGGGTCATATAAAGCTGACGGATTTTGGACTTTCCAAAATTGGATTAATGAATCGGACAACGCTCGTTTCGGAAGGATATTTACTCCAGGACGACACCCAACAATTCAAAGACAACCAACTTTGCGGTACACCGGAATATATTGCACCGGAAGTGATCCTTCGACAAGGATACGGTTGGCTTTAATTTGGCATTAATTTATTCCATTAATTCATTTAATTTAGGAAAACCCGTGGATTGGTGGGCCCTTGGCATTATTATGTACGAATTCCTGGTTGGAATTGTTCCATTCATGGGCGATTCGCCGGATGCACTTTTTGCCAATATTATCAATGAGGATGTGGAATATCCGGAAGAGGAAGAGGCACTCGATCCGGAAGCAGAATCCCTAATAAGAATGTTGCTGGAAAAGAATCCCGTTGATCGGCTTGGCACAATGGGCGGTGCACCACAAGTTTCGGCGCACCCATTTTTTGATCCAATCGACTTTGCCACTGTTTTGAGACAAAAGGCCGAATTTGTTCCACAGCTGGAGAATGACGAAGACACTTCCTATTTTGATTCTCGTTGCGATCGATACAATCACGATGCGGAATCGGAGGCGGCCGAAGATGAGGAACATCAAGTTCCAATGTTTTGGTGAGCCAATTTTTATTTTCTAATGCTAATTTTAATGCATTTTTAGGTCATTTTCGACCGCTTCACCTCGGCATAGTATTGTTGGTGGATTGGAACTGCCAATTGGCGGAATGGCAATGCTTCAGGCTGCGCATGCTGCCGCAATTGAACGCCAGGAATTGGAAGATGACAGCAGCGGAAGAGGTCGAGCTGGAACATCCTCTTCATCTGGCATTGGCAGTGGACCTGGTTCATCCGCTTTTGGACCACCGCCTTCTCAACCATCAAAAATAACAACCGGTTTATTTTTATTTATTAATTTTAAAATAATAATTAATTTTCGCAGGTAATTATTCCGATTCGCAAGATTCGCACCAAAGTTTTGACAACAATCCACAACGAATCAATAAAATTGGTCCAGCCGATTTTGCGGGTGATGTAATCCCTTCGGCTGTGATTTTGCGACGCCGTTTTTCCAATCAACGTCATGCGAATGTGTCCACAAGCAGCAGTGGCACAACTGGGACTGGGGCAGGCCAAACAAATACAAATACTTGCTCTTCGACCGATTCCTCGTTGGATGCTTCACATTTGGCCTATGAAGGAGGACCACCAAGACGTAGTCATGGACAAATTCCAAGGTAATGGAAAAAATTAATAAAATATAAATAAACAAATATTTTAGATTTGCCATATCTCCATGTGCTATTAATGCTGGTGGTGCAAATGTCACTGATCGAAGACGGCATCCTCAACAGGATGATTCCCAGCCATCATCCGCTGGTGATCATCAACATCTTTCACCGGTGGAAGAACGTCATACGACCGCAAAAACATTATTGAATGCGGATGGGAATGGAAGAATGCAAAAGAAGAGGCCATCCGCCGTCGTTCATGAATTAATCACGGATGCTACCAAAATTGCTCAACCATCCGTCATCAATGCCACTGCTTCAAGCAACAATAATAGTGGAAGTTTGTTGAGTCGCCAGTCCCGCTCTGCTTCCTGTCGAATTCCAAACACAGCGGCGGGAATGTCATCAATTTCAACAAAAAACATTGAAACAATCGCAACAACCTCATCATCGTTACGGGTACAAATTCCTCATCATCAAAGCGCTAGTCAATCATCAAATTTGAGTCCACAACAGCAACAACCAACCACCTATTATCATTCCTATGCCGGAGGTGGGGGAGCCACCCTCTCATCCTCTGTTCATCATCAAAGTAAGTCTAAAATGCGAAATATTTTTGAAAATAAAATCAATATTTTAGCAAGCGGCCAACATTCACCTTCTTGCAATTCCGTGTCCAGCGCCTCCTCATTGGATAGTCAACAAAGACTTATGGTTTCGGGTACAGCGGAAGCTGCAGGCACAAATTTGGATGGCCGCTCTCCAACCCTAATTTCACCTTCATCACTTTTGCCTCCTCCATCAGCCCATTCAATTCATCGTTCCAGCATTTCCGGTGGTCAATCGCGTCCAATTGTGATTCGCAAAGGAATGCAAGGCTTTGGATTCACGATCCGATCAGTTCGAGTATATTTGAGTGAAGTAAGCTTAAATTTTGTTTAAAAAATGTTAAAAAATTATTTACATTTAAGATATCCGAGTATTATTCCATTGAACATATTGTGGCGGCTGTCCGCGAGAATTCACCAGCTTGGGAAGCCGGTCTTCGCCCAAATGACCTAATCACTCATGTCCATACGCAATCAGTGCACAATATGACACATCCCCAATTGATGCATAGGTCAATAAATATAAACATTATTCGATAATATTTCAATTTTTTCCAGACTTCTTTCGTGTGGAAATGAACTCACCGTTCATGTTGTGCAACTTTCAAGCACATCTATCAAGGAAGGTGAGCCTCGGCGGAATGTTGGAAAACCGCTGAGAAAGAAGCCGAGAAAACCGCAACCAGGGAAAGGAACAACAAAACAGAGTGGCCGAAACAAAAATTCTTCTCTCCTTCGACGGCTTAGTGGCAAACGTGGAACCGGAGATATTGTACCAGGTTACTTTTCCAAATTGTTGTAATTAAACTAATATCTACTCTTTAGGTACATCCTCACAAAAACAAACATTCATGCCGCGCTCAGTGTCCAGTCAAGATGGAGTTTTGGTTGCAAATACAGCGGCGGCAGCACAAAGTGGACAATCACGTCAATTTTTGGGACCACCTGGCGGCGAAACAACAAATTCCACAACACAACCACCATTGTCTCCTCTAAGCAACAATACCAACAATGCATTACAACAACAACCACAGGGCATTTCTTCAAAACGACTTTCCATCCCGTCTGCTTCAACTCTACTGGATTCTGTGAGGCGCAAACTTTAAAAAAATGCCCAAAAATTTCTAATTTGCATTTCTTTTCAACTCTGTGTTTGTTTATTTCTAAATTCCCAAATACAACAATTTGTATAGTCTATTCATAATTTATACTCATCTTACTATTCATGTAAGTAATTTTATTAAATAATTTATCAGTCAATGAACATTCCATTCCCATTCATTTATTACATTGTAGTCTTCTCTTTTGTTTAATTCCACCCGATTTATGAATGATGAATCAATCATTCAATCATGAACTGTATCAAAAATGACAATCACAAATTGTTTATACTTATTTGTTCTCTACGCGGGTTTTTATTGTCTTCTATACATTTATTGTACGATTCCCAACAATTGTGAAAAATGAATGAATAAAAATATTGAACATTATTTGGCATTTATACATCACGAAAGATAATTATTAATAAAATTGGGACGAAACCAATTTCTCCTATAACAGCAGGATTGTTGGTTTATTAGTCGGATATCATCTAAACTTTTGATAGGAAAAGAAAATGTCCGGAAATTGGCACCAACAAAATTGAAGAAACTACAGTTACCCAAGTAAAAAAGTTTAGTAAAATAAAATACAACATTTTATTCTTTTATTTAATTCATAAACAAAAAAGAAAAAAAACAAAGATATAAAAAAAAATTAGAGCAAAGAACAATATACAGAAATTGAAGCATTTACAAACAAAAAATGGGAAATGATATGTTGGGGAATTATTATCATTCAATCGATATCCTCTTTGTGTTGAAATTGCATTGATCCATCCATCCATAAAGGTGCACATCATCTCAGCCTTGGATTACGTTTTTGGCGAATCTCATCCAGACAACTTAAAATAATCAGTTATTAAATGTTATTTTCGAAAATGTAAACCAACCTTCGCAAAATGCGCCGTGCCGCTTCGGTGTCATTTCTCTGCGCAATTCGGTTTCGGCAGGCAATTTCAATCAAGGTTTGAAGGAGCAAAATGAAGTTTGTACGCCGATCGAACACACCATATCGAATTGCACGAAGATTTCGCAGTTTGTCTTCAACATTCTTCAATCTGAAATAAATATGAGGATTATTTTATTTAAATTATTTTACCCTGAACTAACCTGTATACTGAACGCATGTCCTTCCGTTGCATTTCTCGGCCAATGATGGATGCAGCCACAAATAATCCCGATCGATTTTGTCCAGCCGAACTCAGCACCAGTGTTGGAGGCGGTCGATTATTCGCATTCCGTTGGCCTCTGCTTCGGCATTGTTGCTCGCAATCATCTTCAATGTCCCAAACGAACTTCAGCAAATTGACCAGTTTATCGTATTTCATTTCATCTGTCTGCGGATCATCCTGAAAAAATGGGGAGATTAAATCTAGTAAAAAATGATGTTAAATAAAACTAACCGTCCAGCCATGGCACATAATCATATGCAAAATTCGTTCGTTCTTTTTGTCCTTGGCCGCAATTCGAAGACGATAATAAGTCCAATCCCAAGCATTTTTTGTCTTTTTCTCCTGCGCAATGATGGTGTACGGATCAATCTAAATAATAAATTTGTATTTTACTGTCTTTAATAAATCATAAAACCTTACCTTATATCGGGCGCCCACTTTTGTTTTGAAGAAAAAGTCACAATGTTTCTCCTTGCCCAAATGAGCGGCGCACACACAAATTTCGACGTCCAATTTCCACACCATTTGCCAAAAAATTTTCTGCGTATCAATCCTTGGACGCTTCGGTTTGACCAATGGTATTTGTGCTTGAATGTAGTTTCCGCCTTTTGCTTCCGCTGTGACTATTAAGCTGGCATGAATAAATTCCTTTGATGGCATCTGGACACGGTCTTCATCATACAACGGCACATTGGCAAATTGGGAACGCTGGCAAAAAAAAAAAAAGAATTATAGTTTTTTATGATAATTTCCCCATAAAACTCACGTAAATATTGTTGCTGAAGTAAAAGTTGCAAAAGTGGCGCTCCTTGCGATCAAAACTGTTGTAATCAATTTGCAATTCGTGATCTTGCTTCGGCCGGGTTAAAAAATCCTTGACTGTCTCGGCTTCCTTCAATTGATATTGTGTTGATTGTTGCGCCATGTCGTCAGAAGCAGATAGAATTTGTGCCATGAGTGCCGGATGTTGAGTTGATATTGATATGCCAATCAATACAAAGACACTTTTATATGCTGACTGAGAGTGGGAGGTGGGACATATGATCGATCGATATTTGATACAACAGAATTTTGAACAGTATTATGCGCGATATTACGGTATCATAAAAATTAATGAAACCGATTAGAGCACTTATTAATTATAATTACTTATTAGAAAGTAGGATGTAGGAATACCAAGCCAAAATTTGAGTATAAAAATAGAATTTTGACACCTCTAGATTCATTCTCCAAAAATTATTTTCAAAATGTCCTCAATCAATCCCGTGTTCTTTTATTATCCAAACATATTGAGCTATGCCCGAATTATGCTGCTGTTCCTTTCCTTTTTGGCCATGACAACGAAACCATACCAGGCTGCAATCTATTATTCCATCAACACTTTTCTGGGCGCAAACTATGGACAGGTGGCACGAAAATTCAATCAAGGTTTGTCATTTTTTTGTCAAAATTTTTTTGTAAATTATTCATTTTAGAAACTCAATTTGGCGCCTTGCTGGACCTACTCATCGATCGTTGTGCATTGCTTGTTCTACATATGGTCCTTTGCATGTTCTATCCAACCTATTTCTACCTCCTGAATTTTGCTGCTGTCCTGTAAGTCTTTTAAAATATTTTTAAATATTTCCCATTAATTTTAGTGATATTGCTTCCTATTGGCTTCATCTACATGCAACTGTCATGGCGGGCGATGGCGGAGGAATCAATACCCACAAACAAGAAACAATGTAAGTAGTTTAAAAATAATCCAATAATATTCTAATCAATCAAATTACAGGTCAATGCATCTCGGGAACGAAGCGTTTTATGGACTCTTGTATTTGGCGTATTTTTGGCCTGGACCGAGCCTGCACTTCATCAGCTTTACTTATTTTCTGGCACTTATGGCTTTTTCAATGGCGGCTCTCAAATCTTGGAAGAATTTAATGCTCCTGTCAACGGCCTGTCAAGCAATTGCGGCAATCAATCAAACAGTGGAACAAAATCAACGGATTCGATGAACAGGAAAGAAAGAAGAATAATGATGAATGTGATTTATTCTCCATATATTGTTTTTTTTTTTTTGTATTTTTGAAAAGATATTTTTGTAATTGTGATCTCATTTTCATATTGTGTTTAAAATAAATAGAGAATTATAAATAATTGAAATTTGTATATTATTTGTTTCTTGGTTGTAATTGATCATAATACTTCAATCATTATTACCTTTTGTAAGCATCCGATAATTGAGTCGGAATCAGAAGAATGTTTTTTGATTTCGGAAAATTCGTTATTTGGCTCCAGTGAGATTAGAAGAGCTTGACTTTTGCTTAAAATTAAAAGTACTGGCTTAACTAGTAACTACCTTCAAATTCCTTGTTTATCGGTATTTAAAAAGTTGCTGCTTTGTATCAGTTTAATGAAAAGGATAATAAATATGTTAAATTCATCAAATAATGAAAATTATTTCATTTTTGTCTCTCTCAAGTCCCAACCCGCCCCTCACCCTCCAAAAATGCTCCTACTCCTGTTGAAAATTCCTTCCCCTTAAATGCCCCAAATTATATATGCATTAACTAACACAAGTTTAGCTTTTTTCATGATCGGATGACGATTATTAATTTAAAGACAAAATTTTAATCAAAATAAAATTCAGAGATCTAATCTAAAATTTCAAAATGTTTTTCGAGGATGACGACGATGATCAACAAGCCATTCAGGATGAAGAAGTAGTGCATGATGATGAAGAAGAAGTTGATCAGGAAGCTCATCAAGCTGTGGCAATGGAAGATGAAGATGACGAAATTTCAACAGAATTATGGCAAGAAGCATGTTGGGTTGTTATATCGGCATATTTTGATGAGAAGGGTTTAGTGCGGCAGCAGCTTGACAGGTTCAAAAATAGGGATAAATGTAAAAGAAATATTTTATATTTAAGTTTCGATGAATTCATTCAAATGATAGTACAGCGTATTGTGGAAGATTCGCCGGCGGTCGAACTTCAAACAGAATTGCAACATTCAGCTGGAGAAATTGAAGCGCCTACAAAATTCTCACTGAAATTTGGTCAAATCTACTTGTCAAAACCAACACATTGGGAGAAGGAGGGTGCACCGACACCGCTGATGCCAAATGAGGTTTTTAGCCTAACCCAAAATTAAATAATAAAAATATAAATTAAGGCTCGACTCCGCAACTTGACCTATTCATCTCCTCTTTATGTGGATATTGTCAAAACAATCTCGAAGGAAGGCGAAGAAGATATTGTGCAAGAATATCCGAAAGTTTTCATTGGCAAAATTCCAATTATGCTACGGTTATTTTTACAATATTATTTGGTTTGAATTTTTGTTCTCTAGGTCAAGCTATTGTGTTCTCTCCAATTTGACGGATCGAGATTTGACTGAGCTCAATGAATGCCCATTGGACCCTGGTGGCTATTTCATAATAAATGGAAGTGAAAAAGTGCTGATTGCGCAGGAGAAGATGGCAACAAACACAGTTTATGTATTTGCAATGAAGGATGGAAAATACATGTATAAAACTGAGTGCCGGTCATGTTTAGAACATTCAAGGTTTTTAAATTGTTTAAAACAAATTTTATTGATTCAATTTTAGTCGTCCTGCTTCCACTCTTTGGGTGAATATGACGAACAGAGGAGGCAAAGGTGGGAAGAATCCAACTGGGCAGCGGATTGTGGCCATAATTCCTTACATAAAACAGGTTTTAAAATTGAATATTTATTTTATTCAATTTTAATTTTAGGAAATCAATATAATCATCCTGTTCCGCGCTTTGGGTTTCGTTTCTGATCGGGACATCCTCGAGCACATTATTTACGATTTTGAGGATCAAGAAATGATGGAATTGCTCAAACCAAGTTTGGATGAGGCTTTCGTCGTTCAAGAACAATCGGTGGCTCTGAATTTCATCGGCACTCGAGGGGCAAAGCCAGGCGTTACCAAAGAAGCACGGATTAGATATGCAAAAGAAATACTCCAAAAGGAAATGTTGCCTCATGTTAGCATTGCTGAACATTGTGAAACGAAGAAAGCGGTATTTTTTCAGCCATAAATTTTACAAAATGGATTTTAGTATTTCCTTGGCTATATGGTTCATCGACTTTTGCTGGCCGCCCTTGGACGTCGAGAATTGGATGACCGCGATCATATGGGGAACAAACGTTTGGATTTGGCCGGCCCGTTGCTTGCTTCACTGTTTCGAGCACTTTTCCGAAATTTATTAAAAGAGGTTTTATTTAAATAATTCACAATTACTTATTCAATTTTTAAGGTCCGTTTAACTGCTCAAAAATATATAAACAAAAACGGCGATTTCAATTTGGATGTTTGTGTCCGGCCAACAATTATTACCCGTGGATTGGCTTATTCATTGGCAACCGGCAATTGGGGCGAGCAGAAAAAGGCACATCAAACACGTGCGGGCGTCAGTCAAGTGCTCAATCGGTTGACCTATACGGCAACACTATCACATTTGCGGCGGTGCAATTCCCCAATTGGACGAGAGGGAAAATTGGCAAAACCCCGTCAATTGCACAATACTCAATGGGGAATGGTTTGTCCGGCAGAAACACCCGAGGGCCAAGCCGTGGGATTGGTCAAAAATTTGGCATTGATGGCCTATATTTCGGTTGGCTCAATGCCCGAACCAATTTTGGAATTTTTGGAAGAATGGAGTATGGAAAATTTGGAAGGTTTATTTAAATTTGAATATTAATTAATTTAAAGAATATTTTTTGTAGAAGTTTCACCGTTGGCAATTGCAAATAGCACAAAAATATTTGTGAACGGTTCATGGGTTGGCATTCATCGAGATCCGGACCAATTGATGACAACCCTTCTCAAATTGCGACGTCAAATGGATATTATTGTGAGTGAAGTCAGCATGGTCAGGGACATTCGTGATCGGGAGATTCGAATTAACACTGACCCGGGACGAGTTTGCCGGCCATTGTTGATTGTGAATGATGGAAAATTGATGCTCAAAAAACGACACATTGAATTATTGAAGGTAATTTTAATATATTAATTAAACGTTGAGAAATCTCAATTGAGACCATGTATTTTTTTTATAAGTTAATCGGTTTGATATGTAAATTTGTGTTTTTACTTACCTCCCATTTTGACCATAGGGTAGTTGGAGTGAAAAAGTCGTTAAGACCCTTTAGTTCATTGGTATGTCGCTCGTTTTAGTATATGGGGAAGTGGCAGGAACAGTCCCGGGTTCGATTCCCACTGTGTCGAACGATTTAATTTTTGTTTTTTTTTCCATTTATTTTTAATTATAAATAATTTTAATTTATTTTAGGAACGAGACAATGCCGAAAATCCATTTACATGGTCAGATTTGGTCCAAAATGGAGTGGTTGAATTGATCGACGCAATGGAGGAGGAAACAATAATGGTTTCAATGACGCCGGAGGACCTGAAATCGGGAGGATATTGCGAAACGTACACTCATTGTGAAATTCATCCGGCCATGATTTTGGGTGTTTGCGCTTCCATCATTCCATTCCCTGACCACAATCAAAGTCCTCGAAACACCTACCAAAGTGCAATGGGAAAGCAGGTAAAAATTGGATAAATAACATAAATAATTTTATTATTTTAGGCAATGGGCGTTTACACAACAAATTTCCACGTTCGAATGGACACATTGGCCCATGTTCTTTATTATCCGCAGAAGCCGCTGGTCACCACACGTTCAATGGAATATTTACGGTTAATTTAATTTTATAACCAAAACTCACTTCATTTTTTAGGTTCAATGAATTGCCGGCGGGCATAAATGCAATTGTGGCCATCCTTTCCTACGGTGGATATAATCAAGAGGATTCGGTCATCATGAACCAATCCGGCATTGATCGAGGCCTTTTCCGCTCTGTTTTTTACCGTTCCTATCGCGAAAATGAATCCAACATTGGCAATGTTAATGAGGAATTAATCGAAAAACCAACAAAAGAAAAATGCAAAGGTTTTCATTTTATTAAAATAAATTTATAAAATAATTTTAATAGGAATGCGGCATGCTCTTTACGAAAAATTGGATGACGATGGAATTATTTCTCCGGGCACTCGTGTTTCGGGCGATGATGTGATCATTGGGAAGACAATTGCAATTCCGGAAGTGGAAAATGAATTGGAGGCGACGGCGGCCAGATATCAGAAAAGAGATGCATCCACTCAATTGAGGAGCAGCGAAACGGGGATTGTTGATCAAGTAAATTATTTACAAAAATTACATTATAATATCATTTTTTTAATTGATTTAGGTGATGATGACTTTGGACAAAGATGGCAACAAATTTGTGAAAATTCGAGTCCGATCCATTCGGCTGCCTCAAATTGGCGACAAATTTGCTTCCCGCCACGGCCAAAAGGGAACAATGGGAATGCAGTATCGGGAGGAGGACATGCCATTCACTCGGGAGGGAATTACACCGGACATCATCATCAACCCGCATGCGGTGCCCAGCCGAATGACAATTGGCCATTTGATTGAATGTTTGCAAGGAAAGGTTTGTTTGCACATTTAATATTAATTAATTTATCCATCAATTCATTTTGAAGTTATCCGCAAATAAAGGCGAAATTGGCGATGCAACACCATTCAATGATACGGTCAATGTGCAGAAGATTAGCAATTTGCTGGCGGAATACGGCTATCATTTGCGTGGCAATGAAATAATGTACAATGGATTCACCGGACAAAAATTGACTACACAGGTTAAATTGGCCAAAAAATCAATAATTAATGATTATTTTGGTAGGTTTTCATTGGGCCAACATATTATCAGCGTCTGAAGCACATGGTGGATGATAAAATTCACTCAAGGGCGCGTGGACCAATCCAAGGAATGAATCGCCAACCGATGGAAGGACGGGCACGGTAAAAACGGAGAGGATTGAATTGAATGAATTAATCAATAATATTTTTTTAGTGATGGTGGTCTACGATTTGGTGAAATGGAGAGGGATTGCCAAATTTCGCATGGATGTGCACAATTTTTGCGTGAACGCCTCTTCGAAGTGTCCGACCCGTACATGGTTTATGTTTGCAATCAATGCGGCCTTGTGGCAATTTTCAATCAGCGAACGAGCACTTTTGATTGCAAGGTTTAATTAAATAAACGTCTTTAAATTCTCAAATGTTTTGTTAGGGTTGTTCCAACAAAACACAATTCTCGGCGGTTCGAATCCCATATGCCTGCAAACTTCTTTTCCAGGAATTGATGTCAATGTCGATTGCGCCGAGGATGATGACCAAATGAGGAATATTAATTGATTTATTTTTTGTTTTCATTACATTTATCTGTTTTTCTTTTTTGTTTTTATTTTTGATTCCATTCTTTATTTATTTTATCAAATAAAATCTCATTTTAAAATGCAATTTTTTTATTCTTGGCCTTTTCCATTTTTGAACAATACAATTGCAATGCAATTAAGGGTGATGGTCAGAAAAAGAAGAGAAATTTATGATGGGTTTTGTTGATTCACAATTCAAACAATGAATGAAGAATAGAGAAATAACACCTTTGAAGGATAGATCTTAGTTGTGGGATGGAAATGGACAAACAAACAATAATTGGGTTTTGGTAGAATCAAAAATAGAAACCAAAAACACATTACTCGAATTTGGGGGTAAAATATATGTATTATTTTGCTTCATTTTGTTTATCATCAATCAATCAATTGCGAAGAAATTTTTGAGGGAAATTCTGTTTTGCTGGTCAATATTCCACCAATCAATATTAGGCGGTCATTCCTCTTGGATTTCCGGATTTTCGTGCTTCGTCCAATTCCCTCTTCACTTGTTCCTCAATCTCGCGAATTTGGGCCAATGTCAATCCATGCCATCGATCAATCCAACAGAACAGTTCACGGTGGAATTTGCAGAATAGACGAGGATATTGCTTAAAAATGAATTTAATTATTAAATTTAATTTAATAAATTGAACCTTATGTCCGAATGATTCCACCATTTTCTGCAGTCCAAACCATTTGAAATTGATTGTAACCAATTTATAGGCGCACATCACCGGTTGACAATTTTTCCTCCATCCGGGCTCCAGTGGGCCCCTTCCGGTCTTTTGTGAATGAAATTGGGATGGACTGGTCTCCTCGAGGATATCCTAAAATAATTGTTAAATCTAATTAATATTTCGGCTTACGGATGAATTCAAGAATTCTTCGTCTTCTGCAATGTCAATATGGACCACTTCCCTCTTCTCCAAAACATCCTTTGGCAGACAATGGGCCTAAAAAACGATGGAAAATTAATTTAAAATTATCCAAAAATTCAAACATTCTCATTTTTTCCTCTGTCATTGTTCAGGTGAATTGTTTCGATGCGAACGAAGAAATTGTCCTTCATATAATCCGGGTTGGACAATTCAGTTTTGCAATACGGATAAGCATTCCAGGCATGTTCGTGAATATTCAACGATCCTTTTGGCAAAATTGCTTTCACAATGGATGGCACCTTTCTACAAAAATAAACAATTAATTTAAATATTATTTAATAAATATTTGAATGGTATTTAATTTGACGAAGAGTTTAGCGGTTTAATGGTTTGTCCTAGACCTCAAACCCTATACCAATCGATAGATTTCATCAAAACGCTTTATTAGCATATAAATATGTCATAGTTTGGTCAAAAATTTAGCGTTTTAAACCATTTAAACAATCTCATGGTTTTTGGTTCAAAACTAAAGTTGGAAATGGTTTTAAACCCAAACCAATAATCAAATGACGCGTATCGAAGTAATCTATCAATTGGATATAATGTTAAAGGGTTTAGGACAAACCATTGAACCGTATAATCATTTCGCATTTTAAATAATCAATGAATTATTTACGATTCAAGATGATAGATTTTGTGAGTGTATTGTCCTTTGGTGAATGCCCCATTGAATAAGGGAACATCATTGAATGGTTTATTGACGAGCACTTCAACTCCCTCGCCACCGCCAGTCTCCTAAAATTTATTAAAATATTTACAATTTATTTTTCAAAACCTGTTTGGATGCTTCGGCCACAGAATATAATTGGCCAATTTGATATTCATCAACGGTCATTGGCAACACAATTCGGCTTAAATTTAAATGAAAATTGAATTAATCAATTAAAATAAACAAACTATTCTTTGATGATCATTGAGCCTCCCAAATCCAGTCAAAAAGAAAATGAAGAAAATCACAGGAAATTTTAACCGGAACTTTTAAGCTCTCTGAAAAATAAAATAATATTGGATAAATAAAATTGTTAAAATATATATGATCTTTACAACATTGTTTTAATTTAAATAAATAGAATATTTTCTTTATCAAATCAGGTGAACATAATACAATTAAAATGTAAAACAAAAAGCCAATTTTCCGGATGAATTTTAATTTCCTATAAGTCAAAGGCCTCTTCATCATATTGAATTGACTCTTCTTAATCTTTTGGTCCATTCTGCTTCTGTTGTTCCTCCAATTCTTTTGCTTTTCGAGTTGCCTCATTCAGCCAAGGTGCATAATTGCGTTTGTCAAAGTCAACATCCAATGAAAGTTTTTTGTAATAGCGCCAATCCTATTAAATTAAATATTAATTAATTAAATTAATCCAACAAAAAACCTTCGAAATTGGTTGATCTCCTTCGAATGGAAATTTATCACGTTTCCAATGATGCGAGTAAATGTTCATTGGCAGAGTATTCTGCTTGACATGATGTGAACCAAATCTAAAATTGTCAATATTTCAATTTATATTTTTTTTTTTTCGCTTACCTTGTCCAAAATCTCAAGTCGAATTTCCCTTCTTCCACTGCCTTTTTGTGGTCTTCTTCGACGCGTTTTCTTTCTGCCATTATTTCGGGATGGCGCCTTTCCCAAATTAGACGATGTTTTTGCTTCATATATGCGTCGATAACTCCATCCGACGGTTGGCCAATTTCACCATACTAAAATTGTTAATTTAAGAAACAATTAATTGACGAACTTTAATGAAATAATTCAAATCATTTTCGTGATACTCATCCAATAGTTTTGAGCATTTCCATACGAATGCTCTTCCATGAAATTTCATACATCTATACAGACGATCATAGAGAATTTTCATTATTAGGGTGTCGACCAATTTATCGAATCGATATTGTTCATTGGCTTCAAAAATGCAGACCTAAATTAAAATTATTGATTGGATGAGTAACAAAAGAACCACCAACCCTGTCCAAAACACCGCATTGATCAATTTCCGGAACGCGGTCAAATCGTCGGTGATAATATGGCTTTCGAAAACGATCTTGCATTGGCTCAACAATTGATTCACGAAACCAAGTAATTGGAGCATCGATTCCACGGTTGGCATAGTATTTCATTTTAAGAAAAGGACTACCCTTAAATGCATCGAAATTATTGATAAAATAATTTATCGCAAACCTCAGCTTCTTTCTTGCGGACCTCCCAATATTTTTTCCAGATTAATCTTTCTTGTAAACGTCTTCTTTGGATAAAATTTAAGCCTTCCGTTTGTCGATCGAATCCTAATGCTAGTTCTTGTTCAGCAGTAAATTTTGGCACATCATTGTCTGGATATTTGGTTCGAAATTGTTCATCATCACAATTCATCATTTTTAATAATCTAATTCTAATCCTGAAAAATTAATATATCTTTTGAATAATTAAGTTGATTTTAATGGTTTTTTTATTAATTAAAACGATGGTTCGCTAAACATACGAAATTTTTACTTAATTATATGCGATTAAAAAGCTTGTCCAATAGAAGTAGAAAGCATAGTGTTTTGGGTTTTTGGCAAATTACTTTACTAATAAATACACAAAATAAGACAAGATAATTACTCATATACAAAATATAAAACATAATTTAATATTTCAATTTATTCAATGCATATACAAAAATACAACAACAATATCAAGTATATTATACAATGTGAATGAGAAAGGGCTAACAACAACAATGTGAATGGGTGAATGGGAAAAGGGCTAACAACAATGTGAATGGGTGAATGGGAGAGGGTTTATTGTTGCTGTTAGTTTATCGATTAGCAGACTTCCTATGATTACAGGTATCATGATACAATCAATATCTGTTCGTTACCATTAATTTAATTGTATAATTGATCGGAAACTACTGTTACCATAGGAAGTCTGCTAATCGATAAACTATAAAAGCGGCGACTTTCGAGATCAACCTCATCATTCCGGCAGCAGCATAATCGACGACAACAACATCCAACTTCCCAAATGTCCCAAACCCTGAACGTCCAAATACCCCTTGAAGAAAATGAACCATTAGGAATCCGGCTGAACGACACGTAAGTTTATTTAATTTATTCATGGCCAAAACTATATACCCTTTTTTTCAGAATGGTCATCACATACATCCAGGAAGGCACACCGGCTCAAGGCATCCTCAAGGCAGGCGACAAGATCGAGGCAATCAATGGGCGGCTGATCAATACACAACGACAATTTTACCAAGTCCTCAAGGCGGCGCATCCAGTGGCCAATTTCAAAATCCAACGACCAGGCACAAAAGAAGAAACACCGGTGGAGGTCAGACAAGATGTGGGCGACAATCTTCCACCCGAAATTGCTACTTCACTCACTCGGCGGGCCGGTTATCACTACAAGGTTGGTTGGATTGGGAAAAGGGAAAATTCTGAAATTTATTTTCTTTTAATTGCAGCTCGTTGAGATCAAACGCCTTCACAACACCCGCTTCGGATTGGCGATCAAAACAAGGGACAACCGTGTGCTCGTCACAGAAGTTCAGGTTGGTTATGCTTATATAATTTTTATTCTTTTCTTATTTTCCCTTAATTTTCAGCCAAACTCAATGTGCGCCCCTCATCTTCTGCCCTGTGATCACATAATCTACGTGGATGGCAATCGTGTTACCCAAGCTGAAGTTGCACAAGTTCTGCTGACCGGAGGGCTGAGAAAAGTGAGTTTTGCCTTTGACATGATCTTATCCAATAACTTTTTAATTTTTCAGAATGGACTCGTCAAAGTCGTCATTGGCAGACCAGACACGGAAGAAGCAAAGCAGTTGGCCCTTCAAGTACTCAGCCGCGAGGATGCATACGACCCGCCATCAGTTCGACTCAACGAGGATGTCCAAAGGATCATGCGCCAAGAGGTTGGTTTTATTTAATTATCATCATAAAACAAATCATTAATTCAATATTTTTTGACAGGTAGTCAACAGAGCAGCAAACAAACAGCAACCGAAGCCAATTCTTCTGCCGCCTGCAACTCCACAGCCACCTGCCAACGTCCGTGTCACGATGGGAAATGCCGAAGTCACAGCAATACAGAGCGACAACACGGGACGTCCACTCCGCCCAGTGACCAATGGCATACCGAATTCGCCAGCAAGATGTCAACAACAGCAACAATAAACCCTCTCCCATTCACCCATTCACATTGTTGTTAGCCCTTTTCCCATTCACCCATTCACATTGTTGTTGTTAGCCCTTTCTCATTCACATTGTATAATATACTTGATATTGTTGTTGTATTTTTGTATATGCATTGAATAAATTGAAATATTAAATTATGTTTTATATTTTGTATATGAGTAATTATCTTGTCTTATTTTGTGTATTTATTAATTATTATTATTAAACATTCATTATTCACTCCTGAATCCTGATATCAGGTAAGAGGTAAGTGGTAACTTGATAACACATAGGCTAGGCCGCTATGCTAGCGCTAGGCTATTGGAATTGAATGGATAGAAAAAATTGCAGAAAAAAGTTTGCATTTGCATGCGAAAAAGAATAATAGATAAATATTCTCCCATCTTCCCTCTATTATTATTCTGACTGAACTTATTAGCTTTTAATAAAAACAAAAAAAGCAAGTGTAGCAAGAGCAAGTTGAAATAAAGTCCCTAATAAGAACCGATTCCAATGGTAATTGAAATTGGATTGGATAGAAATATTGTTTTGAATTGAATGAAGTGCTTCACTATTTCTATTTACTATTTATTTTGATTACAAATACTAAAAATATTTTTTTAGAAAAAATGGATTTACCCCCATCAAAATTATCAAATGAAGCTTCTCGAGTTTGGAGTGAAAATGCTGGACTCCATAAAAAAGTTGATCCGAAAATCGATATTGGCTTACATCCCGCAAGAATGCCATCTTCCACTACTGAAAATTCGACTACAATAGAGAAAGTTTCAACATCGATTTCATCCGGATATGTGTTTGGTTCGCGTGTATTTGAGCGCGTTGCAAAGGTTTGCTTTGAAAAATTATTCAACAAAATAAACAATTTAAGCCAAATTGTGAAAAGAATTCCTCCATTAAAACAACTGAAAATGAAAATCATGGAACTTCGATTACAACCGAAAGTTCAAAACCGTTGGATGTTTCTTCAATTTTTCGTCGAATGGCACAAAAAGCGATGGATAATAATTCGAATGCACGGATGGTTTGTGATTAATATTTAATTTAAAAATATTTTAAAAAAATAGTGGAAAATAGAATCAACATCAAATGGAGGGGGAAGTAAATTGCCAAAAGACCAATTGAGTGAATCGGCAAATGAATTGGCATCCAAACAAGGGAATCAAACATCGGCAACCGCACCAGATGATCAGCAACCAATAACGACAGGCGAAGAGGAAGAACAGCATTTACTTCAGGTCAGTGAAAATTGATGATTAAAACAATTTATATTTTAAGATAAGCTGCAAATTCTACCATTACAATACGGAGAGCAAACAATGGCAAGAAAGAGGAATGGGAACATTGAGAGTGAACCAGCACATTGACGCCAAGGATGATATCAGATTAGGTTGGATTATTATGGTTTTAATAATAATCAAAATTGGAATGATCAATGATGCCTCAAATTTATGATAGCACAAAATCTATGTTGTTTTTGGGCAAACTAGTCATAATAGATTTTAAATGAAAAATTTAATATTCAATTTTTGATTTATATTTTAAATTGATTATTTTTATAGTCGGACGTCAATCTGGATCGCAACGTGTTTTGATTAATTCAAAAATATTCTCTGAAATGTTACTCGAAGAATTGTCGGAAAAAAGGCTCAAAATTTCGGCGCATACCGGCGAATCGGATGTTCCTCAACTTTTCTTAATCCAGGTAAATTATTAATATTAAATTAATCATTAAATTTATCAAATAAGAATTAGTTTTATTAGAATAAAATAGAGAATATTTCCAAAAATGTTGGAAAATAATTATTAATTGAAATAATAACAAAATATGGACATTATTCAAATTTAGTCTTCGCCCGCCTCAATTGCCAAACTTCAAAATCTTCTACGATTTCACATTGAATCAAACACAACAAAAGTTCAAATGCATCAACGTGAAAGTAGTTCGACACGAAAAAGGCGGATTACCGATGAAAGAAAGGAGGAGGTTGAATCTGAATATTTAAAATTGAATTTAATTTTAAAAAAATATTAAAGGAAAATGAAGCAGGGGAATGGGGAAATGGTGAAGGTGCGAAAAAGTTTTTGAAAGAAAAACAACCATTGGAAAGGAAGGAAGAGGAGGATGGAAATGAAAATGATGAGGATGATGAAGAGAATGAGGCAGCAGATGATGACGATGAAGAGGAACAAGGATGATCAATGGATGAATGAAGATGTTCATTGGACAAATTTTATTATGGAAAATAATATTAATATGATTGGGACATTCTCATTCATCCTCCATTCATTTTTTATTTAATTCCAATTATATTCTTTCATTAATCATATTGTTTATCAAAATGAATTTGTAAAATTTATTTGGAAGGGGCAGAAAAATTGACCCATCCATTCATTGAATTTTGTTTGTTTTTGGTCCTTTTCTTTTCATCTTTTCCTGTTTTTTCCAATCAAAGCAGGTTCAATTTTTTCATTATTAAAACACAGAATAAATATGTAGTGAAATGACCCAATTTTAATGTTCCTAAATTGTTTTGTACAATTTAATATTGATCCTCTTTTTAAATTTAATAAAAAATAATAATTCAGTTTACAAAAATGGATGCACAAAAAGATAAAATTGCGAAGAGTGAATCTATTGACAATAATCCTAAAAAGGAGGCAAATGGAGGAGGATCCGGCAGTAATGATGACCGCAAAGATGAAGGAAAGAAGGAAGAAGAGAATCACAAAAGTGAAGAACAACTTCGAGCAGAAGCCGTTGCTCAATTGAAACAAATTGGAAATGCTGTGCTTCGTCCATTTGGCCTGTCAACGGAGAGTTTTGAAATGGTCCAACAACCGGGTGGCGGCTATTCAATACAGATGAAGAAAAATGACAAATAAACAAATCATCAATTGCATAAATTATTTTATTTTAAAAAATATGATGGATAAAAGTGGAATTGGTATGATTTATTTAAAGAGAATATGATATTTTGGAACGGAAAATGTTTTGTTGTTCTGATTTTCAATGTTTTGTTGTTGTTCTGATTTGTGATTTCAATGTTAGTTGTTTTTCTGATTTTCAATCATTCCGGAAAATGTTTTGTTGTTGTTCTGATTTTCAATGTTTTGTTGTTGTTGTCCTGATTTTCAATGTTTTGTTGTTGTTCTGATTTTCAATGTTTTGTTGTTGTTCTGATTTTATTCCGGAAAATGTTTTGTTGTTGTTCTGATTTTCAATGTGTTTTGTTGTTGTTCTGATTTTATTCCGGAAAATGTTTTGTTGTTGTTCTGATTTTCAATGTTTTGTTGTTGTTCTGATTTTATTCCGGAAAATGTTTTGTTGTTGTTCTGATTTTCAATGTGTTTTGTTGTTGTTCTGATTTTATTCCGGAAAATGTTTTGTTGTTGTTCTGATTTTCAATGTTTTGTTGTTGTTCTGATTTTCAATGTTTTGTTGTTTTTCTGATTTTCAATGTTTTGTTGTTGTTCTGATTTTCAATGTGTTTTGTTGTTGTTCTGATTTTATTCCGGAAAATGTTTTGTTGTTGTTCTGATTTTCAATGTGTTTTGTTGTTGTTCTGATTTTATTCCGGAAAATGTTTTGTTGTTGTTCTGATTTTCAATGTTTTGTTGTTGTTCTGATTTTCAATGTTTTGTTGTTTTTCTGATTTTCAATGTTTTGTTGTTGTTCTGATTTTCAATGTGTTTTGTTGTTGTTCTGATTTTATTCCGGAAAATGTTTTGTTGTTGTTCTGATTTTCAATGTTTTGTTGTTGTTCTGATTTTATTCCGGAAAATGTTTTGTTGTTGTTCTGATTTTCAATGTGTTTTGTTGTTGTTCTGATTTTATTCCGGAAAATGTTTTGTTGTTGTTCTGATTTTCAATGTTTTGTTGTTGTTCTGATTTTCAATGTTTTGTTGTTGTTCTGATTTTCAATGTGTTTTGTTGTTGTTCTGATTTTATTCCGGAAAATGTTTTGTTGTTGTTCTGATTTTCAATGTGTTTTGTTGTTGTTCTGATTTTATTCCGGAAAATGTTTTGTTGTTGTTCTGATTTTCAATGTTTTGTTGTTGTTCTGATTTTCAATGTTTTGTTGTTTTTCTGATTTTCAATGTTTTGTTGTTGTTCTGATTTTCAATGTGTTTTGTTGTTGTTCTGATTTTATTCCGGAAAATGTTTTGTTGTTGTTCTGATTTTCAATGTTTTGTTGTTGTTCTGATTTTATTCCGGAAAATGTTTTGTTGTTGTTCTGATTTTCAATGTGTTTTGTTGTTGTTCTGATTTTATTCCGGAAAATGTTTTGTTGTTGTTCTGATTTTCAATGTTTTGTTGTTGTTCTGATTTTCAATGTTTTGTTGTTTTTCTGATTTTCAATGTTTTGTTGTTGTTCTGATTTTCAATGTGTTTTGTTGTTGTTCTGATTTTATTCCGGAAAATGTTTTGTTGTTGTTCTGATTTTCAATGTTTTGTTGTTGTTCTGATTTTCAATGTTTTGTTGTTTTTCTGATTTTCAATGTTTTGTTGTTGTTCTGATTCTCAATGTTTTATTGTTGTTCTGATTTCCAATATTTTGTTGTTGTTCTGATTTTAATGTTTTGTTGTTGTTCTGATTTTATTCCGGAAAATGTTTTGTTGTTGTTCTGATTTTCAATGTTTTGTTGTTGTTCTGATTTTATTCCGGAAAATGTTTTGTTGTTGTTCTGATTTTCAATGTTTTGTTGTTGTTCTGATTTTCAATGTTTTGTTGTTGTTCTGATTCTCAATGTTTTGTTGTTGTTCTGATTTCCAATGTTTTGTTGTTGTTCTGATTTCCAATGTTTTGTTGTTGTTCTGATTTTAATGTTTTGTTGTTGTTCTGATTTTAATGTTTTGTTGTTGTTCTGATTTTCAATGTTTTGTTTTCTTTCCTTTTAAAGCATTTTTTGAGTCAGGCCATTTGGTTTACCAATCGATCGATTCTTGGATAAAGGGGAGGCCCACTATTGGGAAAAGGTCGATTTTTATGTGAAGAGTAAGACGAGAGTCCGAGAAAGCCAATTCCCTTTAACTCAATCTGAATCAATCTTGTCAAAAGGCTCTCGGGAGGGACGTCAACACCATAAATCATTGCAAAATTATTTAATTTTAAAGTCTAATAAAAGTGTTAGAGATCAATCTTTTTTTGTGCTTAATTTGTTTCATTTTTTGGTTACATAAAATGGTCAAATTTTCAAGTCATATTAAAACTAAAGTGAGGACACAACACACAACTAACAAAGATCCGTTCATTCAAAGTACAATCACACCTCACTCATTCTGCTCGCCCAAAAAAGTCAAATTTGGACTTGCGCAGGTTCATTAACACAAACTCGAGCACAAATTTACTAATTTCCACACAAATTTACTAATTTGTCCTACATTTCGAGACTATATAAATAATAATCATAATACTTATTAGCACCAAAAAAAACTAAAATTCTTTCATATTTACGCATAAATCTATCCTCACCTAATAAATTGATTGATAAAATCGTATTCATTGAGAATTTTCGACAATAAAGAATTCCGGCCAATTCAGCCAAGAGCCCAACAAAAATAACCAATCGCATTTTCCTCTTTTCTTCATATTCTTCGTCGAAATTAGCGAAACGGAAAAATGAATTGAATAGAAAAATGTAAAGCCGATGAATGGCCTTCAATTAAGAAGGAAGTAAAAATAATTCAGCTAAGGTCGTTTCCTTGATTATAAATAAAGTAAACCCACTTCGTGTCATCCCCAAATTCATTTCACATTAATTTTTCAACTTCATTCATAATTAAAGCAGATAAATTGTATAAATAAAATGGCACGAAATTACGATATTTGGAATTCGAATCCAGAAGATGGCAACAGCAACACAATTTACTATATTCCCTACAAATACGGCGAGGTATGGGAATTGGAGAGACGCCTTTGGAATCCGACTTTCACTCATCAAATGTTCACTCGCCATTGGCACTGGTCAATTCCCATTGTTTTGGTTTACATTGCTGGTAATTTTTATGGGAGGATTTATGATTTAAATGAGATTTAAAAATAATTAAGGTGTTCATTTCCTCCAAAGATGGATGCGAGATCGAAAGGCATTTGAGCTTCGTCCTCTTCTCATTGTCTGGAACAGTGCATTGGCCATTTTCTCAGCGATGGGTGCTTGGCGATTTGGACAAGAATTTACTCATGTTATGTTGAACAGAACATTTCAAGTAAATTTGCCTCTCACTTTATCTTTATTTTATTATTTTTATCTTTAAGGATTCCGTTTGCCTTTCCATTTCGCCAACCGAACCGGTTACATTTTGGGCACTCTGTTTCGCCCTTTCAAAGGTGGCAGAATTCGGGGACACAATTTTTCTGCTGCTCAGAAAAAGACCTCTCATTTTCCTGCACTGGTTTCATCATTCCGTTGTGCTGATTTACAGGTACTTATTCAACAATTATTAAATGCAATTAAATTGTCCAAAAAATAGTTGGCACTCGGCAACAGAATTGACCGCAGCCGGACGATGGTTCATCCAGCTGAATTATATGGTCCATGCAATAATGTACACTTATTATGCATTGACAAGTGCCGGATTCAAACCACCAAAATTGGTTTCCATGAGCGTTACAACATTCCAAACAACACAGGTTCGATCAAATTTCAATGAAATTTTTCAATTATCATTTTTAGATGTTGATCGGCGTTTTCATTTCTCTCTATGTTGCCCATTTGAAATGGACGAGTCCACCCGAAAGTAAGCTGGTCTGCCAACAATCTGTTCAAAATATGTGCATTTGTTTTGCCATTTACTCTGCATTCGCTTTCCTCTTCATCCGATTCTTCATCAAAGCATATTGTCTTAAGGGCAAAAAGAACAATAAGAAGATTGAATAATTAAAACACGGACCTTTTTAATTCAATGTACCGACTCGCATATTTTTTTTTTGTATTCTCATATTTTCTAATCCCATTCCAAATGATAATTCACATTCATAACAATTCAAAGCATAAATTTTATCATATAAAATGTCTATATATTATTCTAAAAGGCACATGATGATATGAAATATTAATTTGTTGCGAAATTAAAATTTAAAAATGAGCAATAAATTGTGTTGAATGCATTTGTCATGGATTAATTATTAATTGTCAATCCCATTTCAAATTTCAATTGGGGTTAATTGGGGGAGGGAATCCTAGTCAGAATTGAGTTAACAAAAGTGTGAGGTTTCTTCATTCCTACTGCTGGCGGCAATGTTGATCAATTCTCATTCCAAGCCAAATTCTAAAAATTAAAAAAGTAATTAATTAATGGATAATTTTTATTCTAAATTACCTCATGTTCCTCTTGGGCCTCCGTGTCCGAATCACTGTCCTGATCACTATGCGCGGGAGAGGACGATGCCGACAATGGACGTGGCATTTTTGCGAGTATTTCTGACAATTTCATCTCCAAATCCGGATAAACTTTATTCAATGCCATTCGACGAGCTTCACGGTAGAGCTTAATTAAAATAAATTGGAATATAAAATTATTTGTATATTTTCACTTACTCCACCCAATGTTTTCCAATCCAATAATTCGCTCACTCTTTCGGCCCTGTTTCTGATAATAACACGTTGACGGCGGGAATAAGAACTAAAAAAGTGATATTAAAATTGATTTAATTAATTTAATTTTTTGGAAGGCTCAAACAGTACGAATGATTTCACCGTGGCTTTTTCAGCCATTCATATCAGACATTTTTATTCATCATCGCCTTCAGGGATTCGAACCCGACCCCTTCCCCGCGTATAATCCAACCATTTAACCAAATAGGCTAATGATGTTATCCAATTGAAAACTAACCAATATGTGTAGAGAATTTCGGAAAGTTGATTGATGGATTCATTTGGATGTTTATTCTTTCGGTCAACAATATAAAGGCCATAGTTGTCGTGGTCCGGAATTTGTTTTTCGATGAAACTTCCAAAGCCCGATAAATTTGTTGTCACAGATGGCATTCCCATTACAGTGCATTCAGCTAAAATTAATTAATTAATTAAATTAATATTTATGGTAATAAACCTGGCGTATATCCCCACGGTTCATAATATGATGGAAACACGCCCAAATGGCAACCACGCACAAAATCCTCATAGTCCAAGCCGATCAGAGGCGAAACGGAGCTGAGGAATTCCGGATGGAAAATTACCTAATTTTAGGTATGGAATATTTAAATAAATGTAAGGGACAAACTTTGACACGGTCATGGTCATTGTTGAAAAGTTGGCATTGACGAAAAGTGCACAGGACTGGATCGGCAGAATCGTCGGTCATATTGTGGGTGCAAATTGGAGGGAGGGAATCGCGCTGAGTGAAAATATTTAACATTTTTGGACATCATTTCCAATTTACTTTTGAGGAAAGAATGCATCGTTTGAGTTGAACTCGTTCGGCTGGCAGCAACAATTCCTCCATGTCCGGGATACGGCCTCTCAAACATGATTCAAATAGTCGTGAGGCCATACTGTCCTTCAATTTCCCAATGGTCTCTTTCAATTGTTTACAACTAAATTTGAATATTTTTGTGGCAACCATTCCCCCAAAAATATTTCTTACACAGCTTGGCCCCGAAGAGTGTCAACATTGAATGAATGGGCATTGCCTGGATAAATTATGAATGCCACCACCGTAACCCCATTCACGCGTTTGTCCGTTGAAGTCTATTAAAAATTATATTTTTGAATATTATTTATTAATTTTACCTTTAACATATGATTCAGCCTTGCCAGTGCTTCTATGAAAAAGTCGCCGCCTTTATTACGGAATTCATATCGACCAGCAGTGAACAAATAAAGGGTTTTGTCCAAATCGAAGTTCATATGGCTTAAATAATTTATAAAAATGTTTAATAATTTTGAATAAAACCCGTAGAAATGTCCTCGAATGAAATCATGGATTTTCTCTTTATTTTGAGCATGCAAATTTTGGAATTCATGCAATGCCGCAAATTTCACCACATTCAGTCCATTTGGGGTCAGAATGTCCGGTTTACGTTTCAGCAAATATTCTGCCTCAAGACCAGTAATTTCACTATTAAAATGTAAAATAAATTAGAGTAATATTAAATAAAAGATAAAACCGTGTACCTCACTGTGGTAAAAATATGGGCCATGTTGACGGATGCTCTCTCCAGGCAATAACGATGATAAATTTGCAATCGACCAGCCTCCTTGTCCACATCGAACTATTAAATTGCAATTAAATATAATCCAATTTTTGAATAAAATTACCCTTGACAAATGATTGTATAAATCAGCGCCGGAAGCGCATAAATGTCTGCCCAAAAGTGTGGCATGTGTTGTGAACAGAGTGGCAATATTCAATTTCCACATTCGGCACATTATTAGGCCAATTCCGGCTTGCCATTCATGGAAATGGGCCGCAATATGTGGATTGAAATTTTCCGATGAATCCGAGAAAGATTTGAGGAAAATTGCAACCATAAAGCCAAAAATAATGCAGTCATTTGCTTCTCGGTCGAGGAATGGCACTCCAATATTGCATTTTTCCCAAAGCTAAACAAAAAATGTTAAATATATTTTATGATTAATTTACTTCATGTTTCCAATTGTCCAATTTCCATGCGGCCGAGCCAATATCAAAAAGAAGCACTTTTGGGTAGCCATCAATCAACCATCGCCCATAAACCACTCGAAAACCCCATTCAGTCATTTGGTCGAGAGTGTATTTGAGATTGGCCGTTTCCGGCTCCAACACTTCAACTTCCAGCCGAACTCTTTCTTCAATGTATGGTCCCTTAAAAATGTTTAAATTATGAAAAATATTGTTGAAAACCATCATGTAATATTGATCGCCCAATTCATCCGTGCTAACTGGGGCTTTTGTCCGCAACACCGTGTAAATTCCTCCAACTAAAATGCAAATAATTAATATTCATTCATAAATTAATCCAAACCTTTATTGACCACTTCCCAAGCACATTCAAAAACGAATCGATTTTCGAGTTTAGCCAGCTCACCTCTGTCCAAAATATCTTCACCATTCGATGAAATATTCATCTCCTTAATAATAATAACATTAATTTAAATTTTTTATTTGAATTTGTCAAACCGCAAAATGCCGAACCAATTTGGAGGAAGAACTTTTACGCATTAATGAAGCGCCGCCAACAGAGGGTGAATAATTGTTGTTCATTATTCAATTATATTAATTACTTTTTATTAATTTCTGAAAATTATTTGTGTCATTAACCCAAATTATCGATGAGAATTGTAAATATTTTTGCCGGATATTTAATTGTAAAGTGTAAACAATTGTTGGGGAAATAAATTACTTTTATTGACTGACCAATGATCAGCAATCTAAAAATAAACTTCTTTGTCTATTTAGAATAAATTATTGAGTAATTTATTCGTCTCTATTTTCTCACAAAACACCATCAAAATGATTGTCCAAAAATATAAAATATTATCAGATTTTAAACTGTATATTAAAAAAAAAATAAATTCGCAAATAAAATTTATGTCTTTATCTGAATCAAAATCAACTTCAACTACAATATGGTTTTAAATGTGGTGGATTGAATTTAATGATGGAAAAAATAACTGTGAATGAATAAAATTTAAATTTACTCATAGATTTTAAAGAGAGAAAATCAAGTAAATAGAAATAGATAACAAGAATTAGTGTTTGATGATGGATATTTACACTTAAAATTTAAGGTTGCAATGAGCGATGATTGATTGTTGGAGGGAGAGCGGAGAAGAGAAAAGGGAGAATTATTTAAAAATTGAGATTTATCGTTGCCAAAATTTACTGCTTTTGCCATGTTTCTATTGGTCGAATAATTGTCGCATTTCTCGTAAAGATTGTTTCAAATCCTCTCGAAATTTCTTGGAACTCTGTAAATTTAAAATTATTTTTATATTTTTATTTTAAAATTCAACCGAATTTTCTGCACTCTTTTTGGACGAAATATGGAAGGATATTTGATCTTCTCCAGCAATAATATATGAAACGCCGTAACCTCTGTCAGTCACGGGGCCAAAACCACCACCGGCACTGACAAGTTGCACTTTCTTAACCAATTTTGATTAATTTGGCTAAAAAAATTAATAAAACCTGTTTCATGGATAAATGCGGGAATTCGGCTTCGCATTGATTCAGCGGAGTTTGTGAAGTACTCAGCAAATATGATGGTGGGAATATCTATAAAAAATGACATAATTTATAATTTAATTTATTTTACCTTATCGAAAAATGGAGATGACTCTTCCAAATAGCGCATAATCACATACAAAGCGAATAAATGTCGATCAACTCCCTTAAAAATAATTAAATTTGTAAATTTGAATATTTTGGCAATAATTTACCTTTCCACACATTGCATCACGATATAATTGTTGGTGGCGTTCGGCAGCCAATCTCAATAAACGGAGCCTTTCTTCCGACTAAAAATATATTAAAATAATCGATTAATTTGTGACAATTTTACTGTTTGTTTTTCATCCAACATTGCCCGAACAAAATCGCATGATTCGGAGGTGCAACTTCGCACAGTTTCAGTTCTTCCCTCCCGGTAGAGACGAGTCATGGATGCCTCATAAGTGAGCGAAAAGAAATTTTGATTCTTAAAAAACACAAAATTTATTAGTAAAAATTGAATAAAATTACCCGAAAATATGTAAGTTGAAGTGCCATTTGGATGAATGCATCCGGCGAAATACGTAGATGTTTGATGAAGCCTTTTCCGTATTCAGTCCAGACCAAAAGGGACATTTCAACTTCGTCAATCAACTTTTGGGCCACCACCATCGATTGGTTTATTCCCTCATTAATTGCCGAATTAAATTCCCATTTTAGACGTTCTGCTCGGACGGTGGCCGGAATAAGTCCATTGGATAAAGGTTTACAATCGCCCGAAGGAGTGTAGCCTTGGATGCACAGATCTTTGAGCACCACAAATTCCATGAAATGGGCCGTGACGGCCGCATCGCCTGAAATTATTTTGATGAAATAATGATTGAATATGTATTCTCACCCCATGAATGTTCCGTATTAATGCCAATTCGTCCATTTTTCGAAATAATCATATTGAATGATTTGTCGAACCACCGGTCATATCCTTTTCCATGCAACAAATTTTCGGCCCAACGGTCCAATTTTGATGGATCCTCCTAAATTAATTTAATATTAATTCATTTTTTTAGAGTACTAACCGGATCATAGAACACTTCTTCCTCATCCAAAACAATAATAAAGGCGGCCCGTTCAATTGCCCTTCTCGATGTTTGATTGACCCCCTTGCTGAAATGGTCGAGCCGAATTTTTGCCCAATGTTCTCGTTCACCGGCCGTCAAAATGGCCAATTTTTGTTCATTTTCGATTGGTTCCAGTTGACTGTCCAGAATTTCTTGGAACGCCTTTTGCAGTTCAAATGGCTCCAAAAGGCGTTTCCCGGTGTGAATTGGCAATTTAAACCAGCATCCTTTGCAGTATACGGCAATGTGTTTTGCATCATCCCAAACACGAATTGTGTCGCAATCGACGCCGGGAATTCGGCAAGAATTGAACAGTCGATTGTATTGGAAGGTACAAAATGGAACTTTTGCGCGATGGTTTACGGCGAACTTTAATATTAAAATTATTTAAAATTAATTTAATAAAATTAACCGGTGAAATTTCCTGTCTTTCAATCATTCGACGAAACACCAATGCGGCCCAAGTCACATTGGCAGCCCGTGCCGCCTGATTTTGTGTTGGCTGATGGTTTAATGTGTCAAATCCATCTAAAATTGATTAAAATTATTTAAATAAAAATGAAACAAACAATAATTTGAATTGATCATAATTGGTGTGCGTCCTTTCAAATAAATGTATTTTTCCCACCAATCAGTGACGTAATTCGTTGAGAGCATGCTTTTCAGCCAAAGATAACGTTGCAAACGAAGTCCAATTCCTTTTTGAAATTTCTCTGACAAATCCACCAATTCATTGTATTCCTTATCATCATAGATTGGACGCATTGAACGAAGATGCTTCAAAATTGCAAAAATTATTTATAATTTGAATAAAACATACTCGTTGGACGGTATCCTTTAGAGCAGGAAGAGGCAAATGTGGAAGAGCCCCTTGGAATGAATGGGTCATTGGCTTGCATTTTGCAATCAAATGAAGCATGCGGAACCAGATTTTGGTCTTGAAAGTAATATTTCCATCGTGAACTGATTCGTACATCCATCCTTTGTATGAGAGGAACCATTTCAAAGTGAGCCGAAACAGTTGGACCAGAGCAAACCTTTAAATTAATATAATATTTCACTCTATGATAAAATTAACTCACCAAAAAATGGATCCAGCAATTATTGAGGACACAATATTTGATACTTTCCCAGAACCAAAAAGATATTTGAAAAGTCCATTGAGCATATGAGTGAGCCGGATTCCCGTAAGATCGATATCATAAAATTCATAGCAAATTGAAACGACGCCCACTACTATGCCGAAGGATTGGATATTAGCGGGGAAGATGCCAGCAAAGAAGTTATTCTGAGTGAATATTCATCATATTAAGAAAATGATATTTGGATTATTTTACCTTAAAACGAGCAAAACGACGTTTCAAACCACGACAAAATGAATGCCAAATATCTCGAAGAAGCCTTAAAAATATTGAATCAATTTATTTTTATACAGGCAAAACTTACTCTTGATCATATGTTACTGAAATTCCATCATGCGTTACGGCAACATTGAGTGCCGCAATGTTTCGAGCCTCAGCCATGTAGAATTTGAATACAGCAGATTTTTAAGGATTTATTTAACTTTCAGAATTCAGAAAAAATTTTATTTATTTATTGTTCTAAATCGAAAAAATGAACGTTTAATATAAAAATGTGAAAGTTTAAAACTAAGGAAGGGGCAAAGAGCAATTTATGATAGAATTGGGGGGGGGGGGGGTGTCGATAGGTAGGGACTAGGGAGGAAAGTCCACTGCTCGCCAAACTAATGTTTGCCCCCGACGTCCGACCCGTAGATCCACAGCCACCACGTGTTTCCTTCCCATATGCCCAGCCAAAGCACTACTGCTGCTTTCTTTTTTATTCATTCGGCTGGCCCTCCCTTTTTCCTTCTATCGTGGCTGCGGACTTTGGACCCAAACCCCTAAAACACTCAAGGAAGGCTAAGGAAAATGGAATGGAATGACGAAGGAGACAATGTGATTTGAAGAAATTAAATTCACTTGCAGTTCAGTATTAAAAAATTATATAAATAAGACGGATGATGATTTGATTAAGATTATTTATTAATTCTATGAGTTTGGATTCTGTTCTGCTGGAATTTGGAATAGCTTAAATTTGGGATATTAACTAACCTTGGCAGAGTATTAACGCGCGAAATGTAAATAACAGAGTCATTTGTGCTAATTAATAATTATTATTAGATTGGATTATTTTGTGATCGAAGATTAGCATGTATTGTGTAAATTAATGAAATGAAATCAATATCAATCGATAATTTTTTATCATTCGCTTTGAAATTCATTTTTAGAGTACAGTACAGCTTAAATACTAATACTGTTTTCAAAGTTATAACAAACTTCAAAGCATCAAAGCTATTTCTATACGAAAATTAACAAATATAATTTATAAGTTGACCAAAAAAATTATAAAGAAGGGAAAAAATTATATAAAAACTACGAAAATGGGCAGTAAAATGACCTGTTTTTATGTATTTAGTTAGATTCATAATTATTACTTTTTTGAATGAAGTAGTTTATGATTAATTTAGTTTATTTATGCCTTCATATAGCAAAGGAACTATTCTCGTCCTGTCCTGTCTTTTACGCGGCGATTGGAGGTTGGAGGTGCATTCGCGTAGAATGGGTAGGAGGGGTGGGTATGATTGGAATTGGAGCATGGAAAACAAAAAATTATTAAGGTCCAAAGTGCAAATCGTATTGTGATAATGAATTTTGTTGTATAAATAAATGGAATGACGAATTATGGTGGCCATAAATTTTCTATAAATACAAACATTATTATTTATTATTGTTATTATTTTTTTTACCTTCGTTAAGACTGTTTTATTATTACTATTTTAAAAATTGATTTGGTTAAAAAAAGAACAAATTTTTGATTGAAAAATTGTGGATGAACATTTTGATTAACTGCATATTTGATACAAAAATAGTCAATTGTCAATTCAATCATATTTTTAAAGGCAATTATTGTGAATTTAAAAATAAACAAGTAGGTATATGCGTAAATAATCATAATCAAAATAAGTCAAGAAGACCTTGTGGAAAAATTGATTCTCAAATAATTTATTTTTATAGTCAAATCTCAAATGGATTCCAAATGAGTCCAAAACAATGTGAAAAACAAAATTAGGGTCTCGGAACAAAAAATGGAAGGGATTGGGGTTGGGAGGAAAGGTAGAGCTTTTGATATTTTGTGGAAGCAGAAATAAAACAATTTTATTTAATCGTTGATTTGTGGGACCCTTTAATATTCATTCAAATGTTTGGAAAAGACGGCACACTTATTCATTTTATTCCAGCATCCATCAGACAAATTGATTGATTAGAGAATGGAGCACTTCCGTTTGCGTTCTTGTTGTGGCGGATCCAATGCTGCCAGAATTGCTTCATCGAAGACATTCTTCAGTCCTTTCTGAAAATATATGTTGTTAAGATGAAATGAGAATTAAATTTATTAGCGTTTTTCGAATAGGACGCTTCTATAACACTAATAAAATACTTTAATATTTTGATAATTTTTATTTCCGTATCGTTAAACTTTAAACACATAATCCCCGACTTTATTTTTGTTTTGATTTTATATTCAAACCTGTGTTAATGCCGAACATTCGACATATTTGACTGCCTTCAATTCCTTTGCCAATTTCTCGCCCATTTCCGGTGTGATTGGTTTCTGCTTATTCTTTGCCAATTTCTCATAGGTTTGTCCATCCTCTCGCAAATCCACCTGGGTGCCAACCAGCAAGAAGGGCGTCTTTGGACAGTGATGCGTAATTTCAGGGACCCACTGAAAATTAAAAATGAATTGTTGCTTAATTTGTATTTAATTTTCAATATCCTCAAAATAATTTTCTTTTTAGTCTGTTAACGCTTAAAAAACTTAAAATTCATTTTGCAATGATCATATGTTCATCACAAACCTTTTCTTTGACATTCTCATAGGATGCGGGCGCTACCACGGAAAAACACACAAGGAATACATCGGTTTGTGGGTAAGAAAGTGGTCGAAGCCTATCATAGTCCTCTTGTCCAGCGGTGTCGAACAATCCAAGTGTATATGGCTCACCACCAATCATCACTGTTACCTGTAATATAATAACAATTTTATGTATATGAAAAAATAGGATAAAATTATTCTTCCAATCATTTTTGTTTTCTTTTGTTAATTATATCATTTAACGACAATGATGAATGTAGAATTATAAATTTCATACTGCATAATTGTCAAAGACTGTTGGCACATATTCACTTGGGAATTTGTTTGTAGTATACGAAATGAGCAGGCAAGTTTTACCAACGGCACCATCGCCAACAACCACACATTTGATAGTTTGCATTTTGTCCAATTTCTGATATTAACTTTGAACTATAAAATTATAAATTTATGTAATTCTATTCTATTAAATACCTTTTGTTGAATAAGTAACTCCCACTTGAATTCGCAGCAAGGCTTATGCCGAAAATTAAATAATTTATATGATCTTTGTTGATCTAAATCTAAAGAACAAAATTAATTTATAAAAAGTTATCATATTTTTCCGCAAATTTCGTTTTTGCTTTGATTATTGATTTTGACTGATTAGTGATTAGTATGAATTACAAATTGCTTATTAAATAATGCTATGATCATCATTTACAGCTTAAGCTTGGCTTTTCGCTACTCTTGGCATTGGCATTAATAAATAATTATTGTTTTTGCTATTATTTAATTTATCTTATTTTATTGTAATGGAATGGAATGGTGAATCTAAATTGGAAATCGTGATGAATGATTGGGACATAGGAAATAGAATGGAAAAGAATTTAATTCATCAAATTATTTTCCTTTATTTTAAGCTTTTTCCAGAAAATTAATAAATAAAAATATGAAATGAATCAGGAAGGCATTGAAGTTATTGTTCTATTTGATAATTTTCAACCGAATGCTAATAATAGCAAATCAGTGGATGAATGTCTTGATTGGGTAATATGGCTTGAATACACCAACATTATTGTCGCATTTGCAAATGTATCAGAGGAATTCACTAATAAATTGCATAACAAATGGTCCAAAAAAATTAAAAGATTAAAGGTTTTTACATTTATTGCATATTATAACATAAAATTATTTTCTAGATCATCAATGTGCCAAATTGTCAGTCAGCTAATGATGTTTTACGGGATTTACAAAATAGTGATATTATCAAAAGTGATTTTCTGCTCATCCACAATGGCATCGCCTTGTCTTCTTCAAATTTGACTGCAGAAATTGAAAATTTCAAGTAAACAAATTTTTAAAAATTAAAATTTATTAAAAATTGCAGAATAAAAAGAAAGCAGAACAAAAATATGATGGCGATAATCTTTTTTGAAGAAACAAAATCAAACTTGAAAGGAAAAATGCTAACCTGTTATCAATCGACTACCAAAAAATTGTTGTATTACAATTTGAAGGGTCAAAAAGGAAAAATGAATATTCCTAAGGTAAAATATAATTATTGCTTTGAAAAATTTAATATTTTTAGAGCACATTCCTAAATGAAACAACTTTCCGTAAAGACTTGAAGCCAATGGGACTTTGGCTTTGTGGGTACGAATTCAGCGGACATTTTGCTGGCAGTGACACTCATGATTTTCACACACTGGAAGACATTTTACAAAATATTCTTAACAATGAGGAATTTTTGTGTCAAGAAATTTATGTGGAAATTGTAAGAATAAAATTAAAATCATTAATTTACTATTTCCTAAAAAAGTTTCCAGTCAATTCGACGATTAAAAACGCATCAGAAAATGAAGAAGAGGGAGCGGAAAGTAGTGAAGAAGAAGAGGAGGATGATGAAGAAAGCAGTGATGACAAAATTGATGATGATAATGAAGAAGAAATTGATGTCATTTACCAGGGAAATAATGCAGCATTCCTTTCACAAGTTTTGGAATTAATGCAAGATTTTGTGGAAAGCAACAAAGAGAAGGATATTAAAAAGGGGAAATCGGCGAATGAAGAACAATTTGAACAATTAAAACTTGAAATCAACGGTTTAAAATTTGCAAACAACATTTCGGTTGATGAAATGCCACGACTCCTATTTCTTGCCTTCCTTCGCATTCCAAAAATCGATAAATGGTTGTCCACATTCAAGGAGGTAAATAATTTGTCACATTGATATGATATTGTATATTAAATTTATTTAAGCTCTTCAATGAATGGTCAAATTTTTGGCTTGTTTATTTCAAAAAGAAGAATGCAAAAGTTGGAATGTTGCATGCAATCGAGGTTTAATTTATTTAAATTATTTAAAATGAATCAAAATTTTTAGGAATTTGCTATCGAAAATGAACAATTTCGTCGAATTATTCCAAATTTGCTCCATTGGCTTAATCAAGAGAAAGAATTCATTGATGATGAACAAATTGTTGAATGGTATTCTTCTTTGCAGAAAGATTCCTCTCTTTGTGCCATACCAAAACTAGCCGAATTTATTCAATGGTTAAAAGAAGCAGAAGAAGAGGAAGACGATGAAAATGAGGAAGATTAAATAAATTGTTGGAATAATTTTGTTTTGTTTTATTCAAATAAATTTTAATTTTTTTTAACAAGGATTTTGAAATGTAAACTTTCATTTCATTATATTGATTATTTTTAATAAAAGAAAAATATTTTAATAATCAAAAATCATTTAGAAAGAATGAATCCCCAATAACCGCCTCAGCAATCATTTTCAACGCCGACGGTGGGTGGTGTCCAAGTTAAACAAGGTAAGTGTTGATTAATTGGTGATTGGCCTGATGTTGGTTGGTTAAATAAATTCATTTGATTTGCAAAAATTTTAGGAGAAAATAATCGAAAAATTCTGGAAGATTTGCAACGGAAAAAACGCCAAATGATAGTCAAGAATCAAAGGCAAGAGAAGGATGAAAACAAAAACCAATCAAACGATCAAAATCCAAACATAATTCCAGTCTCGCCGCAAATCGTACGAATGCATTATCGAGCGGTGTGCCAGAAGGAAAAGATGCGGCCAATTCCTCATCTGGAGCAGGGGCCACAACCACCACACTTTCCACTGGCCAAACATTGACCCCAAAAGTCGGTCCAGTTAATAAATTTTTATTGTTTTATTGAAATATTTTTCAGAATTATGAGGCATCCTCGTCCATCATGTTCATTCCAATCACATCCCAGCATGGAAACAATATTATTCCGGTGTTCCCGCGAATTGGGCCAGAACCATGAAAAGGAGAAGAGTGAAGAAAGGAGTGGAAAATAAACAAAAACATTACAAAATTGATTATTCTTTACTGAATCAATAAATTCATTAAATTCTTTATTTATAAATCATTCAAAATTCAATGCATAAATTTATTTTTATTAATTGATCGGCATTCCCGGGTGCCTATTTTTTAAATGTGATTTCAAATGATCCGATCGGGCAAATCTCATTTCGCTTGAGCAATACGCACATTGGAATGGCCTATAGCCGGTGTGTCGCCGATAATGTCTGAAAAATTGGGGCATTGAATTTGGCATGGCCAATCCATAAATTATTCTATTTTATTGGTGGATAAAAAGGGAATTGGTATGATTATTATGATTTAATGAGAGGAGAGTACGGTATTCCAGAAAATGTTTTGTTTTTGTTCTGAGTTTTCATTCCGTAAAATGTTATTATTTGTTCTGATTTTCATTCTAGAAAATTTTTTGTTTTTGTTGTGATTTTCTTTCCGGAAAATGTTTTGTTGTTCTGATTTTCAATATTTTGTTGTTTTTCTGATTTCCAATGTTATGTTGTTTTTCTGATTTTCAATGTTTTGTTGCTGTTCTGATTTTCAATGTTTTGTTGTTGTTCTGATTTTCAATGTTTTGTTGTTGTTCTGATTTTCAATGTTTTGTTGTTGTTCTGATTTTCAATGTTTTGTTGTTGTTCTGATTTTCAGTGTTTTGTTGTTGTTCTGATTTTCAATGTTTTGTTGTTGTTCTGATTTTCAATGTTTTGTTGTTGTTCTGATTTTCAGTGTTTTGTTGTTGTTCTGATTTTCAATGTTTTGTTGTTGTTCTGATTTTCAGTGTTTTGTTGTTGTTCTGATTTTCAATGTTTCGTTGTTGTTCTGATTTTCAATGTTTTGTTGTTGTTCTGATTTTCAATGTTTTGTTGTTGTTCTGATTTTCAATGTTTTGTTGTTGTTCTGATTTTCAATGTTTTGTTGTTGTTCTGATTTTCAATGTTTTGTTGTTGTTCTGATTTTCAATGTTTTGTTGTTGTTCTGATTTTCAATGTTTTGTTGTTGTTCTGATTTTCAATGTTTTGTTGTTGTTCTGATTTTCAATGTTTTGTTGTTGTTCTGATTTTCAATGTTTTGTTGTTGTTCTGATTTTCAGTGTTTTGTTGTTGTTCTGATTTTCAATGTTTCGTTGTTGTTCTGATTTTCAATGTTTTGTTGCTGTTCTGATTTTCAATGTTTTGTTGTTGCTCTGATTTTCAATATTTTGTTGTTATCTGATTTTCTTTCCCGAAAATGTTTTGTTGTTCTGATTTATCTTTCCGGAAAATGTTTTGTTCTGATTTTCTTTCCGTAAAATGTTTTGTTTTTGTTCTGATTTTCTTTCCGGAAAATGTTTTGTTGTTCTGATTTTCATTCCGGAAATTTGTTGTTAGTTTTTTCTTTCCGGAAAATGTTTTGTTTTTGTTCTAATTTTTCCGGAAAATTGTAATTTTTATATTTCATTCTGGAAAAATTGGAATTTTTATGTTTCATTCAATAGTTCTTTTTTTTTATTCCGAAAAGTAAACCTCGACATTCGCCTAACAAACATAATTCTTTCTACCTCCTTGAATCAAATAATTCTATGAATAACAATTCAATAAATATAAATAAATGTGTTTGCTTGTTTAATAATAAATTTATTTTTCATTTGCCTTGTTAATTCGTCGCTTCGGGCAAATCGCCACCCACAATCCTGCCAATCGCATTGGAATGGTTTCTCGCCACTGTGAGTCCGATTATGCGCCTTCAGATGCGAAGACTATTAATAGAGAGACAAATGTTTTGTTCTGGACTTTTATACGGTACCTTGCTATATGCTTTCCCACAATTTGGATGCTCACAGCGATGCGGATGCCTGTTGCTGATTGGAAAGGATAATCCGTTTTGTTTGGTTTTGTTTACCTCAAATTTGAGTGTCCCTTTTTATTATCCGTTGTTAACTTTCCATTCTTTCTTCTTTTTATTGCCAATTTTTTGTTATTAATTTCCAATGTTTTCTTTTCTCCCAAATCCTCCCCCTCCTTCGTCATTCTATCAAAAATATTCTGCTCGCTTCTACCATCCTTTTCCTTCAAATCTTCCTCCTCATCCTTCTCAATTTTCAGCTTCTTTCCATTAATCTTCCTTCCATTTTCTTCTTCTTCATCCTCATCCTTTCCATTCATTTCTTCCCCTTCATTTTCTTCCATTTTTCGTTTTTTCCTCAATGGTGTCGGTGGTTGTCCCAAAGCAATTGGAGGAGCCCGGAGGGAATTTGAAGAAGAAGAAGATTGGCTTTGATTGAATTGATGGGGCGATGGTGAGGCAGAAGCAATCACCGAAGAAGAATTCAAAGAGTACAATGGTGATTGGGAGGAATAAATCAATTGACTTAAATTTGAAAACATAAATGATAAATTCAATTCCAACCAACCTGAGGATTAATGGCGACAATTGAGGCTGATTATTATTATTTGTGGATAAATATTGGGGACATTGTCTATTTGTCATTGAGGCAGCGGCGATGGAATTGGCCAAAGCAAGTCCGACTGGGGAATGAAGGAATTGGGGACTGATGAGCTGATTGTCCAACAATATTGAGGGGGAATAGAGAAGAGGTGGAAGGGGAATATTGGAATTAGTAGCTGCCGGGATTGATGACGAATTGGAATGAATTTGATTGGCTGAAGAAATTGAAATTGCCAGAGGGAATGGATCGAATGACCTGATGTCGAAGAAGGTTGGAATTCCATTGAATTGCATGCTCCACCGCTGTTCACCACAATTTGGGGTGTTTCCAGTGGAGGAAATGAGGCCAATGAATTTGACAAAAGTGAGCAAGAGGGGGAGGGAGGATTGGCAAAAGATGTGCCGCAATTTGAAGAGGCAACTGCGGCGGCTGCCGTCAAACAACGATCAAGAGTGGTGAAGGAAACCTGCGGCTAAAATCAGAGGAGAGTGATAGGTGGGGGATAGTACACTAACTTGTTGATTAGCACTATCTGAAGCATTTCCACTACTGAACACATATTCCAACAAATCTTGGCGAATTTCATTGTTCGCAAGTAAATTCACATTTCCTCCTCCAACCTCATTGGCCATTGTTGAAGAAGGACAGGGAATGGACATCAAAAATAATGAATAATTATGATCTATAAAAGTGAAATGAACCCTAAAATATATTGTTGGAACATTGTTTATTGAGAAAACTAATGATTAGGCGCAAATTGGATCAATTGGGAAAGTGAAATTGTCTCCCCTAAATTGGCCAATGGAGGGAAAGAGGGGGGGGGGGGGGGGGGGGGCAAAAGTTTTGTCTTTCTATTTGTGCATTTCATCGACTCCTTTTCCCTTTACGTGAACGAACCCCTTCGATGATGTTAATTCAATTGGTGTTAATGAGGCTGACAATTCGATTTTTCCCCGATCACATTCACTTTTTAAAATGTAGAAATAAAATGAACAATTTGATTAAAAATTGACGAATCCATTTCAATGCTTCCGAAGGGCATTGGGGCGAATGTGGACATGGAAAATGCGAGAATAATCAATTTGGAAAAGAGGTCGATTGAAGGCAAAATGGGGAGAAATGAAGACGGGTTCAGGATTTTAAACGGTGATGAGTACGTAAATTAAATAGTTAAATGGATGGACCAATCATTTTCTCCAACCAAAACATTTGAAGTTCATGTGAATTTACAGAGATTAACCGTGGAAAATCCTCATAATTTTCTTTGAATTTACCCCTTTTTTGGAATTTTAGATGCCATTTTCTGCATTCTTTTTTTGCTCATCAAAATTTGGTCATTCAACGAACCCAAATGATTCATTCGCCCAAAATTTTGGAGGAAATGATAAATTGTTAAGAAAAAATATTGAAGAATTGATTTGGTCATGAACGGGAGGATGAGGAGGTGTGGAAGGAAGGGGTGCGGCAAACCGAACATTGAATTTGGCCAAGGTTTATCGGTTGTGCAAAGATTGGCTGAGATGGAAGCACCAAAAAATTTGCGGGGGTTTGTAATAAATCAACAAGGGAATGGAATTTGAAAGAATTTTATGGGAAATGACCATCAAACCGAATGTTTGATCAACAAAGATAATGGCAAATACAAACAATTGAGGAATCCCATCAATGTGTTGGGAATACAAAAATGAGGGGAATGCGCACAACAATTCTAATATTAAACCAATTAATGCTTGATCATCCTTTCCATTCTCCAATTCCAATCCATCTTCCAAATCCCCTATTCCTCTTGATTCTTGCGCTCGCCCACATTTTTCTCATTCCATAGTCCGAAATCTGAACATTCCAAATTCCAATCAAATTATCATTAGAACGGATTTATTTTATTATTAATTTTTTTAAATTCATCCATATATTCCATTCAATAAGATTCTGATTAATTTATAATAAAATGCCATTAGATGAAGAATTTGCGGATATTTGATTTGTACAAAAGAATTAATATTAAAAAGAGGAGAATTAAAATTATGAAAAATGCAGGCGGAATATATAGGAAAGGGGAATTCATTTTTACTGGGAATTTTCGGTCATTATTTGAGGTGAACAAAAGGCTTGGGAAGAATCATAAAATAAAATGTGACCAATATTCACTGGGTCATTTGCGAGAATGAAATGATGGTGCCCTAATTGAAAAGTGTTTTGGTGGATTTTGGTGTTTCCGGATCATTCAAATGCTTTGTTGTATATCTCAATGCATTCATCAATTGGTCATTCTGAATAATTAATTAAAACATAATTTATGGCCAATTCCCAACTTGTTGTTCGCTTCCATTTTGTTTGATCACTTCCACCACTCCACGAATTTCAATGGGCGATTGCCGACAAAATGCGCCGTTGGCATCAATATGGTCAAAAAGGATTAGGGCACCGACCATAACACGCAAAACCAAATCTCGATCCTCACTGCTCAAACGCTCATAGAATTCCTTGTTCTCCAAATTATGCCGAAAAATCTACAATAAAAATATTCAAAATCTGCAGAAAAATGAATGGAGGACTTGGACAACGGCGGCCAATGTTTCGGTGGTATTGGAAACGGGCAAATCGGGATGGGTGCGCACAAAATTGGTGGTGGAATTGGCCAAGGCATTCAGCATTGGAGTGGGCGAAGCGAGGAACATTGAAATGATATTGGCCAATTCCAGGGAACAATCTTGGTCTGCCTCCCTGGCTAAATGTTCGTCACGGGAAATGACACGCCTGGGTGAGAGGGGAATTATTATTTCAGGGAAACGAAAAATGGACTTGAAAAAGCTGAAATCATTTTGGAGCGCCGGTGTGTTCATTTTGAGAGCATCAAAGCGGAAAACAAAATCAATGAGATGGGCGAATTGTTTGCAAAGTGCTTGGGCCGAATCAATTTGTTCGGCTGGTGGCAATGGGCCAGAACAAAGCTCCCAAAGAAGATTGGGCACAATCTTTAGAGGATATTGGCCAATTTGAAGAGAGGAGAGATGGGGGACTGACTTGTTCAATTCTTTGGGCCAATTCGAAATATGCCCGAATGCGGCGAACAAATTGGCGAATGACCGAAAATGCATTTCGCTGAACTTCCTGATTCTCATGTTGTTGAAGGGCTTTAGAACGCTAAATTGGGAATGATTTCCTCTAATTTAATTTATTGGTTACTTCTGCAATGGCACCAGGACCATAAGTGGCCAAACAAGCAACCCCAAATGAACATTCGGCCAAAAGGGATTCCAATTCCAGGAACAATGGCCGTTCCTTTGACAAATTAGATTGGATTCGATTTGGTGAGGGAAAGGGGAACCTGATCGGTAGGCCGGCAGTGTTCGAAATCGAGGAACACGGCTGCCGCATCTTCACATAAATTATTGGCATTTTGGCCGGCACAATTTGGCCCTGGAGTGCCATGCCCAAGAACATATCGGACAACATCCCCACATCGAGTACTTCCTCCACGTCGCGTCATTTTTCAGTCTAACTATTTTAAATGAATTATTTATTGCTGATTGGCCAATAAATAGTGGGAATAGGTATATTCATTTTAATTATTCCAAATAATCGCATGAAATCATTGCCTTTCGTCGAAAATGCTTCAATGAATTAATTTTTCCCATTTTTTTCCTGTCTATTTTTATGATCATTTCAATTTTGATGCTTTAACAAATTTGCAATTCAAATCCAATGGAAAGAACAAATCTAATTCAACCATTTTGATTTTCTTTCGAATATAAAAAATTTTTGAGCCATAATAGCAAACGGTCAATTTTCCCATTTCTCAATGATTAATTTTGGATTTGAGTGGATAAAAATGCAAATTATTTCCGATCTTGATGGGCCATTCTTCCAAAAATTTTCTCACAAACCTCAAAAATGAATTTGCGGCAATTGAGGAAATGTTGTTTGTAATGGATGCTTCGAAATTAAAATTCTTTTCCTTTCCTAAAAAATTAGTGAATTAAATTCAGGAAGTCGAAGGAATGCGCGAGGCGAAAGTGAATCATCAGCCACATTTGTCGCGCACTAATATTATTCGGAATTTCATTATTCCACCCAATCAAAGAATGGCTAATCCAGTTGTCCATAAATATTAAAGAAGGATGGATGGGGTGGGGGTATTGTTGGCCATTTAAGGAATGGAAGGGGGTTGAGCCTTGAGCGGTTGAGGGACAGCGGCCCAGACGAAGACAGTAGTCGAAAATCGACCCAAAGTCAAGTGGTCTTTTTGTTGCCTCCAGCTATATTCATAAACAAGCAAAGTAAAATATTAAAAGGAAGAAGAAAAGAGGGAGAAGGAGAAAATGTCAAAGGAAATGTGAAGAAGGCACAATGAAAAGTCTCATGAGAGAAAATAACCAATTCTCATCCAAATTATGGAGTTTTTGGGCATTTTTGTTGCCATTTTAGAATGGATTTCTTTTTGGAGGCAGCTGTCAATTCCATCAGAAGCAGCCAGCAAAACATGGAACATTTAATGAGATTTGAGGGGCAAGGAACCAATGTGGTCTTCTTCCATTCCTTCTATTCCATGCTTGGATGGACAACCGAGATAAATTAAAGGGGAATTTGAACGGGAAAAAGAATATAAGCACAATTGAGGGGAATAGAATCAATTAAACTGGAATTGATGGATCAAAACAAAGGCAACAAATTGAGATGGAATTATTGGATTGAGGGGAGTAAAAGCCCTTTTTGTTCGTTGGTTTGGCTTAAAACTATTCTCATTCGATTTATATTTAAAGACACTTTAAGCTGTGCAGAGCGCAATTGGGAAAATGAGAAAATCTGTCCATTTTGTGTGAAGTGTGCTGCTGGCTGGTAGGAGAGGGGATTTGGGTGAAGGAGCGATTTTGGAGGGGAAAATAGAAGAAGGAATATTTGCCCAATTATTTTTGTCTGATTTTCAAATTGTTTTGATGGATTGAAAATGAGGGAAGAGGATTTTTGAACAATTTCGTCTGTGCCCAAATTTCGTGACACGATTTATTAAATATTGAAAGGGCAAATTTTCCAATTTATTTGTTCTGATTTCCCTTTCCGGAAAATGTTTTGTTGTTCTGATTTCCTTTCCGAAAAATGTTTTTAATTTGTTCTGATCTGATTTTCATTCTGGATTCTGGAAAATGTTTTGTTGTTCTGATTTCCCTTTCCAGAAAATGTTTTGTTGTTCTGATTTCCCTTTCCGGAAAATGTTTTGTTGTTCTGATTTCTCTTTCCGGAAAATGTTTTGTTGTTCTGATTTTCTTTCCGGAAAATGTTTTGTTGTTCTGATTTCCCTTTCCGGAAAATGTTTTGTTGTTCTGATTTCCCTTTCCGGAAAATGTTTTGTTGTTCTGATTTTCTTTCCGGAAAATGTTTTGTTGTTCTGATTTTCTTTCCGGAAAATGTTTTTAATTTGTTCTGATTTCCTTTCCTGAAAATGTTTTTAATTTGTTCTGATTTTCTTTCCGGAAAATGTTTTTAATTTGTTCTGATTTCCTTTCCGGAAAATGTTTTGTTGTGTTGTTCTGATTTTCTTTCCGGAAAATGTTTTGTTGTTCTGATTTTCTTTCCGGAAAATGTTTTGTTGTTCTGATTTTCTTTCCGGAAAATGTTTTGTTGTTCTGATTTCCCTTTCCGGAAAATGTTTTGTTGTTCTGATTTCCCTTTCCGGAAAATGTTTTGTTGTTCTGATTTCCCTTTCCGGAAAATGTTTTTAATTTGTTCTGATTTTCTTTCCGGAAAATGTTTTTAATTTGTTCTGATTTCCTTTCCTGAAAATGTTTTTAATTTGTTCTGATTTTCTTTCCGGAAAATGTTTTTAATTTGTTCTGATTTTCTTTCCGGAAAATGTTTTTAATTTGTTCTGATTTCCTTTCCTGAAAATGTTTTTAATTTGTTCTGATTTTCTTTCCGGAAAATGTTTTGTTGTTCTGATTTCCCTTTCCGGAAAATGTTTTGTTGTTCTGATTTCCCTTTCCGGAAAATGTTTTGTTGTTCTGATTTCCCTTTCCGGAAAATGTTTTTAATTTGTTCTGATTTTCTTTCCGGAAAATGTTTTTAATTTGTTCTGATTTTCTTTCCGGAAAATGTTTTTAATTTGTTCTGATTTCCTTTCCTGAAAATGTTTTTAATTTGTTCTGATTTTCTTTCCGGAAAATGTTTTTAATTTGTTCTGATTTTCTTTCCGGAAAATGTTTTTAATTTGTTCTGATTTTCTTTCCGGAAAATGTTTTTAATTTGTTCTGATTTCCTTTCCTGAAAATGTTTTTAATTTGTTCTGATTTTCTTTCCGGAAAATGTTTTTAATTTGTTCTGATTTTCTTTCCGGAAAATGTTTTTAATTTGTTCTGATTTCCTTTCCTGAAAATGTTTTTAATTTGTTCTGATTTTCTTTCCGGAAAATGTTTTTAATTTGTTCTGATTTTCTTTCCGGAAAATGTTTTTAATTTGTTCTGATTTCCTTTCCTGAAAATGTTTTTAATTTGTTCTGATTTTCTTTCCGGAAAATGTTTTTAATTTGTTCTGATTTTCTTTCCGGAAAATGTTTTTAATTTGTTCTGATTTCCTTTCCTGAAAATGTTTTTAATTTGTTCTGATTTTCTTTCCGGAAAATGTTTTGTTGTTCTGATTTCCCTTTCCGGAAAATGTTTTGTTGTTCTGATTTCCCTTTCCGGAAAATGTTTTGTTGTTCTGATTTCCCTTTCCGGAAAATGTTTTTAATTTGTTCTGATTTTCTTTCCGGAAAATGTTTTTAATTTGTTCTGATTTTCTTTCCGGAAAATGTTTTTAATTTGTTCTGATTTCCTTTCCTGAAAATGTTTTTAATTTGTTCTGATTTTCTTTCCGGAAAATGTTTTTAATTTGTTCTGATTTTCTTTCCGGAAAATGTTTTTAATTTGTTCTGATTTCCTTTCCTGAAAATGTTTTTAATTTGTTCTGATTTTCTTTCCGGAAAATGTTTTGTTGTTCTGATTTCCCTTTCCGGAAAATGTTTTGTTGTTCTGATTTCCCTTTCCGGAAAATGTTTTGTTGTTCTGATTTTCTTTCCGGAAAATGTTTTTAATTTGTTCTGATTTTCTTTCCGGAAAATGTTTTTAATTTGTTCTGATTTCCTTTCCTGAAAATGTTTTTAATTTGTTCTGATTTTCTTTCCGGAAAATGTTTTTAATTTGTTCTGATTTTCTTTCCGGAAAATGTTTTTAATTTGTTCTGATTTCCTTTCCTGAAAATGTTTTTAATTTGTTCTGATTTTCTTTCCGGAAAATGTTTTGTTGTTCTGATTTCCCTTTCCGGAAAATGTTTTGTTGTTCTGATTTCCCTTTCCGGAAAATGTTTTGTTGTTCTGATTTCCCTTTCCGGAAAATGTTTTTAATTTGTTCTGATTTTCTTTCCGGAAAATGTTTTTAATTTGTTCTGATTTCCTTTCCTGAAAATGTTTTTAATTTGTTCTGATTTTCTTTCCGGAAAATGTTTTTAATTTGTTCTGATTTTCTTTCCGGAAAATGTTTTTAATTTGTTCTGATTTCCTTTCCTGAAAATGTTTTTAATTTGTTCTGATTTTCTTTCCGGAAAATGTTTTTAATTTGTTCTGATTTCCTTTCCGGAAAATGTTTTTAATTTTTATAGTGAAAATTGAAAATGCCCCAGGCATCATCAAAAATTACAACAAAAATGATGGCTTCTTTTTTGGGAAAGGGAAGAGCCAAAAAATGGCACATTTTTGGCCCACATTTGAATTATTACTTTTTTGGTGGGCCGCCCAAAAATGGAAATTTTCAGAGGCAAAATGGAAAAAATTACAAATGCAAAATTGATTTTTGCTTGCTAAAAATTGGAATTAATTGGCTCAATTTTTCCAGGCAAATTTAGCAACTTTTTCCGTTGGTTCTGATTCTGATAAAGAAATGAATGGATTAATGGAATATAATTGGGAGTAAGGCCTAATGGACTGGGACGAGATCGGTCAGCCGCATCCATTCCCTTCTCCATTTTCATGATTTGCCAAGAATTGAGAAAGTGGTAGACCAGCGGATTTTGTGATTCAAAAGCCAAAAACATAAAATGGCGGCGAAATAGGATCCACCAAAAGGAGAACAAAGAGAGGGAATAAAATGGAATGGTCAAAGCAAATGGAAAAGAAGAATGAATGAATGAACAAATGGGGATTGAGACTAGAATATATTTGGTGCATTGAATAATAAATGAGAATGGGAACTGGGAAGGAAAATTGGAAAATGACAAATTGAAATTGGCAATCGGCGGGCAAGAAAGTTTAAAATTTCCAGTTTTGGAAGATTATTGCCGAAGATAAAATATAAAATTGGTGAAAGGAGAGGGAGGAAAACAGCGGGGATAAAAATGAAGGAAAATGGGCGGAATATATTTTGGGGGAATTTAAGCCCAAATCCCGAACCATGGTTTGTCCATTAGAGAAAATATGGTGGAGTTAAATTAAAAATCACATAATCGGGGACATAAAATGGATCATCAATTCAAAAACAAAATGTTGACCAGATGTGTTTGGTGGGGGAATGGGAAATTGGAAATAAAGAGGAGAGGGAATCGAATGAAAATTGGGAGGAAATTTGAATTCACCAAATTCATTTAATTGGCAATTCTCATCAATTTATTTCTTGATTTCATCATGTAAAATATATTCAAATTAAAATATTCTTTATTTGCGCATTGGGCCGTAGTATTTTGTAACATAAATTTTTAATGAATTGATTGATAATCCATTTATCGAACATTAAAAAATTGCATTTTATGATTATGATGGATAAAAAATGATCAGAAGAAATCAAACAAAATATTCTTCATTCAAATTCAATTTTGTACCTATCAATTTGGAGTCTATTTCCTTCGTCCACCTGAAAAATTAAAAAAAAAAATATTTAATTACATTTTTATAAGAAATCTTTTTATATTTTTAGGGCCAACAATTCACCAATACCAATATTAAATGATATAAATACATTGGAGAATTTGGCGAAAACGTCGAAAAGATTATAACGGTTCAGTGGTTTATCCTGGATGTGGATCCTAAAATCTAATACCCAATTGATAGATCTTGACGAGATGCCTCATTTGATAATTGTTTGATTATTCGATTTTATCAGTAAATTAGTTTTGGATCAAAAACGAAGGAAGGTTCAAACTTAAACTCCTGATTTTTGATCAAACCATGATAACTAATAAACCAATAAGTGTCTTCGTCTTGACGCGATCTATCGATTTAATATACTTTTGGGCATAGGCGTCTATTCGGAACCATTAAGTTCTTTTCGCCAGATAGCAGATAAAATACTATCCAAAATATCGTTTATTCCGATGTTTTATTGGGTTTTAATTCTATTAACAAATTTATTATATATTTTTGGATAACCTCATTCTTCATCTGCTTTTTCAATGGCATATTTATGCTTTATGTCCTTCCATTGTTTGCCATAATTGTGATAATCCCAAATATATTCGGTCAATCCATTCACATAAGCATCCAATGCGATTGCGCCGCACACAGAGAAAAGCAACACGGTGGAGAAACGCCGTCCAAATGTTCGATAGAAAGCGCCGGTGAGAGCCATCCAAATAATTTATTGTCTTTTGTAATAATTGTCTAGATTTAATTAATTAAAAAATGATTAATATTTCATCGGAATTCCTTGGAAATTAACCAAAAATGCAATTAAAATTATTTTTATTGTTTTATCGGCAAATATTTAAAACAATGTCAAAAATAATTTTCAGCAGATATTATGGCGAGGGAATGACAAGATGAAAAGAAAGACTCGGGTTTTCGGTTTTGGAAGAGATGTGATCAATTTAAGTGAATTTGAATTGAGTTTTTGATTTGATTTTGATCAGAATTATTGATTGATTGATTGGGGAATAATAAAGTGAATTATTTTAGTGTCAATTTGGGCTTTCAATGTTTGGATTGGATTATTCATTTCAATTTTCTCTTTTTCTTTCCATTTCTTTTCACAATCGTTGCATTATTCACTTTCAATTGTTGTTTCATATTTATGAAGCCATTCTTCTTTGTTGGTTGTTTTTCCTCCATTTTGCCCAAAATTGCTGCACATTTCATCAAATGTGAATGAAATTCTGGCCGTGTCAGAAATCCTCTGGCCGAACATTTTGTGCATTCCCATTTATTTGAATTTGCTCGAGGAATTTCTTCGTCCGTATTTCTGGGAATGAGCAGACCGGAAATGGGAAAAAGTTCACCGGAATTGACCTAAAAATAAAATATAAAAATGGTCTTAAATCAAATTTACTTGAATTTCTGTTAAATCATCCGCATTGGCCGCACAATCAATTTGGCTATTCAGTTCATTCCGATTGTCCGGCAATTGCAAATGATTGTCCCAATCCGAATAGCGGCCAAAAAGTCGACAACAACGTTGGCAGAAAAAAGCATTTCCATTCAGAGAATTAACCTAAAAAAGAAAATAATGGAAATAATTTTTGATTTTTTCACCAACCATTTTCTCCTCGATTTGGTCTTTGGAATATTCTTTCGTTGTTTTTGTGATGCAATTTGATTGTGATGATGAATGGGGAATATCAAAATTGGCAATAATGTTTTCTGCGGATAAGGTGGAATGTCTTTGTAGAGAATAATCATGGTCATCAATGTTTGGTGTGGTTGAAGTTGATGGTTGTGGGGCATTTTGGATCAATGATTGGGCTGTTTTAATTCGAGCAAAATTCCGGTCCAATCCATACAATCGTTGAATAATATACCAACTTATTTGGCTAGAAAAGAAAGCAAAGATTATTATTATTATAATCCATTTTTACTCACAATAATGATTTTGGTTGATGGCTGTGTCCACCATCTTCAATAAATGGATCATTTCTGTCTTCATTCGCATATTGATGTTTGGTTTTGACCAGGGAAAATGCCTGCGGCCTCGGCGCCCTCTCCAAAACGGCCAACGCATCTTTGATTCGACTCCGGAAACCCAGCTCAACAATTTGTGAAACTGGAAAATTAAATCAAATAATGGAAATAATAAAATGTTAAAAACCATTTTTGTATTCTTGAATCCTTTTGCCACAAATGTGATTGTCCAAAACTCGAAGTTTCTTTGAAGTTAATCCGCATTTTTGGCAATAAAACATTGGCAATCGAGGCAATGGCTTTGGGTCGATGGAACGCCGGACAAGGCATCTGGACAATTTCTGCCCAATTTTGAATCTAATTGAAGTGGATTGAGGCGAGCATTTCGTCAATTTCTGTAGGCCTTTGATTGGCTTCATCGGCCGGTGCATTGCACTATAATTTGATATGTGTACATCATCAAAGGTTTAATATTTTTGATACAATAATTCACACAAATTCATTCATTCATACCATTTCCAAAACTGCTTTCATTTCATTACTTCCTTTTCCTATACCCCATTGCCTTTTCCACCTACCCTCATTTCATCGGACTGCCCTAGGGGGGACGGGAAGAAGGAGAATCCATTGGTCTGGGGGACCGGCTTCAATCAATAAGTCTTCTTCTCCCTTTCCACATGCCCTTCCTTCTCTAAACAGCAAAAAGGAGGAGGAATAATGGGGGAGAAGAGGAATTGGGAGGGATTTGAATGGACTATGAAGAGCGGAAGAATATCTGATTCATTTACCTGAAATGGATATAATTTTGATGATACCAAGAATCGGGATTTAGAAGGAAGGAACATGGATTTAGGGAAGGAGGGAATTCAGAAGCTTATTAATTGCTAAGGAGGGAAGATTTAGTCCAAAAAGGTTAATAGAGAGAAATTGAAGTGGCCAAAGGGAAGATTATCTCCAAACAACTGCCTCTTTGATGATTGTTCTCTTCACATTCAATTGAAAGTTTATAATTTAATGTCGGATGACTTTGATTCTGTCATCCTTAACCGATATTAATTAATATTGGCGTTAGGATACCCAAAAATTTTGTCAACTTTTTAAGTAAATTTCCTATTAAAAGTATAACTCACCGTTTGATATATCGCTTGAATTCGGGCCGAAGGAATTGCATTAGGGTTTGTCGCTTTTTCGAATCCATCAAGGAGACCAACATTCTCAAAGAACTTCGATGCTTTGAAGCCAATAAATTCTTTTCATTTGACCCAGCAGATTTTGGCATTTTTATTCCATTCTTCTTTATCCAATTGTGGCGCGGCCAATCTTCTTTCAATTCGTCCATTCCATCTTCAAGAATGGTCGGCAATGTTACTCGGACCACAATTTTGTTCATCTTTTTGTTACTGCTTCTCTCAATCGGAACAACAGACGGAAGAGGTGGACGTAGAGGCGGCAAAGGCAAGGGCAAAACCAATATTCAATTTGCGCAAGTGGCCGAATTCAGTCTTATTTCAAACCAAGTTTTGGACAACCGGGTAAGAATCTTAAAAATGATGCTTAATTTGGGTATTGACAAAATGTTGTGATTAATTAAAATGATATGCAATGGCGCTTTTGCCTTGTTCTCCTTTTAGTAAGTGGTAGTGGTTGGTTGGTTCTTGTTTGGGTGGGTTGTTGGTTGAGGTGGATTGAAGGAAGGCGAGGAGAGCAAGAAAGACCTCCTCTCGGGCGAGGAGGTGGTTGTGTTCTTCCGACGACCTTTCTCTCCTAGAAGGTTTGAGAGAGAATAAATGGCAGACATAAAAACCAAGAAATAGTGTGACTAGAATTGGTTAGCAGGAATAAAAATATTGTGTGATAGTGTGAGACAAATTGTCATAATAAATTTGCCAAAATTTGGAAAATTCAAATTTAATGAATGGCTCTCTCTTCTCTCATACAGGAAAGCCGAGAGCCTTTCGGCCTTTTGGGAATTTTAAGCGTTTTTTTACTGCTTAAATCCGTTTTTAAAAATAAAATTAATATTTTGCAATTATTTTAAAGTGCCCAAATCATCACTGGTTCACATTTTAGTCAAATATTTCGACTTGGCTTCAAATTAAGGTGGGTGGCATAAAAATATGGCAATTTTGATGGGCCAAATTTTTAGATTAATCTGTAAAGCACAAGGAGATCCTCGGCCAATGATAAAATGGTTCAAAGAAGGCGCAGAAATGCAGCCAAAACCGAATGCCCATTACTACGAAAAACCAATAGGCAAAAATGAAATTTGGGTAAATATTAAAACATAAACTCATAGAACATATGCCATATAATTTTTAGAGCAAATTGGAAATTGATCCAGCAACAATGGGCGATCAAGGCATTTATGCTTGTGTTGCCAATAACCAATACGGTGTTATGGCCAAAAATTTCAAAGCAGAATACACATATTAATTCCCAAACATACAAAGGAATTGGACCGGAAAATATAAATTTTATTCAAAATTGTCAGCAATTTACTATCCATTAAATGAATAAAAATAGAGGATTGTATCATTTTGATAGATGGATTATATTTCATATAGACAATTAAGGTTTAAAGTCAAATTCCGAACCTAATATTGAAATAGAAGCAATTAGTTTCGATTCATCCATTATTCCATCGAATGGACTTCGTTGACTGAGAAAGGAGAGGAGGCAAAATGTAAACCCGTCAAAAATAAATTGAGTATTTTAAATTTATTTATCAATTTGAAATCAGGAAATATTGTTTTTATCAATGCCCAGAATATTGTAATATATTTGGAATAAACGAATGAATGAATGTAAAATAAAATATATTCATGTGAGATGAGAGGTCAGTATGGATTAGGGTGAATGGATTTTGGATTGGATACATCTTTGGGAAGAGAGTTGATTGTGAAACAACGCAAAATATCAACAAAGTTAGGTGGGAGGGGATACAGATTAGAGGAGTTGGTCGAAGATTGTTTGGATTGGTTTGAATGAGGAGATAAATTTTGTAGGAAATTGTCGAAAATAAATGCCATATTTTATTGTGAAAGGAAGGAAGTTGGGGTTGAGATGGAGAAGGCAACAGGCAAGGTATCATAAATGGATCAAGGATGGAAGGGAATTGATTTAAATGGCACAACTGCAGTGGTCAATCCAAGTCCATATTCTTCATTTTCGTCTGGTCCCTCTAGGTATGCAAAGTGGAATTGTTGGAAGTGGATGCGGCCTCATCAACGATGCTGCTTGAATTCCCATGATTCGGTTGGCACGCAACGCAATACCACTTGTCCTCTTCATTTGGCATTGTGTTCTTCCCGAAAACGCAGATGGAATGGAACCACTGGAAATATTTAAAAATTAATTTTTTAATATTTTGATGATTAATTAAATAGGGCCCAACCCGATCGCCGACCAACCTCATCACACTCGTCACACTGCACCCAATTGATGGACATTTCCTTTGGACGTTTGCATTCCTCATGAGCACATTTCTCCGGGTCACCCTTTCCGCCGGTCCAATCCTCCATGACGGTATTCTCCGTTTCAGCGGCCATTTGCTTTTTCCCGCTGCCAGCCTTGCGACCTCGCTTTCCCTTGACCACCGTCCCTAAAAATTATGATTGTTTTGTTTAATTTGCTTGAAAATTTAACCTCCATTCATTGGTTTGGTCACCGGCCGCACATCGCCAAGATCCGATTCTGCGTCCGAATTGTTGTTCTTTTCTTCGTCCTCTTCATTGTCCGATACGGCCGCATTCTTCTTCCCACGTCCATTTGTTGTTCCTGCCTTTCGGCCCGGCTTCCCATTCTCAGATTTCTTCTTCCCACCAGCAGCAGAACGAGTTGAGGCAGCAACCGATGAATTTGTCGAGCCAACCGTGTTCTTTCGGGTGCGGCCTGGGCCTTTCTTCTCCTTAAAAATTAATTTAATTATTTAGAATAAATTTCTCAAAATGACCTCAACCGGTTTTGGGCCCCGTTTCTTTCCGTTGGTCTCCGTCGTCGTTCCATTGTTGTGTCCATTGACCAATTTTGACTCAATTGCAGTTGATTTTTTGGTCGGTGCCGAAGAAAGAAGTTTTCGTTTGCCGGCCGCAATTCCAGTCGACGATGTTCCTCCATTGAGAAGGTTTCCATTCTTATTTGCCATTGCTGGCTTTCCTCCTTTCCGTGATGGACGTTCATTGTCGGAGTCCGAATCAGCAGAGAAGCTTTTCTTCCTGTCGCTTTCATCGAAATTGAAGGTCGGGATGGAGTCTGAACTGGCCGAACTGGTAGAACGATTGTAGCGCATGGTCTGAATAATCAAATTTAAATATGAATTTGGTATAACTATTCGTATTTTTAGGGTTTATTTTATAATCTTAAGGTTCTCTATTTTTACAACCTTAAGGTTTTCATTTTGTTCAGTGGCGTAACCAGAGGGGGGCAAAAGGGGCAATTGCCCTCCCCGAAATGAAATCGGAGAAAAAAGAAATATTTTTTCTTGAAAAATTCTTAAAAAAGGCAAAATTTTCGCGCTCCGCCTATCGGCGCTCGCATAAGTTTTTAAGCTTTTCTAGATGGAATTTTCGTAAAAAATTGTGAAAGATTTCAATTTTTTCTGTACAATTTTTAAAAATACACCCCTATAAACTCATTTTTTTTGGAATTTGCCCTCCCCGAAATAAAATTTCTGGTTACGCCACTGATTTTGTTAACAAATGTTCAATTCAACTGACCTTTCGCTTCAACATTTTCTCCTTCGCGATTTTCTTGTTGCTTTTCGTGTCATCTTCGCTATCAGCCACAATGCTATTCTTGACCTTCTCCGTCTCATCATCCTCCGGTTGTTCGTCAATGCTGCTTTCCGAATCGCTGATTTGGCGCATCATTTTGTGCGTCTTCTTTTTCTCGATTTCGAGTTGTTTTCGTTCGTCCAATCGCAACGGTTTTTTGCCAGCTTTGTTGGTCACTTTGTCGTCTTTCGAATTCATAGCTTTATTCTTGGTAGAAATTGCCACTCGTTGTTGTTGTTTTTCAGCCATGTATTGCCAAGAACCTTAAAAATGACCGATAGAAAACATAATTAATTTTTGTTTTTTAATACTATCCTATCAGAATTTGGGAAGATGTAAATTGGAGATGACTTGAAACTATAATCGAAAAATGCGAATCATCAAAAAAACAAAAACAAAATTTAATTTTTTTTTGAGTTTAATTTTTAAAATATTTGGATTTAATGTCATTTTTATTAAAAAAAAATTAAGCGCAATTTTGAAAAGTAGATGAATGGATTTTTTTTACAGTATGCATGGATTATATTGATTGATTGGCAAAATAGCAGAAAAGCAAGCAGAATCCAATTAATCAGTATTTTAGCATTCTTTTATGAAAACTAACTGAATTTTTCTTTCTCTTTTTTGATGTTTTTTCGTTGATATTCCAGAATTTCCTTACTTTTTTGTCCTTCATCATCATCGTAACAAAATACATCCAACCAATTTTCCTCCAAAATCAATGTTTTTCTCCCTCCTATAGCCGAAATCATTTCTTTTTCATTGAGTCCCTCTACAATTTCTGTATTGCTAGAACAGTTTGAATCTGATGAGTCCGGTGTGCATGACGAAGATGTTGGATCATTCACCTCGTCTTCTACATCCTCCAAACTATCCTTCCAACTATTTTTCCTCCACCAACCATAAGTTCGTCCATTTGTCGAACTAATTTTTTCGCTGAATTTTTCCCCCGTCTCATTCAAATTTTTTCCACCAAGTTCAATCAAGTTTTCGCCTCTCCATTCTTCAAATTTTTCTTTTGGTTCTATCTGATTCACTACTTCGAATTCTCCTCCCAATTTGGATTTTCCATTTTCCTCCTCAATTGTTCCAAATTCTTTCCCTTCCATTATATTTTGGCCCATTTCTTCTCCCTCTAAAAACATACAATTTCCTGCTGTTAGATCATTCAGCAACCGGGCAACTTCGTTGCTTTTTCTCGGCTGTTTCATTGGCCTTGGTTTGTCCATATTCCCATCGCCCGAATCCGAGTGCCTTTTCCTCGAAATTGGATCAGCTATAAATATAAATTGGATCATCATTTTCCATACTCTGAAATTACCTTTACAATCCTCCCCTTCCCCCTCCTCTTCCTTCATCATCATTGAACTGCTTGGTCTCGGCAACATTTCCTCGTCCTGTTGTTTGGAAGGAGGCGAAGGCACCGAACTGTCACATTCCATCAATTGTCTTCCCCCATTCTTCGACTCTTCTGCCCCATTTTTGTTCTCAATTTGCAATTGGTTGAGGTCAGTCGCAATTGAGATTGGCCTATTTGTGGATCCACTTTTTGGTCGGATTGATTCGGCCTTCACCTGAAAAAAAGGATTAATAATAAATAGGAATTATTTAATAGTAACCCACCATGGATGCCATCGTTGTTTTTATTCCTTTCTCCCTGCTTTTGGTGTTGTTAATTTCTTTTTGGGCCAATTCTCCACCGGTGCTGGCCCTTCTCTGCCCAATGATTTGTTGCTGCTGTTTTTCTTCTGCACTTTGCCTTTTGGCCGCTTCTTCTGCTGCAAACATTGCCGCTGTTAATGTGCTCAAATTGGTGCTGTTTTGCTGGGCCGGAGTGGAAAAGGCACTTGACGTGCCCGAAATGTTCAGCGCCGAAGTGCAAGCCGAGGCGGAGGACAATGAATCCTATTAAATGATAAATATTATATTAATATTTAATATTGGGAAAAACGAACTCTAAAATTGTTGCAACTATTCGGTTCATTTTTTCCACCGATCAAAAGGGCATTCGGTGATTGGAGTGAGGAAACTCCACTGCTACTTTTGGATGCGCCACTGAGGGAAAGGGTCGAATTGGAGGAGGACAAAAGCCTTTGAGCCAATGGCTGCTGGGCTGGCGGTGTGCTGAGTGGCACAAGATTGGCTGGAGTGGCCGATGGTGTTGGCGTTGGGATCACCGGAGGAGTGCTATTGTTGTTGTTGGTTTGCCAAACTGTGGCATTGCCCCCATTTGCTTGTTGTTGTGCGGCTGCCATTGCGGCGGCCAATGCCGAAGCAATACCTGGTATCCGCTGCAATTGGCCACTGCTTACGGGCGGCGTCCCTTGGAAGGCGCTGCCGGGCATTCTGGCGGCTGCTGCAGCGGCGGCCACAATTGGCGACACATTTTGACCAGCGGAATTGGCATTGGCAGCGGTGGATGCGGATGTGCAGGAAATGCCAATGGATTGCCAACCTATGGAATGGATTGTAGAATTAATCCATTTTGACAATGTGCCTCACCTTTTGCCTGGTCCCCTTCCAATGCCTCTTTGGCCAATTGCCTTGCGGCGGCCAATTGGGCAGCGGCGGCATTTAGTGCCTGATCCGTTGTTGTTGGCACCAAATTAGTGGCAATCGAATTGGAGGAGGTACCGCGGGAAAGGGACGCTGGCCTGATGCCGGGTGGTTGGGAATTGGAGGAAGTGCATGAGGAATAGGCGGCAGAGGAGGAAGAGGATGAGGTGGAAGGAAGTTGTTGTCCACTGTGTTGTGCGGCAATGAGAAGGCCGGCAACATTGTTATTGGACGAAGTGTTACTGAAAATAACAATAAAAGGGAGGTGAAGGTATTTTTTTACTCACTTTGTTGTTTGGTTTTGAGGATGGCTTGCGGGCATTGAGAAGGCAGATGATGCCCCGAAAAGGGAGGAGGCCACCGTAACTGCTGAAGCGGCAACGGCGGCACGGGCATTGGAATTTGATTGTTGCTAAAAATATAAATAATATGTAAATTTTCTGGTATTCCTTTTGGGCACCTGCGGCTGCTGATATAAATTGCCGGGCAATCTGAGTTGCAATTGTTGGGCAATTGCGGCCGCCTTTTGTTGTTGACTCCAATCCTGGGCATTGGCCGCCGATGGTTGCAGTGTCGCCCGAATATTTGGCCAAAGTGAGGCGGCGGCCGCATATTGTGCAGCAGTTGGATTCGCCGCCGCTGAATTGAGATCTACAAAAGATTTTTGGTTCTGTATTCTGTTGAATAAAAATATAATTATTTTTTGCCCATCGGAGTAACTATGACAAAATGTGCACATTTTTTATTATTCACATATTCATTTTAGGTTTTCCTCATTTGGGCATGGATTCGAACTTTTGATATTTCCCAAAGCAAAATCAGAAAACAAAACCACTGGACCACAAATGTTTGCGAAAATTAACTGACCAATTCCGCCAATGCCAGTGAAAAGGGCGGCTGCAGCAGCGGCCGCAGCCGGGAAAGCATGGCCGTAGATGAGGGGATTTTGTTGTTGGAGGGAATTTAAATTCAACAATGATTTTTGCCATTGTTGATGGGCGGCCAGCCTTTCCATTGCCGACATTGCGTCGTGGGAGGCCATCAACGAACGAAGTTGGGCATTCATTGCCGCAACCTGTGGAATAAAATGGAATTATTGTGAAGTGGATGGGGCCCAATTAAAATTCGAAAGGAATAACTGTTTAAATAGGAAATGTGCAAAAATGTTGGAATTGTTATTTTTTCTTTGGTCTTTGTTATATCCCCTTTGTGTTTCACCCAGTTAGATTTGTATTTTCAGGTTAGATTTGTGTTTCATTCCGGAAAGATTTGTGTTTTCCGGTTAGATTTGTGTTTCATTCCGGAAAAATTTGTGTTTTCCGGTTAGATTTATGTTTCTTCCGGAAAGATGTGGGTTTTCCGGAAAGAGTTGTGTTTCATTCCGGAAAGATTTGTGTTTTCCGGTTAGATTTGTGTTTCATTCCGGAAAGATTAGTGTTTTCCGGTTAGATTTGTGTTTCATTCCGGAAAGATTTGTGTTTTCCGGTTAGATTGTGTTTCATTCCGGAAAGATTTGTGTTTTCTGGTTAGATTGTGTTTCATTCCGGAAAGATTTGTGTTTTCCGGTTAGATTGTGTTTCGTTCCGGAAAGATTTGTGTTTTCCGGTTAGATTGTATTTCGTTCCGGAAAGATTTGTGTTTTCCGGTTAGATTGTGTTTCATTCCGGAAAGATTTATGTTTTCTGGTTAGATAGTGTTTCATTCCGGAAAGATTTATGTTTTCCGGTTAGATTCTGTTTCATTCCGGAAAGATTTAGTTTTCCGGTTAGATTTGTATTCCATCCAGCAGTTAGGGGCCAATTAAAATTCGAATGGAATAATTGTTTAAATGAGAAATCTGCAAAAATGTTAGAATTGATGAATATTCTTTGACCTTTGTAAAGTCCCTAACGAATCATTCGACCGATTCATTTTCCCAAAACCCGTTCCACTCTCGATATTCTTATTATTCGAGAAAAAAATTAAAGCACAAAAAATTATGAGTAAATATATTTTCAATGGGGAAATGGAAAAAATTTAATTTTTTATTTATAAAAAAAATTGACTGATTGAATTCACTTCCAAAAGGACATTCCTCCTACCTTCCCATTCATTTCCATTTATTTTCACCTGTTCTTCGGTGGTGGTTGCACCCAAACCCAGTTGGTTTAGGGCATTCAATGTTTGTTGATGTTGTGCGGCTCCAGACTGCTGCTGGGCACTTTGTTGGGCTGTAGAAGAGGTGGCAGAATTCAAATTTGAGGGAAGGGAGCCAGCGTTGGCATTTTGAGTGGTGGCAGCGGCCACGGCAGCCAAATGAGCCAGCTGATTTGTTGGAGGATTTGGATGGGTTGGAGTTGGAAGGGCAGCGGATGAGGTAGAATTCAAATTGGCAATGGAAGTGACAGCCGGGGAGGGCAACTGTGAACGGGAAATTGGATTTAGTCAATATTACCCAACAACAATTTGGCATATTCATTTGTCCCCAAAAATACCGAAGGAATTTGTGCACCGCTGGAATTGACGGCGGTGGCCATTCCACCATTATTATTCACATTTGTGTTATTATTGACAAGCCCAGCAGGGCCCGGCGCCCCAATTGAGAGTTTCTGACCAACCAACGTGGATGAAGAATAAACTTCGGTTGGCAATACACGGTCGGAATTGATCTGAATCAAATATGGTTTATTCATTGGCCTTTTAATTCCTTCATTTCCTTTTGTGAGTTTTAAATCAGAATTAGCTTAAAAATATAGTAACTTCAATGCCAACAAAATGCTTTAATAAAAAAATAAATTCTCCCAGGCAATTTTTGATTATCAAATGAGAGAGCACCTCTTCCTTTTCACTCACTTGCATATATGCCCTTCGATGTTCTCCTTGAATTCGAATTCCTTTTGAGTTGTAGCCAAAATACTGTAAAACAACCATTTTAAAAGGAATAAATGGTCAAAAGTGCTTACATTATAGTTGGGGAGGGCTCGTTCGAAACGGAAAATGAATTCGGCGGATTGTTGAGGCGCAAATTCACCGGGCTAAATGAGAAATATTGTAAAATATGGAATATATTTTGGCTATTTCCCCCACCTTGATGGCTGCCCCATTTACGTGTCCAAATTTGATCAAATCTCCTTCCTTTAATTGTTGCAAATCTTTCACCTAAAAATGATGGATTCATTAAAATAAATAAATTATGAATAATTTAGTCTTGATTAAATTTGGATTCCTACAAAAAAGCCAAATATTCTGGATTTTTTCCTCCAGGGAAAATTCATTTAATTCTACAAAGAAATGAAGGCCCTTTTTGGTTCCTTCTTTCATTTCATCGATGATTTTATTTTGGAATAGAATGGCTGGGGAAATATTTTTTTGCCTAAAAGTGCGCATTGGAAAATGATTTTGATTGATTGATTGGATTGGCCAAATTCTCTCGATTTTGTTTACCCCAAAAATGATGTGGAATTGGGAATGGCCCAATTTTAATTGATTTGACCCAATACCAATACCCACCCTCGTGTCGTTCACATATGTCCCATTGAGTGAACGGTCCGAAATGAAATATTTCACAAAATGGCCATCCCTCTCGTTGTCCAATTCACCGATTATTTCGGAATGATCCCTCGAAATCATATTGCTGAAAATGTGAATAAAAGTAATATTCCCCAGAGGGATGAATCAATTACCTGTGAACCACCGAATGCAGGACAACATCCACCAATTCCGGGTTTCGTCCAATTTTCGTCTGTTTATCCAACAAAATCATCGTTGATCTGCCCAAAACGCTCGACTCCTTCGCCTCCTCCAATCCATCGTTGATCGACTCCGTCAAGGGTCGACCGCCCTTTTCTTTCACAAAAGTCTGCAAATTTGTCCCTTTTAGGCCTATAAAATCATTTCTGTACTCGCCTGGAATTGGACTCTTCTCAAATGGAACATACAATTTTTTTCCACCATTTTATTTCAATTTGTTAATTTTGGCGCGGCTTTACCGCTCATTCAGGGACAATTTAGGGAAAAATATTGTTGAAGGAATATTCCCCGCAAATTTATGATAATTTTGATGGCAATCAGTGATTTCATTCATTCATTCACTGGGATGGAAAATGCCAAAATGCCTAATGGAATTGTCGATTGGGGATTGGATGAGTGCCAATATTATTCCTCTGAAAGAATGGCAAAATAAAAATGAATAATGGAGGGAGGGGAAATTGGGTCATGGGAAGGAAAATCGGGAATTTATTATTGAAATTTTGATGGGAAAATGCAACAATGGCATTTTTTGATTGGAAGGCAAAAAAAAGTGCAAAATTGATCAAATTTTATTTTCAAAATTCCCCCCAACCCCACTGGGTGAATTCCCAAATTCAGCTGCATTTTGACTACCCCCAAATATCCATTCCTCCCCCAATGTTGATCCATTTTCGCCCGTCGGCGTCCTTTCTTTCCCATTGGGCATTGAATGAATGCGCAAATCCATTCATTCTCCCCCACATTTTCCCCTTCAAATCAATCCATTTCCCCTTCCAAAAGGGTCGATCGAGCAAATGGCGAAAAGGTCGGCCGCGCGCCGTCGCGCCCATAAAAGGATTACCGTCTCCACCCCACCATTTTCACCCCTTGGGCGGCTATGCACGTTGAAATGAACGTACGAAAAGAGCAAACATTGAATTGGGGGGAAGGGGGTGGGGCATGACCCCCGAAATGATGAATGAATGAAAGTGTTTGGATTGGATGAATAAATGGATTGGTTGGGGATATTGGGGCATTTTGCACGTTAAAAGCATTTTAGAATGCATTAATTCGAATTGGCCTTTGCCCCAATCCGAATTGCATGATTTAAATTGGGAAATGTCCCAATTATTTATTTATTCTGAAATCCTTTGCCAGTAATTCGAGATCAGCGTTGATTGGGACAATTAGGCCAAGAAAATGATGAAGGGAAAATGGTTGACAGGTTTTTGTATTATTTTCGCGCCAATTGCCCATTCAATACCCGGAATTTGGGCCCGAATTCATTTGCCCTCCTTTGCCCTATATTGATTTTCAATTGGACCCAAAAATTGTTGTTTTCCTTGGCCAGGATCAAATTTCAATTTGCGGGGAATGGATTTGGGGGTTGGCCACAGCACAGCTGGGAAGGGATTTACGGAAAATGGGAATATTCATTTGAGGGAAGAATTTGGAATTGAGAAGGGACGGACGGAATGGATTTCTATAATATTAAAATGAAGTCGCGGGAAAAAAGTCCAAATTGGTGGGGGAAATACGATTTTTTTGGTGGAATTGGTTTGTGAATTGATCATCACCAAATTTATTTAGTATTTTCCCATTTTCGCCAAACCCAAACCATCAATTCCCCAAATCATCATTTTCCATCCATTCATCGATCATCCAATCCATTTTCCCCCAAATATAATTTTGGCGTTTCCCCCCTCCTTCAAAACTACCGCACACAATCGAATCGACCCACCGACCGGTTTTTTTCAGGTTGCTCATTTTGTTGTGCACCAAACCCATCAATATTCCCTGCTTATATACTTATTGGCTGATTTGGGGAAAATGACGAAAGAACGGATTGGAATTGGATGGAAAATGGATTCAGAATTAATTAAATTTATTAGTTGGAATAAATCGATTGGTGCCAAAAAATCGAATTCAATTTGCCAATTCATTCTCACTGCTATGGATCTATGGATTAATCGGACAAATCCCCTTCTCATCCTCAATTCAGTCAATCAATCACAATGAATATATGCCCATTGTCTTTTACTGCTGATTTGTTGATGAGACAACATTTGTTTTTGATCATGGAAGGATTCTTCATTAATTAGCCACTCGGGAATGGATTGGAGGGAATGGATGGGGATGAGGTTGATTAGTAGATTGTTTTTGGATAAATAGGGAAATGAAAGGAATTGGATGGAATATTTGAACAAATCAATTTTTTGATTGATTTATTAAATTGAATTAATTAATTCTCCTCAACTTTGCCTTTTTGGGAATATTATTTTGGGTAAAATTGATTATATTTTGCCTACCCAATGAGTAAGGAGAATATGGTAGGAGAAGGAGGGGGGGGGGGGGGGGCTATTGTGCAAGGAAAGGATGGAAATGGAGGGAAGGGATGGAATGCCCAGAGGCATATTTTGATGGCTACAAAAATGAATTATACAGAAAAAATGGATTGACTAATTAAAAGGCAAATCCAATGAAATAAAAATGGGAAATTGATGTTTTTTAAAGCATCATTCTTTTGGGTTTATGAAATATTATTGAAGGTTTTGCCTTTTCTCTTTATCGGCCAGTTCCATCTTTTTGCCAACTCATTTATTCATTCATTATCTTTTGGAAATTTTTGCGTTTTTTTTTGACTCGGTCAAAAGGAGATAAGGAAATGGAAGGGAGGGGGTTTATTGAATTGGAATGAAAAATGGGAAAAATTGATTGGAATTTATTTCATTTTTTGGTTTATTTTTTTCTCAATGCATTGTAGAAAATGTGTGAATGCCATTTTAGGGCCAACAAAAAAAAGAAGGGACCCTCGGAAATTGGCTCAATTTAATAGCAGAAAGAGGGAAAAAGAATTCCTCTCTTCTCATTAATTATGAATGGCACAAAAAGAATGGCACAAAAATAAATTATGGTCGATTGAATACAAATTTTGGATATATTTTTCACTGAAATTTTAGTTTAATTTTTTTTTGAAAGAATTTTTGCGGTGGATTTTTTACTGGACGAAGAAATATTTGTGAATGTGACCAATCGATTCATCCCATCCCAATTCCATTCATTCAGAGCACAGAGGCTCTTCTATTCTCGTCTCCGATCGCCAAACATATGGGTGGAGGATGGAATGGAAGGGATGAGGTCGACAAATGATGAAGGAAATGGATGGATGAAGACGAAGACGAGGTCAAAGATTTGCCCATTTGGAAGATTAGTAAATGTTCCCTCAGTCAGTGTGGGCCTTAAGTCTGAATTTTGAATGGTGGAATATGCAAATTAAAATATTAGCCTTAAAATGGAACTTTGATTATTCCCAAATTTTTTGTTGGGCAAAAATGATGATGAGAATCACGAGTTCCCTCTCCCCCTTTCGCCAAGCAAACACCATCCAACCCCCCCCCCCCCCCCCCAACAGCACTCCATCCAATTCCCCCTTTCAGAAATCGATGTTATCGATTATTCGTCGCCTGGGGGAATTTTTGCTCTTCAAATGGGCAAAAATGGTTGGTTGTTAGGTTGAAGAAAATAATATTTGAAAATAAAATTGTTATTAAATGAATTTTTTGGGGTAAATACTAAATATATTGAGTGGAATGAGAGATTCAGAATTCATGTCTTAGGGGCAATTTAAAATACAAAGATTGACAGCTTGTCAAGAACTAAAAGGAAGCCAAGGAAAGGGGAGAAGATGAAGATATTCTCCGAGGGCATATGCGAATAAGAATGACTTAAATAAATGTCATCAATACCGTAATGAGTTGAAAAATTAGAGAAACTCGATCATAAATGAATCCAACTATAAGCCATCCTATTTGGATAGAATTTTCGGAATTTAATGGATAAATTTTTGTTGCAATACAAAATAGAGGGGAAAAGCTATCAAAATACAAAATATTTTGGGAACGAGGTGGCATTTTCAGTTGTTTGGACCATAATAAGTTGTTTAGATTGTCAAAAAGTGGAGTAACAATAATAAGCATACCACAATATTATGCCCAATAGTTCCTGGGCCAAGATTTAAGTCCGATGAACCGTTGAAGAATGGGCGAATGGGATGAAGAGGAAAATTGGGAAATTGGACGGCCATCGATTGACGGTGTCCATGGGCCAGAGGGGAGGGAACGCCGTTGGGGAAATTGGACGCGTTATTTGGCTGACTGAGGTGGTTGTGGCGGTGGTTATTCTTCTCTTCTTCTTCCTCTTCATCATATGAGGAGGATTGGATGATGATGAGGAAAAAGGGAGGAATTGAATGGGAAGGGAAGAATAGGAGAAGGCGGAATGGGCGCCGTCGACCCAAGCATTGACGCCAAAATCAATATAGGAAAGTGGTTGGACGGTGGTTGCCGGTGTTGGGAAGAGAAAATGCTTTGGAAGAAAATCCATCGCCCAAAGGGAATAGAAAAGTGGTCTGCTCTGCCTCTCTTAGCCAAAAGGCCCGGTTGGGGCTGTCAATAACAGGCTGAGCTGGCAGCTAATGGCGAGCTTTTTCTCTTCGTTGGACCGCCTTTGAGTATAACCCAACTTTTTACTCATGCCTCATCCATTCTTGGCCTCAATATTGGACATGGAATTCGTCTAACTTTTCTCGATGAGCCCATTTTCTTCATTCCAATTTATGTTTCCCATTTTTTCACTCAACCTCTCATTCAATGTTTTGCCACCCAAATTCCTCCATTCATTCACTATGCCCTCTCTCCTCTATGATGTAAGTGCCCCCCGAGGCGTATTCATTCATTTTTCGGGCACAAACAAACCGCCCCTTTTGAATGAATGCTCCGGGAGAAGAAAATCGATGTTGGAAAAGTTGGATGCTCAAAGCAAAATGGAAAAAAGGGGTTTGGGTGGACAAAAATTGGAGAGAAAATTTGGCCAAATATTTGTGTCCCTTTCTGCTTCCTTCTTCACTGCTGATGACATTTCCCATTCAAGAAGCCAGTGAAGTGGGCCATTCGAGAATGCACAGCTTTACTATGATTATTATGGACTAGACGGAGGAGGAATTTCGGAATTTGAATATTCTTCCAAATTCCATTCTCTCTATGTATATGAAATCATTTTTTATTACTTATATTTACATTATTCAGTTAATTTCTCTCTGTTGGGACAATAATTCCTGCTTAATCCATCCATCTTCATTTTTATTTTATCATTTATAGCCAATTATTTTTATTATTTTTCTTTATTTATCATTTCTTATAGTTCATTTGATCCATTGCTTTTTACAAAGAATTGGTGAATAAAAAGAGAATTAATCGGCCAAATGTTGATTGCATATCTTCGGTTACTTTACTGTATATCGTATCATCTTCAAGGAATCCAGCAGACAGATGAATTTGCCCTCTGGCTGGTTTTGATGAGTGAAGAAAGGAATGGAAAAGTGACATTAAAATAAATATTTTCATTATCATTATATAATATATTGGAATCAAAGAAAACATTAGATAATTCTGAAGAATTAATGCAAAAATGTGGAACATATGTTCAAATTCTTCATTTCCATGAATGCTTATTTAAAAAGTGCAATTGGCGTCAATTCAATTGGCTGGCTCTGATAATGGCCTTTTCGACTGATTTAATGGAGGGAGGGGAAGGTGGTTGGTTTATTATTTAGTTTTGGGACAAGGAAAAAGGAAGATTGCTGGCCCATAATGATGCCCCCCTCCCCACCCCTGCTCCATTTCTCCTCAATTCGGCCCATGATCGATTTGGGTTGATTGGAACAATTTGCGGAAAATGTCGATTCAATTCAACTAATTTTGACATCAATATTTTGCCACCATTTTTGAATTCCCGATTAATTTTTTTTAATCCATCCAAGTTTTTGCTGCTTATTGAGACCATAATTTCCCTAAAAGTCGACCAAAAATAAACAAACTTTTGGAAGTATATTTACCCAAAAAATGGAGCAAAATAATGGAAAAGGGACGGTGGCGGATATTTCCATAACCACCCAAATTGTTGATCCAACTGCGCCAATTGAGGGGGGCATTGAGCCAATTGTTGGCATAATCGACACACCACAGCCCATCTTTATTCAAGTTTGGGACAATTTTGGTGCTTCATTTGATGCCAATCATTCAGAGTGAATTCGATTTGAGAACGGTGGAAATAGCAGCGGAAAATGCCCAATTGGCTGGTCCAACTTTGGTCCAGGTGAATTTCAATAAATTCACAAAATGTCACATTTACCTTTTCAAGTCGGACCCAAATTTGGGCGGTGCCCAACATTCTGGGGCCATTTTCGTGGAAATGGTCGCCCAGCAGCCAAGTCCTTCATCCGCAACCAGCATTAGCCCTGCGACTGGCGAACAACTGAATCAACAACAAAATGTGCCAATCATTGAGAATGGAAAGGGAGAAGAACCCCAGGAAATGTCAAAAAACAAAAATAATCAGCAAATTGGGCCAAGGAAGTTGGTGAACATAAATTTAATTGGATTAGGACAAAAAAAAAATTGATTTTTGACAAATTTCCCTTTCTTGAGAGGTCGCCTTCGAAACCAAAGTGAATTGGAGGTGAATGCGCAACATTATAAAATGCAAAATGTTTACAAAAAGCAACGAGAAAAGCTGCAAGGCACCAAAAATATTGACATCGACTTTGAAGTTGAGTAAATTAAAATTGGGTGAGAAATATTCATTGAAAATTGATGGCCAATTTTAGGAATACTCAAAATCATTGGAGGATGTTCGACTTGGCAAATTCTCATTTATTTAATCATTTCCGCCCATCAAATGCCACATGCAATGTTCAAGTGAATTCATTCAATTCGATTTAATTTATTTCAAATTATATTCAGCCTTTCTGTCGTTTATTTCACATATTTGCCCGATCATTGGTGCAAAGTTGGAATTAGGCAGCAAACAAAAATTATCATTTTTTTCTCTTTTAGTTGCCTAATTTTTCCCGAGAATTCATTGAAAATCCCGAAAATGATATTGGCGCCGGTTGGACCTGGGAAAAAGCACTGGATTCTGGGATTGCATTCCCTCAGGTAAATGGAGGGAAATGTGGGATTGATTTGTGTTTTGAAAGGTCCGTAATTCGCAAAGACGTCGAACAAAACACGACCAATGTGCGGTGTATCGAATTTCGGAATCACAACTTCGCGAATATCTGCGAATGAATTTCACGGAGGCAATTTTATTGGCCAGGGAAAGGCCACCTTATTTGGTGGGAGGAGGGAATATATTTTAGGGGAATATTGTTGGGAAACATAGGTGCAACGTTGCAAGGAATGGGAATACGATCGAAGTATAATGAAGGATTCCGTGGTGACCCAATGGGATCGAGTTTGTGATGATAATTGGAGTAGGGCACACGTCCATTTGTCATATTCCCTTGGTTATTTGATTGGATGCTTGATGGGCGGATTCATTTCCGTTTGTGTTTCATTTCATTCATTGAATCAATTCCATCTTCTAAGGATCGTTATGGTCGAAAACCGGCAATTTATGGCTTCTCAATTCTGTCCACAATTTTTGGTTTTCTTCTATCATTTTCGAGGGAATTTGAAGTTTTTTTGGTGGTTCGTTTTTTGCTGGCTGCCTGCAATGAAGCCGCAGATTTGGCCGGTGAGAATAGGGAATTAACCTAATTTAATTGAATTTAATTCAGCCTATGTTTATTGCATGGAAATCACTGGTTTGGGCCCCCTTTTAAATTGAATAATCCCCTCAAAAAAGGAATGCAATATCGTTCCATTGTTGGGAGTTTATTGCAGGCTCCCTGGGCCTGTGGCTATGCATTCCTCGCATTGGTCGCTTACATTTGCCGTTCATGGACTTCAATTCAAGTGAAATAAATAAATAATTATTTCCATAATTCCTTCTTATTTAGTTAATTACTTCCACTTTTCATTTATTTTCCCTCTTCTTAATCCATCATCTTCCGGAATCGCCTCGTTGGTTGATTGTCACAAATCGAGTGGATGAAGCTGAGAAAATAATCCGCAAAGTATGTCCAATATCCCAATCTATTCGTCAACTCCCTCAAAAGGCTTGTCATTTTAATAAAAGTTCGTTGCCTTCCGATTTGGAACTTGTTCGACATTCGTATGCCATTTTATTATTTCATTATTAAACCACACATATTCCCTCCAAAAGGGAAATGCGCAAATGGATAAAGCACAATCAACGGCCACATTTCCTTCATTCATTCAAATCGCCAACAATGGCATTCCGAAATGTGATCATCGGATTGGTTTGGATTGCCACTGCCCTCGTCTATTATGGCATTGTAATCGCCCTTTCCGATCAAGTCCCCCCTTTCCCATGCCTCATTCAAAAATGCTTTTCCCTATTCCAGTCAACCCCAGGTCGTGCAATGTTTGTTGGCAATTTCTTCCTGAATAATGCCATCGCCGGTGCCATTGAATTGCCCACCCTAATGACTTGCGTTTTCCTTCTACACAAAGTCCAATCGAATGATCACTATTTCCATACCATTCCAATCTTTTTAGGGTCGTAAATGGTCGCAGGTGATCAGCCTAATCAGCGCTGGTTCCCTCATTTTTGCGGCAATGTGCTTTAGTTTACGCGAGGAAATGACCTTTTCCCTTGTATTCATGTTGGCCGGTAAAGCCTGCATCCAAGGAGCATTCAACATTCTTTACATGTTCATTCCATTTTGTTCTAATGTTAAATTGGCCCTTTTTAGTTTCACTTCTGAACTATATCCTACGGTAATTCGAAATAGCGCCGTTGGTACTTGTTCAATGATCGCTCGAATTGGGTCGGCTGCTTCCGGCTATATTGCCATTCTCAGCGATGTTACATTGTAAAATGGAATGAATGGATGGAGGGGAATTATTCCCTATTATAGGCCTATTTTGCCAATGGCAATTTTCTGCATTTTCTCATTGTTTGCCGGTGTCTTAATCTATTTTCTGCCCGAAACAAGGGATCTTCCATTGCCCGAAACAATGTGGGATGCGGTCCGAATGTTGAACAACACTGAACAGAATCGATGTGTTGGAGGAATGCGTAAAAATGATGAACATGAAGAACATCATGAGGACGAAATGGATCATTATTATGTGGAGAAAGGGCAACAGGAGGGAAGGGATAAGGAGGAGGAAGATGAAGGAGAGGATGTTTATTTGTACACAAATGTTAGCAAAAGATAAAACAATAAATCTTACCTTGACACTAATATTTGTTGATTTAATAATACCATTTTCATTTGTAAATATTTTTACTCAAATAAAATACAAATATGATATGGTACACGTAAATTGTATATTTATTTCCATTGGCCAAGAGGGTTTAAGGAGGAAGGGAATAATGGCAGTGCAGTTGATTTCCCTTGGGGGAACATTGTCATGTTCTTATTATTAGGGCCCGAATGGAAACAATTAGCCATTAAAATTTTGACCTTCTCCAAATATTAATTTTCCAGCAGGTTTCTACTGGATTCGGGAAATTATGTAAAGTATTGTGTTTCATCCAGCTAGATTTGTGTTTCATTCCGGAAAGATTTGTGTTTTCCGATTACATTGTGTTTCACTCCGGAAAGATTCGTGTTTTCCGGTTAGATTGTGTTTCTTTCGGTTAGATTTGGTTTCTTCCGGTTAGATTGTGTTTCTTCCGGTTAGATTTGTGTTTTCCGGTTAGATTGTGTTTCTTCCGGTTAGATTTGTGTTTTCCGGTTAGATTGTGTTTCTTCCGGTTAGATTGTGTTTCTTCCGGTTAGATTGTGTTTCTTCCGGTTAGATTTGTGTTTTCCAGTTAGATTTGTGTTTCTTCCGGTTAGATTGTGTTTCTTCCGGTTAGATTTGTGTTTTCCGGTTAGATTGTGTTTCTTCCGGTTAGATTGTGTTTCTTTCGGTTAGATTGTGTTTTCCGGTTAGATTGTGTTTCATTCCGGAAAGATTTGTGTTTTCCGATTACATTGTGTTTCACTCCGGAAAGATTCGTGTTTTCCGGTTAGATTGTGTTTCTTCCGGTTAGATTTGGTTTCTTCCGGTTAGATTGTGTTTCTTCCGGTTAGATTTGTGTTTTCCGGTTAGATTGTGTTTCTTCCGGTTAGATTTGTGTTTTCCGGTTAGATTGTGTTTCTTCCGGTTAGATTGTGTTTCTTCCGGTTAGATTGTGTTTCTTCCGGTTAGATTTGTGTTTTCCAGTTAGATTTGTGTTTCTTCCGGTTAGATTGTGTTTCTTCCGGTTAGATTTGTGTTTTCCGGTTAGATTGTGTTTCTTCCGGTTAGATTGTGTTTCTTTCGGTTAGATTGTGTTTTCCGGTTAGATTGTGTTTCATTCCGGAAAAATTTGTGTTTTCCGGTTAGATTATGTTTCATTCCGGAAGATATGTGTTTTCCGGTTAGATTGTGTTTCTTCCGGCTAGATTTGTGTTTTCCGGTTAGATTGTGTTTCTTCCGGCTAGATTTAGTTTTCCGGGTAGTTTGTGTTTCATTCCGGAAAAATTTGTGTTTTCCGGTTAGATTTATGTTTCTTCCGGAAAGATGTGGGTTTTCCGGAAAGAGTTGTGTTACATCCAGCTAGAATCATGTCCATCTGGTTAGCTATGTCTTTTTCCGGAAAGATTTAAAGGAAAATGAACTGATTGGGATTTCAAATTATTCGGAAACATAATATATAAAATAAAGTGGCAGATAAACATTCTAATTATCCGATTTTGTTTCATCCATTTATTAGATTTTATAAATATTACAATATATGAATTCCATTTTAACCAAAAAATTATTAGAAGTTCAGAACGAAGCACCAATAGAACACTTATTATTCATATTATCACAATTTTTCATTACAAAATTCGCATTTTTGTATATTAATATATATTGTCGCCTATTGGTCACCCAAAATTGAGGAAATGGTAAAATATGAAGAAGAAGGTGTCATTGTTGGAATTTTTGATTGCACTGATGAGGGGGAAAGATTTAAGTGGGATTGGGAATGAATTTGTGGAGAAGGAGGTTGACAAATTCTGGTCCATTCATTGGCCATTTGGGTCCCAAAAATTGATGGAATCATTTTTTGGTGGAGTATTGGGAATTGGAATGGCATCAAAAATTGTTGTGCATTTTGTTGTTGTTTGATGGCCATCATTCGGCTAATCAAAACCAATCGAGCCACATATTCTTCCCTTTCTAAATAAATATTAAAAAACATTAATCCCCTTTTCAATTTCCCATTGAATGTTCTACCAAAATTGCCGTCAATTTCCCCTCCTTCTCTCTCAAAAGTTATTTCGCTTTCTGCCTCCATTTCATCCTCTTTCCTTTGTTCAACAATTTGTTGGCCAATTTTATTGTTGCTTTTATTGGCAATTCTGCTGGATTTGCATTTTGTGGAACGCCCACATGAAAATGGGTCAAGCTGAAGCAAAAAATGAATATTTGGATGAAATGGATGAATTTATTTGAAAAGATAATACCCCTCCCTCTTTAATAAGTCGCCCACCTTGAATCTTTTTTGCCTCCTAAGGCAACTTCCATTCTCGAACATTGACATCGCTTTTGGGTGAATTGCCCAACATGAACCCTTTCCGGGTTGATCCGCCCTTCGGGGCACTTTTATGAAGCAATCATTAAAGGAGAGATTATGCCGCAAAGAATTCTATAAAAATACACTTATATTGAATGGGTAAATTTTGAACTTGCCTGCCATCTTTGAGTATTTTGCCTATAATATGGGAAACGGTCCATTATGAATTTGTAGATTTCGGTCAAAGGCAACATTTTATCTTCTGAACTTTGGATGGCCATATAAGTGAGCCAAATATAGGAGAATGGAGGCTTCTTGAAAAAATAAATTGAATTCAATTTAATTTATTCAAATTCACCTGATCTTCGCCAAAAACATTTTTCATTGGACGAGGCATTCTCAAAGAATTTAAGGCAAGGGGAATATGCGAATTTATTTAAGCATATAATAATATTTACTCTGCGAGGAAACCACACAACTTGAATTTGGAAAAGGGAAAAGGAGAGGGAGGCGGAGTCAAGGAAAAAGCCAGCCAATGAATGGATGGATGGAGGCAAAGGGCGGAGTTGGAGGAATTTGATGGTAGGAAAATAATTTACAGAATCCCCTGCCTCAGGGCACATTCACCTCCCCTCCCCCTTCTTTAATTCCAAACTTTTTCTCTTCCTGAATTTTGCTTGGAATTCTCCCCTTCATTCCTTTTTTTGATTACCGTATAATCCATATAAAAAATATGAATGATTTTTGCCGATTAAAATGCGCTTTTCCCCTTTAATATTAAATATGCCCCATAAAGAGAATGAGGACGGATTGCGGCGAACCGAACGATTAATGAGCGCCCCAATTTTAGGTTATGGGCGTGGGAATAAAGAAAAAACTGCTGAAACAAAGGGAAAATACGGTTCATTTTCATACGAATTCCTCACAAAAAAATTGAGGGAATTTCTTGGTAGATTCGTCCATTTACCCCCTTCCTCTCCCCAACATTCATAAAACATTGTTTTTATGAAATTAATTTCATCAAAATGGGTGATGGATGGAATTATTCCACTCGAATGAATTGGCCGAATATTTAATAAATTGAGAATGGAATGAAAATGGAATTATTTTTTTCAATATTCACTTTTAAGTCCAGACTCCAGAGTAAAAGAAATTGGCCCCCGGTATTGCCAATATTGTCATCCAATTCCATCCAATTGCCAAAAGGGGGACACAACAGTCATTGTCAGTATGTAATTAGGCCAGAGGCCATGCCCTCCTCTTCAACCATTTCTTCCCATCTGTTGCGCCAATTGGGCCAAAGAAAGTTATCCCTTGGGAATAAATGAAAAGCCGGGTAGTGGATGAAGGGGAACGGAAATATACGAATGAATGAATGATTGACTTCTTTCGAGCAATTTGGTGGCCAATCTTAATAAATATTATCATTGGACATTTTTACGGTATATGAATGAAAGGAATATTAACATTGAAAGGGCAACAAATACTAGCCATGATGTTGCCGTTGGGGTAATTGAGCAAATCGGTAAAATGGAATAAATAATAACCTTCTATTCTGTCCAATTCACCAAAAGTTCAATGTCCACATCAATATTAAATCCACAAGCATCTAACACAATGTCCTCCCCCAACCCCATCTTTGTGGTTCAATGGCATTTGGCATCCATCTATCCATTCTTTTACCCAAATTCCTTTTCCCCCATTTTTTTATTCCATTATTTTCGCCCTGATTTGCCCCTTTTTGTGCCAGCCTCAATGTTTTTCGGCATTTATTCACAGTTGGATGCTTTCCTCCCTCCATTTCCCCCTTTTTCTTTGTTCTTTGCGGCTCTTTCATTTGAGTGGAATTAATTTCGTACATTGCCAACCGCCGATGCCATTCACATTTTTGGGTATTCGTATTCCAAAATCAGAGGAAAACCAGTTTCCTAGCCATTTTCCCCCATTTTGTGCCATCAAAAAAGAAAGAAAAATGATCATTCACTCAAATTTATTTTGGTCCAAAAAAGGAGAAATATTTTAAAATCAAATGAAAATGGAGAAAAATATTAAATATATCGGAAATTATTTTTGCATCTAAATTCGTTGAGTAATCCAAATTGCCGTTTTGCATCCAGTCTGAATAATGGACTTCAATGCTGAAAATAACAAATAATTAAATTCATCAATGACATTTTTGGGCAATTTACCTCCATAAAAGGGTGCCTCCATTCCCTCATATTTCACCCCAGTGTCGTGGTGTTCCATTTCATCGTCTCGAAGTTTTTGCAATAAATCCATCAATTCTTTGTTTCCTTCGGCATTGTCCTCCATCAATAATTTGATTTGATCATTGTAATGCTATAAATACGATTGACCATTTATTTCATTTATTCCCAATATTCTCATTCCCACCTGTCCAATCACTTCCTCCACCGCAATTGTGCATGCCATTGCCGCCTTTTCACCCATTGCTGCCGTCCCAGCACCTTTTTTGATATTATAAATACCGTATTTCCTCCAAGAGTGGCCCTGGGATTATGATTTTTCAGAGACCCTTCAAAAGGGGGCAAAAAATGTCACTTTTTTCCCCTTAAAAATCCTCAAACGTGGTTTTTGTTAGAGTGGGCTTCTATTAGAGGGAGAGGGCAATAGTAGAGGAATTACGGTATAGTGGAATACGGTAAATCTAGAGGAAATAAATCCCATCGGATTGTACCTAATAAAAAACCGGCAATCGAACATATCGGTGCCAACATTGTTGGGCGAACCTTTAAAAAATGAATTTATTGTATTGGAATAAATATGATCGGTGACCAACCTCATATTTGGCCAATTGCCTTTCCATTTCATCCAAATGTCGCTTTTCTTCCTTCCACATTTGCTCAATAATTGGAACTAGACGATGATTTTTTGGCAACATCGCCAATTGTCCGGCATAAATCTGTGCCAAATATTTGGAATTAATGAATGAATTGGTGAATTTGAAATGAATTACCCGATCCGCTGCCAATTCGCCGGCATGGTCAACTCGAACAATTGGATGAATAATTGTTTTCCGGTAATTTGGAATTGTTGGATTTTGGTGAAGAAATCGACGAAAAATGAGTGATGAAGATTTGTTGGAAATGGACATTTTTAATTTGTTTTCAGCTGAAAAAAAAAACAATTTAAATTGTGAGGAATTCTTCTGCCCAATTGGACAGCTAATTTTCAACAATTTGGGTGGATTGGCGGTGTTCCTTCCTTCCTGCCTATTTTGATTAATTACCCTACTAAAACGGTGGTTGGTTGGAATTGGATGGGATTTGGCTCGCGCGCTCAATTTGACTAATTGCATTCACCATACCGTAAAAGGGAATAAACTTGGATGGTTTTTTGTGGTAAAGAAATTGAGGACATTTTTAAAAGAAATTTACTTAATTGTTGACAAAAAAAATGAAATTTGATCAATGAACATAAAAATAAATAAATCGATATTAACCGATTGAATGTGAACTGTTTTTTTTGCGCACAAAATAAATTTATTATTCCTGAATTTTAAAGAATAAATAATATAAAATTGTGAATAAAAAAATATAAAAGGCATCATCCGTAATTTAATTCATTGTTCATTCATTCAAATGTGATGGAATGTCAACAAAATAATAAATGAATTCGATAGCCTGCCAAATTGCATCATTTTTTGCCGCTTTAATGTCAATTCCTTCACCACCGAATGTGCAATTTAAAATCCTCTTCGAACCATGGCCGGCCCAAATTTCCAAATAAATTTGAACATCTAAAAAATATTTTAAAAATTATTTTTAATTTTGTCAATTTATTTACCAAAAAGTAGATTTCTCTTCGTCTCAACAAATTTTAACTCCGCTTGAGGGAATGCCTTCACTATTCGGGCATCTTTCCATGCAAAAATTTGTCTAAATTGAGATAATTACATTTTTATGTACTTTTAAACTTGATTACCGCAAAATCATTTCCGGATTGTGTTTGTTTCGATTTGTGAATATTTCCTCCAGATAGGGGCGAATGTCGGCGTTTTGCCCATTCTCAACATTTCCATCATTGTTCTCAATTTGAATTTTGGCCTCAACTTCAACAGAATTTGTTGTTTGAATGCATTCAATCGGAGGTGAAATGGTTGGTTCTTTGCTCTGAAAAAATAATTATTAAAAATCTTAATTGGAATATTTTGACTCTTTTCAACCTCATTTTGCTCAATTTGTTCCTCATTTTTAGCTAAATTCACTTTCTCTGCCATTGTTGAACTCGTCGATTGTTTCGTTGATTCCATTTGATTGTTTAATTCGTAAATTTGACAAAGTTGCTCATAAATTTCCTTGTGTGCCAATTGTTTGGCCAATTTTTTGTTTTTGCCATTTCCATTTCCCTCAAATTTCTTTTCTGAATCTGAAAATTTTTTATATTTTATTTTAAATAAAATAAAATTGAACCTTCAATCACAAGAATTGTTTTATGGCAATGTTCGACCACATTCAACGGCCCATTCCGCTGGTCCACATGATCAGACCAATGACAGCGTATTTTCTTGATTTGAATCCTTTAATAAAAAGAATAATTTTAAAAGTATTTAAAAAAACATTACATTTCATTTAATTTTCCAATCCAATTTGTTTGCTGGCCGGAGGGAGGGGCGGTGGTCACTGTCGAAGATGATTCGCTGGAGGAAATTGATTGTGTTCCTTGAACTTGTGGAGCAGTTGAATTTATAATTTTGTGTCCTTCCATTGCATTCATTCTAAAATAATAAATATATAAAATGATTAAATCATTCAAATCAATCGGCAATATTCATTTAAAATATTCAATAAAACTTACATTATTTCCCGTGCCTCTTCTTCATTTTGTCCAGGAATCAGAAACTGAAAATTGTAAATCATTTCAATTGAATAATTCCATCAATCTAATTCATTTTGTTACCTCTTTATGTCGACCGTCCTCAATAATTTTCAACAAAACATTCGCCGCCGCCCGATGTTGTGCCAATTTTTTGGTCCTTCCTCGTCCACTACAATTCCATGGTCCGGCGATTATTTGTTCTTCGAGTTCGCCAATCTTTGAATGAATATATTTTGGGTTCAATAATAAATCACCGACCCCATTTTTCGGATCATGAACATTTTTGAATGAAATATCCTCTGCGTAATTCTGAATTAATTATCAAATTTATTCAATTTTTTGTTGGATTTTTTAAAACCTTTTTCCAAGCACAATTTAATATGGAAATAAAATCGCCTTTCTTAATCAATGGAAGTGCATGAGGACAATGAGAATATGCGGCGCCTCCTTCAGATTCAATAATTCGCATTTGTTCCGAAATTGTCAAATCTTCGTCTTTTTCCTGAAAAAAAAAAAACCAATTAATTAAAATATTCGAATACTAATTCACTCACTCGTTGGAATAAATTGGTTTCTCGGCTTTGTAAAATGTCTTTATGCGTAAAAAGTTGGTCTAAATTGAATGTCATTTCCGAAGTAGCATGACTCATCAGTAATTATTGGAAAATAAAGATAAAATAAACTGCTGTTGGAACTGTTACAAAATTGTGAAATAACAAATGAATAAAAAAATTAATGTTTATCTTAAATTTCAAAACAAAATTGAGCGATTTTCAACTATTTAAAACACAATTTATTTTATGATGAATCTATTTGTTTATTTCCTTTTGGTCAGCAGCAGATGAAATTTGCCTTCTACTTTTCATTCCATAATACCATCTACTCAATTTGTCAATGAAACGGGCAAAACGATGATATCCTTCGATTGTATAACCTCCAATGGCCACTCCGGTGTAATAAATGTTCTTTCCCAATGAATAAAGCATTAAGGCAATATCGCGAATCAAGTAGAAGCTGAGAACCTAAATTTAGCAAATCATTTTTAAAAGTTGGAATTATTTTCACTTACTAATAATTTCGAAAGGGCAGATTGTTTGATGATTTGCGAGACTGTAGATGGAAAAGATGCCACCTAAAATAATATATTTCATAAATCTTAATTAAATTTTTAGTACCTTTTCCACCCATGAACTTCGTTCCCATAATCCCAATCCTCGTCTTTCGGCGATCTATTTAATATAATTTTTCCTCATAATTTTATTAATTTTACCTGTTCACAAGTAAGCAATTTTGTGATAAGTCGAGAATAATTTGAATTCGATTGGAGTGCATTTTTATGCTCAAAATTGTCGAGGCCAAATACTTTGGCATAGCCTTTACGGACCAATTCCACATTCAAATTTACTGATCTTATAGTCTGAATATTTAATCTCAATCAGGATATTAAATTGTATTGAATTGTTACCTTCTTTGCTGTCACGTCAGAATCAGTTACATCCGGTTGTTTCTCCACCGGTTTGATAACTTTAAATGTGACTGGTCTTCCAACAATCTTCAGATTTTTTGTCATGTGTTCAACACCGACCGGAGATATATCCAATCCAGCCAATCTCAAATTTAGTCGACCCTTAAAATTTATTATTAGTAGATAAATTATTGTGGAACTACCATTGTTTTTGGTTTTTTACGGAAGGTCAATATTTGAGGCAGCTTCACACCCGGTTTATGTTCAATGCGTATTAAACCATTTGGTGATATTTCTCGGACTATTCCTTTCATTTGAATGCCCAATCGATAATAATCTTCCGGAATTTCTTTGACATGATTGTAAATTGCAAACTAAATTATAACAAAAATAATTAAAGAATTCAATTTATTAAAAATACCATTCGCGCATTACGAACAAAAAGTGCCAATCCCAACAAGCCGGTGCCAATGATAGTTCCCTTAAAAATTTAGAAATTTACATAATAAATTTATCCATAAAACTTACTCTGATTACCAAAATTGAATATTTATCGACTGGATCGATTTCTTGAATAGACGACAATTTTTTAGAATTTTCATTATTGCTCTTGTTATCATTATCAATTGTTGACATTTTTTATCTGTAATTTATCAATCAAACATTCATCTTAAAACATAATCGAGATTCGAGACGAGAAAATAGAATTAAGAAAAGTAAAACTATTTTTCCGAAATTTAAATTGTTTTATTGGATTTTTCGAGGCGAGGTCGGAAAATAGAAAATACTAAAAAATCTAATCAATAATTAAAAATACATATAAAAATTTTTTATTAATTGGCAAAATTGCAAAAATTATAAATTGCATTGACCATTATTGACTGACTCTACTGAACCGTTTATAAAATTCTGAAAAAATATAAGTTAAGTCATTTATTATCTACTCAGTAGAGTTCTCATTAATTTTTTTAAAAACACTAAATTAAAATTTAACAATTTTTTATTCAGATTTGGTTTGAAAATGGCCGATGATGAGAGAAGAACACAAATATCAGCAGCAAATTTACGCATTCCTTCCTATGGCATTCTTGAACCGGCTGGTACCGATTGTTATGCCATAAATTCTACTAATATGGACGGAATACCCAATTCTGCAATGGAAATGGACCGGACCGAGTCAAATGGTGTTGGAATGGCACGCAATCGATCGGGGAACAGTGTCTCAGCAGGTTAATAAAAATAACAAAATAAATTTGAATTAATTTCATCTTTTAGAATACGAATCAGTCATGTCCAAACCCAATGGACTCTCAACAATTTCTGGTGTTTTTGCCCCAGTCACAATTTCCATGTTCTCTGCTCTGCTTTTCTTACGGATGGGTTTTGCCGTTGGTCAACTTGGCTTTTTTCTCACTGTTTTGGAACTATTGCTTGCTTATGGAATTATCCTTCTCACTGTACTCTCACTATGTGCAGTTTCTTCAAATGGGGCGGTGGAAGGAGGCGGAGTTTATTGTATGTTTTTAAGACTAGATAAATATTCAATTTTTAATGTTAATTCAGATATGATCAGCAGAACACTTGGTCCTGAATTTGGAGGAAGCATTGGTGTCCTCTTTTTTACTGCCAATGTATTTTCATGTGCCCTTTACATATCCGGATTCACCGAAGCATTAACAAATGCCACAGGTTTTAATAGACAAATAAGAAAATCAAAAATAAATATTTTAAGGAATTGGTAACATGTTCGGCGGCAAATTCATCCATTGTGTGCTAATCAGCATTGTGATCCTCCTTTTGAGTTTGCTTGGCGCCGAATGGTTTGCCCGAACAGCTTTGCTAGCATTATGCCTAATTGCTTTGGCCTACGGATCATTCCTTTTCACGGTTTTTGTCCGGCCACCCGGTGACATTCGCATTCCAGTCGACAATACATATGCATATATGGTCCGAAAAAATGAATCGGATCCAGCCAGTGAATTGGTCGTCAACTTTAATCAGACGCAAAATGCAAAATATACTTCATTCAGGTTTATTAGTGAATTGTGAAAATAATTATACCATTTTTCAGTGTGACCACATTCACCGAAAATTTAATGTCAAATTTCACTCGGGACTACACGACCGGTCAAAAAACGGATTTTGCCCTAATGTTCGCAATTATATTCAGCGGAGTGACAGGTTAAATTATAAATAAAGCATTCATTTATATTTTAAGGTTTAATGGCCGGTGCGAATATGTCCGGTGAATTGGCCCGGCCAAATGTTTCCATTCCCCGTGGCACTTTGCAAGCCGTGTTCACCACCCTTTTCACCTACATTTTGACCGCATTCCTCCTTTGCCTCTCATGCTCCCGTCAACTTCTTCAAGAGGATTATATGTTTATGGTCGATACGGCCATGATTCCTTCGCTGATTATGCTCGGCGTTTTCATCGCAACATTTTTCTCTTCAATGTCAAATTTGATTGGGGCCTCTCGCGTTTTGACCAGATTTGCACAGGTTTAATTCATTTTTCTACCATTTAAGTTGAAATTATTTTTAGGATAAATTATTTGGAAATCTTCTGAAGCCAGCAACATTGGAATTTGGGTCAAAACGGAATCCAATTATTTCGGTAAAATTTACAAAAATAAATTAATGGTTATTATTAAATATTCAGGTCATTATTTCTTGGATATGTGTTGTGGTCAGTTTTACAATTAAAAAATCATTTGTAATAATCAATTAAATTAAGTTTGTCCTGATGATTGGCGCAATGAACCGAATTGCCAAAATTACTTCAATTCTCTTCCTCCTCTCATATATGGGCGTCAATATTGCCACATTGGCTTTGGAATTGACAAGCGCACCAAATTTTCGGCCAAATTTCAAATATTTTTCATGGCACAGTTGCGCACTCGGTGCAATTTCAACCGTAAGTTTTTCTTCAAATATTAAATTTACACATTAATTTTAAGGTTATAATGATGTTGGTCATTGATGCCTCAATGTCTGCGGTCGCCGTAGTTTTGTTGATGTTATTGATTATGATCCTTCATTATCAGGTTTTTTTTTCTCATCATTAATAAATTTAACTCGAAATTTAGGCGCCAATCGGTTCATGGGGTTCAATTTCGCAGGCCCTAATTTATCATCAAGTCCGAAAATATTTACTCCTTTTAGATGTCAGAAAAGAACATGTGAAGTGAGTAAAATCAATTTAAAATAGTTTAAAATGTTCAAAATTCAGATTTTGGCGCCCTCAAATTCTACTTTTGGTCAATCGCCCGGCCACATGCTGTCCTCTAATGGATTTTGTGAATGATATAAAGAAAAGTGGCCTATATGTGATTGGACATGTTCAAAGAGGGGATTTGGGCAGTGGACCGGATGGAAAACAGCAACAGCACACAACATTGGATCCACTTCAACAAGTTTTAAATTAAAAATAATTCACTTTAATTATTAAATTCAGGTCTATCCATATTGGCTCTCTTTGGTTGATTATTTGAAATTGAAATCTTTTGTGGAATTAACTTTGACGGACAATGTTCGGAATGGCATTCAACAGGTTTTTTATTTAAAAATAACAAAATCCACGACAATTTTTCAGCTCATTCGACTCAGTGGCCTCGGTGCAATGAAACCAAATACAGTAAAAATTAATTTATTATTAAATATAATTTTTTAGGTTGTCATTGGATTCCATGAGAAACAAGCATCCGAATCAATTTTATCCGAAACACATTTACTCAAAGAGCTGAAATTTTCGAAAATTGGGCGCAGCGAAGTTGTGGAATATTTCACGGCCAGTGACTTCTTCCCAAGCAATGAGATAAATGCATCCACCGAAAGACTCACAACGCCGGAATATGTTCAAATTTTGAATGATGTGGTCAATTTGAATAAAAATTTATGCATTGCCCGACATTTTACTCAATTCGACAGAGAAGTGGCACTAAAGTGAGTCATCGAAATTTTAAATGAAATTAATTATTAATTTAGGCAATCCGGTCGCAGATTCATTGATGTTTGGCCTTCGCATTTATTCAAAAAATCAGAGGGCAAAGATTCGGCTCCAGGCACCGGACTTCGTTGGGACAATTCCTCACTTTTTGTCCTTCAACTTGCGTGCATTTTATCAATGTCCGGCAAATGGAAAAATGCCACACTTCGAGTCCATATTTGTGTTCATAGTTTACAGGTCATTTTTAAATTTATAACACTATTTTATTTATTAAATTTAGGATATGCACTATCAAGAACTCCAATTGAAACAAATGCTGGAACAATTACGGATTAAGGCCAAAACCGTAATGGTGCCCTGGGATCATGTTCTTCAGCAAATTGAACGAACCACCACGAGGAGCTTCACGTAAATATTTCACAACAAATTAATGAATATTATTATATTTAAATTATTTTCAGAGACATTTCCGAATATCCATTGCAATTTGTGAAAGCTGTCAATGAAACAATCCAACGGAATAGTGGAGAGGGTGCGGCCATTTGCTTCCTCAATCTTCCAATGCCACCCAATGCCGGATTGAATGTGGAGAAAGCCGAAACATATTTGGACCAACTTCGTCTTTTCACCGAAGGATTGCCGCCAACTCTACTCATTCATGGGCTCACCTCTGTAATATCAACAGCACTTTGAAGGAGGAAATTGAATGGATTTTGAATGATTGATAATTTCCAAATTCTTAATGCATTTTTTTATTGATTTAGCCCAAATTTTATTCTTTTTGCCCATTTTCCTTCAATAAGTCAAATGGTATTAATTTTTCACAACATTTCGCAAATATTCTATCGCAATCTCCTCTATCTATTCATAAAAAATATTGTATTATATTTTTTAATTTCCCACCCAAAAAATCAGATTGATTCATGTTTTAATTTATACACTTCATTTGTATTTTATTAGTCGATATTGGATAAATTTTAATCAAAACTTCACAACAAAAGTAAAAGAAATTTATTCACATTTTATCATATACAAACAAATATATTACATTGGTAGCAACAATTGGAATTACAATAATTGGAAAATGATAGGAAAAAAACAATATATTTATGGGGATATGGAGGGAGGGGATATAGTATCTACACATTTATCTGAAGAATATTCATTCATCCACACGGCACGATTCTTCTTCCTTCTTCTTCTCATCCGCACAACACCATCATCTTGCCCATTTTCTTGCTGCCAGCATGTTTCGTCGGTTTGTGTTGGCCCTGCTGCTGGTCCTTCGGCTGCGCTTTGCGAGGATGGTTGCCTGGGAAGAGAGCCTCCTTAAAATAAGGGAATATTTTGTTTAAATTTTCAAATTAAATCGACAAACCTGGATGTTTGGCATAGCTCCTCCTTGATGGACGGTCACACCAGCTGAGAGTTTGTCCAGTTCCGCATCGGTTCGAAGTGCCAGCAAAATGTGTCTTGGATTGATGCGGTTCTTCTGAAAATAAATGGCAAAAGTTAAAAGTAACTGGCGTTATAATGGACCCACCTTTTCATCTCTTGCAATTTGCCCAGCACATTCAAGGACTTCCGCAGTGAGGTACTCAAGAACTGAAATTTTGTTTCAATTAATAGCCAATAAACACAAACAAATAACTGTTACCTGCTGCCATGAAGATCGGGGCACCGCTGCTGATCCGTTTTGCATATTGTCCTTCTCGAAGCATTCGATGGATGCGCGCAACTGGGAATATCAGGCCAACTCTGTTTGAACGCGATTTCTAAAATGTTGTGAAATGAATTAAAAAGTAAAATAAAAACTGACCGGTGGATAACGTCCTTTGCGCTTGTGTTTTCCTGCAGCCATGATGAAGCGATTTCAGATGTTGTTTGTAGAAATGAAGTGAAGTGTTGGAAGAACAATTTTATTTTTTAGGTTGTTTTTTTTTGGAAAATGGGAAAGCAAATGATAAATGCCTTCACATTCCCTCGTCTTTTATACTAAAAAAGATTGGTTATATTATTGATTGGTATTTACACTGTCTGTAAGATTGGTGTCTTACTGTTACTGTATAGCTTGTTTACAATACTTATCGATTTTGTTATGGATCATTCGACTATAAAAGAAAGGGCAATTTAGTTTCAACTATCAGTCATCAGCCAAGGCACTTCAAACCATCAACGAATATCAACTCATTTCCTGCAAACAACTCATCAACGTCGGGACCAAAGCGGACATCATGGCACAGCAAAAACTCAACCTGCAAGAAGTGGACACAATCATCGAACGAATCTTCCTGTGCAATGCTCAACGTTTCACGTCACTGGTCAGTTTTAAATTTATCAAAAATTCTTTCAAATCAATAATGAAAATTATATTTCAGGTCGATGCTTCGGAAATCAAGGCGCTGTGCAATACTGTGATCGAAGTTCTTCAAAGCCAATCAGCCATGGTCGAGCTCCAACCACCTGTCATCATATGCGGCGACATCCACGGCCAATTTGCGGACCTGATGCGGATTTTTGCACGACTCGGATTCCCACCAACAAAGAACTATCTCTTCCTTGGAGGTAAAAATCAGTCATTTTAAAGATCAATAATAATTTTCCCGCTTTTTCAGACTACGTTGACAGAGGGCGACAAAGTATTGAGACTGCCGTGTTGCTGCTGGCCTACAAAGTGCGATACCCGAACAACATCTTCCTATTGCGAGGCAACCACGAGTGCAGCAACATCAACCGCCACTACGGATTCCTGGACGAGCTACAACGACGCTATCGAGGAGATGGTCAATCCCTGTTCATGGCCTTCAATCGTGCCTTCTCCTGGCTGCCATTCTCTGCCCTTGTCGGAGGCAGAATTCTCTGTGAGTTTATTTTTATTTTACAATTAAATTTATCTACTAAACTCCCAAAATTTCAGGTATGCACGGTGGCATCTCTGAACGGATTCAAAGTCTGCAGCAACTTCGTCAACTCAAACGTCCAGCAACAGATTACGATGCCCAACGGCCATGCGCAGAACTCGACTTGCTGTGGGCGGATCCGGAACAAGGAATCAAGGGCACTGTGCCGAGCAATCGAGGTAATGATTTGATTTTAGGATTTCATTTACCAATTTTTGCCTTTTTTCAGGAGCAAGCGTCATGTTCGGTGAGGATCTCGTCATGCGCACACTCAAGCAATTGGATATCGACTTGATTGTCCGAGCTCATCAGGTTAAATTTTGTGCCCTTTTTACAATTCATTTTACATTCCCTTCTTAATTTGCAGGTTGTCCAGGATGGGGCCGAATTCTTCGCCGATCGTCGACTCATCACCCTCTTCTCTGCACCTCACTATGCTGCCCAATACAACAATGCCGGAGCGACAATGCAAGTTAGCGGGGACCTTCAATGCACGTTCCACATCTTCGCTCCCACGGATGACGGTCAACTTCACTGATGCGACAAGGACTGATGAAGAAGCAGCAAAGAAGGCAGAAACCCATGTGATAATCCCCCATATTCTCGTCAATAATTGTATTGTATAAATATTCCTCCATCTCATCTTCATATTGTCTCCCTAATTGTCATTGTATTTTGTTGTAAATTGTATTTTGTATATTCATTGTAATAAAATAAATAAAGTTTGTGAATGTTGTTTATAAAATTTAATTGCAAAATAATTCATTTGCATTTCGAATATTTACAAATAATTTGGGGGAAAATCTTACTTTTATTATAATCTAATCAGTTCAATGGCGTTCGTTGCAATTGCAACGTTGCGTGACCAAACACCTAGTCAGTCAGCTCTCAACTGACCATACATTTCTGCAAACGACACATAATAATCAATTCCTTCCTCTTTTTCATCGATTCCCTTCAATCCTTTATCCATTCCATTCCATCCGCATTTATCGACCAATAATTAAATGATAATTACTCGAATTTTATGCAGTAAATTTTCGCTTTCATTCAATTCAACTTTCCAGAGAGTGAATTATTTAAAAATGTCCAATAAAAATAAGGAAGAAATATCGAATAATTTGGATGGAATGCATCAATCTGCTAACAACAATCAACAAATATTATCAAGTTCCTCATTAACAATGCGAGTTCAGAAGAAAGTTCTATCGGTGAGTGATTAGCTTTTATAGAAATATGTAAATTATGATTTTAAGAAGCTCTCAACCAGAGGTGTTGTTCGTTTATTTGCCGATGATCGAATTTGTCTACTGATGGACACCCTCTATGTTCTATTGAAACATCATTATGACAATAAAACCGCAGAAAAGGTAATTTTGAGTGAATCAAATTAATTTTTTTTTGGAAATTTAGGTCGTTAAGAATATTATCAAATTGACATTCAAGTTAGGCGCTATGGAACGTGAAAATGTCTTTGACAATTCTCAACGCAAACTCTTGTTGGAAATTGAAGGAGAACTCCGTAATTTGGCATTGACCATTCAGTCATTCCAAGCGGTGAGTATTAATTATTTTAACTTCTTTTAAAATTAATTTTTTAACAGCTTCGTTATTCATATAATCAACAATTCTTCCTCAAATTGCTCAACAATCTTCAGAAGAAAACAAATTCATTGGTACAGAAAATTCTGAGTGAAAAATCGGTTGGTCGCGTGGAACATATTTTCGAGCATTTGAGCAATCAAGGATTCCTCAAGAAATTGGCCCACACCTTTCCGGGATATGAAACCAACAATGGAGGAAATATCGATGAATTCGCTTTGTTAATGCAAACATTCATGGATACATTTTGCGGATTGATGATTGGAGAAGAAGTGAAAAACAAATAATCGGCAGATGAAGAGCATAGAATCACTTAATTAATTTATTTTTCTTTATGTATTCAATTGATCTTGAATCTCAAATATGTGTTTTATTGTGTGCCTTCGTTTTAACATTCTAAGCAATTAAAAATTAAAAAATTGCATAAAAAGTAAATAAAAATAATCGATTTTGATTCATTCATTGTATACTTGACTGTCACTGACCTTTCTTCATATACATTTGATTAATTTGATTGATTATTAATTAATAAATTTAATAAAAGTGAAAATGGCTTCAACTTCAACAAATTTTATACAACAAATGTCGACAAATTTGACCGATCAACAAAGAGAAAGATGGATGAAAAGCCGAGAGGAAGCATTACGAAAAAAAGCAGAAGCGGAGCAACGGAAAAGAGAACAAATGCAATCACAACAAATCATTCGAAATGGTTTGAATTTCTAATCTTAAATAATTTATGCAAATTTTTATTCAGAGCCGACGACATCAAAACAATCAAATGGCATGGCATTTATTGTCCAACATCAATACAAAAAACCACAGCCAATTCCAATCCAACGGAAAGAGCAGCAGCCAACAAAGGTTTTTTTGATTTAATTTTGTTAAATAATATTATTTTGCATAGCCCAATGTTCCACCGACAGTACAAAAAATTCCTGAACAAAAACCACCAGCGCCAATTTCATGTAGCAGTTCAAATCCAACAATTCAATTTTGCTTCAATTTATTTTTGGACGAAAATGGCGAACGATTTAAAGTTGTTTAATTCTTTTAATCCATTAAAATTCCAAATAAAATTCAGCTCACCTACAATCCATATCGGGATTTTATCAACAACAAAATCAAAGAAGTTCCATCGAGGACATATGACAATGCTGATCGTTCTTGGTCATTCGCACTGAAAGATTATGAATTATTGAAGCGGAAGATTGACGAATTACGAATCCACAAAATTGGAATAAAAATTGAAGAAATTCCGCTGGAAGTTCGAAAGGTTAAAAACATTTTAAAAATAAATTTTATTTAATTATTCAGAATTTGTTTGTCGATAAAATTTCACCATTAAACAATTTGGAGAGTAAATCAAAATCGGATGAAGTGATTTTGAGCATGGTGGACGATCGAATTCGGGACATTCTCTTCCCATTCCAGCGAAGGGGTGTTTGGTATTTTTTTACTTAAATTTAAAATTTTAACATGAAAATTTAGTTTTGGAATTAGACGAGAAGGAAGATTGTTGATTGCCGATGAAATGGGTTTGGGCAAAACTGTTCAAGCAATTGCGATTGCCAGCGCATATAGGTATAAAACATTGAATTATTTAATTTATTTTTGTAAGAATTGCATGGCCTTTGCTCATTGTCTGTCCTTCCTCTGTCAAATATATGTGGCAACGACAAATTTATCATTTTTTGTCCGATACTCGTCCATTTGTTATTGAAAGGAAAGCGGATGATTTGCCCAAATCGAGGACGACCGATTTAGTCATTGTTTGTTTGGAATATTTTAATTAATAAATTAAATATTTATTTATTTTAAATTAGATTATGAGCTATGATTTGATGTCCAGTCGACTCATTGAGCTAATTAGGCAGGATTTTCATGTGGTAATATTTGATGAATGCCATTTGCTGAAGGAATCCAAAACAAATCGAACAAAAGCGGCCACTCAATTAGCGGTTTGAATTTTTTACATTTTTTTTTAATTTTAATATTTTTAGAAACAAGCGACCCGTGTCCTTTTGCTCAGCGGAACGCCGGCATTGTCTCGACCCGCCGAATTGTTCACTCAAATTCGAATGATCGATCCAAAAATATTTCCAAATTATAAAAATTATGCCATTCGATATTGTGACGGTCAAGTGGGTCGATTCGGTTTTGAGGCAAAAGGACAAACAAATGCAACCGAATTGAAGGCCATTATGAACAAAATAATGATTAGGTTAATTAATATTATTTATATTTTTTTATTAAATTTAGACGTTTAAAAAAGGATGTTTTGGAAGATTTGCCGGCCAAAAGGCGGGAAGTTGTTTATTTAACCGGCGAAGTGATTAATAAAAAAATCAAAGAATTGAAAAAGGCTAAGGATGAATTACATCGGAATGATCGTCTTTCAAATGTAAGTGAATATTTTATTGAATTAATTCAATCATTTTATTTTAGGATAAATATGCCAAAACCCAATCATTCATGGAATATTATATTTTGACGGGTCAAGCAAAAATGGATTCAATCGCAAGGCACATTATTGATACCGTAATTTTATTCATTGAATTAATAAATAATTAATTAACAGTATTTCTATACGGATGCACCGGAGAAGAAAATTCTGGTCTTTGCCCATCATTTGACAGTTTTGGATCATATTGGACTGAAATTGGCATCGGAAGTAATTTAAAAAATATCATTCAAAAATAATTAATTAATTTTAGGGAATTGGATTCATCCGAATTGACGGGGCCACAAATGCAAAAGACCGGCAGGCTTACTGTGAACAATTCCAAACCGACCCAAAAAAGAAGGTTGCCTTGTTGAGCATTACAGCGGCCGGCACCGGAATTACACTGACATCCGCCTCAATTGTCATTTTCGCAGAACTTTATTGGAATCCTTCGGTTTACTTTAATTAATTTTGACATTTTTAATGGATTATATTTAAAGTTATTGATTCAAGCAGAGGACAGGGCCCATCGAGTTGGTCAAAGAGATTCCGTACAAGTTCAATATATGCTGGCAAAGTGAGTAAAACACGATTCATTTTAATTATTAATTTTTAATAAAGGAACACGGCTGATCAAGTCATTTGGCAAATGATTTCGTCAAAGCTACAAATTCTTGGCAATGTCAATTTGGCCAATGAAAGGTTAAAATAAATTAAATATTAAATTAATTTATTTAATTTTGAAGCTATGGTGATGCCAAAAAGAGCAGTAAATTATGCATTGATCCGAATGAACAACATTTGCTCACCGATTTTTATTCTCTTCTCAATCAAATGGATGAAGAACGCGGGGATGGAGGAGGAGGAGGACACCAGGAAAATATTCAAAAAATGGAAAATTATGTGATTGACGAAAATGAAGATGAACAAAATTATGAGCCGGAATTTAAAAAGGCAAAAAGTTCATCGGCTGAATTGGACGGATCCGAATTTGGATGATTAGAAATTTATTGGAAATATTTAAATTGTTCTTTCAAAAAATTTGATCTCCCGCTTTTGGACACTTTCATTCATTCAAATGATTACTGCTTTATTGCAATTTATAAATTATTCCATCATTCTTATTTATTCTCGTCTCATTTTTTTATATTATGAGTAAATGTTAAATAAAAATAAATGTGGAATTCAATTTGTTCAATTCAAAGTTGATATTTTAATTAATTATTTTACAATAATATTTGCCTATGAATCTTAAAGATTCCCATTCAATGTCGGAATCAGCGAAGGATACTAATAATAAGGTAAAATCAATCTGTTAAAGAAAATTAAATTTTGTGCTTTTTCTTCAGCATAAATCACATAAACATGGACTTGGACTTCAACGCAGTTCGGATGAACGGAATCGAGACCGAAGGTTTAAATATTATATTTTCTTCAGTAAAATTTGTTTTTAGTGACAAAAGAGAGGGAAAAGGTTCATCAAATTCAAATCGTCACCGGCGGGATGAAGACCAAACAAAACATGGATCGGAATTGAAAAGGACCAATGAAAAACGTGAATGGAAAATGGATGAAATTGAACGGCGGGAATATGACAAAAAACGGCGAATTCAAAGGGAAGAGGTTGAGGAAAAGGACAAACGACGAGAAGAGTAGGGAAAATATTCAAATTGAAAATTAATTTAATTCAATTTAGTGACAATAAAATGGACCAAAAACCATGTTGGGAGAATAAAAGAGTGCAAAAACATGCGGAAATGATTCAGGAAAGAAAATTACTTTGGAAGGGAAAAGGGAATAATGAAAAAGAGGAGGAAATTGGCAATAATCAGGGGACGAGTCAAATGGAAATTGGAGCGAATAATGAGAAGAAATTGGAAAATAAATGGACATCGATGATTGCGGCAACGGCCAAAGATACACAACAAATGGACAAATTCCAACGATGTAAGTCAAAAATGGGCGAATTTATTAAGTGGTTTAAAAATGAATTTTAGTGATGGGTTTGAAGAAGAAAGCACCACCACAAGAAGAAGCGAAGCCAGCCGAAGATGGTGAAGGAAGCAAAGGAGGAAATGAACCATTGGCATTGAATAAAGATGAATTGGAAAGGGAACGAAATCGACAATTGGAAATGCAACGAGAATTGGACAAACAATTCGGTTTAAAATGGATTTATTTGAAATATAATTGATTGGTTTATGGTTTAGAAATGGCCAGACACACTCATCATTCGGCCAGAGGAAGAGGATTGGGCTCATTTTGAATGAATGAATGGAAAGAAGACAATCAACAATTATTCCAAACCAAACATTTTATTTCATTTTTAATTCATCAAAGAATAAATTAAATTAATTTATTAATTAAATATTAATTTAAATGTTGAATTGCTTAATTTCTTTATTTGTAAATTATTTTAAAAACCAATTAAATTTTCAATCTTTATTAAATAGAATGTTGCTCAAACAACGCTATGCGGTAAATTTAAAACATTTTTTAAATAAATAATCAATTCAAAAATTAGTGTGCCCAACCCAAAAACCATCCGGAACAATTGGACCGGTGTGCCCAATTGGCAACCGAAATTGAGCGGACCAGGACGGACCGGATTGTTATTTTCTTTTTGCTCACTTTATTCCTCCTCATCCAATCATGTTTGTCCGTTGCCGAATATTCCGGTTAATTTTAAATTTATTTATTCATACAAATTCTTTAAATTTAGGTTATCAAAAGCCGCCAATGTTTGGTGATTTCGAGGCGCAGAGGCATTGGATGGAATTGACCGTCAATTTGCCCACATTTCAATGGTTTTGAAAATAAATTTAATTGAAATGTGCACCTTTCAATATTTTAAAGTTTCCAGGTACACCCATGAATTGGAATATTGGGGATTGGATTGTAGGTTTTCAATAAAATTAAATTAATTATAATTTTTTTTAGACCCGCCATTGACCGCCTATCATTCTTGGATATTTGGAAAAATGTATTCGTATTTATACTGTTAAAAAATTTAAATTTAAAGTTCGCAACAAATCAATGCCAGTTGGGTGGAATTGTACAAATCGAGGGGCCTCGAATTGCCTGCCCATAAATTATTCATGCGTTTGAGTGTGGCAGCCACAATGATGGCATTTTATGCACCGGCAATTATTTTACTATTTTTGAATGGAAGGAAAAAGGATCAACCACATTTTGAGGTACTCTAAAATTAATTTTACTGATAATAAATTAATTTAGTTTTACGGAACATTGGCCCAATCCCTTCTCTATCCGGGCCTCCTTTTCATTGATTGTGCCCATTTCCAATACAATCATTGTTCACTTGGCTTTTTCCTCTGGTCAATTTTTGCATTTGACCGGGAAAAATTTGCACTTGGTTCTGCTTTATTTGTTTGCGCATTAAATCACAAACAAATGGAGGTTTAATTTAATTATTTTTGGAAATGTATTCCATCCTTTTCAGCTTTATCATTCTTTGCCAATTTTTGTGTTTTTATTTGCTCGTTCCATCCAAAAATGTTCCACCCATTTTCAAACCATTTTAAAGAGGTTTCAATTATTTTTTATTAATTTTTAATATTAATCATAATTTTTTAGCTTATTAAATTTGATCAAATTGGCTTTCATTGTTTTGGCCACATTTTTCATCATTTGGCTTCCATTCCTTTTGCCTGATCCGTCCGCTTCCATCCAAGTCATTCGACGACTTTTTCCCGTCAATCGAGGCCTTTTTGAGGATAAAGTTGCCAATTTTTGGTGCACTGCTTCAATTTTGGTTAAATTCAAACAAATTTACGAAACGGCCGCTCTTCTCAAAGCCAGGTAAAATCAAATTAATATGCCAATTTTAAAACAATTATTTAAATTTAAGTGCCCTCCTTGTGCTTCTCTTCTCCATTCCATCACTTTTTTGCTTATTTTTGCGTCCAAATCAGCTCAATTTCCGGTGTTCATTGGTCATTTGTGCCCTCAGTTTTTTCCTCTTCTCATTTCAAGTCCATGAAAAATCAATTCTTTTGGTTGCAATGTAAAATATTACATTTTAATCCAATTTTTTAAATTTAAATTTCAGCCCTGCCCTTTTACTTCTGAACCAACAAAAATTGAGGCAGCACACTTCCCTGTTCCTCTCAATTTCATGCTTCAGCCTTTTCCCACTTTGTCTGAAGGATAATGTGCCCGAAATGTTGCCAATGTTCACATTTTATAATTTATTCAATATTTGGATTGGCCAACAAAATCAACCGAAGGAAAATGAGTCCAAAATGGAAGGCAGAGAAATAAAGGTTAACAAATTCTCAATCAATGCCAAAATACCAAAATATTTTTTTAGTACTTTCATTGGTTTGAATTAATTTTATCAATTTTTGCCAATGCAATTTGCCTTATTCAACTTTTCTTCAACCCGCCTACTCGATATCCACATTTATTCCCATTGCTCAATGCAATATTCAGCTTTATTTGCTTTTTCACCTTTTATTTTTGGCTAAACTTTGAAATGTTCAAAGCAAATTGGAATGTTTGGAATCAACAAAAACAACTAGGATGGAAGAAGAATAAATAATTTTGAAGATATTTTCCTCTTTTATTTACCAAAATGTGATGTCAAATGTTTAATAAATTATTCCACATTTCTGTTAAATAAATATATTTCTTTTAAATATGTTTCGAACAATTCTTAGCCGACCACCAATTTGGGAATAAGAATGCTCCCTCTAGGCTATAATTATTGCATAAACCGGGTGGATTTGCTGTTCTCAAACAACAATTCGTTGAGCAACTCATTCAGCGAGCAATTTAATGGCAACGGGAGCAGAAAATCATGAGAGAGTGAAAATTTGCAAATAAGCCATATCCAAAACAATAATTTTATTCACATATTAACGAAAAAAATGAATATACAAACAATGATGAATGTGGGTTAGAGTGGGAAAAAAATGAACAAATGAATTGGTACAAAATGTGTGTGATATATCATCAATCATCATTCAATTGTTGTTTTGGGACATCGGCACGGCACATCTTTTGGCAGGTTCAATCTGTTTGAATGTCGTCCTCATCATTTTCATTGGCCGTGGAAGTTGAGAGCATATCTGAAATTGGATGAATGAACGTTTTGTTTAAAAAAATGAAAAATTGACCTGATGGTAGCGGCATCGATTGACTCCTGTCCGTTTTCTGGTCATCATCAGCAGACTGAAAATGGAAAATTGTATTTAGAAGATTAAATTCGATTCCAAATCGACTTACATCCGAATCCTCGTCACCTTCACTTGAGTTGTCAGCCTCTTCACCCGAATCCTCCTCACTCGAATTGTCAGAATCGTCGTCGCTGCTGCTGATACTTGATGACTTCTGACTGCAATCATGGGCCGTGAATAGTTGATGCTCCAGTTCGTCCGCGCCTCGGTCCATAATCGTAACGACCTAAAATTGATGAAATGTAGATTTTTGGTTATAAATTTGGATTAGAACTCACGTGTATTGGATATGGTGGTGGTTGAGGGCCGTACACTTGTGGCAATGTAGCAAGGCAAGTAGTTAGGCGTTCAACTGCTCCCGTGAGACGATCAAGATGTTCGGCAAGAATTCCAACTGCAGCAGACAGGGCCCCATCGATTTGAGTGTTGTTGTTTTGGTTCATTGTGTGAAGATGTGGCGATTGGGAAGGGCAGAAATGAGTTAAGTGCTTTGGATTTTGGTAGAAAATAAATTGCTTTTATACATTATACTTATATTTTTAGCGTCGATTATCGATTGATTTACCATTTACCAAACAGTAATCCGCATCGATTGATTTACCAATCTAATGTAAAGTACTGTTTTTCGGCTGGTTTCTAATTTGCTTATCTAAATTTTTAATGGTGATAATGGTTTTTCATTTGGTTTTGGCCAAGGAATATGCAAATTTGCGAATATTGATTTGTTTTGCTATGAGTAATTTAGTAGAGTCAATTTGAGCCTCGTAGCGCAGTCGGTAAAGTTTTTGTTTTTTGGAAATACCTTGAAAGTTCGATTCCCAGCGAGGGAAGGTAATTTTTTCCAGCTTTCATTTTACTTTTTATTTTTCAAAAATTAATTTTCTGAGCCCAGAAGGGCCGAATATGGAACAGTAAGACTTCCCTAGCTCAAGATGAAAAAATTGTAGAATAAATTTATCGAAAATAAATTTGTATTATTAAATATTAAGTGACGAGAGAAATATGGCCAATTTAACAAATAAATAAAAAGGGGGAATAATATCACAAATAAAAAGGAAATGTTGGGTGTATTATTCCAATTAAATCAAATTAATCCGTTCTATTCCCATTCGTGGATGCTTTTAATCGTTCTATTCTTTTGATGAACATCGGCTTCTTTCGTAATTTTTTATAAATTATTTTGACCAATCCTCGAAGCCGTTCCGACAATTCTTCGATTTCTTCGCCGTATTGGCCAACCAATTCCAGTAATTCCATTCCCAAATTGCACATTTTTTCTAAACAAATTAATTAAAAAAGTAAATTTAATAATTTTACCTGAATATTTTTCCGCAATAAAATCCATTTCAATTCCTTCAACAATTAATTCTGTCATTTTTCCACAAATTTCCCTCAATATTTCGGCATTCCCACTGGGATTTCTCGCCAATTTTACATCTTCATTTCCTCCATTCACTGTGGCCTTTATTAATTCCTCAGCCGGCATTTCGCCGTCCACAAAATTATTTTGGCCTTTTGGAATTTCCTCAAATCCTCCTTTGTTGGATTGAATTGCAAAAATGAATTGGAGGCAATGAATGAGCAGATTTAGCCGATCATTTTGTTGATTAAATGATTGAGAAGGTAATTGGAAACTAAAATTACAATTTAATTTTTATTAATTAAAATATAAAAACCAAATAATTTTTTGGAGAAATCTTTGAAAATATTTCATCGGTTGTTCAAATCCACCATATTCTTCTTGGATGGAACAAATTGATGATAAAATTGCAAGGAAATATTTGCCAATTTGCACTAATTTTTGACTAAAATCATTCAATGCCGTTGAAGATAATTCATCAAATTCATCGGTGGCAAATTCGATGAATGAATCGACCTAAATAAAAATAAATTTTATTTAAAAATTAGCCAAAAATACATGTAAAAATGCGAATGCGGCCAATGCAATTTGGGCAGATTGAATGGACAATTCAATTCGATCGAATGGATTTGACAGCGAAGGAATGCTAAAAAAATAATTAATATTTAAATTATTAATTTGTGTTCAAAACCAAACCTAATGAATAAATTGGCCAAACACCCTTGAAGGAATGCGGCCCTCGAAGTGGAATACCGAATTGTCCGGACAATGTGAAGAGTGAATGATTGGACCCTCCGGATCACATATTTTTGGAGTAAATCCCAATTGGATAATTCGGCACGGCAGGCGACCAAAAATGCCAAACATTGGTCCGGGTCGGTGCGCAAATCCACTCGATCCAATGCAAAAATGATCAATTGGATTGCTTCGGAAATTTGGGTGGAAGGTGCGCTCAATTCAATGGAATTATGGAGAAATTGGCAAATTGAAAGAATCTGCAAAAATTATGGAATTATAATTGGAATATTAAGAACGGCCGAAATGGTTTAATTACAGTGGTTCAATGGTTTGTCCTAGACTTTCAAATCATATACCTAATCCAGCAGATTGATCTAGTCGTTCGGCATCATTTGTTAATTAATGATTTTGGGATAAACCAAATCAAGGTCAAGTAGCTTAGTCGGTTAAACGACCCAGTTTATCCTTTCGTGGGTCGATGGTTCGATACCCGATGACGGCAAATGATTTTTTTTATTTTGAACCGACTTAGGTTTAATCAATTTTAAATTTTTGAACCATAAACTGGAAGATGGTTTAAATGGTTTAACACCTAAACCTATTTAAACCATGACATATATATACCATTCAATGCGTCCTGACGAGCTCTATCGATTGAGTATAGGGTTTGAGGGTTTAGGACAAACCATTGAAGTTTTTCGCCAAATTAAATACTACCCAAAAATAAACCTGATAGGCAATATTCACATCTGTGAATGCACCGAATTGATGTTTTTGACAAATTGATTCCAAAATGTATTGGGCGGCTTGGACACGAATTTGGCAAGGGGCGGAACGAAAATTGTCAAATAATTTGGCGAAAATTTCCATCGAAAGGATGGAATGAATTTCACGCGATTTTTGGAATATTTTTGTGAGAATTGAAAGCAATTGGCCAATGTGATGTTCACACTTAATTTTAAATATTTATTTAATTTAATAATAATTAAAATTACATTTGAATGTTGCTGTAATTTGCGTTGAATATTTTCCATCATAATTTCCACTTCATTCACCGTAAAATGTTGGCACACGAATTGGCACCAATATTCGCAACATGCCAAATATTCTTTCAATGAGCCCAATCGAAGAATGCATTTCCAGGAGGATCGCAAAATTGGCTTCAACGATTGCCGGGGAATTTCCGCCTCCAGCAAATTTCGGCCCAATGCGCAAAGTTCTTCGCCGGTGACCAATTCCGACGAGGAAGTTACCTTAAAATTGGAATAAATTAACTTAATTTTGGGTAAATTAAACAAACAATTCGGCACGCCTCCAATGAATGTTCGCCCAAATACAGTCGAGGAAGGGAATTTAGCATTGGCACCAAAACTATGGGTCTTTTGTCCATCCTTCGGCAATATTCCCACAATGGATGTAAATCCTCATAGTTCACTGCCCCAAATGAAACACACTGAATTATCCATTCCATTGCAGGCCAAAGAAATGAAATCTTCAAAATAATAATAAATTAATTAAAATTATTTAATTTTAACCGGTTGTTGGGTGTATGTTTGAAGCCAATCATTCAAACATTTCCAATGAGGGGCACGGTCCGTTGGTTGGACCCTCATTCCAACTTTGCATAAATATGACCGTAAATAGGAGGAAATCAGCGGATGTTGGATCTGTTGGGCCCCTCGGCAAAGCTCCAACAAATTTTCTTGGCCAGAACCGGGCCAAGGGTCCATGAAGCGTTGACATGGCAAAATGGCGGCCAACACTAAAATAAATTGGAATTTATTTTTGGGTTTAAAATGAAATTTAAACTGTAAATTCGTGGTCCAATTTGTTGAACAGTTTGATTGATTTTGCCAAACCAATTCCTGGCCTTTAGCCGTGTTTCACCCAAAATATCATTTATTGTCCATTGAGTGGGTAAATGGCCCAAATTGGCCATTCTTCTCTCCTCTTCCGCAAATTGCATTAATCTTTGCCAAACAAGCCAACCAAATAAATCCAATAAATCAGTGCAATGAATAAATTGGGCCGGGTAAAATTGGGCAGAACAAATTGTTCCACAAAGTTGGCCGAGTAATTCGGCAATTAACTAAATTAATTTAATTAATGGATTAATTAATATTATTTACTTTGATGCAATCCAATCTTTTTTCTTCCCTCCATTTCAAAATTAATTGTTTCCTCAATTCCACCATTTTCCGGCACCATTCATTTTGAGTTAATTCATAAAATTTTGTCATCATTATTTGTTGTTCATTCGCCGATGATTTTAATTTGCCATTGTTGGTCAATCTATTCTCAATTTAATTTTAATTAAATTAATTAATTAATTTTAACTTTTTATTCGTTGTTTTAATTGCTGCATTAATTTTTTGGGTCTGCTGCGATTTTTTATTCCCACCGGACATTGGAATAATTAAACTGCTTTCAATTGTTAATTTGTCGGCGGTGTTGAACTTAAAATCAATTTCATTTAAATTCATAAAATTGGAATAAACTTGTTCTAAAATTTGTCTCCGAATTTCTTTCCATGGCTTAAATCCAATCAATTCCTTCTCTGATGGATCCAAATTTGTGATTGGCCATTCAATTTCTTCATCATTTTCGGATTTGGCCAATGTATTGTCCAATGGCCCAATTCCATCATTTTTTATTGAATTTAATTGACATTCCTTTTAAATAAATTAATTATTTTAATTATTATTTTTTTAATAACCTTCGATTTGTTGAGGCTGCCGATTTTTTGAGTTCCTCCAGATGCGCCTAGTGGGTCAAAAAAGTGATCTTCCGTTGCCTTCTTTTCATCCGAATTTTCAATTTCTTTGTTGGTTTCAAATTCATTTTTGAGAAAATCATTTGAAATTGTCTGAAGCAAAGGATGGGCCAAAACGGGTTGCGGATGCAAAAGAAAATTTAATTCCGCAAATTTGGACATTTTTATACATATTTTTGCATTCAATTTGCCAATCTTATAATAAATTAATTGGAAATGTTTGTGATTTAGTATAATTTTAAATAAATATTTAATGTTAAATAACATTTTTAACATATTTTATCGGTTGTTTTTATCAATTTATTAAAGCAAAATAAATTAAAATTAAGCAAAATAAATTATTAAAATAATGATCATCAATTAAATAATAACATAAATTGGATTAGACTTCAAATCAATGGAATTCAATCATTTTTGGTGTTTCTTTGTCCATTTCAATCATTTTTGGTGTTTCTTTGTCCATCTTCTCATTCAATCCAGTTGAGCCAAAACCGCCAACGCCTCGCTCAGTTTGGTCCAAATTGGCCACATTCACGAGCTTTGGCCGAGTAAAACGCTCGCAAATCAATTGGGCAATTCGATCGCCACAATTTACCTGAAGTTTGATATTTTAACTAGCAAAATTATTTATTTTTGAATACCTTGAAATCCTCCTCTCCGAAATTGAATAGCAAAATTTTGACTTCGCCTCGATAGTCCTCGTCAATCACACCCGCGCCAACATCGATGAAATGTTTGACGGCAAGACCAGAACGCGGGGCCACTCGACCATAATATCCTTTTGGCAATGCAATTTGAAGGCCGGTCGAAACCAATCGTTTTCCTTAAAATTAATCCAATTAATAATAAAAGAATTTAAATCACTGACCCTTTGCTGGAATCACGCAATCCTCCGCACTGCATAAATCGACGCCAGCTGCCCCACTAGACCCGAATATGGGGAATTTTGCTTGTTCATTGAGGAGCACAAAATGAAGTTCATCGCCGCTCTCCATTTTCTTTGAATAATTCAAAGTGATGCTAAATAAAAAAGCTAATTTTTAATCATAAAATTATTAATTAATTCTTTGATTATAATTTGGAAATTGAAAAGCAGAGAAGGAATGAGGAAAATGCTTAAGAAATGGAAACGGGAGTGAAAACTGAAAATTAAAAGCATGATTTTTTGCCTTGGTTTAATTGTCATTTAAATAAACAAAATGCCAACAAAATTGCGAATTCCCCCATATTTAAATTTTCTTTCTCTTTAACATATTATTTGGAATTAGCCTTTTCGGCGGCGACGGTTTTGAAATAATAATATTCCGTCTCTGTAATCCGTGTGTTGTGATTGTAACTCGTTTATGCATCCAAATATTCAAAAATAAATATGGCGCGCTCGCGATTGCGCATTGTAAAAGAAAGATCTAGCGTGGCGTGTTTCGCTTATAAGTGGGTGGTTTAAGACATTTTATCCAAACCGGTTTTCGACTATTGGGATTAAACCAAAAACGAATGATGTTTTCTGATTTAGCATGTTGAAAACCCCTTAAAACCAATTCTAAACATCATTAAATGAATGATAAACCAGGAGCAAAAACATGATTTGATTGAAACGTCCTTTAGGCGAAATGGGAAAGGTGTAAACAAAACATGCATTTGTGCAAATTCATATTGATATATATCACACTTTTAGCTTTGTCATTACAATTGAGAATTGATTGAAGCATTTTTACTCAATTTAAATAAAAGGAAAATAAGTGCCAAAAGCGGAAATTAAAGACAATTTTGTTTGAAATATTTTTTCTTGAAAAGGGGGAGGTTTTTGAAATATTTGAATGAAGACACTAGGAAGGGGATTTGGCAGAATTAATCTAAAAATATTTGTGTCTAATATTGACTTTAGATGGGCATGAATTTGTGGGGAAAGGGGGGAATATTTGATCAGAGCCTTTTTTTTCAACATTTCCAGCAGATTCTTGAATTCTTCAGAAAATTTGAATTCCGGTGATTTCGACGTCCCCTCCAATTTGTAGTCCGTGAATGTCGTGCGGTTCCATTCGATGGGCATACGAACAGAAACGATCATCGTTGATGAAAATCTGTTGGAAATAGATGGATTTATTTGAATTTGAATGACCATTTTTATTTCCCCATCAATTCTAAAATTTACCTGGAAGGCATATTCCTCGTTTATGATTTTCAAATCAAAGCCAATTCCCTTTTCCAGCGGATTCTTGCCTTCACGTTCCTCATTGCCCCATTCATTTGCGATCAACGAATTCCGTACAATTGCCTTTTCATCGAAACGAGGATTGAAATGCAATGCAATGTCCCCATTCTTTTTCAGCTACAAAAATAAATGTGGAATTGATATTCCGCCGAATTATACCAAATTGATATGGAAACGTTTTCCTTTCTTTTCGGGTGTTCCAAAAATCAGCATCGTTTTGCCCGGATTGAATCCGTCCCCGGTGATGCCACTCTCATATGGGACTGGATAATATTTTCCGCCCCAATGAATGTGCGTAATCAGCACATCGCCGTCAATCGAGAAATGGCTGATCGAGCTGAGCGGCACACGGTGCTCATATTCCTTGATTTCCTTTTGGTCGGCAAAAATTGTGAATTTGCTGTCATGGGCACGGATCTTGGAGGGAATTGAGAATAATTAAATTTTTTTGGGTGAATTTGACCCACTCGAATGTCAATATCGTCGCCCTTTTTGTACGGATTACTTTTGCGCTCCTCTTTTCCCCATTCCCCTTTGCTGTACGTGTTGAACACCATCTGAATTAAATGCCATTTTTCACAATCAATTTAGGCCCAATTCTTCTCACCTTTCCTTCATCGAATCGAACGGAAATGTGAATGGGAACATCATTGCCGCTGAAATCGGCACTGGCATGGTGGAGGTTGATGGTAAAACTGAATGGAATTTGGCATTTAAATTCACAAAATCATCTGAATTCGCTCACCGAACAGAATCCTCTGCGGTTTTTCCCTTCACAATCAAAGTTTGGCCGGGCTCAAATGGCTCCGTCAATTTGGATCGGTATGGAACAGGCTAAATAACCAAAAAAGTTTCATCCGAATATTTTGTAAATCTCACATATTGGGTCTCAACGGCCATTATTTCACGGAGTTGACAAGAATTATTTACCTTTGGAGTAGTGGCGGTTGGTGTTGGGGGATCTTTTTGAAAGGGAGTGGGAATAAATAAAATAAAATGGGGAAAAATGTGGTTTTGAAAGAGAGGAAAGAAAAATATTTTGGGTGGGAAAATGAATCATTCATTCCCGATAATTTATTAATGTGGAATTGGAATGGATAATAATAGGAAAATGGATCCATTCGAATAAAATTGGAATTGGCAAAAATTAATTCTATTTTGGTCTTGATGATGAAAATTTGGTCTTCTGGTCCTTCGGGATTGGTATTATATGGGGGAAATATAAAACTTCGAAAAGCAAAAGAAAAACGTGAAAGATTTCCTCCCTGGGCCAACGAGGCGTGGGCTGGGACCGGGAATGGGGAGGAGAGGCGGATGCAGTGAGAATGAATGACAACTGAGAGGATGGAGAAAACTAGGCCATAAAGCCGGGAGTTGGGCGGAATGGCCTGGGAATGGGGGTTTCCTTTTTGCCCAGCCCTCTGCTGCCTTTGAATAATGTGCAATGAATGTTTTTATATCGATTTGTTTGTTGTTTTGTTTGTGTTTATCAAAAAAAACCGCAAAAATTTTTATTCGAATTTTTAAGAATTAGGATTTAGATTTTTTTGCCTATTTATTCGACAATTATGCTTAGTCATCAATTTGGCATATTATTTTTTCCACTCCTTATCTATAAAAATTGGTAAAAACAATATTTATTTGTTTTTTGGACCGAAGATTGTTTATATTTATTAAAAACGAATGGAATGAAGTTGAAGTAAAGTGCGGAAAATGAAGGACATAAAAAATGCTCATAAAAAATGGTGGTTTAATAAAAATCAGTGAAATTTCAAGGTCTTTTTCATTCCAATTCGCTTGGAGAATTTTAAAATCTGTGGGCAAATTTGGTGGAGTTGTTAAAATAAAATAGAAACGTGCGGGTGAATCATCCCTCTGGCAAAAATCTTTGGACTTTGATGAGAAGTGCGGAAAAAAAGCCACTTATTAAAAGGGATTCATTTTTTATTATTTATCCTAATGTAGAGTGTCAAGAGGAAGGCGTGTTGGGCTTTTGTATTCAATAGTTCATCTAATTCATCAGTGATTCGTTAACCCGAATTTGTTAGATTCATTCGTTTTTAATTCACTATGGCCAAACAAGTTTCTTCCCAATTTCCAGCCATTGCTTTAAAACCAAACTTTATTGCATTTAAAAATGGGAAAAAAAGTGAGTTGTTTTAAATGAGAATGTGCGCCCCAAATTCTCGCCGCCATTTTTGGTCAATGGAAAAAGAGGGGAGAACAGCACAAAAATGTGAGTCAAAGTTGACGGAGAATTTGGAAAAATTTTGGTGGACAAAATGGGGAATATAGATGAGAGGAAATGGATGGATGGATGGATGGGACCGGGGAGATGGAATTGCGGAATGAAATGAATGAAACAACAAGCAATGATGGCAGTCGCAGAATGCGCAATGGAAAACAATTTTTGTCCGGCTATTTTGGTCAATCCCCCTTTCCTCCCATCGCCCTCATTATTATTGCGCACATTTACCACAAGAATTATGAGCCGGTTTGGGATGGGCATAGAGGCGTAAACAAATTCATCGCGCATTTATATTCTTTGTACATTAAAAAGTTTGAATTAAAAATGAAAAAATCAATTAATTCTGTATTTGATTTTCTTGATTAGAAGTGGCTGAATTTGATTAGAAATTATTTATTTGCCAATATTTGTGTAGGCAATCAAGAATTCCAATCAGCAGTCATTGTACGGTCCTTCAGAATCCTCCCTTGGGCACAGTTATTTGCGCCCTCTTCAATTCACATTCCTTTGTATTCGAAGTGAAGGTGTACGATTGCTACTTGAAGAAAAGGCTCAAAAAGAGAGGGAATTTTTGTAGTGGCTGATGGGGGAAATGTTGTGAAAAAAAGGCGCAAAAATTGGAATAAAATATTCGCGCATATTGAAATAATAAATGGGGTGAATTTGTTTTTAAATCAATTACAATAATACACCAATCCCCCTCCCATCTTTCTACCTTCTTCGCCATCATTTTCCCGTGCAATTTCTTCAACAACAATGCAATCCGCCGGTGCAATTCCATTTTGTTGCTGCTGTTCCATTTCCATTTGTGGGTGTTCCAACAATTGGTGAGTTCCCATTTGCTCATTTGGCATATTTTCATGTTGTTGGCCATTCCCCTCCAATTCACCGGCTCCACCATCCTCTTTTACCCATTCTGGCCCATCTTCTCCTTCTTTTTGTTGTTCCGCTTCATCCGCTTCCAAAACCATTTGCTTCACTTCTTTCACCAAATATGCCTCTCCCCTGGCATCATCAATTCCCACATTTTCATCGTAATATCCACTTTCTGCCGGTGGTTGCTCTGCCACATTTTCTCCATCATTGTGTCCCACAATTTCCCCTTGCGCATTCTTTGAATATTGAACATCCGTTGTTCCAATTGTTGTGCCAAAATGGCCGCCCGAATTGTCTGCCACACCAAAATGGGCATCAACAAAATCCTGGTCCTGAACATCGACGAATTCTTCTTCAGCAATTCCGCCATAAATTTGATAATTGGACATTTGGAGGGAAATGGGAAATTAACTGTAAAAATTGGAAAGAGACAATACAATGTATAATTATGAAATTTGTCAAAATTAAAACGATTAAAAAATAACTAATTAATTGAAAAGAGGCTTTTTTTCCCAATTTTAACCAAATTAATGGGAAGGTTGAATTTTGAATTTCGTCGAGAATACAGCTAACCAAGTTAGCCGCGTGGAAGTGGCGAACGCCAATGAATGTGAAAGGAAAGTATTGAATAGAAAATAAGAGGTAAAATGAATTGAATGAAATGGAAAACGGAGAAGGCGAGCAATCGCTCACATTCCATTCCATACCCTTGGCCCATTTACCATCCATTTTCCTTCTCAATTGGCAAAATGCGCCCTCAAATTTTGGCCAAGCTGATCAATTTCGCTTTTAATCAATGAAAATATTGTGGAATTTGGTGGAGAGGATTGGACAAGTTTGCACAGCTTTGTTGGCAAAATGATGAGGGAAAACTAACTACCAATGCTGGAAATTAGGAATGGAAAATGATTTTTGACAAATAAAAACTGGAAAACAAATTAATTTGAGAAAATTATTCTCTTTCAACGGTGAAAAAAATGAAATTAAATGGACCATTTCCATCAAATATTAATTGGAGTAAAAAAGATGGTCGAAAAAAATTATGGCCTAATATGACTATGAAATTTGGATTAACAGTAAATGGATTCTTCCTTTTTGCTTGAATTGATCTCTTTTATATAAATCAATAGAATCTCCGAATCCTACTTTCGATTCGAATTATTATATTAAATCAAAATGATCTCTTTCATTCTTCTTTTTATGCCAATTAATTTGTTTTTTTCACCTCATTTTGGATGGAATTTGGTTTATTCTATCTTAATTATTAACAAAGATATTAAAAAAAATCTGACACCAAAGTGGAAATTAATCTAAAAATCAGAATTACAGTATTCTTTCGGGAAAAATTAATCTAATTGGAGTGAAACACAAAACTTTCCGGAATGAGACACAATCTAACCGGAAAACACAAATCTTTCCGGAATGAAACACAATCTAACCGGAAAACACAAATCTTTCCGGAATGAAACAAAATCTAACCGGAAAACACAAATCTTTCCGGAAAAGACTAACTGGAGTGAAATACAATTCTTTCCGGAAAAGACTAACTGGAGTGAAACACAATTCTTTCCGGAAAAGACTAACCGGAATGAAACACAATTCTTTCCGGAAAAGACTAACCGGAGTGAAACACAATTCTTTCCGGAAAAGACTAACTGGAGTGAAACACAATTCTTTCCGGAAAATACTAACCGGAATGAAACACAATTCTTTCCGGAAAAGACTAACCGGAGTGAAACACAATTCTTTCCGGAAAAGACTAACTGGAGTGAAACACAATTCTTTCCGGAAAAGACTAACCGGAATGAAACACAATTCTTTCCGGAAAAGACTAACCGGAGTGAAACACAATTCTTTCCGGAAAAGACTAACTGGAGTGAAACACAATTCTTTCCGGAAAAGACTAACTGGAGTGAAACACAATTCTTTCCGGAAAAGACTAACTGGAGTGAAACACAATTCTTTCCGGAAAAGACTAACTGCTGGAGTGAAACAAAATTCTTTCCGGAAAAGACTAACCGGAGTGAAACACAATTCTTTCCGGAAAAGACTAACTGGAGTGAAACACAATTCTTTCCGGAAAAGACTAACCGGATGAAACAATAATCTTTCCGGAAAATACAACTAATATAAAAACACATTTTTTCAAATTAATTAAAATAATCGTCGAATTCAATTTTCCCCCAAAATTCCCTCATTTATTCAAAAAGGAAAGAGCATCAAATCAAAACAAAACCAATTGAAGTGAGAAAAAAAATCGGCAACTGAAAGATGGATGACCTGAATGAGGATGAATGGAAGGATTTACTGGATTTGAGTGGCTGGAAGCCTGAGAAGCGGCTTTCTTCCTGTAAAAATGAAAATCCTTCATTCCCTTTCATTTCTTTTCTTAAACTTTCTTTTCTCCTTGAAAATTATTCCAATTTATATTTGAGACTTTCTTTTCTTATTTTGATTGATCCAATCCAATAAATTATCCAATAAATGTTCAAATTTCATTAATTTTGTATTTGTCCATTATTTTTGGCCAACAATGACTTCGAACTTTTCTCCCTTCCTACGAAAATTGCTAATCTCAATTAAAAGTTGGCAAAATGGGATTATGAAGCACCGAAAATATCCCCCACCATTTCCCGTCCCAATTTTCAGTCATCCTTCCTTTGTTCATCTCATTTTCGCCTCCATTTTCATTGTCCTCTTCATCGATGACCCAAAGTTCGCCAGCCCGTTGGATTGTGGCAAATAAAATTGGAAAAAATGAGAAATTCCAAAAGGATGTGCCCACCATCTACGAACAAAAATTTGGCCAATTTTTGATCACTGCGGCCAATCCAATATATGATGGGCAGAATTCATCCACTTCAATTCCTTCAAATTCGGTCAGTCGTCAAAGTGAATTCAGCACAGCCTGAGGGAATATATTTATTTATTTATTAGACCAGTTTGCAAATTTTGGACTGGAAAGAATGGGAAAATATGTCGAATGAATCGACGGGATTGGGAAGGAATGGCCGATCAAAGGCATTGGGAAATCCAGTTTTGATTGTGGCCAAAAAAGATGACAATAATATTGATGAGAGGAGGATATTGCCTCCAGAAGCTGAAGAAGAAGAGGAAAATGATAATAAAAAGGAGGAATGGAAGGAAGGATGGGCCCATTTGGAGAGGAAATTGACAGCCGGCACAATTCCCCTCAATTTGAGTCGATTTACGGTGGAAAATGTCCATAATAATAATGGAAATGTAACAATGAGGGAAAAAGATGGTATCGATGAAGAAATTAACACAGAAAATCCGCCAAAATTGGAAACAGTAGATTTCATCAAATTTTCGAATAAATTCACCACATTGGCAACACCAATTCCCGAATCTTCATTAAATTTAATCGAAGGATTAAATGGCACAAATAATGGTTAGAAGAGGGTGGAAAAAAATAGAATATATTTTCTCTCAAAAGGAGTGGATGTTGCCAATTTCTCGCCATTCGGTCAAAATATTCCAATTCAGCCTCAAAATACAGTGGATCTTCGGCAATTGCCAACTTTAATGCAGTTTGTTGAGGAATAAATATAATTCATTAATCATTTATTGCTCAAATTCAGTCTTCTAAAGCAAATTCCGAATGTGATTCGAACTTTTCAAGAAAATCCATCAGTTAGTGCCGGTAGTTTTACTGAAAAAATTGGAGTACAAAACAATGGACACGAAGGAAAAAGTGAAAATCAGTTAATCTGTGAATTTTTTTATCGAATTCATTTCAAGATATTTTCGCATTGCCAACAGGGAATGGCCTAATTCAACAATTTTTGGGAGTCTCATCAAATGCTGAGCAAGTCAACAAAATACAGTCAAAGGCTGTTTCAAATGAATATGGTGGATTGGGGCAAATTGATATTGAAGGAAAACAGCAGCATCAAATGGCAGAGGACGAAATTGAAATAAATAAAGGGTCTGTATGAATATGAATATGAAATTGAATTGGGTTGGCTTTGGGAAGGTTATTTGGTCCAATCTAATTTTAACTTTATTAGTCCTAGCTCCTAGTGCTAATGTGGTTCTGGACCCCAATGAACCGGATAGAGTGATTAGATTAGAGGCGAATGAATTTTATATTATTCTTTATTAATTGTACAGTAAAATGTGATAAAAATATGGAGGGCAAAAAAGGCAAAGGAGAGGAAGAAGGGCAGGATTAAAAAGGCGGATTGGGGCAATATTTGATTGATAGGGTGACAGGTGATTGGTTAGGCAAAAATTGGGGGTACATGGTACAGTAAGACTAAAAGGAAAGACCCTTATTAGGCAATGACAACACTTATTCATCGCAATTCATTTACATCAGAATCGTTGATGGAAATGTTCAAATGCCTTTCCTCAATTCACAAATTGTGCCGATTCTGACTACCAATGCTGGAATTCCGCCGGTTGGCCGAATCGAAATTCGCCGTTTGCCGCAATCTTCGTCCATTAAAAAATCACCGGAGATTGTCAATGAAACGACCCTTTTTAAGGGATTGCGAATTGATAAAGAACAAAAGAAAAAAATCAGCGTCAAAGAACGTGAACAAAGACTAAACATTTATGGAGTTGGTTGACTGGGGCCATTATATAAATTAAATATTGAATTTTTTTTTATTAAATAAAAGGTGACTTTGGCCCCTCCTTCGGCCTATGAAGCACCTTTACTAGCAGTTCAGGTACTTGTATACTTTGTATCCGCCAGAACCCTTAAAAAATTTCGAAATTTTTTCTCTACAAAATTATATACCAATCGATTCGTCTTGGCGAGCTGGTTATGAAAATGTTAAAATTTTGAACATCAGCACATTTGGCAAAATTATGAACTCATGAAAATTGAAAAAGTACTTGGTCCCCCCTATGGGTCTGAACTCGAAAAATTTTTTGAAAATTTTTTTAGTCAATTTATAGCTCATTCGACGCGTCTCGACTAGCAGAATGCGAATCTCTTATCGGTTTCGCATAAAACACAAAAATAAAAAAGTTACAGTCGCGCAAGTCTGCGCAGTTCCAACACATCCAGCGAAACTAAAATGGCCGTAACTTTTTTATTTTTATGTTATATGCGAAATCGATGGCAGATTCGAGCTTCTCTCATCGAGACGCGTCGACAGAGATATAATTCGACCGAAAAAATGTTAAAAAATTTTTCGAGCTCAGACCCATAGGGGGGACCAAGCACCTTTTTCGATTTCTTTGAGGTCATAACTTTTTTATTTCTGGGTTTTATGCGAAACTAATAACATTTTCATAACCAGCTCGCCAAGACGAGTCGATTGGTATATAATTTTGTAGAAAAAAATTTCGAAATTTTTTAAGGGTTCTGGCGGATACAAAGTATACAAGTACCGCAGTTCAAAATTTTGCATCAACAATTAGCTGGGAAAAGACGAACAAAAAGCCGAGGCCACAATTTGATATCGAGAAATTAACCGTCAATGAATTAACGCAGTTGGAAAAGATTCACAGAAAATTGTTTAATGAAAATGGTGAAAATATGGCAAAAGAAGAAAAAGGTATTAATTTTAGAAGAGATGAATGGAAATCATCGGCGGTAGGAGGAAGAAATCAAGAAAATGGTCAGCAAATTAGCAGAATGGATGGTTGAACAATTTGATTCTCCATTATAGATCGTCCAACAATCGGCATTAATCAAATAAAATCAAAGAACATTACCAAAAATATATCCTCTTCAAAGCAATCACCTTCACATTTGACAGCAAAAAATCAAAATTTGAAAGAATTGGTCCGGAAAGGTGTCGAGATTGGACAATTGGATCAGGTTGAGAGAGGAAAAGACATATTTTATCATTTATGCCGTTGGTTTAGTCAATGCTAAATGATTTGCTAGCAATTGGGGAATTACCCGATCTTGAGGAAATGACAAGAGGAATGGATTTGAGTTTATTGCATAAACCGGGTGGATTTGCTATTCTCAAACAACAATTTGTTGAGCGACTCATTCAGCGAGCATTTAATGGCAACGGGAGCAGAAAATCATGATGCAAATCTCCAATTATAAATTTATTATTTATACATATTATTTAAGCCATTTTTAAAACAATATTTTATTCACAATTATTATATTTAACATCGATTATCGATTGATTTACTTCTTGTCTTACTGTAATTCAAATTTTTATTTTAAATAAAAACTCTGGCATTCTGCTACAAATCAATAATTAAATTAAATAGAAGAAAGATGCATATGCATGCGGTGCAGTAAAGCAAAGCAAATGCAAACAAAACATATAATTGAATATTGAATTTCACACTTTTTTATTTAGTTTTTAGTTCATCTTTCAATTCACAAAAAAGAAAAATCATCACATTCATATTTAGCTTTAGGTGCTATGCGCTACCCTTATTTCACTGGGAAATCCGTTTAAGGATATTTTATTCAAACCAGCTTTCACTTTCAGCAACAAGGGTTTGTAAAGTTTAGAAAGTTAATTAGGTAGGTAATGATATAATTGATAATCGATAATGCTAATACCCATCAGCAGTAAAACATAATACACAATCTTCCCGCCAAAATTCTTTTTTTATTCCTTGTGTACGCAGGCAATCGCAAGCGCAGCCCATCCGTCCATTTTTCAACCATCATTCTAAAAAATGTCCAATTCCTCAACAGCAGTCAGTCCATTCCACAAACTGCAGCCATTCCATTACATTAGACTAAAGCCATGCTATGCATCCTATTCATAATATCCTAGTTTCCCCCATTCCATAAATTATCCGTTTTTCCTATTTTTGATTGAACAAACAAATTAGTAAATTTCAATCGATATTTGTACCTTTAATTAATAATTTAAATAATTAAGATTTAAATAAATAAAGTTAAATTTGTCTGCAAAATGGGAAAACAAAAATTTTCGGAAGAACAAATGGCAAATGCCATAAATGCAGCATTAAATAAAACTACATTGGACGATGACGAGGTAAAAAATTTTAATTCTAAAAATTTTATGCAAAAAATTTAGATTGAGAAATATTTTGAAGGCATCATGGACGTTGTCAGTGGCAAAATTCAAGCAAAAACTGCAGCTCAGAGACACCGATTGGATTTAAAACAACTGAATAAACTCGTTGGCTGGGTCAAACTTGATGATGAGGAAGACGAAGAAGAGGAAAGGTGAGTTGATGGGATCAAAAATATTAAATTGTTAAAATTCTAGCGAAACCAATGTTGGCGGAAACGATGAAAATGCAATGGAAGAAGATAGAAATTTGGAGAAGGAAGATGATGAGGAAGAAGAGCCGAAGGATGAAGGAAAACATAAACAAAAGGCAATGAAAAGGGGAGCAACAACCAAGGAGAAGAAGGGCAAACAAAAGACGGCAAAAATGGAAAGCGAAAAGAAAGGCAAAAGTTCGAATGAAGTGAAGGACATTGACCCGCCGAAACCAGCCAAAAAGAAACGTGGAAAGCATGAGCTGGAGGTTTTACTTGCAGAGGCCAATGAAAATGTTTTCAAAGGGCAACACCCAGACAAGTAAGTAAAACCAAAAAAATTATTAATTAAAAAATGAATTTTAAAAATAAAACTACTCTGGAAAAATGGAAAGGGATGGGTAATTAAATCTAACTGAAATCATTCAATTCAATTAAAAAGTAAATATTCAAAAATATCAATAATCGATAATAATTATTTTAAATTTCAGTCAATCATTGGAATTGGCATTGGCAAAAAACCACCACGACGAAGAGGAAAACCACCATTCGACAATGCCCCCAATTGGCACTCGTTCTCGTCGCTCACTCACCTACAGCACCAACACCAATGCCGTTCCGCAACAAAAACCTTTGCCAATGGGTTGGAAGGAAAAGGCCGCAAACAATGTCCAAAGTGAATCGACCACCTCATCATCAAGTCAATGTGGCCCATCCAATTCCACCAGCGATCAATCATCATGGGCGGTTGTTCCATTCAACAAACCAAGAGGTCAGAAAATGATTTGATTATTATTATTTAAAATATTTTTTAAATAATTACTATGGGATATATTTTCGGAAAAATGTTTAAATACATGAAAAAATAATACCTTTTCTTTTATTTCAATTGATTTATTTTTCAGCATCAAAAGGAAGCATTGCATTGGCCAAGCCGAACAAAACACAAAAGCGCATCACTGACAATTCGCCCAAATTCATTGTCGAACGCGAACGATGGGCTGAATATCGCGCAAGTAAGCATAAAAATGTGTTAATTTGAATAAATTAAAATTGGGCAAAATTTTAGTGGTCGAGGAAATTGTGGACGATGTTTTGCTGGGAATGCAGGACCGAAATTACGCTGAAAAGCAGAGGAAAGTTGGAATGGGCGTCGCAATTTTGGAGATCCTTTTTGTGCACACTCCGGTCCAGCAGGCATCCAAGGACGAACACATTGGTGTCTCAACAACTCGCCGTTACCTCAAAGAAGTCAAATTGCGTTTGGACAAATATTTTGGTGATGAGGCCGTGGATGATGAATTTTTGAAGCAATTCAAAAATTACAAAGGAACGGTCACTCAAGAACATTACCGGGAGGCAATGCGAAGGGTGAGTGATGATTAAAATTAATTTATTCTTAATTTAATTATTATTTTTCAGTCCAATAAAATTCCGCCAGAATTTGAGGGAAAGAAGGAGTCGCGCAAAAGATCGGCCGCCAACATGATGATGGGAACACCGACCAATGCCAGTGATTCATCGACCTCCACCAATCCAACAGCAGCAAAACGCCCGCGCACCTCCCAATCCAACATGTCCGCCAATACCAAAATGGATGACCGAAAACCAATGGCAAAAATGAACAATGTTAAATCGGAAATGAACACTTCGCCCGGAACAGGAGGTGAATAAAAATTTGGAAAAAAAATACAAAATTGACTCAATTTTAGGAACCTCATCGGGAAGTGCAGTGGTCAAAGCAAATGGCCCGAATCCAATTGGAACGGTGACAACAATGGCAACATTGAATGAAGGTAATTTTGGATGGAAATTATTAAATTAATTTTATTTTAATTAGGTCAACAGCAGCCATTGCATTTGATGACATCCCAATTGAGGGAGCGAGAACCAATTGAAGGAACACCGGAAGAAATTCGCAAAATGATCTATGACGTGAGTAAAATGTTTTGAGGGACCATAAAATAATGTGATTAAATATTTTCAGTTTTTTGCTCATCGCTACCAAGGGGACGTTAATATTTTGGCAAAGCTTTTATCCAATTTTTTGGTAATATTTTTCCATTTTTTAAAACAAATTTGTCTTGTTTTTTAGGTGGCTGACGCTCAATGTAAGCGATATTCCGATGATTGCCCACTGCCAATCCTCTGTAATGCCTACATGATGTTCGGGCGACATTTCCAAGTGGAAAATGTGAAGGTGAAAGATGGTGATGAATGAATGAAGGATGTAATTAATTGTTGGAAATTGAAGAGGAAATTTAAATTAAATTGAGGGAAAGAATTATGATTGAATTTATTTTTTTGTTGTTGACATCAATTATACATTCCAATTTTAAATCTCATCAAATCGCGATACCCTCTTTCAATCACTTTATTCACTTATTTTTGATGATCGCACATTTAAAAAATTGCATAAAATGATGGACTTTTAAAAATATTAATTTTATTTTGGAAAATTTTAATTGTTTTGATAGAAAATTTTATTACGGAATTGCTTTTTTGATCTTTATTCGGTCATTCATTAATTCCATTCAATTATACAATATTTGGTCGAAAAATGGAAGCTCGGAGCTTAATAAGCAAATTAAAATTGACTAAAAATGCGATAACGAGATCGTTTTTTATGAAATAGGAATAAAAAGTTTATAATAAGCAAAGTTTTAGTGGTCAGAATTGTCAAATTGTTTCAAAATTTCTTCACTCTATCGCAAAAAATTGGCTGTTACATTAACGGATGATGCCGAATCCTGTTGTTGCTGTTGGGATGAACATTTTGGTATTGATCCATTTGACGTTGCCGAATAGTTTTGATGACTAGTGGTGGTTTGGCCATAAAGTGAGGGAAAACATGCAGCCGAGCCTGGGCCAAATTGATTGTAGGAAGCAGCCGCCATAGTTGAATTGAAGAATCGGGCAGCTGGCTGAATGAATGGGAATTGAATGAAATGCCCAAAAAAGGATGGACCTGGAGAACAGGATTGATCAACGACCGATAATTTGACCATTGAGAAGCCTGTTGGAGCATGAATGAATCGGCCGAATTGTTGTTTGAGGCTGCCCCCAAACGAGAAGCGGCTTGACTGAAAATGTCGCCGGCAGCAACAGCCGCAGATGCGGCAGCCGAAGAGCCCATCGTGGAGGCGGCACAAATTGAATGATGATGATGCATGCTGGTGGGCTGAGGCTGCATTGCTTGCACAATACCTTTTCGGTTTTGAATGTATGGTAAAATAAATGGAATTCCAAGGAGGCACCTTGAAAATCGAATTTGTATGCGTATCTTTTGCCGTGCACTTTGGTCATAATTTGTTTGTCATAATAGTATCGAAGTGCCCGTGACATTTTATCATAATTCATGTGCGGCTTCGATTTTCGTTCACCCCATCTTCGCGCAACTTCATCCGGCTCCGATAACTTTAAATGAATGAATTGATGAATGCGAATGTAAATATATTCCACCCACTTTAAATTCTCCATCCGTTCCTTCCCATTGGATGACTTCTCGATTGAGTGGATCGGCCAATAACTCCAAAAGGAATTGCCAAAGTTGAATTTGTCCACTGCCTGCTGAAGCCAATCTGCTGCAAGTTGGCCCCAAAATCAAATATGGATCTGAAAAATGTTGAATATTTATTTGCCATTTTACATTTCCCCATTCAAAATATATATTTTCAATTTTGGACCAGTCAAAATATTCATTCCATTTGCCCCTCAACAAGAATTGACCCCAAAATTTCGTGTAAATACGCAATCAAAGGGTCCATTGTTTTGTGAAAGGCCCAGCGGCAAATGTGCTTCAAGCAAAGGGGCCAAGGGGGAGGCGGATGGATGCGCGGCATTGGCCGAAAAGTGTGGGGGATGGACAGGAAGGAAGGAAATGGTGGAGTAAAAATGGGAGGGGGACACTCATTCTGACCTTTGGCGGGTCCAAATTTTGGGGCCAATTTGGGAGTGCTCTTTTGGCCGTGCAAGGACAATTGTGGGTGGGTGCATGAATAAATCAAAAGTCGGCAAAAGTGGAATTGGAGGGGAAAGGCGTTGGTGGACACTTTTTGACCGCGAAAGGTACTCTCTTTTTGCAATTTTTGGAATTATTAATATTACCCTTAATTTATCCTAGCCAAAATAATGGTGAGGACAAATTTACATTTGATTCGAATGAATGCATTCATTCATTCACGGAAGGCAATTAGCGCAACAAAATTATCCCATACACAATGAGGGCAATGACCGATTAATCCCCCTCATCCCCTTCCCATTCTACGGTAAGGTCAAATTCGCCCCCAGCCATTTTCTGCCCACAATCTGTTGCCCTCGACATTTCCATTCATCCATCTTAGAAAGCCAAAAATTGGCACAAAATAAGCAGCCATAATTGGGAAGGAACAATGCAGATGGGAAATGAGCGGGAATGAATGAATTATGGCCAAAAACATGTTTTAAGAGGGAAAATGCAATGTAAAATTAAAGCATTTTCCCCATTTTCAATCCATTTTCACAAAAGTGCAATTTCTATTTTCCCCCAAAAATTCCTTCAAATATGCAAATTAAGTGACCCAAAATTTTGCATTTTTATTTACCCATTCTTCAACTATTCTGGCTAAATTTGTTCCCTTCCAAATGGCAACCCTCTTCCCCTTTTTGGCAATCAAGGAAGTTTCCCCCCTTTCCTTCCAAATTCGGCGGCAAATTCAATTTTTGGCCGGCCAATTCTCTCCCATTCCTTTCCCTAATTAACTCTCTCCGCTCTTTCCCCTTGGCCAGTCCTCAATCAAATGTCGAAGAAGGGACGAATCCCCGGAATCAAAACAATGGGGGAAGGGGGCAATGGGCACACTAAATTGGTTTTGCCATGCCCGGAGAGAAGGAAAGGGAGGGAAAAGTTAGCCAGGCTCCCCTTTTTTGTTGAGGAAAAATACGGTAAAGTATAAATGCAATCAATGAAGGACACAAAGGGAGAAATGAATTCTTCTTCTCCAAATTAGAATTGGCCAAAAATACATCTTTGAATTCATGGCCATAAATACCCATCCATTTTTGGCCAACCTTTGTAATTCTTTTGTCGGCTGTGTTGAATGTGAATCGACCAAAGGGAGAAGGGCGGTAAATATTTTGGGGATGTCCATAAATCTATGCCCCCAGCCAGTTCTTTCCATGCACAATTTCCCCTTCCTTTGAAATGCTCCATTTCCGGGTGCGGCTTTCCCCTTTTCTTCTTTTTGGCCAGCTTATAAAATATTCTGTCTTGCCGGACCATCTATCCCCCTGCCATCATTAACCAAAATCAATTCCAAAAAGAGGGAAAAAATAGATCTGATTTTTCATTTTCTTCTCATTGATAAATGGAATTTATGTTAATTCTCCTAAAATTGGTAAAGGAAGTTGACCCTTTTCATTTGGATAGGCCAATCATCCAAAGTGGCTATTGTCCCAATTATGATTGTGCAAAATTGGGGGTGGAGGAGTGCGCCATTTTAAGGCGCAAAAAAGGAAATCAAAGGGAGGCCGAAATGGCCCAGCGGGTTACCAAATTGAATGAATGGAGAGGATTGGCAAATAAAAAAAGAGTGGGAAGAGGGGTCCTTTTTTGGATTATGAATGCTGCTGAATGAATGGTCTCATTGAAATGGTTTCGACCTGGATGTTGGCCAGAGGCGGCCGCCGCAGTCGAAGTGTTATGGAGGGCACGGGCCAAGGAGGAGACGGAGGAGGGCGAAACAAAGGAAGCAGAAGATGAAATGGACAATGGCTGAAAAAGATGGGAAATGGTCATCGAGAATGGATTGGCCAGAATGGCAACCTCCTCTTTGACTATTGAATCGCCGCCACCATTCCCCTGTTGGCTGCTAACCGATCCTCGACTTTCGGTGGCAGCCGTCCCTCGACCACTGCTTGCACCACCGGACGATGGGCCACTGTTTGATGCATTCAATGTGCCAGATTGGAGGGTCAAATTCAAACCTAATATTAATGGAATTGGACTAATTTAAATGTGGGGAAAAGGACCATTCACACCGCTGTTCCCCATTTCCATTTTTGGATGGACTTTTGGGCTGGAATTGGCCGATGAGGATGCGCCACCCACATTCCCATAAAAGGTGCCGCCACCCCATCTTTGGGCCATACTGGCGGCGGTGACTGCGGCAGCCGCATTGAAGGGACTTTCAACGAGAATGCCCGTCGATGATGCCGGAGCGGATGAATTCATTGTCATTGAAGTAGCCCCATGGCAGCCCATACCATTCTGCTGCAAATTTATTTAAATTACTCTCTTTTCGTCCAAGTTTTCATTAGAATTTAAGTAATATACTTACTACGGGAATGCTTTTAACCCGAACCATTAGTCAATTTTATTGTTATTTATTGGAAAATAGAAAGTAAAAATAAGCAATAATATGAATATGAATATCAACTATTTTGGAATAGTGTACTGACTCGATTTGATTGAACTGCTTCCGTGTTTCGCAAAAATTCTAAAACTTAATATCCAAGACAATTTAACCAAACCGGTTTTCGGTTTTCGCTTATTTAAACCTAGCCAAAATTAGATAAAAATGGTCCAATCAATTCTGTGGAGGCTAAATTGCCTAAAATCGTGAATTGGACTAGGATGGGATGGACTCAACTTATTAAAAGGCAAAAGTGGATAAAGCAAAAGTGTGGAAATACTATACTTTCAATCATTTTAAATGTTCCTCATCAAATGAATTCAAATCAAAATGATTAAATGAGAATGAATTTTCCTTTCATTTTCATTTCATTCCTCCTTTGTCCTTTCCATTTAGTTTTTGTGCCATTTTCCTCGATAATTTCCATTGTGGACTGACTAATAATGGCTAATGGCGCAAATACTTTTCGCAAACATCCATTCCATCCATTCATTCATATCCCAAAATGGGCAACCAAACTCGAGGATAAAGCTAAGCCATTTCTAATTACAAAAAATCCTATCCATATTCTACGTTCCTCTTTGCCTACAGTAATTTCTGAGTATTTGGCAATTAATGAATTCCTCGAATGGTCGAAAATGGAGGGGGGGGGGGGGGATTTTGATGAACTTGCCGAAAATGTGGCAAATGGATTGAAAAATGCGGCTGCCGTGGCATCAACGAAAGGATTGCAAACATTGGCCGGGCAAATTGTCGTCTGGGAAATGGACAACGGCACCATCGAATTGGTTTCTTGTGCCAAAATGTTGGTCTGTGGGTAGACAATTCCATGTGGTTTAACATTGACCGAATTGTTGGCACATCCTCCATTGCCATTGATTCCATCATTTGAATTCGGAGTGGAATTTGTGGAATGATCTTCTGAAAATGCCGCAAGGAAAAGTTAAATGGATATTGTTGAATTCAATGCTTTTTGGAATTAATTTGAATTCTTCCATTCCCCAACATTTTCAATTACCTTGATTCTGGCGCCCGGTGCCATGTCGATGTTGAGTGCTCGACTGGGAGCTAGATGCGCTTTTATGGCCAAGGCCTAGGCCATTGCTGCTCATCATGGCCAACAGCCAGGCACTGAGCTCAATTGGCCGTGCGGGAAACGGAACAGGAACGGGAAGGGGAAGCCGGACGGACGGACAGAGCCTACCGAGGAGAAAAAGGGAATTCCTGGTCAACCAGCCAGGAGGAGAAGGAAGCGAAGCAGTCCCAGGAAATTCGTTGCTGAACCTATCGGCCTTTTGGGGGAAGGAAATGGTCGGAGAAGGGATGCCGGGATTGGATTTTTAGTGGATATTGGGAAGGGGAAAGGAGGAGTGGGCGGGGCCTTTTTGCTATTGGCTGGGCATTGAAATGGCATTTGGCATTGGCATTGGCACACTCCCTCCACAACCCTCAATTACCCATTTGGATGGACAGTGTTTGGCAAATAAAATTGTGTTTTTAAAAGATGAAGGTGAATTTAATGAAAAGATATAATAATTAATTCAATTCATTCAATCAAATTAAAACAAACAAAACATTGAAATCTTTATAACTAAAAATATCCATTTTTATACAATATGAATTTATCATCAATTGATTTTGCCGTCGGCATTTTCCAATTCCATTATTTTTCTGGATTCGCCGCCCGTTCATTATTCCTCCTTTTTTCTTTGCAAATTTTTTACAAAAGCGGCAATTCCATTGGTGGATTGAAAAAAGGATTGCATGCCGTTGTTTGCCCACCCAAAAAATGTCCACATCTATCCATCGTTTTCCCCTCATCATCGTTGGCATTTTGCAAAGAAATGGATGGATGGAGGGGAAGTGCGTCAATGGCAGCAGAAAATAAAGATGAATGAACAAAATTGGCCCTATATTGGATGGGTTTGGGTTGGGATTGGACCGGAAGATGGAGGGGGGGGGGGGAGATTGCGGCATAGAAACTTCCTGTTTTGTTGTGCACATTGACCCATATTTTATGGCAATCAGAGAATTTTGAGGAATATGAATTGATCAAATATTCAAAAACCAAAACAAAAATATGTTTTAATTCAACATCATTTGGTAATGTTCTCGATTGAATCGATTTGTGCATTTTTGACATTATTTGGCCAAACAAAATTGACCAATTTTATTCCATCCATCCATTTTCATTCATTTATCCTTGGCATCTGCATATTCTTCTCAATATCATCTACCCTAAAGCCTAAACCCATCTTCATCCACTGGATGGGGAGGATTGTGCAATAATTGCAGTGGCCAAAAAGAAAAAGCCGCGAGGGAGAGGAGAAAGGTAATTTAATCCAGTGCCAACAAAGCAAAGTCAATGCAGTGGCCTCGAAAGGGAAAGGGATTTTGCGGTTTAATTACGCGCAATGAAAGGAAAATCTCTGATTTAAAGGGCCATTCATAATAGATGGGTTTGGCCATCATCCATTAAATTTATAATAAAAAAACATAATTCAAATTGTTTTTGTCATTTCGATGTCTCTTTTTAATTAGTAATTTTATGAGAGGAAGAATATTTCCGGCAAAAATTAGATTGATAGAAAGAAATGCAATCCTTAAAGAGCAATTTGCATAGACTTGATGGCAAAGTTGCAGTTATAACGGCCGCATCCGAAGGGCAAGCTTTCATTTTTCCCCTTTAAATTTTGTGCTATTGTCTCCGTCTCAGGATTGGTTTTGCCATTGCTCAACGATTGGGCCATGAAGGGGCAAAAATTGTGATAAGCAGTCGAAATGAAGAAAATGTGAAAAAGGCAGTGGAAAAACTTGTTTCCGATGGCCTAGAACCCAAAAATGTTTGCGGGTATTTTAAATAAATTAAAGAAAAAAAAAAGAGATTCGCCCATCCCCAAAGTTGCATTTGCCATGTGGCAATTGCGGAACAACGACAAAAACTATTAAAAACCACAATTGAACGATTCGGTCAAGTCCATTTTTTGGTGAACAATGCGGGGATAAATCCAATTTTTGGGGATTTGATGGAAGTGGATGAAAAGGCCTGGGATAAATTATTCGAAGTGAATGTGAAAGCTGGCTTTTTGATGAGTAAATTGTTTGCGCCCGAAATTGAGAAAAGTGGGTGAGTGAATTGCTTTAAAGGTACAAAATGATCTTCCATTCAAAATACTTTCATCTAAAATTGGTAATTTTAATTAAATCCATAATTTGTTGGATGGGAAAGGAGATGGAAGGATAACTTTATCCAAATTTTATTCTCAATGGCCAAAAAAATTCATCTTTTGCTGTGGGGCATTGTAATATCAAAATGATTGGTAAAATCAAAGAAAATTGGCCAAAAAATTATTGAAAACGAAAATTGCCCTGCTATAATTTTTGGAATTTCTATTAAATCTACCAATTTTCTTCTCTATCAGTACATCACAATCGGTTCTAATAAACCTCAATTCTTTAGGCTTTTTAATCCAATTGACCATTCAAGTAAAAATTAAGGGCAGAAAGGTAAATTACCCCTCCGGGCATTTCAATATGTTCAATTGCTTTGATGAATTGTTTCCTTTTATTGATGAACTCCTTCTATCAACATTTCTGCATATCTTTCCAGAAAATCCAATTTGATTGGATTTAATCAAAATTCCAATTATTTAATTTAAAATGAATGGGTCTTTCTTTCAATTTAAGTTTTAAGTATCAATCATTCCAATTGCACCCAGTTTGGATTGTCCCAGTAGTCCATAGATAAAGCTTTTTTCTAAATTTTCTCCTTTTTGAGGGCTTTACCATGCAAACATTTATAGGGGTGGTTCAATTATTTTCAACGCATCAATTGGCGCATACCGATCGCCCAAAGGAATTGCGGCTTACGGGATTACCAAAACGGCCTTACTCGGATTGACCCGGGCATTGGCCGAAGCACTCACCCCAAGGGGAATTCGGGTGAATGCAATTGCCCCGGGCATTATTCGGACAAAAATGTCGAAAGCGGTCAGTTACCACCATCCTAAAGTGGATTAAAAGTTAAAACTAAAAAAGGCAAAAATATTTTTAAATTTGACTCTAAATTTTTATGAATTATTTCCAAAAATGCGTTATCTTTCCCTTCTTCATCAGCTTTGGGAAAATGACGAGGATCAAAAGGGCATTGAGGCAATTGGCACATTGTTGGGCCGTTTGGGCAATCCGGATGAATGTGCCGGCACTGTTGCTTTCCTTTGTTCCGAGGATGCCAGCTATATTACTGGCGAAACTATCGTGATTGCGGGTGGTGCCTTCTCAAGATTGTGAAGAGATCGAAGAAGAATTGAATTAAAAACAAATCCAAATAAATGTGAAGGATATGCCGCCAATTAATTATTCCAATGCTGATCCGATTGCATTTGGGGAATATCAGCTAAAATTTTTATGCTTTATTTTTCATAAAAATTTCAAACTGATATTGCACAATTACAAGGTCCTTTTTTGGGGAGAGGAATGAATGGATTAATTACGTTGTTGGCCTTGAATTGGATTATTTGTATGAGTACTGTAAAATTTGAGTGGAAAATGATCATCGTTTGGGATGGGAAGGCCTTTTCTGGATTGAATTCCAAATGGAAATGAAAATGTTAAGATGAATGAATTGGAATGAAAATTTAAAGGGATTGGCCAATGAATTCAAAAAATGGGGGCGGGTTCAAATAAACCTGGGTATGGAAAAATGTGGGTAAATGATTTAAAATAGGAAGGGACAATCTTTCGGATTTTGCCGATGGACTGTTGAAAAATTGGCCTATTGAAAATGGCTAGATGTGGAATATTTTTTTTTCTGATTTTTTACATTCATCGAATGATCGTTTGTGAAGGTTGGTGCTATTCAAAGCATTGTTTGTGGCGACCCCAATAGCTTTGGCCTTTCTCATTTATTCTTTTCCCTTGGTTCTCATTTCCAAGCTTTTCCCCAACACTTCGAATGGACAGCAACTCTTATCTGGCTTTACAATCTCCACCCTATGGCCTAACCCCATTCCCCGCAGATCGGCAAGTTTCTCTCAGGCCAAGTCATCCTTTAGCCTTCTTTTAAAAAAATGATGATGTGGAATGGAAAAATGCGGTAAAAAATAATGGTGAAATCGGTGCAACCACAACTTTTGGAAAAAAGTTTTAAAAATTCCACAATTAAATTGTCATGCTAATCATAGAGGATATTAAAGTCCAAATGAGTAAAGTTAATTATATTATAATCATGGGGCGGATTTAAATATGCACTAAAATATGGTCAAAAATATGCAAATTTCGACAAATTTTTTTAAGGCAATTTTTGATCAATCGATTATAAAATATACTATACAATTTTTATTGCGAATTAAGACATTTTATCCAAATGAGTTTTCGTTTTTTTCGCTTTTCGGAATTTTTTTTCAGGGATTTAACCTTAACCAAAGCCAATGATGTTTTCGGTTTCATCATTTTGAAAAAGTCTTAAAACCAGTTTCGAATGTTAAGCTAGACATAGTTTGATTTTGATTGAAAAAGTTTTAATTTTCATTTTTTTCCCTGAATTGAGAGGCTCACCTCCAACCCTTAACCCCAGCTGCTGAAAAAAAATTTAACAATCAATAAATTCGACGACAATTAAAAAATTTGATTAATTTAGTTAATAAATAATTAATATTAATAAATTGTATAACTTATGAAGAGTTTAATGGCATTTAAAAAGGAAATAAAATTGTCATAATCAAATCAATTTTAATTTAGATTAATTTATAAATGAATCGATTAATGACCAATATTCTGCGGCCAATTTATATCCGTTCAATTTTATTGCCTTCGACATCATCAATTTTATTGGGTAAATACATCGCCCCTGCGGCCGTTGTTAATACATTTCCAATGATCAGACAAAATTCTCAAAAACCAACAATTTCAACAGGTTCTTTCCAATTTATTTTCATTTTAATTCGATATTTTATTTAGTAGGACCATCCACTTCCACATATAAAACAATACCAAATTTGCTTTGTGCACTCAGAATTGTTGCCAGCCCAGTGATTGGTTGGCTGGTCATAAGCGAAATGTATTGGCCAGCTTGTCTTCTTTTCACAGCAACGGCACTGACCGATTTGGTATTTTTTAATGAATAATCAAATTAATTCTCCAAAAATTTCAAGTTTGATGGGCTTATAGCACGTAAATTCCCATCGCAACGTTCTCTTTTTGGAAGCATCATCGACCCTGTTGCCGACAAAATTTTAATCAGCACACTTTTCGTCACTCTCACTTACATGGAATATATTCCAGGTATATAAATTATATTTTTATGAATAAAAATTACATTTTTAAGTTATTGTTACGGCCATTGTTCTCAGCCGTGATTTTTGTCTTCTTGCCGGAGGCATGGTCGTTCGATATCGATTACTTGAACCACCGGTCACATTTAAACGCTTTTTCGATCCAAATATTTCTTCAATCCGGATAATGCCGTCCAAAATTAGCAAAGTAATTTTTTAACATATTTTTATTTAATTTAAAAATTAATATTTTATCTTAGTTGAACACAATACTCCAAATGGCACTGGTTTCTGCCAGCCTTTCCAGCACTGTTTTTGATTTCGTTGATCATCCAGCACTTTGTGCCCTCCAGTAAATTTTACGGAAATAATTTAAAAAACAATTTTAATTTAAGGATTTTGACCGTCTTGACGACCATTTATTCCGGCATTCAATATGGATTTCGAAGTGGAATTTTACGGGAGAATATGCGAAAGAAAGTAAAATAATACAAATATGAAAAATTCTTAAATTTCTTTTTTCAATTTTTCATTTGCTCAAATTTTTATAAATTCATCCGAATAAATTTACAAAAATTTGGGTTATTTTATGCTTCAATATTAATTGAAAATTAAAGCATTGAGATATGAAAAAATATTTTGAACTGCTCCAACTTCGTTTCCATTGGCTCCAAACATTTTTAATCATTTCTGAATAGTCCAGCAAAAGCAAATCTCCTCAAGCGGGTATCCAAATTCTGGCCAAAAATGCTAAAAAAACATTTATTTGTTAATTCATATGAAAATCAATTGAATTTTACCCGCTATCTGGCATCGGTTCCTCTCTGTAACGATATCGACCTTCAGCTGATTTTATGGACAGCAAAATTAAACTGCTGATGAGGAACAACAAAATTAATTTTAAAAACATAATTTCGATTTATTTCTGAAGGAATAAATTAGAAGACAAATTTATAAATAAGGCCTAGCCAAAATATTAATAAGAAAGAATTGTGCGGACGCCAAAATTCCCAAATATAATTGGTCAACATCATTGCGTCCCATCGAATTCGCTGAACAACCCTCCACCCTCCGCCCTTTCCATCCAATTTGATTTGTCGGTACAAGTTTACAGCAAGCGTGAATTTGGAGTTTTGTGAACAAATGAACGGAGGAGGCAAAAGTAGTGGTTGCTGTACAATCATCAAAGAGAAATTGGAAATTGAAGAGAGGAAAGGAACAAATGAATATAATTTGATTAAATTTGACGTAATGCGTAGGTGACATTATCACAAAATCAAAGAGGAAATATTCGAAATGCCGAAGCCGAAATCCAAATATATTTGGCCAAATATTTCAGCTCAGCACATCCCGGCCATAATAGCCCAGTTGGGATCATTTCTGTTAGAAGCCATTTCGGTTTTGGCCTAAGTTTAATAAAGAATATTTGAGATAACACACAACACTGTTCATTGAACACACAATCGATTATACAAACACCACCTTCAACTAAATCATATTATTTCACCTATTTCGATGCAAATATAATTAATAACATTTCCACTTCTTTTACTCGATAAATATTTTGTCTAATTGAAAATAAAAAAGAACAATTTATTCAATTAAAACAATGGCTAAATGATGACATACATAATAATGGAAATGTAGTATTAATTGAATACAAGGTACAACAAATAGGTATAGGGATTTGATTTATTGTTCTTCCTTCTATCATCAACAGGTCCATCGAGCATCCATGAGCTTTTGTCATGACTGGTATATTGCATCTATGCACTCCTTTTCCCTCATTGCTTCTAGATACTTGTAAAATTGATCCGTCATGTCTGTTTCCGGCATAATTTTTCCCGACACATCGCTGATTGTATCCTCGCCCAGCTGAAATTTAAAGGGATTCATGAATTCACGTTTAAATTAAGAGGTTGTTAAGCTCACATAAGATCCTTCGGTGTCCTGCGTTCCATCAATTTCATCGTCTTGCGCATCCGATGTCCCGTCGATTTGGGTCGGTGATGTTGCTTGAAGAGGAGGCACTTCTCTCTGCGGTTCTGGCTTTGGTGAATTCCTTTGCTGCGGCGTTGACATCATTTGTTTGTCCGTTTGTATTGTTGATCTTGGCCTGGTGCGTTTGGTCATTTTGGGCGTCTTCTTTCTCGTCGAACTTTTCTTTTTCTAAAAGTTTATTAATCAAAAACAACAACAAAAAACAGACCTTCTTCCGAAAACAGCTGCAGCATTGAATTAGGATAAGTGTTGTATAAAGCATCATGGGAAACACGGCCAAGCAAGTTAAGATGAAATTCATTGAATTGTAGGGCACGGGCACTGGCTTTTTGGTCGTTTTAAATTAGAGGAAGAATGTGCTTCCTTTTTATATGTGAATTTATTACGATCTGATATGAAGAAGAGTATTGATTTTTTTGTACATCTATTGCAAGCGAGAACGATAGACTTATCGATTGATTTAAGTACGGTATACGTTATATTCGGCAAAAGATGTGAATAAACGATCGCCCCCATTTGTATTATTGTATTGTAACATTTTTCCATATTCACCCATTGTATTATTTTGTATTGTAATATTTTTCCATATTCACCCATTGTATTATTTTGTATTGTAACATTTTTCCATATTCTGTTTTGTAATTTGTATCATGTATAAAAATTTATAAATTCATTCAATGTGTATTTGTGTAATTGTGGGTTTGGGTGGTGCAAAATGGTATTGGAATTTAGTTTTGGACATGAATTGTGAATAAATTAAAATTATTAAACCCAACAATCCAATAGTTATTACTTATTATTATTAGTTATGTATTCTATTCTCCATTTTTATCCAAATAAAATCCACCAAAGTCCTGACTTTAATGATTTTATCAACCACAATTTTTTTCTTCATATGAAAGCTCCTTTAATTGATTGGATTTTGCGTTATGATTTTACGTAAAAAATTAAACGTTTTCATTTAGGTTTTTCTTTTTAAAATTAAAAATTCAAAAATCCCATCTTAATTCTTAATCTAATTTATTTTGAACGTTTAATGGAAGCGAACAATGAGAAGATTATACATGCTCGGAATTTGGTATGCAATTTATATAATTTAGAGTAAATTAAATATTCTTTCTTTAAAGCTAAAAAAATTCCAAAAACAACAACAACAAAACAATTTTGTTGGTCCAAACAATGGCAATGCTGGTGGATCAGAAACAGGTTCAACTATATTTCAACCAAAATATAAAGTCAAACAATATGATGAAAATAGAAACTTCATGTAATGAGTCCATATGCAATGAAGCCAATTCACAATTGTCCAAATCAAGGGAATCTTCTAGACCTCCATCCTCCATTGCTCAAGGAAATCAAGGAAATGATTTGTTGACAAGTAGCCACGTCAATAATGAACAATTTCGATGCCATTCTGTGCCAAAAACTATTAATAACTCTGAAAATGTAAATATTTTAAAACCATCTTATTTTAATGTACTTTTTATTAATTAGATTGAATCGAATAGTTTATTATGGAATGAATCAAATCATCAAAAACAACAACTTGATGAGGCACTTTCCAAATTACAATCTTTACAAAAACATTATGCTGAATTGTATAAAGCCTACAATGAATTAGTCAATCAAAGTGGAGAGGGAAAAAATCAAAATAAATACATTGAACAAATCAATCAACTGCGAACCGTATAATCCATTCGAATTTTAATATATTTATTCAATTCTAGACTTTAGCCGTTACGATGGACGAAAAAACTGCTTTACAATCAGAATTGAGAGAACTGAAAGCAAAAATGGAATTGATGATGCAATCTACGACGACAAGAAATCATCAAAATGATCAAATAAATCCACCAATAACAACAAATTATGAATTGGAAATGAAACTGACAAAATTAATAAGTCAAAGGGATCAATTATTGGAGACAATCAAAGGTCAATCGGAGCAAATTGAGCATCAGAGAAGGGAATGTTCAAATTTGGAGGCGAAATTTGTTTTGGTCCAACAAGATCGACTCGATTCCCAAGTAAAATTATTCAATTAAATTGTTAAATGAAAATGTTGTTTAGGCTCGATTGAAGAGTCTTTTTGAGGAGAAATTACAATTGGAAAAAAGTATGGGACAAATGAGGCAAGATTTGGTAATGCGTGAAATTTATTTACGGCAATTGGCCAAACATAGCGGAAATGAGCATGCTGGACAAAATCAAATTGCCGAAAATACTTTGGAAAATTCAGGTTTTAATAAAACAATATAATTGGATTTACTAAATAAATTTTAGAAAGGAAAAGAATAGAAGATGAATTGGAAAAAATAAAACAAAAATTGGAGGATGGAAAAAAGCAAATGACAGCTTTGAAAGAGAATTACTCAATTTCAATGAGCCAAGCGAATGGACAAATTGAAAAATTGGACGGAGAATTGGCAAATTTGAAGACATTAAAAGGCGAAATGGAATCGAGGAATGGATTTTTGGAAGAGCAACTTAGAATTGCCCAAAATGAAATTCAAACATTGCAATCAACAAAGGAAACCGTAAAAATAAATTCTCAAATTTGTCAAAATTAATATCAAAAATTCAGTCGAATCAGCCAATTTTGGATCTGGAAGAATTGTCCAAACTTCAAAAACAAATTGAATTAATTACAAATGAAAAAGGAAATGTGGAGGAAAAATTTGAGGAAATGTCCAATTTATTGAAATCAAAAGACGAAGAAATGGACAAAATAAAATTGGCATTGGCCGAAGCAGAGGCACAAATATTTCAATTGGAACAAACCCAAAATTTGCATTCCACAATTAATTCGGTAATTTTTTCAAAATAATTTAATAAACTTATTTTAGGATGCGGCAATTCTATCATCGCAATTGCAAAATGAAAAGGCCACCGTGTCGAGGGCGATTGGCCAAAATATTGAATTGAAAAGTCAATTAAGTGAATTGCAGGACAAAATTGTGGAAGTGATGAATGAAAGTGCGGCAAAAGAGGATGAACGGATTACGGCATTGGCCACAATTGAAAGGCTTAAAAAAGAAATTGATGAATATAAATTGGGCAAGGAAGGAAGGAGGACGAATGGTTTAGATGGTCTTTCATTGGTGAAAACATCAATTGTTACAATTGAACCACCGAAATTGAATGGTGGAAATGACAAAGAAGAGGTTTTCTTTTCAAATTATATATATTTACATTGTTAATTATAGCCGAATAATGGAAATGAAGTACAATCAAAAATGAGCTCAAAAGAAATTCAAACGGACCAACAACAAAATTATGAAGGAAGAATTGGTAATTTTTATTTTGTAAATCACAAAATTAGATTAAAATAGAAATGGAACAAAATGAATTGCAAATGAGCGGCCAATTGGACCAACGATTGGAAGAATTATTCAAAGAGAAAGAACAATTTAAAATGGACAATCAAAAACTTCAATATTGGTTGACAGCATTGGAAACGGAAAATGAAAGTATTGGGGAATATATTGCACTTTATCGATTTCAACGAGGAAATATTCAAAAAAAGATATCCGAAAAGGATCAACAATTGCGCAAATTTAAGGAAGAGAATTCGGCTTTAATGGTTTTAAACAATTTTTAATAAATTATTAATAATTTTTTAGTCAAAATTAAATGAACTTCAAAGTTCGGTGCAAACATTTTTGAATAATAAAAATGCAAAAACAACAATCGAGGCACCGACAGAACCAGCAGAAAATAATACAATTTCATCAAATGATGCGGCTGGAATCGGAGAGGATCAAGCAACGGATTTGGATGATCAAAAAGATGAATGCGATGAGATTGGACAATTAATGAAGGCATTGGAAAATAGCAAGGTTATATTTGAAGGAGGAAACAATTATTTAACTATATTTTTGGCCTTAAGGTGATTATTGCTGGAAATCAATCAATTTGTTCAAATGCACAGCAGAATGCCCAAATTCATTGTACTGGATGTTTGGAATGCCGCGGTGAAATGTACACACTTTAACGAACAATTCTGTCGCTTTCTTTTATTTCTTTTCCAATTTTTAACATTCTTCTATTTTATGCCAATGCGTAATGTGAACTCTTCCTGCTGGTCTTTTAATGCCTTTTAATCTGTGATATTATTGGACAAATCCAAAATAAATATTTTTATTTATAAAATTTATATTTTTTTTTTGTTAATTTTAATGAATAAAATGCTAAATCAAATTAAATTATTAGCATCATATTGATTTTTGATCTTCCTCCTTTTATTCCTACGGTAATTCTGAAGTACTGAGGTATAAAAACTTTGGCATTCTGCCACCAATACCATAATCCATCGACCCTAAAAGCATTACTAGTATAATTCATTCGTGGTACATGATAAGCACTGTAGCTAAAAATTTACATTTGAGGAAAGACACTATATAAAAGGAAGTAGATTCATATTCCATTCATTCACAAATCACAAAATACACATTCCTCCTAACAATTCTAAATCCCCAAATCTCGTCCACCAAATAATCCTTGCGCCGAAGATAAGGTAAAATCCAATTTTATATTATTTCATCTAATCTTTTATTTTTTCAGTAATTCAATGGATGTTCACCCTGAAGAGCCGGATCAACAACAGAATGTGGAGCAGCAGCCAGCGGAGAACACGGAAGCAGATGTGAAGTCCACGCCTACTGGTGAGTCCATAAAGATTTCATTGTTTTGATCAAACTAATAAATTCCCACATTTTCAGAAGAAGAACAGACCTTGCTGGGTGAGTTGCATTGCACAAAATAATAAATTTAAAAATCCCTTATATTTTCAGCACTGAAGCTCTACAAAGCCGACATTCGATTGAGCCACTACACAAGGGAGCGGTTGGCGTGCTGCCAAAAGTTGAGACTGAGATGCTGCGCTGCATGCTGCCCTCTACCGGACGATGATGCCAAACTTCACCTGCAGCAGAAGGGACCCGGACTCAAAAGCAAAAAGAAGACCAACAAGCCCGGAAAGAAATGATGTAGATGTATAATGAACGATACATATGAAATGATGTGAATGTTTGATGACATAAATGATATAATTATTTCGATGTATATTTTTTTTATCAATCACATGTTTCTTTTCTTGTTGTATAAATTATTGAAATGAAATAAACAAAGATTTCGATCTATTCTAAATATTTATGTTCGCAACATTTAATTATCTATTGTCATGTTTTATTGTATGTATGGATCTGCACAAAAAAGCAGCAGCAGGGTCTTTTGCTATGCTAGAGCTGTGAAATCTAATCTAAAGATTGATAAGAAAGCAGATATGCTATTTGCTATGTGAAATGTGATATTGATGTGTATTATCTTATGTGTATTATCTTTTATCTATATTATATGTTATGTAATCTCTAATCTGACATGACATGACATGACATGATGTGGAGTTAGGATTACGGTACGGGTACATGCAGAAAATCGATTCTTTCTTTTTCTCTGTCGCTTCACTTCCTAACTACAAGTAATCGATTAAATGAAATTTCTCCCAAAGTTGGTGGAACTCTTCAGTTCACTTCACTCTTTATTTTTATCTGCTCCCGCCGGATAATTAACAAGTGTCCGATTTTCAACTTTTCAATCTTAATTGGTACCTATCATCTTCATCATTTACCAAACACACCACACCACATTAAAAAATAAGTGAACATTTTAATTTTTAAGATAAAATAAAACGAGTAAATATGTCCGATAAAATTGAAAAAATTTGCAATCTCGTCGACGAAGCCAATGAATTGATCGACCCAAATCCGGACATCCATGAGCTATTCACCCTGTACGACCATCAATTTTTCTCCGGAGTTTTGAGTTCACGTGGATGCCTTGTCGAATGGAGCAAAAGGATGACAAGGTTTTTGATTTATTGTTGCATAAATAAAAACATTTAAAACTATTTAAGTTGTGCTGGTATTTGCGTAATGAAGAGGAATGGGCATTGTTGCGTCCGACTTAGTGAACCATTGCTCAAACTTCGGAAGCGCAAAGATCTCATCGAAACGCTGCTGGTAAGATCCAATCCAATTAACGTTTAAAGTTGGTTATTTAAGCATGAAATGATCCATGGATATCTATTTCTCACAAAAGGACCGAAATTTATGGACAGAGACGGTTTATTTTAGAATTAATTAACGTCTTAAATTTTCAAAATTCAGGTCATGGCCCGGACTTCCAATGCCACATGAATCGCATCAATGCCATGGCGGGCACTTCAATAAGCATCTACCACAATTTTCACGCCGAAGTCAGACATTACAAACAACACTGGTGGCGCTGTACCGGTCCTTGCCAACTGCGGGCTCCGTACCATGGATGGGTGAAAAGATCGATGAACAGAGCACCAGGACCGAATGACTTTTGGTGGAAACGGCATGCAGAGACCTGCGATGGTAACAAATTAAGCAAAATTGTTGAGAGTAAATTTAATTATCCTAGGAATTTTTGTAAAAGTCAAGGGGCCGGGAAAGCCGTCAAAATCATCGAAAACCAGCAACAATAAAAATTCCGCACAATCATCGAAATCGACCGCGGCTGGCAAATCGAAGATTGACCAGTTTTTCCCACCAGGTTTTTTTGTAAAATGAAAAAGTGAATAATAAATGTTTTTTACAGAAAATTTCCTCGATGACATTGACATGCCAGGGACTTCTCAACAATACGACTACAATGATCAAATCCAGCAAAATGATGATGAGATCTCAATTGTGGCTGAAATCGAACCGAAACCGCGTCCTGTACTTCAACAAATTGGCAACGACAAGCAGCCACTGTTCCCGGGCAAAGGCTACCGTCTTGATGGCAAATGAATTTTTGACAAAACAATAATTTTGAACATTCCATTATTGTATAACTTCATTTGTTTTTTTTTTTGTTTTTGTCTTTGTCATTTTCCATATATTTATGAGCTTTCGATAATCACAATTATGGGTACGAATAAATAAATTATGTTGTTTTTATTGTTGAACATTGTAAAAAGTATTAAAATTTGCAGAGAATAAGTACCTAATTTAATTATTTGAATTGTAAAATGTATTAATTTCAAGAAATTTGATGATAAAAAAATGCGTTTTAATTTGGATTGCAGTCTTTGGTTTCAAGGCAGCAATAATAAAACAATTTCACGAAAATCTCAAGGTTTTTCACACATTTCATAAATCCAAAATAATTTAAATCAAAAAGGGGTGGTCTCATTTGGTCGAAAAGAATGTAGAAATGAATTATTGAAGAATGCTGATGTTGGCTATTATTTGGTAATTGCCACACGACAAAATAATCATCCAACTAAAATTGAGGTAAATAGTTTATTGGGAATACCAATTTTATTATTAATTTAAGTTAAATAAAATGAAAACAATTTGGCGCAAAATGGCAAATCATGGAAAAGCAACAATTGAATTCGAAGACCCAAAATTGACACTTTTCATCACCGAAGCGAAACCGGAACGTTTGCTGACATTTCTGGCACATTTGGGAAATATTCAAAATGGAAAATCACCAACAAATATTCAATCCGATGAGAACACCCAACAAATGGCCACAAGTTCTTTTGCACCTGCCATCGAAAATAGACAAACCAAAATGACAATCCGTTCCCAAACAGAATATCCAAAATCCAAAGGATTTCCAAGCACTTTACAATCATTAATCCTCGAACAACTTTCCCTTCGAATTGTCGATTACAGATGGTTTGCCCAATTTAAATTCTTAATTAAAATAAATCATTTTTTCATGTTCAATCTCCGTTCATTAACCCAACTTTCATTGGAGAACAACAAATTGGGAACGCGATGGACCCGAATTCATTGGAATCGTTTTTGTGCAATTTCTCGTTTAACAAATTTGATTGCACTCAATTTGAGTGGGAATAATTTCATCGACATTCCGGTTGGTTTTTTTTATCTTTCCAATTCCATTCTCCACCAAAATTACCCAAAATTTAGGATGAATTCATCGAATCACTTCCCAAAACCATCACAATTCTTCGTTTGGCCAATTGCAAACTTCGCCGTTTATCAAATCAAATTTCGGGCCTTCAAAATCTTCAACATTTGGATATCGGCTCAAATCCAATGGAAGAATTACCGGAAGATGTATTCATTTAACTTAAATACTAAAAAGATATTTCTTTTTTTTAGCTTTGTTTTCTGCCAAATTTGCGCAGATTTTACCTCAGCAATATGCCAAATCTTCGATTTTTGCCAGCCACAATTTTCCACAATTCCTCAAATTTCAACCGATTTTATGAATTGGACATATCCCGAAATGGCAATTCCTTTACAAATTTCCAACCAAGCTTTGATGTGCCAAATAGAAATGGGCAAATTCCATCACTTTCAATTATTGCCGCCGCCGCCGTTCTCAATAATTCGTTAGTTCATTTTATTCCATTAATTCATCCAAACTTCTAATTAAGACAATATCTTCGTCCGGATGGCTCCCACATAATCAATTCATGGACTCGAGATTGTTTGCCTCAATTTGTGCAAAAAGAAATGCGCAATTGCCTTCTCCGAATGCCATCGCCTTTATCCCTCTTCCTTTTCCCAATCCAATTGTGATTATTTTTACCGGGTCCAACTTCGTTCATTTGTCTCTTCAATTCTAATCGGCGGATCTCACGCCGTAATTCGCCTTCAAATTTGCCCAAATTGTCCAAAACAATCAATCAAAAGAAAAAATTCCCGGCGGAGAATTCTTCAACCAATGCTAAATCGAAATTTCATGCAACCTCCTCCTCATCCACCTCCATTATGATTTATGAAAATTTTACACTTTTTTCATTGTTTTAAAAATAAATTAAAGAATAAAACATTTTATATGATTTTTTATTATATAAATTTTATTATTTGTTTATAAATAATTATTGATTATTTATTTCCATTTCATTCCATTTTCAACATAATTAAAAAAAATAAAGAATGAATTTGCCGGCCACTTCCTCCTCAAATTTGCCCACCCAATTATTGTGCCAATTTGATTGTCGCCAAGGGGCGGTTCGAGCAGTTCGATTCAACGGTAAATTCAATTCAATTAAAATAATTCATTGTATTTTTTAGTTGATGGAAATTATTGCATGACAGCTGGGGCGGACAAATCAGTCAAATTGTGGAATCCGTATCGGCATATTCATCTGAAAACTTACACCGGTTTGGGCAGTGAAGTGTTGGATTGTTGCGGTTCGTCGGACAATTCGCTGATTTTGGCCGGTGGTCGCGACAAACAACCAACAATTTTTGATGTGGAATCCGGCAAAATGGTCAAAAGATGGAAAAGTCATGGAGGGGCGGTGAATGCGGTTGGTTGGTTAATTTTAATATTCACTCAATAATTCATTCAGTTTTAGGTGGCATTCAACGAAGATTCATCCGTGGCCATTTCCGGTGGCCAAGATGGACTGGTTTATTGCCACGATGTTCGCTCACGAGGTTCAGCAATTCAAGTCAGCCCTTTCAATTTTAATAATTTTAACAGTTTTTGTTCAAGATTTTGGACGAAGCAAAGGACAATGTTCTCTGTTTGGATGTAAATGCCACCGAAATTGCCACCGGATCAGCGGATGGAAATGCACGAATTTATGACCTTAGAGAGGGTCGACTTTTTGTGGATTTTCTTGAACATTCGGTCACTGCAGTGAATTTAACGGCCGATAATGTATTTTTTTTTATTAATTGGATTAATATTGTTGAGTATTTTAGCAATGTTTATTGGTGGCCAGCATTGGCGGTCCAATTCGATTGCTGGAAAAATGCAATGGACAATTATTGGCAGAGTTGGTTTAAAAAATATAAATTCCAATTTAAACAATAATTTTGCAGTTATTCTGGTCATTTGAACAAAGACTTCAGAATTGAGGCCGGAATTTTGGCATCCCGAAATGAGGTTGTGAGCGGTTCGGAGGATGGACGGGCATATATTTGGGATTTGGTTGACAGCAAATTATTGGCCAGAATTGAACATCCAAAAGGGGCAAAAGATGTGGGTTTTACAATTTACAATATTTAATTTTATTAATTAAGGTCCATTCAATTTGTACGCATCCATCAAAACAGTGCATGTTGACCGCCTCAAGGGAAAAAATATTCCTTTGGCAATGTCCACAAAAAGAAGAAAATGAAGAGGAATGAAAATTGCAAATAATTTGATTGATTGAATCATTGAATATAATTTAATTTTATTATTTTTTGCACTTTTTTTATTAGGCCAAGGACAATTTACAATTCATTCATTTTCCAAATTCCAATATTTTTTCCATTGAAATAAAATAAATAATTATTGCGAACAATTTATTATTTTAACCGAATCATCAGCTGTCCTTGATGATTCCTTCATTTTTGTGTAAAATTTATGCTAGTCCCACAATGGACGACGTGTCAAGCGTCCGTGTCAAGCGTCCGCGTTTTGCTCCCACAGTGAGTGCGTCCGCGGCACGGAGCGCGGCACGCAGCGCAACGCTTGACACTCAACACTCGACACGCAGAGGTTCCCACAATGCACTCCGACGCTCAACGCTCAACACGGACGCTTGACACGGATCGTTTCAAAAAAAGTTTGAAAAATGCGGACGCGCAGCACTTTCCGATCAACAAAAAAATAGTTTCCAGACAAATTTATGGCTTGCCCGAGTTGACTCGGGGGTTTTCGAATATGGAGAATCCAAATTTGATATTTAATTTTTTATTCAACCAAAAACCGGTTTGCAAACCGGTTTAATTTTGATATTTATCTTCTAGGAAGCCATAAAAAAATTATTAGATGATGAAAATATTTTTTTTAATTCTAAAAAGAAAAATACTTGAACTATCAATAAAATTTTGATAAAAATTGAGAAATATTGCCTAGAAGAAATATATCAGCTTTCAGAATGTTTGCGCCTAGATTTCTCACGAAAAAGCCATTGGATTTATGAAATCTCGGTCTCATTTGAAAGCCAAAAAATGAACGGAATTCAATGCCATATAGATTATTGATCAATGTGTTTTTTCTAGTGAGATATGGCCAAAAGAACATATGATGGCCAAGTCGCGGACTAGCATGTTTATTAGCCAAAAATTCTTTATTAAATCATTTTTCTCAAATTATCATTAGCCTATGTGATACTCTACATCCTTGTTTATCAAATTATTCCAAATATTCTCCATTCTAATGGTCATTTATGGCAAAAATTATTTTATGAAAAATTTTCCCAATATTCTACACTGTAAAATTCAGAAAATTAATTCTCGAAAATCTTTATAAAAATTTTTAAAATTTTTTATACAAATAATAGTAACATTATTCTATAAAATAAAAATATTTTCAGGCATGGAACAAGCGCTATTTTTGAGCTATGAATTTTTATCAATATTAAGTTGAAATTCGATATAATATTTTTAAAAAAAATTTAGCCAAAAAAGAAAAAACTATGGTTGAAAATTGCTGAAAATTTCTAAATAAATAATAATAATATTAGGCTATAAAAATAAGAAAAAATTTTGCCCAGAACTGTAACCGTTTTGTGATATGAATTTTTGAAATTTTATTCATTATGAAGCGAATCGAAAATTTTAATAAAATTTTAAAAACTTAGCTCGAAAAATTCAAAAGATCCACGCCTATTTTTTTTATTTTATAGTACTATGTTACTTTTATTTATTTAAAAAATTTCAAAAATGTTTATCCATAGGTTTCTGGGAAATTAATTTTTAAAAATATTTTATCAAATTTCGACATATAATTAATAAAAATTCTTTACATATAAAAGGAATTCGATGGAGGCCTAAATTTATTTTTATTTTGTAGATCAATATTATATTATTGTTCAATAAAAAGTTCAGAAATTTTGATAAATTCATTTTTGAGAAAATGATTTTTCAAAATACTAAATCAAACCGGTCTGTAAAAAATAAAAATCGTATCGGATCAAGATGAAAATTGGGATTCTGGGGTTTTCGAATATGGGGAATTCTAAAATGGTATTCATTTTATCATCCGCGCAAAGACCGGTTCATAAACCGGTTCAAAAAGAAAGATTAGTGTATTTCGAGAGTTTGAAAATTTTTTATGAATTTGAAAATAATTTTTTTGGATTCTCCATAGTCAATTTACTTTATCTGAAATTAATTTAAACGCGATTGGACCATGAATTTGATGAGAAAAACCAGTCTAAAAATTAATATATGATAAATTCATATTTTTTGAAAAAAATGCATTGTGGGAGCAAATCATATCTGCGTGTCGCGTGTTGAGCGCTGCGCAGCGCATTGCGCGTCCGAGTCCGTGTCAAGCGTTTGCTCCCACAATGATAAGATGAAAATCAGGCACTGACGCTTGACACGCAGCGCTTGACACGGACGCGCTGAACGCGCTTCATTGTGGGACTAGCATTAACCGCTAAAAAGTCAAGAAGAGGGGTGGACCAAAATTGATGGGTTGAAGTGGGCGAGAAAAGGCCTTGAGGGCAAAAGTTTAAAATTGGTCGAGAAAATTGGAAAATGGCAAACAGAAGAAAAGGTGAATGTGCGCAGAAATGATTGGCGTCCCATTTTGAGAAAGCGAAAATAATGAATGAAGGAGGAAAGGTGAATTGGGTTGGAATTCGCCTATGGCCAAATCAACCACCACAGTGAGAAAGGTGACACTTTGAGGGATTGGAAGTTGGAACAAACCCGTCGAACATGTGTTCCTCCATTCAATTCCATTCTATTCATAATTGATAATTCTAATCAACTCAATTTCCGATTAAAAACAGCCATTTCCTCTCACCATTTTTAATCATTTTTATTGCGCGATCAATTTGGCCATGACTGGCGAAAAACAAAAGAATGTTTTCCCATTTAGGCCCATTTTTGAATAATAATTCACCAATTCCATAATAAAGAGAATAATATATCATAATAATGTGGTGCCCTTCTATGCTAATTTCAATTCTCTCCTTGACCCTCTTCCTCATCGACAAATGTCAACCAATTCCAATGATAAAATCGCCGGAGGAACAACAGGAAAAAACCCCACAATTTTGGTCATTTTTCCTTCAACCCGGTCAATTTGAAACAAAGAAACCCGAAATGATAGAAAATTTGGGAGATGAACCAGAAATTCGTGGGAAACAACAAAAACAAGAGGAAATGAATACCAGCGAATTGGGTAGAAAAGAGTGAGTTAAATTGGAATTGAATTGAATTGGATGGTTTAAAATTGAACATTTCCCCTACAGGGAACCAGACTATTATGATGCGGTCAAGGAGGAGGAGGAAAAACAACAAAAACAAAACAATGGAACATCAGAAAATGATGGCATTCTTCGGAATATGATGGCAGCCATCCAAGTGAATGTTGATCCATCGCCGATTATGCTAATTGATGGAAATGTGGAGGGAGGAAAAAGAAAGGAGGAAAAGCCACAAAAAATGAAACCAATCGTGTTCCCGGCGAAAGGGAGGGACGAGAAAATGAGAATGTTGGATGGAGACACGTACGATGATGAAAGGATGGAAATGGGAAAAGCGGATGAAGCGGAAGAAGAAGTGGAGCAGAATAGAAATGGAACCAGAAAGGGAGAACAACCGGCGGATATTGTATTTCTACCGGAAGGCAGGGAAAGTTTGGCCGGAGAAATGATTGGTCCAAAGGCGAAAATTGATGGACAGACGAACGGAGGAGGAATTAGTGATGAAGAAGAGGATGGAGGAGAAGAATGGCCGGTGGTGGATGGAGAAACGGGCAAAAAACAATTGGGAATGGGCAAAATGGGAGGAGAAAGATTGGCACAACCACCGAGGGCAAAGATTTTTGGCATTTTCTAATTAATTTGCAAATTTTTGCGCATTTTTTTGAATAAATTTTAATCGAATTGATCAACACAAATAGTCGAATATTGAATATATTTTTGGCCAATATATCGGTGCCCAAATTCATGTTTTTAGAAATTTGGCATTTCTTTGGACAATTTTGGACCACTTCTGCCATTTTGCCAATTCCCATATTTTTTCCATTTGGATTTCCTCCTTTTTCCTTGAACCGCCAAATTTAATTTGCCAAATGTTTTTGAATTCTCCAAAAATTGAATTCCTATTGATGTTCCCCTTGAGGGAATATTTTGCCTCCAATCATCCAAATTCCCCTTTTCCATTTTATTTCCCTCTATTCCTCCATTGTTTTCAAAAAATTGGATTGCCGTAAACAACAAACAAAAAATCAACATTTTAAATACAAATTCATCTTTTTGGTCATCTTCAACGGAACAATGGGCCATTGAAAAATTGAGATGAGGAAATTTGAGGAGAATTATTTTGAAAATTGGATAGAAAATAATTGAAAGAATATATTGGAAAATGGATGAATTTTATCCAAATTTGGGGTAGCCATCGATCTGCTCTGGGCAATCCACATATCCAATCGAAGGAATCGATTCAAAGAAATTCTCCCATACCAAAGGGCACAATTTGGATGAAAATTTCCACAAAAATCGGGTCCTAAATTTGTAAAAGAAACCAAATATTTTGGTTTGGTTTCTCCCTGTCCCCCTTCCCTCCGCATTCACCAATCCAATTCTCCCTTGGGCATATATTTATTTCGCCCGGAGCTTTCTTTTTCGTTTCCCTCTTTTCTATCGATTTTATTCTATTTTGGTCCACCAAAACACCAAAGCAGTGCACTAAAGCCAATAGGCCACATGGAATTGGCCATAAAAACGTGAAAATTAATATTAAAAATCATCTCAGCTAAAAAAGAAGCCAGCAAATTAAGTAATTCCCACAATTTATTTATTTGTTTATTCCTGCTGAACTCCCATCCCACCTTTACATTCCATTTTTGATTTTCCCTCAAGTTATTTTGATTATTCGTCAAGAAAAGGGGACAAAACATTGAAAATGATTCAACAAAAAGAAAAACTCTTCAGAATTTCAATGGACTCAAAATCAAAAAATGGATTCAAATTTCTAAAATAATTTTCAATCAAATTCACAATTTTCGCATTAAAATGAATCACATTCCCCCATTCCCATTTTCCCTTTCCTAAACTAAAATTGACGCCACAAAAAAAATTAATTCATTTTTGGGAGGAAGGTTTTGTAAAGAAGGAACCAGCAATTTTGCGCGAAATTACAATTAGAGTAATAAATGAGTCAAATTTTAGGTGTGAAAACATTGCCTCCCACCAAAAATGAGTTTCGATTGCCGTTTGCACATTGCCGTCACTCCATATTCCAGTCGATTTGTGCCCGAAGGGATTAAAGGGGTCGAAAAGTGAATGAAAAAGGGAAATTGATGCCAAATTTGCAACAAATTCATTTGGCAGATTCGATCCATCCAAATTGGGCCGTCGTCCTTGGCCACGTCCTTGCAATGGCAAAGGCCGATGCCCGGAGGGCGGAGTGGGGGGCCAAATTGTGGCAGAACAAATTTTGGTTGGATGGCACGGAAACCGACTCATTTTCCCAATTTCGGAACAAGCAAAATTGAGGGAATGAAAATGGAAAGAGACAAAAGTTTTTTCAGGCAAAACCAATGGCTGAAAGGCCAAAAAACCATGACACTGAAATTCACTATTTTGGCACATTTTTGGCCCAATTGGATGGCCAAGTCGCCTATGAACCGGATGGAGCCAATCAAACACATTTTCTCATTTTGGTGGAAAGTCCGGTAGCCGAAATTCACGCAATTCGATTTGGGCCTAATCAAACGGCGGTGATCGACCCTTTCGTGAAACATTCAATGCCAATCCCCTTGGAAGGCCAATTCCAATATAATTGTTGGCATCGAAGTGTGAGTTCACATTTTAGGGCCTCATTTTGAATGAAAAACAATGCTAAAGGTGAATGCCGTCAATCAATTGGGCCCAGACCCGGCGGGCATTCAACCTTTGGTGGTGAATTTGTGCAAAGTGAATCGAATTGAGCCAATCACAATTCGAAGGGTTTGTCTTCCACCGGAGGCAGCCGTTCCCCCGAAAAAGGTCCTCCTTCACCCTTCAACCCATTAATTAAATTGTTTTGTCGCTATTTTAGGTGCCAAAACCGCCTCATTTGGGGCATTCATTTGCCAAGGATTTGAAGCAATTGAGCGATGCCACCGAATCGGCATTTAGCCAATATGGACAATTGATCACCGATTTTAGTGTTCACAATGAACAACCAACGGAGGTGCCATGGCCTGGGCTGGATGAGACAAATGGGGCAGAAGGGATGGCCGGCATACTTTGCCAAGAATTTATGGTCGAAATGAGGGAAGGGGATTGGCCAATTTAGCTTAATTTTCAAGGTCTCATGGAAACCGGGAGGTGAAGCAGGCAAATTTTTGGAATTGGAATTCGAAGGATTATCCGGATCATTTGCGGGGGAGAAAGGACGGCCTGGGGTTGAATATTCGCCAGAATTGGGCAGCTACAAAGCAAATGTAGGCGAAGAAAGGGAATTCTATTAGATTAGGGCTTGAGGGGCAATTCATTTGTTAGATTAATGATGTAAAGAATTACCTTATTCAGAATATAAACTAAATTATTAATATTTAATATCATTAATTTATTCAGTTGTTGATGGCTCGACCAGATGGCACTTTTTATTTGCAGCCGGCCGATTTCAACGATGCATTTGCCATGGCCGTTGCCCGGCCCGACCCACACACTGGCGAACCAATTGATTCCAGTTTGCAGGCATTCATTTTCAGAAATGGTCTCAATTTTAGTTTCATTCTTTCCAAATCAAAAATTAATTTAGGCCAGGCACTTCGTCTTTTGCCCAATATTTGGCACAGTGTTCCAATCCCACTGGTTGGTTCTGAGTCAATTATTTTCACGGAGGTTGTGGCCGCAACAAATGCAAATTTGGTTGCAAATGTGGCCACCGAATGTGGCCATCCTGTTCAATTTGTTCAATCCGTCTAAATAATTCCAAAACATTTATATTCCCTTTCCATTCATTTTGCCATTTTTCATCATCAATCTAAGGCCAATAAACAGATTTATGCTAAAACATTAATTTGCATTTTGTCGGTTTTAGAATTTTAGATTTTGGTGCTTCTTAAAATAAAAATATGAATGAATCATCAAAATATTCAAAATCTTCAGATGTTTGTTTTTCACTTTTTCCATTCAAATTGGTCAAAAATTAATGTCAATCCGCCTTTCCCTCAGGCAGTTTGCAATGATAATCCCGCCGATGGCTTCCTTTCCGCCTCCCTCCAATCATTTTCTACAATTTTTCATCCACTCATTTTGGCCTAATTATTTGCCAAAGGCGTCATCCCCTCTCCCATCGAGAGTCGAGACTTCCTTTTAATCTTAACCGCCTCGCGTAATTTCCCTTCTTCCCTCCATTCATTTTAATTTTCACATTTTTACAAATAATTTACCCATCAGTAGACTTCAAAATTCCCATTCTACGGTTTTCCTCAGTAAAAGTTCATCCAAACCACTATCCCAATCCCAATTGTCTATTCCCACCCAAAATTCCATTGTTTTTTTGGGTTCCATTCATAATTTCTTTTCAAAAGGCGTCAAAATAAAGGACAAAATAAAATTTCATTGTAGTGGATGAATAATGCCACACTCGATATCCTCATTCAATATGGATGAATCTTTTTACTACTTCACTTCCTTGAGAATTCAGACTCAATACTCAAGTAATAGGAAAGGAACCAATGAATAATTTGCCTATAAAACTGTGCCATTTTTTGTTTGTGCCAAATTCTTTTTTATGAACTTTTTGTCCAAATTTATTTTTGTATTCACACGCAAAGAAAATTAGGTAGCTGATTATAAAACAATTTTGCAGAGTAATTTTAAGCCAAAATTAAATAATATTTACACCAAATCAAATTATTCCCATTCATTCTTTCATTTTTATTTCTTTTGCATTGGCAACCAATAAATAAATTCAATCAAAAATTGGGCCATAAATGAAAGGAGGAAATAAATGGCAAATTCTTATAAACAGTTGGGCCACTTATGCCATAAATTGACGTTTAATCCGTCTACCAAACTCATCAATTCGAGCATTTTCCCATGGGACCATTCATTTTTCCAATTTTTAATCCTCCATTTCCTTTAATATAATTTTGGCCAAACTTTTACCGATTCTGCAACTGAAATAGGCCCCTGAGGGGGTATGATTTTAAGCGTAAAATGAGGTAGACCAAAGGCCGAAAAAAGTTCCCAAATATTTTATTTAATAATATTTTCCCTGAATGGAGTCTATTTTTTGCCACATTAATCTCAGTGGAGTATTTTTGGTTATAGAAATCTAGTCCATTTTTCATTCTTTGCTCTGTTCTACCCCAAAATTCCCCACAGGGAAAATCACAAAAATATGTTGGTTTTGCTAAAAAAGGATTCTCCAACCTATTTTGCCTTTGGTCAATATATCTTAAAAATGAATTAAAATAATTTCCCTTCAATTCCATATATTTTCCTTCAATTTGCATTATTTTCGCACATAAACCAATTCAAATTGAGTACGAAAAATGGAAATTTACATTGACCAAGACTCAGAAGAAGAGATAAAAAGAAAATGCCATTAGTGGCCAATTATGGATGGCCTTTGTCCTCTCTTCCCTCAATTTCCAATTGTTCCCTCCACAGCTGGAATAACTTGAAATGTTTCTTACCTTTTCCCCTCCTTTCCAATTAACCCAAAAATGTTTCATTTTTGGCAACAATTTATGTTATTTTCAGTCAAAATTGCTAATGAAGCCATCATATTCGCCTTCATTCCCATTAAATCACCACAAATTCCTCCAATTATTTGCCATTTTCCTCTTCATCATTCCTTCATTTTTGTCCTCTCCCTCCATTGAAAGCCAAAAAGAATTGGCCAAAATTGCGGAATGTGCCAATCGGAAACTATCCGCCAAGAATAAACCATTTATTTGCGATCCGCATTCCATTTTAAGCCCAATGGAAAGGCATAAAATTCGTCATTTATTGATGGATCGATTCCTCGACAAAATTGGCAAAAATGAGGACAAAAATGTTTGTCCCTAATTTGGATAATTACCCAATAGATCCCATCCCTTCAGCATTCTCCTTGTGTTCAAAAGGGAATTTTAGGGGCCGGCATTATTATTTCTCATTGGCCAATTCCCGACCAATTTTTTGGTCAACATTATTCCCTTGACCCGGAATGCCAAAAATACATTTTGTTTTTGTTGCCTATTTTGGAGGTGAAATTTAAATTAAAATCAAAAAATTTAGCCTTTTCCAGCCCAACCAAATTTCAATCATTCATGGATCCGGTGTCCCACTTAATGGAGGCCAACTCCATTTTACCCTAGAATATGAGGTTTTGATGACAAATTTGTCCTTCTATATTCAATCATATTTTTATTTTATAGAAGCCACTTTTCCAACAAGGCCGCTATTTGGAGGGAATTTCGGCAATTTTTAGTCAAATTCGTCTTTTGATGGACCAAACGGAGATTCAACGAATTTATCAAGTCCAAATTGAGGAAAGGAGAAAACAATTGGACGAAAAAAATGCAGGAATATTGGTTGTGGAGGAGAAAATGGACCGAGAAAATGTGGAAATGTCAATGATGACCCAATCATTTATGGTGAGAATTGGATTGGCATTTGGCCCAATATAAACTAAAATTCATTTCCTAGGCACTAATCGCAAGTTGTGCCGTAATTTTTTCGATTGGTCTTTGCATGGCAGTGTTCGCCATATTCTACTATGTTTCAATTGTTCGGCATGGGGGAATGGCATGTTGGGGGACCGAATGCCGAGCAACAGAAAAAAGTGGAGGAGTATATTTTGTGAAAGAAGTCAGCCTAGAAGGAACAACCATTTTGGAGGAGTTGGTTGGAGTGCCATGAAAATCAGAAAATGAAATATTCAATTTACTTATTTGCTCAATTTATTCATATATTTTTGAAAAATTTATTCAAATTAAATGAATAATTACATGGGATACTATTAAATAATCCATCCACAAAGATAATGTCCTTCACACGAAATGTTTTTATTATTGGGAGAATTTGGCTGTAATTTACCATTTTATTTGAGTTGCCCTTTGGCAATTGTACGAAAATGGAATCTGCTCACTGGCCAATTGGATGTAGATGTAGACTGTAGAGAAAATGGAATATCGGATGCACCTGCCAAGATGAAATGCCCTTAAGGAATACAGTTCCTTTTCCTTTCAGCACTTTAGATTCGTGCACAAAGCCATTCATTGGTCAATGCTTCTTCACACTGGATTCAGGGAATAGGAAAGAGGGAATTCGAAATGAACGAATCAAAAATGTCTATTAGAATTTAATTAAATTTTATCAATTGATGGGCAGATTGGTCGATGTTATTCGAAGGGAATTTACGGGGTTCACATATATTTTTCATAATTTTTCTTCATTAATTCCAATTATAGTGCAATAAGTGTTGAAGGAGCATTGATGACAACTTGGAACAAATTGAAAGCCATGCAATTCGAAGGCAAGTCCCTATATTAAATTGCAATACTCCTCTCTCAATAGCTCTCAATTGATATTCTTTCTTATTTATATTTATCGAGCATTTGGATATTTAAAAGGCAAGCTTCTGAATCTGAATGAGTTTTTTCCTCTTTAATTTGTTGCCTATGCCTATAGCAGATTTTGCCCAGTAGTTATCAAGAAATACTCAATGTACTTGATTATTTCCATTCCATTTCCAATTTCCATACTCTTTCACGATACATTATCTTATTTGCCAAATATTAATGCCTTCTTTGCTTTAATTGTTTCATTTTCGCCATGTTAATCTCAAAATCCCTCTCATTTTATCATTTTTAAACTTTATTAGCGATTTGATATAATTGTCATACATTAAACAACGTTTTAGTTATCTTTTAAATATAAAATAAATAAAATGTAATGTCAACATTGCCCAAAACGCTGGTTTAAACGACTTTAAACCCGAAAATGTTGGGTAAAAAATTTATAATACTGTAGCCATTATTTATAAAATAAATTTCGAAGCGAAAACTACATTAAGTATTGATTATTGGTTTCAGTTTCACATTTCACAATCACACAAAAAACAGAATTCACATATTCATTGTCATGTCAATAAACTAATCATTCATCACATCAATCATCATCATCGATTATAAAATAATCTAAATCCTTCCATATATTTTATTAATTGCTTCAACTTCAAATAATTGTTATTTTTCTTTTTTAGCTCAACATTGTTTAATTCAAGAGAAAAATTTTATTCTAAAATATGATGGTTGACGCCGATCAAACTGCTTCTTCAGTCCTCTCCAATACCAGCGCCAGTTCTGTAAACACTCTTCAGCCGATAAGTGTGTTTAAAACAGTTAAAATAACAAAAAGCGAAGCAGACGGTTGGTATTTTTTTTAAATCTACCAAATCAAAAATGTATTTTTAATATTCCAGGTTTTGGATTCAATATCATCGGTGGCACGGATGGTCCCTATATCCCTGGACATACTGGAATATTCTTTAGCCGCATTCGAAATGCTGAACTTGAGAGTAAAATCAGTGAAGGCGATCGCATTATTTCCGTAAGTTTCAATAATTCAAATCAATTCAATACGGTTATTTTTATTAAGGTTAATGACAAATCGATGGAGGAAATCACCCATGAGGAGGCGGTTGAAATACTCAAACAATTGGAAGGAGAATGCGAATTCAAAATTCAGACAAATGCGGAACGAGCAATTTCTATGGCTATGGTTTATTTTTATTTAAAAAAAACATTTTTAAAAACTTAAGAGTTTCGATACCACCCCTGAAGGCAGCACTGACATGGAATCCATGTCTACTAGACCATCACATGCTTCGGTTAGTTGTAAATGGCTTAAATGTTTTGGTTTATTATCATTTTTTAGACTCGTACTGCAAGTCTCCATCTGATGCCAAATTTGAACAACGCACACGAATAGTATGAAAATTTTATTAATATTATTTTAATTCAAAATATTTTATAGTCCATCTCAATTGACCGAAATTGCCATCATTGTTGTTGGGGCTGCGGCACTCTCGCTCATTGCTTATGTCGGCTACAATCGTATCAAGAAAGGCACTTGGTGGAAATGAATTGGACATGATGAATGAAGAACCAGCAAAATAATTAGTAGCCATAAATGTTGATGATGGAATATAAAAGTGTGATCAATCCCCCTCATCCTAAATATCACGAACTTCTTCCATCCATTTTTTGTTTGTTTTCTTCTTGTTTTAAAGCGATAGTATTTTCCCCGAATGAAATATATTTGGCTCAAATTTTATGTAAAATTTTTGTTTGACATCTCAATAAATTCAGATAAATAAATTTCAATTTGTATGACCATCTTAAAAATGGCTTGATTGAAGCTAATATTATACTTGATTCGATTAAAATTTGACAGTAAATTATTAATTATAATCACATTCATTATCTAAATTTTTACGGAGAAAACCTTATTATAAATTTACTTGTATTTCACCCTTATTTTAGAGTTTAGAGTAATCCAATTTAAATGGCAGCATTTGAAGATTTGGGAGTTCTTCAACAACTTGTCAAAGCTATTACTGACTTAGATTGGACGTAAATTTAATTTGATTTTTATTTCAATAATTTCATCATAATATTTCCAGCCTTCCAACCGACATTCAATATGAAGGAATCCCTGCAATTCTAGGTGGCGGCGATGTTTGCATGGTTGGTATTCACTCTAATTTTAACATATTCTAGAAATGTATTTTAGGCAGCCGAGACTGGAAGTGGCAAAACTGGGGCATTTTGCATTCCAATTTTACAAATTGTTTATGAATCAATGCAGCCGAAACCAATTTCTAATCAAAAAACAAATCCAGGTTAACATTATTTCCTCATTTGGTAAGAAGAAACAATAAAAATTTAGGTCAAATTGATGTGGAACGAAGATCAAACCAGCCAATGTGCCTTATTCTCGAACCAACCAAAGAATTGGCTCAACAAACGCATGCACAAATTGAACGGTTTGGAGCATATTTGGATAAACCGAAAATAAAGTTTGCTCAAAAAGTTTTCGAAAAATAATAAAAATATTTTTAGGAATGTTTTGGCGGTGAGTGGAATTCATATGGGCGAATTATTGGGAGCAATTGGAAATGGTTGCGACATTTTGACTTGCACCCCCGGCAGAATTCGCGGTCTGGTTCAGGAGAGGCGAGTCGATCTTAGCCAAGTTAGTTTTCTTATGATGTTCGAACGAATAAAATATTTAGGTTCGATTTTTTGTTTTGGACGAAGCCGATTCTCTGCTGGGAGGCCAAAGTGACTCGGCCAAAATTATTCACGAATTGTACAATCATATTCCAAAATGTGGACCATCCGGGCAGCGTCTTCAAATGATTGTTTGTTCAGCAACTTTGCACAATATGGCCGTGCAAAAATTGGCAGTAAGTTTTAACAAAATTAATATTAAAATTAATACAATAGAATCAATATATGCATTTCCCACAATGGATTGACTTAAAAGGGCAGGACAGTGTTCCCGAAATAGTGCATCAGGTTTTAAATTCAATCATTCCAATCAATATTTTATTTTCACTTAAGGTGGTTTGTTTGATTGACCCAAAAGAAGACAAAAGTTGGATTCGTCTGCGCTCTCAACCAGGCAAATCTGTTCAGGTCCTTTTGCTCCAATTTAAATTAAATATATTCCAATCCATTTAGACTGATAATATTCACGGAAGAGATCAAATTCGACCGGGCACCGATAATGCCGAAACACTTTCGGAGGCAGTGAAAATTTTGAAAGCCGAATATGTTTTGAAGGCAATCAACGAGCATAAAATGGATCAATGCATCATATTTTGCCGGACAAAATTGGATTGTGATAATTTGGAGAGATTTTTGGCACCAAGAGGTAATTTTCTTTGGATTTATTATGAAATAATTTAAAGGACACACCTGTGCCTGCTTACACAGTGATCGAAGTCCAAATGAACGGACGGCAAATTTGCAACTTTTCAAGGTTTTCAACTGTTCGAAAATAATTTTAAAAATTTGTTTTAGGAGAAAAAGGTAAAATTCCTGATTTGTACGGATGTGGCCGCAAGAGGATTGGACATTAGCGGAGTGCCTTATGGTAAATTAATTAAAATTCAAATTAAATCCACTCAAAATATTTCACAGTAATCAATGTAACTTTGCCACCGGCCGAAGAAAAAGCCAATTATGTTCATCGGATTGGCAGAGTTGGTCGAGCAGAACGGTAAAATGAAAATAAATAATTGGAATGATTAATTTAATAAAGGATGGGTTTGGCCATTTCATTGGTTTCAACGGTGCCCGAAAAAGTATGGTACCATCAATGTCGAAGCCGTGGCGTAAATTGCTTCCAAACAAATTTGGTTTCACAAGGAGGATGCGCAAAATGGTACAATGAAATGAGTGTAGGTTTCATTAATAAATAAAATTTGATATTTACTCTTTTTTTGCAGTATTTGGGCGAAATTGAAGAACATTTGGGAATAACAATCAATCGAATTGGTCCAGAAATGGAAGTGCCAATGGATGAATACGATGGAAAAGTTGTTTATGGAACAAAGAAGGCAAAAGAAGGTTCGAAATGAAAGAAAAGTTAATATTGAATAATTTGATTATTTTAGGTGGACCAAATCTTGGACATGCTGTCGAAATGAACGGAATTGTCGGAGTGCTCAGCCATTTGGAACGAGAAGTGCAATGGGCATATTTGGAATTGATGAATGGCTTGAAATAAATATGTCCAAATAATAATAATTATTTTATACTTATTTTATTGTTATTTTTGCTCAAAGTGATTAAATATTCAATCAAAATTAGTGCATTTTAAATGTTTGTTTATTTACAATATAATATTTGTTTATTTCATTTCAAATTTCAACTAAATTTAATTAATTAATTATTAAGGAAGTAAAAATGTCGACGGATCGGAGCATTTTTAAGTATTATATTCGACTCCACAATATGCCACGTAATTCGAATTTATGTGGAATTTTGCATTTTCTCTGGGAAGTGGTTGATTTCGAAACGGAGGAAGCATTGATTTGTGCGCACAGTGCCAGTAATATTATTGTTGGATTCACCAAAAAGGAATATGCCGATGAATCAGGTTTTTTTTTTTAAATAATTGATAATAAATATTTGAAATAATTCAGTTTTATATGCGAATGGACGAACATTGTATGGGCGAATTATTTCGGTGCATTCCGCCGATGAAGATGATTTACAAAGAGTGATGGAGGACAGTTTGAAGGCTGGACCGGCAGAGGGGCCTCCTCGACTTGGCAAAAAGAAAAATGGCTATATGGACGAAGAAAATCATCATTTTTCGATTAATTCGGACAACGAAGAAGGTAAATTACCTAAAATATTTTCCTAAATTAATTGGATTCCATTTAGAAGCAAATGAAATGTATTTGGAAATTCCGGACTTTTGGAAGCCGGCACCTCCACCGGACACCATCGAGTGTCTTCGTCGACCACATTCAACGGATTCTTCCGCCGGACAAATGACTAATACGAATTCTTCATCATCAAATCGATCGGCTGAGAATAGTTCCCAAGAAATTGAAGTAAATTTATTCTTCAACTGCAATAAATTCCATCATTTTTAGTTAATTAGCACAAAAAGAGCGGATTTGATGCGAAAAGGTGAACATGAAGTGCGAGCAGCTGCTCCAGGGAATGCTAAACGGAATGCTCAAATGCCGCCATATCGTCCACCGGCACAAAAAGTTGCAAGGTTTTTTGTGTTTGTTTTAATGCAAATATTTTTAATTTTTCAGATTCGAAAAACCATTGCCATTGTCCAAATTCGCCACTGAGTCAAATGCATTTCCAATGGGTCCACCACGTCCATCTTCTATTCCATTGCCTCCGGACAATGCCATTCAATCGCCCATTAGCCAACTTAATACCCAAATTCAATTGACCATCAGTTCGAAGCATTGTTTCCTTAAATGGAATTTGCCACCCGAATGTATTTTTATTCAATTATTTAATCCACTTATTTAAAATGTTTAGCGAATTGCATTGATTTTCATGTTTTGGAATTGATTGAAAATAATTCAACACAAATTATAATTCGGAAGAATGGCAAAGAGAAGCAGCAACATTTGTTGGAAACGACCGAAGGCAACAAATATGAATTGGCAATTAAAAGTTATGACAAAAATAAACAACAATTTGCATTTGGCTTAATTAAATTTCGAGCAAGTTAGTTTCAAATTAAAACCAATTTTTCAAATAATTTATTAGCTTTTTCAATAACTGAAATGGAAAAATTGTTGTCCATTGCCAGCAGATTTTGTTCGGGCGAAATGTTCCAATTTTCCATTCTTCATCGATGCAAACCGCGAGACTATTTCGATAAAATCTACAATGAAAAAGGTTTCAACCAATCAATAAATTATTTTAATTGCTATTTTTAAGATGGATTACGGTTGATGAAACCATATTTGAAGGATGAGAATGGACATCGTGGATCGCCAATAAACAGCCAATTGCATGGATTTTTCTTATCTGCTTTGTTAATCACCGATGAACTTCCGGACAAATCACCTTTTGGGTGAATATTTTCCGATTATTTTAATTAATCAATATTAATTCAGTGATGTTCAAATGATAATTGAAGCGGAGAAAATATTGGATTTTGAGAGGATGAATATGTATTTCGCGGATTTTTATTGCAATGAATTGGCCGGTGCCCCTGGCCAATCTTCCTCACTCCACTATATCACTGTGGTCATTTGCGCAAAGAGATCGGAGCCGGACAGGTAATTTAACATAAATAATTTTAATGTAAATTTAATTATTCAAGATTTTGTGCCCAACATCTCAAAAAATTGGATCCATTCACTAATAAATTCCTGAGAATTGTCAAAAATCAAGGAAAGTCAATATATTTGATGGCCGCCCGCCGAGATTTGTTAGTGGAAGTTTATTACACCGAGGCAATTTCACTTTTTGATGCAAAACAATTCCGGAAAATTACTCCAATGGGCAGGGGAAGTTCAAAGCCAACCGGTGAAAATTATTATTTGATTGATTATTTAAAATAATTTAATTTTTCCAGGATTGCCAAACAACAAGGAATGCCGAATTTGCAATAATTTTCAATGAATGTTTGATTGATTGGATACTCTTTATTCGCATTTACTGCCATATAATCAATTCAAAATTGGGTCTCAAATAATTACGGATTATATTCATTTATTTTTGTTTTATTATTGTTTTTTGCAATCAATTCCCTCAGTTGTTAATTTATTGTTTTGGACTTAACATTTTCTTTCGGATAAAATGGTACATTTTAGAACGTGTGAATTGATTTTATTTTTATTTTCACAGAAAATTAGTCTACGTTTTTGGATGTTTTGAATTTTTATTGATATCAAATTAAAGAATGAATTATTTGGGAGAATGATGGGAATTGGAATGGATTTGACTGTTTTGTTTTTGTTGTGTAAAAATACCTTATTTTCCCCACCAACAATTGGAATTGTGATTTGTTTCTCATTTCTTTCACGTTGATGTTTCCCCCTTTGGGTCACCGGGGAAGGGACAAGTCAATTTACGGCCGAATTCGCCAATCTCAAAATGATTGAAATGGTCTCGGCGAACACCGGTCGCACTTTTGTTTCACATCAAAGTCATTCATAAATAACACCAAAATTGTTTGAATTTAATTTTAAAGATAATTTCCGGTACAAATTAGGAAAGCAATTTAAATGTCCTCTATCCATCATAGTATTTCCTTCTCCCTCATTTTGTCCCTCATTCTCCCCCAAATCTATGGCCAATTTAATTTTGGTCAACTTGGCCAAATCGGTCAACAATTTGGACTTGGCAATTTGGGCGGTGCATTGGGTGGGCTGCTCGGCGGTGGTGGCCGGCAACAACAACAATGGCCGGCTCCTGGGCCACAACGCCATCCAAATATGGACGGTGGTGGATCACCACCTTGGCAAGGAGGAGGAGGAGGGCCACCGCCAATGGGTGGGAACGGAAATCCAATGGGCGGACTTGGCAATGTTGGAGGATCGGTGGAAAATTTGTTGAATCGGATTGGATTGAACCAACAATTTACGCATCAATTGGGTGGTCTAATCAACGGTGTTGCCTCAAATTTTGTATGCCTTTATGAGTGGATTCATCCCATTATTCCTTTTGTTAGTTTGCACCGAATCCAAATTCACCCATTCCTCCTCATGTCCAACGACGAATGTAATTAAAAGAAATAATTGTCCTTAACTTTTTTGTTAAATTCACAGTATGCGTTTTTGCACTCATCATCCTGATCACCCAAAATGCCAGTCAGTTTAATTTACTTCATTCCAATTCCATCAATTTAAATTATAAATCAAAGGGGTCATCCGGAGTGGGTTATAAATCAAGGCCAAATGCCATCGGCTCCACAAATTGGAAATCCGCAGAATACGTTGAATTTAAACGAAATGTTTCCAAATCTGATTCCATTCCAAATTCCGCCAATTCCCCAACTCGCTGTCCGAAATTTTTTGGATGGAGGTGAGAGAGAAGCTATCCATCCTTTGATTGGAATTTTGATTCACAATTTTAGTGCCGGATTTACTCAGGCAATTTGTGCCACCTCAAGTGGTTGGCCAAATTACTCAATTCGCGCGACAGGCCATCACGGTAGTTTGTTGTTAAAAATTGGTTATCGTATCTTCCTTCAAAGAATCTTTGTGCACAACGAGGCGATTGCCTACAGCAAAAGCCAGAATTTCTTAATCAAAGGGCAACAATCGCTGAACAGGAGGCAGCCATCACCAAAACCCTGGTGCCTGGTAAACCAATTGAACAAGTGGACAATGATGTTGAATTGAGATTGGCACGGACATTCCAAGTTAAAAAGGCGCTGATAAAGAAAGCCGGATTAGAGGGGAAAGTGGAGCCAGCCAACAATGGAGTATTCCAACAAGATATTCTGCTAACGGAACAACAATCCAATGCCATTCTTAATGAAATTAATCAAAATCAGGTAAAAAGGAATAAAAATATCCTTGATTAATTGAATCTGTAGGTTGGCATTGGTGTTGTGCCGAACGGAGGTCGATTGAAACGAGCAGGCAATTCCCTGTATTTGGAGAGTGCACCAACACAACGATGGCCTCAGGGTCAACCAATATATTTCATGTTCGATCAATCTGTCAATTGTGAGTTTCATTTGGTTGTTCACTTGAAGAATCCCTTCTCGATTAAGCGGAAGTTGACAAAAGTGCGGTCAGGGCGGCATTGAACGAAATCCAATCCAAGGTTCAATGCCTTCGTTTCCAGGAGGCTAACACCAAACCAGCCGGTCCTCATCTCTATTATGTGAAAGTGGCCAACCCCGTTTTGTGAGTTTTCATTCACCGTATAATCCCTATGATGATCATTTCCTAAATTGCAGCTGTGGTCTCAGTTACGTGGGTCGCATTGAGCCGGCGAATCCAATTTACCTCTCATTTATGTGCGGTAATCCAATGGGAGTTGCCATTCACGAAACGTTACATGCATTAGGACTTCAGCATGAACAACTTAGAATTGGTCTGAATGAATTCACAAATCAAAAGAGAAATAAAATTTAGATCGGGATAAATTCATAACAATTAATTGGGAAAATGTTAATCCACAACAATATGATTTTTTTGCCGTTTCCGATATGACCAAATTTTCCAGCTATGGTTATTTCTCCATCTCTCCTCAATCCTTCAAATTCCCTCTAAAAGGTCTAAAATATGATTATGGCTCGATTATGCATTATTCATCCACAATTGCCAGCCAAAACTTTGGAAAAAAGACAATGACAGCGAAAGTGGATCCGGCAGTAAATGATGCCCAAATGGGCCAGAGGAATGGTTTGAGTGCCACAGATGTGGAGGAATTGAAGAGAATGTATTGTATGCCTAGTGAGTTAAATTTAGGAAACATGTTTATATTTGGATTATTAAGGTTGCAAGGATAATAATGTTTATTGCGGAATATGGGCAACCAGCGACCAATGCCGAACACAAAATGGGCAACCTCAGGGATGGATGGTCCAAAATTGTCGAAAATCGTGTGCCTTTTGTACCGTCGGAACTTCTTAATAATATTTTAGGGCAGGGATTTTTGTTTAAAAAATTATTTTATGAATAAATTTAATCACAATGCATGTTAAAATGTGTTTCGCTTATCTAAGAAAATGTTCGCCAAAATGTATTTCACTTATCTAAGAAAATGTTCGGCAAAATGTGTTTCACTTATCTAAGAAAATGTTCGCCAAAATGTGTTTCACTTATCTAAGAAAATGTTCGCCAAAATGTGTTTCACTTATCTAAGAAAATGTTCGCCAAAATGTATTTCACTTATCTAAGAAAATGTTCGCCAAAATGTGTTTCACTTATCTAAGAAAATGTTCGGCAAAATGTGTTTCACTTATCTAAGAAAATGTTCGCCAAAATGTGTTTCACTTATCTAAGAAAATGTTCGCCAAAATGTGTTTCACTTTTAAGAAAATGTTCGCCAAAATGTGTTTCACTTATCTAAGAAAATGTTCGCCAAAATGTGTTTCACTTTTAAGAAAATGTTCGCCAAAATGTGTTTCACTTTTAAGAAAATGTTCGCCAAAATATGTTTCAGTTTTAAGAAAATGTTCGCCAAAATGTGTTTCACTTATCTAAGAAAATGTTCGCCAAAATGTGTTTCACTTTTAAGAAAATGTTCGCCAAAATATGTTTCAGTTTTAAGAAAATGTTCGCCAAAATGTGTTTCACTTATCTAAGAAAATGTTCGCCAAAATGTGTTTCACTTTTAAGAAAATGTTCGCCAAAATATGTTTCAGTTTTAAGAAAATGTTCGCCAAAATGTGTTTCACTTATCTAAGAAAATGTTCGCCAAAATGTGTTTCACTTATCTAAGAAAATGTTAGCTAAAATGTTTTTTTTATTTTGGAATGTAATAAAAACACACAAAAATCATAATTATATCTGGAATACCGTATCCCTTCTCCATTAAATGAAATTAATAGCTCTTTTATTTTTTGCCTTTTTTGAAGAAATAAGAACGAGAATTTTGCATTTTTGTTTTGGATATCGGCACTTCATTCATCGAAAGTGGTCATAAACAAATCTCTATTAATTAACAAAGTTCAATTTCCCATAGCTTGCTTATTCTAGAAAAAGGAAAGAAAGGACGGCTGACTAATCAACAGCCTTTCCCCATTTAGCATTTATATATCCATTTATAAAGAGGAAATAGAAAATTGCTTTACCGGCTGGCAGAAAATTGTCCCATTGTGTGTTTATTTGCAGTCAGATTCGTCGCCAATTCTCTCAATGGATTAATCGATTCAATTTTGCCAACAGAACAAATAATTGCCTTTTGACCATCATTTCCCTTCCAATGCCTCATTTACATTCCATTTGATCGTACCCATATATTTTCCCAGAAAAATTAATTCAATGCTCCAATTTACATTTCCCCTTCTTATTTTCATTTCCTCCTTCCATCTTCCTCTAAATTTTGGCCAACCTTCCCGCCACCACCGATTCGGTGCTGTTCCCCACAATTTGCTTACATTCCCAAATCCCCGTGCCGATAATAAAACTGCGGCTAAATGCAATCTCGGTTAATTCAATACCAAATATCAATCTAAGTTATTGTTCCATATTTCCAGAGGGCATTTTATCCGACCAAATGGCATTCATCTGTGACCCAGATGCAATTTTATCAACCGTAGAAAGGGGCAAATTGAATGGAGAATTGGTGGAAATGGCAAAAAGAATAGAGGGCGAAAATGATGGAGTGGTGCGGTTGGGGAATTTATTTGGGAATTGCAATTGTCAATCAACAATTTTACAATCATTTTCAAGTAAATTTAAATCCAATGAACTCAATAATTTTTCCTATAGCAAAAGGAATCTGTGGAAGATTTTATCCGGCAAAAATGGGCTCTTGACCCTCAACCAAAATGTCAGAGGAATGTACAGCTGATTTTGGTGGCCAAGAATTGCCAGGAGGAGAAGGAATGCATTTTTGCATCGATTGATTCCAATTTGGCATTGGCCATCCCAAAAGAGGAATTAGCGGCTTTAATTGGCCAACAAGTTATTTGAGGAGAATGAGACCACATTAAAAATACCATTTTCAGAAAGTCCTCCTTCAGAAAGGCCATTTTGGCCAATCCCTTTCCAACATTGTGGCCGGCATTCAACGAATTAGCATCCATCGAATCCATATTTTCTCTGGCAAATTTATGGATAAAATGCCCAGGCCCACTCCATTTCCACTGTTAATTTTGGCTTTTCTGCTTATTTTGGTCATTTGGGAATTTGGAAAAATGTCGATTCAACCAAAATTGAAGGAATTGCTGAAGGCGAGAAAAATGAGGGAAGAAAAGAAAGAAATTGGCAAAGGAGAATTGGCCGATGGAGACGATGGGAATGGCCAAGAAAGGGGGTAATAAATATTTAAATATTTTTGGAATTAATCAAATTCCCCTCATACCTAATTAGACAATTCCTTCCCCAAATATCCACTGCTGCTGATCCTCCAAATGAACAAATTGAAATGATTGAGCAGAAAATTGGATCAACAAATGATGAAAATGGATGCTTCAAATTCACCAAACAAAGGGTCAATCCACTAAAATAAATTAATCTAACTTCCTTTTTCTCTCATCTTTTAATAGTCATGCTGCCGTAAGCCACAATCTTCTTTGCAAATTTACCAAATTGAGGAAAATTGTTGAGCAAAATTTCTTTGGGCCAGAAAAAGAATTGCACATGGATCTCGCAGAATATTTTCAATGGCATTTGCATTAAAAATAATCATTTTTCAATTTAATCAAATTATTCTCCATCTTTTATTTATTTTAATATTTATTTGGGATAAAATAATAAATTTAAATAACCCAAAATATTGAATAATTTATGGCTATTTCATGCTAACAAAACAATTCCCCTAAAATTGGCATCTTGGATTTTGTCCTCCATTTCTTTTGCTTTTCTTTTCATGCCGCATTTCCTCCCATTCCAATTCCAATTTGAAATTCTCCCTCCAGATTTCCTTTTGCTGGCTAACACATTTTGTTTTTTTTTTTTGTGAATTTTCTCATTGTTTTGGCCAATTATTTCAACAAATTCCAGGATTGTGCTAATTTATAGTTGAAAAGTACAAATTGGGGCCAATTTCAATTTCCTTTTCCCATTTCGTCCCAAATTGTTCTTTTTAATCTAATTTTGGATGAGGCTAAAAGAAGAATAATGCGCACGAAAAAAACAGGAAATACAAAACTAACATTTGACGCAATTGTTTCTCCCAAAATGAGTCATAAAAACACAAAAAATTTCTTTTAAATTCATTTCTTGAAAAAGAATTCATTTGAGGAAAAATGAATAAACGTGAAAATTTAACCCCCTATTATGTAATTGTTGCCTTTTTGACATAAATGTCCCATCCCAAAAACCCATTCAATTCCATTTCATTCATTCAAATGCAACTGAAAATGACAATCCAGAATCCATCCATATTCCATACCCATCGTATTCCCCCTTCTTGATTCCTCCTTAGGCTATTCCAATTTCCTTCCCCATCAATGCCACACTTCTTTCAATTTATTTTATCCTCTTGATTTACCTCGGGGGTCGGGGCCAAATCATTTTGATTGTTTAAAACGCAAATGGCAATGTTTAATTGGATTTATTTTTTAAATGAATGGAAGGGAAGATCCACATCAATTTTAATTTTAAATGAATTGAATTCGGTCGGCCTTTCCTCCCGCGCAAAATATTTCTTTTTGCTAGTCCCACAATGAAGCGCGTTCAGCGCGTCCGTGTCAAGCGCTGCGTGTCAAGCGTCAGTGCCTGATTTTCATCTTATCATTGTGGGAGCAAACGCTTGACACGGACTCGGACGCGCAATGCGCTGCGCAGCGCTCAACACGCGACACGCAGATATGATTTGCTCCCACAATGCATTTTTTTTCAAAAAATATGAATTTATCATATATTAATTTTTAGACTGGTTTTTCTCATCAAATTCATGGTCCAATCGCGTTTAAATTAATTTCAGATAAAGTAAATTGACTATGGAGAATCCAAAAAAATTATTTTCAAATTCATAAAAAATTTTCAAACTCTCGAAATACACTAATCTTTCTTTTTGAACCGGTTTATGAACCGGTCTTTGCGCGGATGATAAAATGAATACCATTTTAGAATTCCCCATATTCGAAAACCCCAGAATCCCAATTTTCATCTTGATCCGATACGATTTTTATTTTTTACAGACCGGTTTGATTTAGTATTTTGAAAAATCATTTTCTCAAAAATGAATTTATCAAAATTTCTGAACTTTTTATTGAACAATAATATAATATTGATCTACAAAATAAAAATAAATTTAGGCCTCCATCGAATTCCTTTTATATGTAAAGAATTTTTATTAATTATATGTCGAAATTTGATAAAATATTTTTAAAAATTAATTTCCCAGAAACCTATGGATAAACATTTTTGAAATTTTTTAAATAAATAAAAGTAACATAGTACTATAAAATAAAAAAAATAGGCGTGGATCTTTTGAATTTTTCGAGCTAAGTTTTTAAAATTTTATTAAAATTTTCGATTCGCTTCATAATGAATAAAATTTCAAAAATTCATATCACAAAACGGTTACAGTTCTGGGCAAAATTTTTTCTTATTTTTATAGCCTAATATTATTATTATTTATTTAGAAATTTTCAGCAATTTTCAACCATAGTTTTTTCTTTTTTGGCTAAATTTTTTTTAAAAATATTATATCGAATTTCAACTTAATATTGATAAAAATTCATAGCTCAAAAATAGCGCTTGTTCCATGCCTGAAAATATTTTTATTTTATAGAATAATGTTACTATTATTTGTATAAAAAATTTTAAAAATTTTTATAAAGATTTTCGAGAATTAATTTTCTGAATTTTACAGTGTAGAATATTGGGAAAATTTTTCATAAAATAATTTTTGCCATAAATGACCATTAGAATGGAGAATATTTGGAATAATTTGATAAACAAGGATGTAGAGTATCACATAGGCTAATGATAATTTGAGAAAAATGATTTAATAAAGAATTTTTGGCTAATAAACATGCTAGTCCGCGACTTGGCCATCATATGTTCTTTTGGCCATATCTCACTAGAAAAAACACATTGATCAATAATCTATATGGCATTGAATTCCGTTCATTTTTTGGCTTTCAAATGAGACCGAGATTTCATAAATCCAATGGCTTTTTCGTGAGAAATCTAGGCGCAAACATTCTGAAAGCTGATATATTTCTTCTAGGCAATATTTCTCAATTTTTATCAAAATTTTATTGATAGTTCAAGTATTTTTCTTTTTAGAATTAAAAAAAATATTTTCATCATCTAATAATTTTTTTATGGCTTCCTAGAAGATAAATATCAAAATTAAACCGGTTTGCAAACCGGTTTTTGGTTGAATAAAAAATTAAATATCAAATTTGGATTCTCCATATTCGAAAACCCCCGAGTCAACTCGGGCAAGCCATAAATTTGTCTGGAAACTATTTTTTTGTTGATCGGAAAGTGCTGCGCGTCCGCATTTTTCAAACTTTTTTTGAAACGATCCGTGTCAAGCGTCCGTGTTGAGCGTTGAGCGTCGGAGTGCATTGTGGGAACCTCTGCGTGTCGAGTGTTGAGTGTCAAGCGTTGCGCTGCGTGCCGCGCTCCGTGCCGCGGACGCACTCACTGTGGGAGCAAAACGCGGACGCTTGACACGGACGCTTGACACGTCGTCCATTGTGGGACTAGCATTTCTAATAAAAAAGGACAAAAAATGGCAGTCACCCACCGATTGATTCTTTGCCCAAAATCAACTCACTCCCCCAACTTTCCGCAATGTTTTCTTCTAAAGTCCCCGGCGTTCAATTCCTTTCACCAATTTACCACTTTTTGGCCCCCATTTTCCCCTTGAGGGGTCAAACAAATTGATGAACCAGCCCAATCACTTTTTTGCCCTCCTCCCCCATATTTCCACCGCAAAAACGTGTTTTTCGTGTGCGCAACGTCAATAATGTATGCGTATTTTCCATTTCAAACTGAATTTATTCCTTCCTCAGCCTAATAAATAATATTTCTAATTAATTTAATAGGAATATTGATGCCATTTTCATTTAATTAATTATTTTCCTTGCCGTAAACCCACTTTTTTATTCGTAATTTCCTCAAATTTGTGTGCCAAAAATGACAATTTCTTATGAAGAAGAGGTTGGTTGGAATGGAATAAAATGGAAAAAATTTTTAAAATTTTATTGGATGAATTAAATTAAATTTAAAATTATATCCCCCAAAAATTGTTCTTTTTCCTATTTTTGAAGTTTTCATCGTTGATGCTTCGATGGCGCGGAAGTATTTGGAAGTATTTCAAATAATTTGTTATTTTTATTTTAATTCTCCTTTTATAGAGCCGTACTAAAGGATTTGATCGCTTTTTACATTGCATATTATATTATACTTTTTGCGCAGGTAAAAATGAATTCACAGGAAATAATTATGTTAATTATAGTGGGGAATGATGGACGAAAAGCAGAAGGAATATTTCACTGGGTGGATTAAATGGTGTGAAATTGGCACCCAATACATCCCTCTCTCATTCCTTTTGGGTTTCTTCGTTGCCGTTGTGGTCGCCCGTTGGTGGGAACAATTCAATTGGATTAGTTGGCCAGACAAATTTATGATGGTCAGTTTAGGACAAAAACCCTCTGAAAAATATATTCTTGAGACTGTTTCAACTTGCCTTCCGGGTCGAGAGAATTTGGATGTACGAAAAACAATTGCCCGATGGACTTCCCTTCAATCGGCAATTGCTTGGACCGGAATTTCAGTGAGAACGCTGAAAAGATTCCCAACGGAAAGGCATTTGGTCGAAAGCAAATTGATGACGGAGGAGGTGAATATTAGGAGGGGAATTTGACCCAAAGTAAATTAAAGGAATACGATATGTATATGAGCATAAATGCGCCGCACGGAAAATGGTTCGTCCCTTTGATGTGGATTCTGAATTTACTGAAGCTAAAATTGCGTGAACGCCGAATTGACACTGTTCAAATGCAAATGCTCATCGATCAATTGTACAAATTCCGCGATGGTTTTGCCATGCTCTACGTCTATGATTGGGTCAAAATTCCATTGGTCTATACCCAGGTAATAATTAAATAAATAAATATGGCCTAATCAAGTGGGGCAAATTGAGGTGGTGGCCATTGCAACTTATGGCTATTTTTTCATTTGTTTAATTGGACGACAACCAAAATTGGATGCCAAATCAATGGAGCAGGAAATCACCATTCTTTTTCCAATATTCACCACATTTCAAATGCTTTTCTACATTGGTTGGCTCAAAGTTGGACAATATTTGATGAATCCATTTGGAGGTAAAATCATTGCAAATCTTCATAAACACTTCTCCATATTTAGAGGATGACGATGATTTTGGTGGGTTTAAAAATATGTATTTGCATAAATAAATTGTCCAGAATTGAACTATGTCCTTGACCGAAACACTTATATTGCGTTTATGATGGCATCGGAATTGGCCGACCAAGTGCCATCAAAAATCACCGATGAAATGGCCGTAACATTGCCGCACACACGGGCATCATTCAAAATTCAGGACATCATTCCCAAAGGGCATTTAGCCGATTTCCAAATTTCACCAAAGGATATGCAGTTAATCAGAACCGATGAATTGGAAGGGGCAATGAAGGAATTAGAAGAACGGGAAAAACGCCACAAATTGAGCGGCTTATTATCAAAAAACAAGAAAAAGGAGTAGGAAAAAAATGTTTAATTAATTAATATATTTGAATTTTAATTTAGTTCGAGCAATCATGGGGCAATGAATGGGACGGGAGAAGAGGATGAGACCACAAATATGTTGGAAAATAATACTGGTTCAAATGCAAAAGATCCAGTTACGGAAGTTTAAATTCTCGATGCCATTTTAGATTTTATTAAATGTTATTTTATTTTCCATATAATTCAATTATTTTATAAAATTATTTTAATTAATTTGTCTAGCCAAACCTAAACCTAAGAATAAATTTATATTTTTAATCGTAAATCTTTTATGGATGGAATATTACGTGGGGCTTATTTTTTCTCTAATTTTGCGAAAAATGGTTTTTTGGCCATAACTTGGCCAAATTTTTGTCTAATATACCCATTCGATAGCCCACAAAAAATCTATTAAATGAACTTTAGATCACTTAAATTGGCCCTTTGGCCTCTGAGTTATGGCCAAAAAACACATTACCACAAAATTGGCCATTAGTCAACAAATTTATGGCCAAGCCCCTAGCCCCTACATATCCTAAGCCCCTAGCCCCTAATCCCATGCCGCCCCTAACCCTAACCCTAGCCCCTAAAAAGTTTTCCAAGGAAAAACAAAAATAGTCAAATTAAGAAGCTAAAATAAGCCGAATTAGAGGAAGAAAATATTATGTTATGGATCAAAATTCCAATCAATACTTACTAATCACCCACAACTTTTTCCTTGTAATTTTTTTATAGGCCATGAGCCGACAATCATTCCAGTTTAGTTTCCGAGTAGATTCGGTTTTTTGGTTTAATATACTGTATAGAATTGAATATCAAAACGAATACATTTTGTGCGTTTTATTATTTTTTGAATTATTAATAAGGAAAACGAAGCGAAGAGCTAAGCTTCCCTACACAAATTTAAAAAGCCAAGCTTTGTTGTTTAGATTAATTTATTGGCCTATGATTTTTAATTATTTTACATTACCTAATTATTAATTTTGTTTGGATTTATGTTTTTATGGTTTTTAGTTTTTCATTCTCACAATTTGGTCACAAATCACGAAAATGATTCTCCGTAACCGCGACCTGAATATTCAACAACAAAAGGAAGCGGATCAACAAAAGCGCAAGGGAACTACTCATCTTGGGTTAAATAATGGGCCAGTTAAACGACAAGCCGCTCATCTTATCAAGGAAGAACAAAAGGAACAAAATGAGCCGAAACCGAAGCGCACATGCAATGGTCAAAATAGCAATTCGATTCTCCAGGTTTATATTAACTTTATGTTATTAAAATGATAAAATTATTAAGGACTTTTCAAATACGCTTTGCATCGATTCAGCAAACCGAAAGAGCCTGGTCGAAGAGAAGCCACCAAAATTGTCGCCAATTCCAGTTCCATGCTTTGAATTCGATCAAGAAAATTCGAAGGATTTCACGGCTGTCTCCGAATACGTCCAAGAAATCTTCATTTACTACAAATCTCGCGAGGTTTTAATTCAGCATAAAATTATTTAAAAAATGTTTATTTTAGTGTTTATTCCGTGTCTCTGATTATGTGAAGAAGCATCCGGGATTGGACTTGCAAATGCGAACAAAGGTGGTCAATTGGCTCATTGAGTTGCAGGAGACATTCGAACTCAACCACGAGACGCTCTATTTGGCCGTGAAATTGTTCGATTTGTTCATGGACCGCACCCAAAATGCCGTGCCACCAAAGGAACTTCAATTAATCGCTTCGGCCGCTGTGTTCATCGCATCGAAATTTGACGTAAATATTAAAAGAAAACAAAAATAATTTTTTAAAAATTTAGGAACGATCTCCACCACTGATCGACGACTTCATATATATGGCCGAAGATGGATTCACTCGAGAACAAATGATGGCCATGGAACGTGGACTGCTCAAAACCATCGAATTCGACTTGGGTGCACCGCTCTCCTACCGCTTCTTGCGTCGCTATGCTCGGGTTATCCAAATAATAATTAAAAATTTTAATAATCCAATTTAAGGTTGCAAAGGAGGATATGGGAACATTGACATTGGCTCGTTATGTGCTGGAAACCTCACTAATGTCATTGCATTTCTCTCGAATGTCCGAATCGTTGATTGCGGCTGCCTCTCTTCTGCTTGCCAAACGGATGAAAGGGACGGCCAATGATATGGTTTTGAGCATTCCAAAATAATTATTAATAATTTGGTATTAATTTTAGTTCATTGAACTTCTCCAAAAATGTTGTGGTTATGCAATTGGTGAATTGGAACCGCTGACTTGGGAGCTCAATCGCATGTTGGTGCAGCGCAAACAATTATTTGGACAGCATAACGACAATGTGTTCCGCAAATATAGCCATGAGTGAGTCCAATCATTTTTTTAATTAATTCAAAATAACATTTGAAGGATTTTCTTCGAAGTTGCCAACATTCCACCATTGCAAGAACATCTTCACAATGGCCGCCATAATCCTCATGCGGCTCGTCGTCGTACTTCTGGCTCCTCCCGTCCATTATCTCGCGCAATGCATAATTAAATAGAGAATTGAAGAGAATGAGAAGAAAATGCGAAATATTGGATAAAATGGGGATGGTCAATTAATTTATTTTATTTATTTTCGTCATGTTTGTCATTTATCCATGTTCCCCCAACCATCAAACATAAGTCCCCAATCTAGCATTCCCCTCCTTCCTCCTTTATTCAACAAAAACAAAGAAAAACCCCATCCATCCACCCTTCCAATCCTATATCCACCTTTTCTTTTAAATTTCCACCAATTTTTCAATTTATCAAAATAAATTTTGCTTCTGATTTGTTTGTCTTTTGAATTATTTATTAAACCTATTTTTGGTTTATATTTGTAAAATTTGCTATATAATAAAGTTAAAAAATATTGAAAATTGAACTAAATAACATTAAAAAAAACAAAATCTGAGTTTGAAAAATTTTTTATTTAGTTAGCCCTTTGAGATGCAGAGAAATCGAAAAATAAATATTGAAGGAAAAATTGTTTTCCATTCATTTTTAATTTTTTTTTTGTTATTGACCATAAAAAATGTCTCAATTCTTATCATTTATTATAAATAGAGTTGCAAAAAATCTTGACAAAAATGAAATTAATAAAATCGACATTTTAGATTTATACAAAAAAACAACAAAATTGGATGAAATTTTTCACAAAACAACTATTGGTTTGTTGCTGTTCATCGCCGAAAGAATAAATTAAAGAATATTTGTGAACTGCCATTTTGGTATGCATGATCTGGCGTCTAATTTCTTCCCAGGTTCAAATAAATTTTGCAATTTTAATTAAAAAAACATTTTTAGCTTTCAAAATTTGGCCATTTTATTCAACAACGAATTTCAATTGGCCAAATCCTTTTACTCATTTTTCGTTTCACTTTCATCATTTTCATTTCACTTCTCACTCCTTGGGTTTTGCGCCGCCTTTTCGTCACAAATTTTGTAGAACTTCAACAACCACTGGAATTCACTTTTCGAACATGCGCAGCCGAATTGGCCGGGGTTTGCTCATTCCCCGAGGCAGAATTACCATTGGACGAAGTAAAAATTAATCAAATTAATTAAATAAATTAATATTAATTATTTTAGGAAGAAATGCAATTCCATCCCGGCTATTATTACAGTTTTGTCCTCGACTTGGTGCTTTTTGACACAACCCAAAATCGAGCACTCTCTTTGATGATTGCAAATATCCAATTGAGGGATGAAAAACAACGTTTATTGGCCAATTTCCAAAAAAGTGTGCCAGTTTTTAAGGCATTTTCCGGTGCTGGGCATTCCATCATTTATCGATTATATTCATTGGTTTATTCTTTGCTTTAATTATTAAAATAAAATTCAATTTTAGACTCGAAATATTATATTTTGGCCACTTTGGTTGATTGGATTCTTTTCGCCAAATTCTGAGCTATCCGACCAATTTTCAATTTATTTTCCAAAATATTATGTGGAAAAGGCGAACAGGCCCACCAAAATGATTGTCATTCAACTTCAGAATAAATTTATTCAGGTTTATTCATTCAAAAAATATTAAATTAATTTAATATTTTATTAAATTAGCTCTCCACCGCCACCCTCCGTGTCCGAACGCATGTTGGCATTTGTAGTTATTTTCTCAGTGAATATCCACTCATTTCCTACTTGATATTGGCCATTTGTTGTTTTTTATTCTATTTCTCAATTTTTGTTATTTTACAATGTATTCAATTAATTAAAAAATGCAAATAAATTATTCACATTATTTTGAATAAATATTACCAAAATGAATTTATATTAAAATAAAATTGTTCAATATTCAAATTAATTACCTATATTAATTTATTTAATTATTTATTATATTATTTAATTTAGGCGAATGCACCAATCGCCTACATTTTTTGAAGACAGCAGGTCGGTATTAAATTTTGAATGTCCTGGATTTTGTGGCAAAATTCCAACAAATTTATCATGGATTGACATTCCGAGTACTTCACTGCTGGAATTGGATTCGACCTCACAATTAATTAAAATTATTTCGGCGGAATGCAAAGTAAATAAATTAATTTAATATAAATAATTTAATGGTTAGAAACTAGCGCGTTAGTCACCTAATTTTTTACTAGAAATGTAAGTAGAATATATAAAAAATGCATAAAAAGTGACAACCAAACCCAAAAAATATTTGCCTCGAAGAGGGTTCGAACCCGGAACCTCAATTTTACAAAAAAAGCATCAACCCACTAAGCTAAAAACGGCGTTTTTATTTGGATGGTTAAATCATTTTTATAAATCAGCGTAGATCTAAAGAGCAATAAAAAATAGACTGCCAATAGCACTAATGTTACCAATCTAATTTTAAGCCATGTCCATGGGGAATGCGCAACAATGGACACCGTTCCTTGTGCCAACAATGCAATTCTCCCCTCAATTCCTACGATTATTTATTCCTCATTTTCAATGCAATTGCCCCATTCTTTGCAAACAGCACCGCAATTGGATATTTTACAAATGCGAGGTTAAAACCGAATCAAAGGTTTTTTAAAAATAATTTTTACAATTAAAATGAATAAATTTAGGCGAATATTTTGGCTATTCCTTCAAACATTTTGTGCATTTTTGGAATCCACATTGGCACTTTTCTGTTCAATTTTGTTTTTTCCACCAATTTGGAATTTGCGAATAAATGGATGCCAAAAGGATGGAACACTTCGGGAATGGTATTCAATGTGGAATAATCCATCACTGGAATACAACAAAATATTGCAATGTTCCTATGAATTAGTCTATCCATTGTAAATTAATTAATTAATTTTGAATATTTTAATATAATTTTAATTTAGATTTTCATTTCCATTTGTGCTCTTCGCTTTCAATTTGTGCATTTTCCTCGTCTTTCGGCCACTTCTTTATGCTTTGGCCGCACTCAGCAATGGTCGCCGAAATTTACTTCCCACCGGCCCATTCTATGCCGCCCTCTGGACTTTGCCTTTGCTCACTTTGGTTCATTCCATTTTGGTAAATTCTCAAATATATTCCAAATTAATTTTAAATTTTTAGTCTGGCCTACTTTACGCATTATTCCCTTATATGGCCCTTTTCGCCTCAGTAATCCATTTGGTCATCCATTTATCGGCCCAATCTTCGCCCCAACAACAACCTTCCGGCCGCGCTGGCCCATCCGTTTGTGGAATGTTTCGGCGGGTATTTTGCTGCTTTCGCCGCACCACCGGCTATCGCTATTCAACAACAAATGGCGGTGCTCCACTGTTTTTGGCCCTTCTCATCCATTTTTCAATTTTGACCTTCTCAATCCTCTCAATGGTGGTCGCCGGCACTCCAAATGGCCAATTCAATGAATTGAATAATTCAACACGGTATGCCCTTCTCCTGGCAATGCCACCTTTCCTTCCGGTGCCTCTACTCTTCTTCATCCTCACCGTCCGGCTGACTGCCCCAAATGCGGCGAATGGAAGGACGCATAGATGAAAAAATGAAATGAAAAAAATGAAATGAAAATGAACTCAAAATATAATACCGGTTTTATAATTAACATTTTAATATTTTAATTTGACTGATCATTCACAAATTGTGTTTAAATGATTTCAATGTAAATGAAATTGTTGCTCAACCATTTCCCCCTCTACCCAAAAAATTCGCTCAATGTTTAAATCCGCATATTCCAAATATAAAACCATTAAATTGCTTTTCATGTTATTTTTGATTTTATTTTGAGAATAAATAAATGATCATTTTTCAATTATTTATCGATTAAATATTATTTATTTTTAATTAATATATTTTAATAATTAAATTAATTTATTTTTAATTTCTATTTTTAGTCCATTTTGATGTGAACCAATCATTCATTTGGGGGTTTTTCCTCGCAAGAATTTGTGCCATCCAATAACCAAAAATGATCATTTCAATATTATTCCTTTCAATTTCAACATTTTCCTTTGCATTTTCCTCCGTCGGTGACCAATCCCCTCAATTTCGTGAATGCATTTCTGCCTGCATAAAATTGCATTTTTGCCCACAAAAAATTGCCAATTTTGAATGGTGGTCACGTGAAAAATGTTTCAGGTATTAAATAAAATTAATTAAAAATAAATTTATTTTTTGAGTTGCCGTCAAAAATGCATTTGGTCGACTGTGGACAAATTCAACAAACTTTCCCATCCAATTCCACAATTCAATGGGAAATGGCCTTTTGTGCCAATCAAAATCCATTTTTGGAATATTTTTATTCCAATTCAGGTTATTTTTGTCCAATTTTAATTTATTTAATTAAATTTTAAAGGAGCCAGCCTCAATGATATTTTCCTTGTTCAATGCATTCACTGTTTGGCAAATGATGCAAAGAATTCGACGTGAAATTCCACCCGAATGGTATTGCCGAAATATTTGGATTCAATTTGGATGGGTCGGAATGGCCACATGGTTTTCATTAATTTAACCAAAAATATTTTAATTAATTTTTTGAAGGTTTGCCTCAACCATTTTTCATTGGTGCGATCATTGGGCCACTGAAATGTTGGATTATTGCTCAGCATTTGGCCTCATCCTCTTCACACTTTATGCCTCCCTTTGTTTTGTACTTCCTCAATGGAATTTGGCCGGAATTAGTGGTCAATTTGGCCATTTTAGCCCACAAAATTTACGCCTCATTGCATTTGGCCTCCTCTTTTTCTATTTTCGATATTTGTATTCAATGTATACGGCGGTGAGTGAATTAAATTAAATTTATTTTAATTAATTTTATTTTTTAGGCATATTTTGATTATGGTTTCCACATTCGTTGTTGCATTCAAATTGCATTATTCACTGCCATTCTATTTTTATTTTGGACATTTTTCGAATGCAAAGCGGGGAGGGCAAGGAAATCAATGATTTCTCTTGGAGCAGCGGTAAAATTCAATTTTAATAAAAATAATTCCGAAATTATTTATTTCAGTTTGGAATTGGCTGGTTTTCTGCCATTTTTGATGCATTTTTCGACTTTCCTCCCATCTTCTGGATTTTTGATGCCCATTCACTTTTTCATTTATTTTCCATTCCTGTTCCATTGTTTTGGGCCGAATTTTTATGCCAAGAAGCGAAAATTATGGATAACAAAGAACAGAAGGAATAATCCAGATTAATTTGTGATTTAATTTTTAATGAAATTTTCCGTATTTTTTGTATTGTTTTTCCGTCCATATCAACCAATCATTCCCTTTCCTTTCTTTATTCTGGTCATTTCTATTTTGCATTTTTCCAAATTCATTTCAAGTGCAATTTAATATTATTTAATTATTTTTCAATTTTAAAAAATTGTTTTTTTTTTTTGATGAGTACAAAATAAATTTATTTGAAATTAATTGATGGAGTAATATTAATTTATTAATTTACCAAAAAATGACTGTATTTAAAATCTTTCGTGTCGAAAAATAATATATTTTGGAGGCCATATAACTTGGCCATAATTAGGTTTTAGAGCTTGGGACTTGGTTTAAGGCCAAGGATTGGTTTAAGTTTAGGTTTAGATAGGTTAGAATTAAAAGAAGTCTGATTTGGCCAACTTTTATGGCCTTAAAAAGTGTCGGGTAAATTCAATTCAGTCATTTTTTGGGCAAATTAATCAATTAAAATTCATTGGGATAAAGCAAAATTCATTTTTTGATAAATTTATTTTCTTTTTCCATTTCCGCCTTGGCTCACAAATTGTGGCACAATTGGAGCACCATTTTGGGGTAAAAATTGAGAAGTGCCAAATGCTCTGCTGGCCGGTGGTCCCTAAAATGGAGTAGAGGAAATATTTCTAAAATATGGGACCAATAAAGGAGGAATGGCCAGAGGAATATTTGAAGGAGATTGAGGCTGAAATTGTGCAGAAGCAGAATTGGACGACGAAATTGGATTGAGTAAGGGCATCGCCGTTTGAGGAAGTCGAAGAGCATCGGCCAATGCTTGAACCACTACAACAAACATTTATACAAATAGTTTGAAGTGAACAAAGACACCTTGACCCGGGGTCACAGTTTGGGCCAAAAAGTTGGGTGGGGATGTGGATGGGGGCCCAGTAATTTCGACTAGAGGTGCGGCCAATTGATCCAATGAAGGGAGCAATGGAAGTGGGGCAAGGAATGGGCCAAATCCTCCATTGGAATACGAATGGGAGGAGGAGGTTTGGTTGGAGGCTACGGCAGTGAGGGCGGCATTGGCACGGGCCGAAGCGGCAGAAGAACCAAGAAAACTGGCCGTTTGGACATAGAGGCCAGTGACAGCTGTACATCGACAATCATGCTTGAGGGAATATTATTGGATGGAATTGGGGGGAATATTACAAAAAATGGATTATTGCCAAAATCAATGCAATTTTGGCACCAGCCAATGCGGAAGACGTCCCTAAATATAAATTAATGTAAATATGTGATGAATATATTGGTGAACTGACTTGCATGATTGGCTCATAAAATCAAATTCACAGCCCAATTTCTCGAATTGTTCCGGCCTTTGATGATGCCTATTTTGTCGAGGATTTTGTGGCACGTTTTGTGGGGCCGATTGAATGGGCTGTGGGAAAAGAAAGCCGGGAAAAGGCGGTACTGGAGTGGCTAACAAAGGAAAGGGCTGGAAATTACATAATTATAGAGAGAGGAATTGGATTGATTGACCGTTGTTGCAATAATTGGGCGGGTCCTTTCAATTGGGTATTCCCTGGTTTTGAGTGTTGTTCTTTGCATTATTTTGGCCAATTCTCCATCAGATTTTAAGTCCAATTCACTCAATGCTACCGTACCCTCTGATTGTTTGGAAATTTTGCCTGGAGGAAAATTGGGCAATTTCGACGGTAAATTTGATGGAATTTTTGCGTAGGATCGAGTCGTCGATGGAAATGCTGAAATTGATGAAGGCGAAGAAGAATAGACTTAATGGATTATTAAATTAAAAAATGATTCTTAAAAAACCATTATTCAAATGGGATGCAGGTTTAATTATGGACTTTTGTGTGCTAAAATAATTGGCATAATCATCATTTTGATCATTGCCAATATTGGATGGAATTCGATCGCCTCCTTCCGCTGGGCTCAATCGATCCACGTCCTCTTGGGCCAATATTCTAGCAGCCAATACTTCATCATATTGCTTTAAATATATTCTAGAATTAAGTCTCCATATTCCAATCCACCTCATTCTCAGTTTGTGATGATGGTTTTCCCTTTCTTTGTTCCATATTTGTTCCCATTAGCTGTTTTTCCCAGCTGAATTTTCTAATGAATTCCATTGGTGGCTTTCTATGTTCCATTGGCATGGCTTTTGCCTCCTCCCATTGTCCGGAATATTCCTCATCCGTTGCCCCATCCACCGGCTCTGGGTCAATATTCGCCGCAATTTGTGGAGCATCGTTATTATTTTCTGGAATATTTTGCCTCAGGCAAATTGTGTTGAATCATTTACCTGATTTTTGGGCGGAAACGCCAACATTCGAAGATGAAATCAGCAAAATAAGAAGGACAAGAACCAGTTGAGCAGTACAAATCAATGTTGGCTGCTGCCCACTTCTTGATGATTGCCGAATTGGTGGTGGCGCCAAATCTGCGCGACTCACATTCATTTCGCCTCTTTCCTTTCTTCTCCTTGTTCCAGCCCTTTCTCGGCTTCCTTCGGTTTCCTTTTTCAAGTCAATCGGTTGCATCAATTTTTGGGCAGAAGCGGAAGACTGGCTGATTGACTTTGCGGGAAAATGGACCGCGATTGGGGCAGATGAAGGAGGCGGGAAAGGGGAGGATGGAGGCGAACTGGGTAAATCCCCTCCCCTTCCCTTAGATCCTCAAAATCCTCTTGTCGGCTTTTCATACCAAAAAATTGATTGTAACCAAAGAAGGGGGAATTGGGGCTGGGCGAACAATTGAGGCGAGAATACACAGAACAATATTTTTGGTTGGAGGAAAAGGTGAAAAAAATGAATGAGCTTTTGGGATTAACAAAAAAACTCGTCTGAATGAAATCCAATCCAATTCATCCATCTACCGTCCAAATTTTTTAAAACCATCCAAACCGATTATAAAAACTAGCATATTAATTGGCTAATCCCTTTTCCGGATTGGTTCCCAATTGTGCCAATTCAAATGGGGGAATTTAGGGGAATTCAATCATTGATTCGATGCTACTTCTAGGTCTTCTACACAATGATAGAAATGAAAAAAATTAAAATAATTTAAGAAGTGAAAATGAAAATTAAATTAGTCATTTTTGATTCTTGATTGCACAAATTTCAGGAAAATGTTCGAAATATATTTCACTTTCTAGATAATGTTCGCCAAAATGTGTTTCACTTTTAAGAAAATGTTCGCCAAAATGTGTTTCACTTTTAAGAAAATGTTCGCCAAAATGTGTTTTACTTTTAAGAAAATGTTCGCCAAAATGTGTTTCACTTTTAAGAAAATGTTCGCCAAAATGTGTTTTACTTTTAAGAAAATGTTCGCCAAAATGTGTTTCAATTATCTAAGAAAATGTTCGCCAAAATGTGTTTCAATTATCTAAGAAAATGTTCGCCAAAATGTGTTTCAATTATCTAAGAAAATGTTCGCCAAAATGTGTTTCAATTATCTAAGAAAATGTTCGCCAAAATGTGTTTCAATTATCTAAGAAAATGTTCGCCAAAATGTGTTTCACTTATCTAAGAAAATGTTCGCCAAAATGTGTTTCACTTTTAAGAAAATGTTCGCCAAAATGTGTTTCAATTATCTAAGAAAATGTTCGCCAAAATGTGTTTCACTTATCTAAGAAAATGTTCGCCAAAATGTGTTTCACTCGCTAGAAAATGTTCGCCAAAATGTGTTTCACTTTCTAGAAAATGTTCGCCAAAATGTGTTTCTTTCCGCCTTATCTAATTTAAAATAATTTTTTTGTATTTTTTCTAACTGACCATATTTTTACCGTATTGTACTGTCCTTTGTCAATTGTGAGATGCCCCAGGGCACACTGATTCATTTTGGTATTTAATAAATTTATTTTTAAAATTTATTCAAAGCAAAATCTAAATTTGACTAGGGCAAAATGGATATTAAATTCATGAACCGGGAATGGATTATAGGGGCTGAAAAATGTACATAAAAGTGCATAAAGCCTATTTGGAATAGAAGATTTTTTTTATCAATTAGCAATTGTTTTTTTATAGTAATTTCTCATCGGTCACTTTGATCTGCCCAATTGGGTCCAATTCACAACTCCAAATCAGTGCATCCAATCGATGGCCCATTGACGCATGCGAATTTTGTTTTCCATAGAATTTTGTTTGCACTTTTTGATTTAATGTTTTTCCAGGCCCCTAAAATATATTTCTCATTTTTGCCTTTATTTTGACAAACCGAAAGGATGAAATGAATATCCTGTCGAACACCTTTTTTGGTAGGATCAATTCCAGTTGTATTCCAAATTGACGAATATTCGCCCGAGCCTGGAGGCTGTCCATCAGCCGTTACCAATTCCAAATCGCTGCCACCAATGTGAAGACTCCTTTTTTATTATTATTATTGAATTGAATTTCCATTAATTATTTTATTTCATACAGAAAATCTTGTGCCGGTTTTGATTTCAATGTGATTTTATATTTGCTATTTGATTGGAGTTTGAATGTTCGTTGAGATGTTTGAAATCGGCTGCCATCCTGTTTGAATGTGATTGGCCCACCGCCTTCCACATTACTGGCAAAATAATCCTTTCGAATATTATTCACACCCAAAGCTTACCTAATTGCGACGGTCAACTGAAATGAGGTACTGGCTCCATTTTGTTGTTGGCCCCCGGCGCCGGCGGTCATCGAAGATGTGGAGCGTTTGGCACTGAGTGAGAGTTTTGGATGGATTGTGTGTCGTCCGGAATGCCGTGGTCCCTGCCACTGAGGACTGCTGGCCAAGGGCAATGGGGAACGGGAGGAATGGCCAAGGCCGCTGGCGCATTCGTCAAAAGCTGTCATTTGGCAGAGAAGCAAATATTTAGAAAGGAAGTGTTGGAGCTGAAAGGGAATAAATAGAAAAGTACAAAATGGACGACGGAATTGGCAGCTGGGTGGGCAGAGAGAAGAGGGGCAGTTTATGGCCAATGGATGTGAATGGGTTTTTTAGGAGGACATTCCGCTATGATGCACTTTTTACCACGTTTCTATGGGTGAATTATCCGCCAGCCAGGCATACGCCACCAAATTCTTTTGGCCATTGGATTTATTTCATAGGTTTCCTTCGAATATTTTCATAGAATTTTTAAAACTGGGAACTGGCTCTTTCACCACATTTTTTGTGGCTTTTCTTTGAGAGGCTTCTCCCTTAAGGGCTTCGTCAAATTAAAAGAAAATGCGAAATTCCCAAAAGAGGAAAGGAATAAAGAATGGACTAAAAAATTAATTAGGGATGGACCAGCAAAGGGAGGAATGTGACCAGTTTATTGGGTTGGTTGGGCATTGGCCAAAAAGTAGAATCGAATTTGTGGCACAAAATTCAATTAGAAATGGATGAAATTTTCACATTTTAATCAAATTTTGAATTAAAACTATTTTCATTGGTGGAATTGGTGAAAACGAAGATGATGAAAGGCAAATTCCCCAAAGAAACGAGAGTGAGGAGGCATTTAGATTGAGGGCATTTCCACACATTTTAAGACCGAATTTAAATAATAATTCAAAAGAGTTTCCGGCAAAATAATGTTTTCAATGTGTTTTCAAGGAGAAAAGTGGGCAAGGAAAAATTTGATGATGCCAATGGAAAAAAGGAAACGGGGAAATATGGATGTGGAATGTGGATATCCGTAAAGGGTGAGGCATGTGGGGCATGGTCAAAATGGTTGAATGGAAAATGTATTTTTGTGGGGTTAAGGTTGGCTATTCTCCATGAAAAATAAGGACAAAAGGTGGAAGAAGATGATTAAAATGATTATGCAGGGACAATTCATTTAAGTGGATGCCGATGATGAGTGGAAATGGGGAAAGGGCAATTGGAAAATTGAATAGGGAATAAAGTGGAGATAGGGCATGCCCTCGAGGGAATGAAATAACGGGCGGAATGGGCGGCCGAATGGAAGTTGGCTAAAATGGGATTTGGCCAAGCCAGAGGGCCAAAAAAATGTCCCAATGGAATGGGCCAAGGAAGGAAATGGAATGAAGGGAGGGGAACATCGATTATGGATGAAGATGAATTGTTGATGAAGTGGATGGAAAGAAAAAATAATGGGGAATTGAGGAAGGCGGAATTTATGCATTTGGAAGGAGAAAAGAAGGTTGGTGGAATGTTCAAAGGAAAAAATGACTAATGAATTGAAAATAGGAAACACGTATTGAGGTGAAAAACAAGGACGGGAATATGCTATTTTTAATGTGGCAAATGGAACAATGCATGCATATTCATTCATTCCAAACAATTCCCATTCCCATTTTGATCACAATTCTCCCCTTTCATTTGTATTTGTTTGCCTTCCTTTCATTTCCCCTTCTCATTTGCCCTTTCAGCTTCCTTTCCATTCATTCATTGCCCAAATGTCCTACATATAATTTTATTCCCGTCATTTTTATTATTAGTCTCGAGGTGGAATGAGGGGAGGAGATGGTGGCATTATGCCAAACAATAGGTGGGCCAATGGGAAGAAACAAAGGAAAATAAATTTGGATTGGGAAATGATTTGAATGGAATGATCGATCATACGGAATGATATCAATGCCATTTGAATAATGAGTGGATTAAACATTAAAACAATTATATTGGAATTAATTTTAATTAAATTGATAAATGATTAAAATATTTGATATTGGTCATTAAAGTTGGATATTGTTGGAAGGCATCGAAGATCAGAGAAAATGGAAAAGAAAGGTCATATTAAGCGCAGGTTGGAATGGAAATGACGAGAAAAGGAAGGGAAATGGGTGGGGGAGGGTGGCACGCCGAAAAAGGGAAAGAAAAGCAGGGAATTGAGAAGGGGATGATGGCATCTTCCTTTTCAATCCATATCCCATCCCAAATCCACAAATCAATCAAAAATAAAATCAATTTTGGCCAGTCGGCCAAGCAATTTGTGAGCCCTTTTTGGCCATTTCATTCCTCGGTGGGCCACTCCTTGCCCTATTCTAAATTCGAACCTAAATCACCGAGTCCACCCTAAAATTGCCCTCATTCCTCTCAACTGTCCTATCAAATATTGCTTCTTTGTATTGCATTTTGGCCTACAAAATTGCATTTACGAGCTTGAGGAAGGATTATGGGAATATTCCTCCATTGTTGTCATCAATAATTGAGTATATTTTGTCAAATTATACATAAATATAATCTAAATTTTCATTAAAAGTGTCTCCCAATTGTTGCCATCATTCACCTTTCCACAATCTCCTTTCTCCCAAACAATAATAATTCACGAATGTGCCATCGCCTAACAATGGACGGTGCCGATCATCTACTTTTCCTCCTCCTCTTCTTCACAAATGTTGCCAATGGACTACAAATGCAAGGTAAACATCAAATTGGGAATAGAGGAATTTGGATCATTTAGTGCCTCACTATCACTAACAATGTCTATGGGCCTTTCCTATTTGCCCTACTGTACCCCCACTTTTTGCTTAAGTCGCCCTGTCACCGTATCAATCAAATATTGCCTCAATCTGTTTTTAAACCCACCCTTCTTCCTCTCCTAATTTTTTACCCCTTTTCACATTTTCCCGCAAAATTGATAAAGAATAATTAAAAGCGAGTGCCCCTCATATCCCGTTCATTTGGTCATTTTTTACAAAGTTCTCCGGCGAAATCCTGGGCCGAGAGCCTAGGCCAACTTTCACCCCGAATCATTTTACAATTATCCCTTTATTAAACTGACTGAAGCGTCTAGATAATAAGACAGAGTGCACACTGCACAGAAAGGTTGTTGATTGTATTTCACCGCGGATTAATAAACCCTTTCTATTATTTTGAACTAAATTTTCAATGCCAACAAATCTCAATTCATTCATTTATTCATTCAGTAGCAGAACCGGACAGTTGGCGTTCGGTAGTGCCGGACGGAGGCGATGGATCCACTCAAATTCCTTTTTGTGAACTTCAAATGATGGTTTTTGATTTAAATTGATGACAAAATTGAATGTTGAATGAATTTAGACGGCAGAGGACAAATCAATGCTGAAGGCACACATCAAAGAATTGTTGATGGAAAATCATCATCGACATTATCACAAAATGATCAGATTGAAAAGGGCAACGGTTGGTGCAAGTGCCAAGGTGAGAAAAATGGGAAGGGGGCATCATTTAATTAATTTAGATTTGGAACAAATTGCCAGCCCAAAAGGGCGACCAATTCTTTTATGTAATTCCCTTCTCGGTGCGAGATAAATATGGTCGGTCATTCCACACTTTTTTACATCAAAAATATTTTAAATTTAAGCAATGGAGGATTTTCAGCCTGTCCTCGACTCAATGGCTGCCATCCAAAAATCGTAATTCCCAAAAATTCCATTAATGCCATTAATTTTCCATTTTTATTTCAGAACTTGTATTTTCTTTGATCACATTGATTCGAATGAAAAAAAGAAAAAATACAATGGCGAGGTCCATCCTTAACCCCCTTTTTGTTTGCTAATTTCCCCTTCCCACATTTTAGGATTATTTGGCCATTGTCAATCAACCTGGGTTAATTAATAATTTTGTTGGTAAAATTCCCCTTTTTTAAGATGCCATTCAGTCATTGGCCGACATAGTGGCGGCAAAAATAAAGGCGAAAATATTTTACAATTGGAATTGAGCAAAAAGAAAGTTGATCCGGCAACAAAGAAGTTTGCCCAATGGAAGGGATATTTATTAATTTGCCCCAAAAACAAATTCAGATGGAGCCGTCGAACTTGCATGAAAAGGCGAATTATTATTCATGAGGTGAAGGAATCGATGGAAATACTCCATTTAAAACATTTCATTTTAGCTTCTTCATTTACTCGGCCTTTTCCATGAACATCAACGTTCGGACAGGGACAAATATTTGGAAGTGGATCTTAATAATATTCGAGAAGGTCCAAATTGAATATTCATTTTTGTAATTTGCACAATTTTTAGACAAAAAGAACAATTTTGAGACACAAAAGGATGACCAAACCTGGGGATTTCCGTACAATTTTGAAAGCATAATGAATTATCGTCAAAATGCATTTGCCATTGATTCAAACAGATGGACTATTCGAATTAGGAATGGAAATGATTTATGCCAAGTGGGATAATTTGGGGGATGTTTGGGAATGCGGGACATTTGGGTACCCCGTCTAGGGTACCAGGGCCATTATTTTGGATTTTGGTCATAGCTCAAAGGAATATTCCATCCAATTCATAAACTCTTCCTTAACATCAAATAGTTTAGCATTTTTTTTTTTGAAAACTTAAAACACCTTTTGGAAAAGGCGGCTGCTTTTCCTCTTAAAAATTCGATTTTATTACATACTTTTAAAATTCAAAGATACATAATTTATTTTTAAAGAAATCATAAAATCTAAATAAACTAACTAAATTGTAGAGAGAACATTTTCGGCTTTCAAATGGTATATTATGGCCAAAAGAATGGCCTAGGTTCCCTAACACGGTACCCAAATTTCCCTAATCTTTTTTGGGAATATTGCTGACCATAAATAAATATTTATATATTAGCTTGGTTTGGGAATGCACGAACATGCCTCTGAATTGGACTTTCTCCTCGTGAATATGCTCTACAATTGTCCGGGGGTGGAAAGACGGGTCAATGAATACATTGAACGCCATTTCTTCACCGCCAATCCAAAGGCATATTTTCCATCATAATTTATTTTATCCCTTTAATTCATTTCAGCAACAAAAGCATCATCATAACCAAAATAAAGCAATTGCCAAACAATTCAATGCAAAACAGCTGAAAAAGATGGAAAAAACGGTGGAGAGAATTGTGAAGGAGAGAATGCGAGAAGAGGCCCAAATGCAGCAGAAAATGATGGCACAAATTCATCATCAACACAACAAAAAACATCATCAAAATATTCACAATAAACATCATCATCATCATCGTCCAAAACAGAAGGCACAAATATCCGGCAAAGGAAGAGGAGGAGCAAAGACAAAGGGTGGAAGGAATAATCAAATGAATCGAGGAGGTGGAAAAAGGATGGCAAAGCCAAAAGGTGGAAAATGGCGGAAAAGAAGGCGAAGAAGATGATGATTAAATTGGAATTGAAAAATACATTTTATTTGTATATCACTTTGATTGACCCTTTAGGATTCAACAATTTGTATTTATGCCGTATAAAATTAAAAAATAGTATTGCCAATTCAATTTAATTTTGGATTAACTTCCACAGTGTTTCCTCCTTTCTTCTCATTCTGAATCCACTTATTAGACATTCCCTTCGGCAGCAATCAAGTTATTCGGCAGGGCCTTTGCATCCTCATGATCCTTTAAATTTCAATTTTAATTGTATCTTTGCTTCAATTTTCTAAATGGGCAAGTATTTAATTGACGGAAAACATATAAAATGGCGAAAGAAGAGAGTATAGCGGTTCAATGGTTTGTAGTAGACTTCAAACACACCCTATTCAAGACTACACCCACTGGTATATAATATAGAAATATGTCGTTTTTTGATCAAAATTAAGGAGCATTAAACCGTTTATAAAATTGGTTTTACCAAAGCAAAATCAAAAAACATATTAAACGATCCATCTTGACGAGATCTATCGATTCGGGATCTAGCACAAATCATTGAACAATGAATAGGCATAATCTTTTCGCCATTTTTTATACTTTTTCCGACATTTTCAATGTTTTGTTCGCTCCATTTCAAATATTTCCATTTCCCAAATTTACCTTCCAATGTTTGACAATGGCCAATGCATAAATTGTGTAGAAGATGGCAAAAAAGAGGAGCATGAAGGAAGTGGACGAATATGTTTTCTTCTCATCCAGATGGGCCAACACAAAACAGAGGAGGACATGGCCAGCGATGGCACAAAAAACCTGTGTTGGGAATTATATTTAAAAAGGAGGATTGGTGAAGGACCGAATAAGCAAATGGCCAAAGGAACAATGCCCCGAAATGATCCTTCAGAATGGCATAAATGACGAAAATGGACGGAGCCGAGAAAATCAGCCAGAAGGCAAATTTCTCAAAAACCAATATTGAATTGCTGTGAAGCAGAAGGGCAACACCAATGTGAACGATCAAATCCATGATGGCCAAAACAAGGAGAAGAGGCACAGACTGAAATTAGGATAATTTGGCCATATTTATATTGCTATATTCACCTTAATGATCGAAAGGCAATTGGAAGGCATATTTGGCAGAAAAAATTAATTGAATTTTATTTATTTTGGAGGAAACAAAATAAGTGAATTTTATTTTGGAATGGAAATTGGAAATAAATTGGTTTTGGCTTTTGGGATGCACAGGGAATAATGAATTAAAAAATGAACGATTGGCGGTGGAAATTGACCATTGCCACAAAATGTGATTCATCAAATGAACAGGGAGATTATAATCAGTTTAAGCAAAAAAAAAGTAATTTTAATGCATCGGTTTTAGTGCGAATAATAAATGTTCTCATCAAATAGAAATAAATATTGGAATAAATGAAAGGTAAATTTTACAAAAATGGAGGATTTTTTTAATAAAAATTTAATATGTCGGAATATTGGATGGAATTTGAAGGAAATATTCACAAATATTGGATAATGGCTAAAGTTATTCGAAATCGGTTAAGGTTTGAGAAAATCAATGAAAACCGAAATTGGGAATTATTTCTATTTAAGGCCGAAGAGAAACCGAAAAAAAAGACATTTTTCAAAAATCAAAACCGGGCTTTAAAACCGACGCCTTTGTAAAACCAAATTTGAATAAATCAAATAATGTCAATTAAAATTTATTAATACAATATACAATTGGAAAATTATGTGAAAATTTTTCTAAAGTTGACAATTTCCCAATTTGCATATTTCCAATCCAATCCCAAATTTATTCATCTTTATTCTCAATTTTATTCCTTTTAATCATAAACGATAGATAATAATAAAAATTTTTGTTTTGCAACTTGGCCAATTGGCTAATGTCCATTTGGCCATTCAATTCCCCTCCAATCCTTTGCCATTTTCCCGTTCAACCATTTCCTCCATATTCTCCTTTCATTTTTAAAGTTAAGTTTAAAGTCCCTTTTCCCTCTCCTTTGATTGTGGCCAAATCAATCAATTGGCTTTGAATCGAGAATGGGGGATTTTGCCGGATTCCCTCCATTTCCTCCTTCCTTTGGAGATTGACCCCATCCATTTCAATCCACCGCCTTCATATTTCCTCCTTCTCGGCTTCTTCTCCATTCTCCACCTCCAATGGCCAATCGACCCCCGATCTGCTGGCTGAGATGTGTCGAGAATTTGCCAATCGTCAGTCGGCTTTGTTCCTCATATTTTCATCTTCTTTATTATACAAATCATTTCATTTTTACACTTTTTGATTGAATTTGCCCAAAAGTTTGCAACAATAATTTCCCTCTTTTCACCACTAATTCGGTCCAATTATTATTCCCTCTTGTTGCTGGGATTGAGCGGATTAGCCTTGGGGGATCATTCAATTCAACCCATTTTTACCCAAAATTTCGCCCAAAATAATTCCAATTTTACTGCAATTTGGGGAATATTTCGACGAGTGAAAACAAAAGGGAAAATGGCCAACCGACTTAAGAAGGAGTTAATAAAATATTAATAGGCCAAAAAAAATATTCCTGCCATCCTCCATTTGTCCCTTTTTCCAATTCAAACTCAACATTATATTCCATTCATTTTTACATTTTCCACCTCAAAAAAGGTTACTCAAAATTGACAAAAATGGTTTCGGCAATTGTTGGCCTTGGGCCGATCAGAAATGGGATGGAAAATAATATGACGGGGAATGGTAAAGAAAAGGGCCATGAAAATGAATCATCGGCCGGCACAACAACGACTACAATTTCCACAATTGCCGTCCGTGCCGAACCCCATTCCACCGTGGTGGTCGCATTATTGAAGGTGGAATACATTTGAAGGGATTTTATTATAATGTTTAAAGAGTATTGGTTATGTTGATTTACGAATTGATAAAATGCGGCCTGGCCTTCTCGAAATTGGCTCAACGCCCGAGGAAAATGCTCAACTTTTGTTAATTCATACAGACCTTTTCCAAAGATTGCTTGGAAAACAGCAACAGGCAAATTAACAAATTAATTCATTAAATTTATGATCAATTAAAAGGTGGAAGAATTGCTCGGACGTGCCGAACAACTTGTCCATGAACAGACTGAACCCGGCGATGTGATGGTTTATGAGGCAATGGCCGATGGATTGGCGGCAGCATGGAAAGGATTGAGCAGGCAAAAATTAGCCAAATATTCATTGAATATTAACATTTTTAGACAATTGGAAATGCGGGGATATATTTTAATGGACAGCCAAAAACTTTATGATTTAGCCATGAAACATGAAGAGGCAAACAAAATTGAATCAAATTTATTTGTGCTCATTTTTAGCTTTCAAAAATTCTCAATTCTCGGCTTCAAATTGAAGAACAACCAAAAGGGAGCAAGGGGGAAACACAACAAATTGTAAATGGTGAGTAAAAATTTGGACGAACTCAGATAGGGGCGAAATTTCGTCGTCATAAAATTGAATTACTCAATTTCCGCTGAACTATTCAATCATCATTGTTCGCCGATAAATCACATCCTTTGCTGGGAATTGAACCTGGGTGGTCTTTTCCCTCCATAAAATGAATACCACTAGACCAACCATTCATCCTTTCGCCGGTGCTAAATATTTGTTTTCAGAATTGGCTGAATTGACCAGTGATGGAATGGCAATTGGCTCAAATTTAATCACTCAAATTCGTATTCTCGGTTCATTGGCCGATAATGCGGATCGGCCTCGGGAAGTGTTCGAAGCTTGTTTGGACATTGAGAAAATAATGCTAAAGTCAGGCAAAAGGGGGAATAAAAATGGAATAAATTTATTATAGAATGGCCGAAAGTTGGGAATTGTTGGAAGGGGAATGGAGGAATTTGAATCCAAAAGATGAAAAAGGGGAAAGTGACAATCTTCAAACTCAAATTAATGAGAAAAGTGGCCAAATGGATACAAATTTGGAAATGGCGGAAAAATGGCTGAAAGAGGCACAAGAAAAATTTGAAAAAATCAAAGGAGAAGAGGAGGAAAGGCAAAAAGTCGGGGAAATTGGAAAATGCATAAAAGATTTACAAAAATTATTGGATGAAACAAAGGTGGCAAAACGAAGTTATTAGGAAAAATTATTGATAACTTGGGTAGGTAAATCAATCAAGTTTGCAACAATTGGCCGAACGAATCTATGCAAAATGCACTGAATTGCCACCAGAAATGAGCACAAAATGTGCGGATTTGTTAGAAAGATACAATCGACTGTGGAAAGAAATTCAGAATAGATTGGAATTGTTGGAAAAAAGTTTGCAATGGATCAAAGATGCGGATGGGGTAAATAATATTTATGGGGGAAATAAATTGAACTTTTAGTTACTTACACAATTATCAAAAATGCGCCGGGAATTGGGCAGCGCGGATGAGGCAATGGCCGGCGAACTTGGCCCATTGGCCCAACAAAAAGGGTTGGCCTTGATTGAGCAAGGCGAACAATTGGTGGCCCAATGGAATGATGGGGAAGGGGGAGCAAAAAGCCTGCGGGATGAGATAGCCGAAAAAGTGCACAAATTGAAGGAATCAGTGATTGAAGTGGTACAATTGGCTAGGGAAAGGATTTCAGCTGGAAAAGCCCAAAAATTGGGTGAAAAGGTGAGCAAAGGGAAATAAATATATAAATTATTTTGGGCAAAGATTATTTCATTGGAACAATGGATTCAAAAAATGGCCGATCCATTCATCCAAAAGCGAATTTCCCTGAATCCATTTGCACCGGAAATTGCCGAATTTATTTCAATTCATCGAAAATTTGGTGCAGATTTGACGGTTTTTGAATGGGAAATTGACCCAATATTCCCATTTTTAAATAGGACAAAGAACAACAATGTCAATCGATTCAAAGCCAACAAAAATTATTGGCCCAAAATGAATTGGAAAGACTGGGAATGGTCCAAAAGAGAATGGCACAATTGAGGGAAATCCTAGAAATGAGAATGCAATTGGGCAAAAAAATGGAACAAGTCAGTCCATTTTTGATTGGGTGAATCTTTTTGAATGAATTTTGTAGTTGCAAAAATTGAGCCGTGAATTGGAAACATCCTTCCATTTCCTTTCCACCCTTCTTCAACAAAATAGCGAATTGGGCAATCAAAAGAATACGGAACAGCAAGTTCGGCATTTACTCCAAAATTTGAATGAAAATTGCATTCAAGAGAAACAGCAATGTAAGAAAGGCAAATTAATGGGTAATTTATTGGACCTCATTTTAGCGGATAATTTCCAATTGATGGCAAATGAATGCCAAGAGAATGACCGAAATTTGGGTTTAATCGAGGCATTGGGCTGGTCCCGTGCCCAAATCACTGCCCATCGAGAACAATTCAATTTGTTGAATGAAAAATGCCGAATTTGGGAGCAAAATAGGAAAGAAAGAATAAATGGGAGGCCTCCGAAATTTGTGATGACATTGCCCGATGAAAAGTTGATTTGGGAGGGTGAAAGACTGGAATTCGTGGCCAAAATTGAAGTAGCCTTGGGGAATTAATTTTTATGGGAGGGAATTTGCGATGATTGCAGGGAGATCCTGAACCGAAAATTTATTGGCTAAAAGATGGAAAGGAATTGCGCGAAAGGGCGGGTCAATGCCGAATTGGATGGTTGAATGGGATGGCCACATTGATCATTGAAGAAGTGGTGGCCGAAGATGGGGGAGAATATTCTTTGAGGGCAGAAAATGCAAATGGATGTGCGGAAGGGAAAATCATTTTGATTGTCAAAGGTAAATTTGGACAATAAAATGCAAATATTAATTTAATAATTTAAGGGAAGGAACGTGAAAGAATATTTCATCAACAAAAAACAACAACAATGACAACAAGGAAAATAATTAGCTCAAATGGAAATGAAGTGGTGGAAGAATTGGGCGAATTTAAGCCTCGTTTTGTGAAACAATTGGAAAATGTTAGCGTCAGAGAAGGAGAACAATTCCAATTGGATTGTTTGGTGGTTGGCAATCCGGAACCAAAAGTGGCAAAATTAATTTTTATTATTAAATAAAAATGATTTACCCCTCAAGATTATTTGGTATAGAGAGGAACAAACTGTGCGAGAATCCGATCGAATTCGCCTTTCATTCAAAGGCGATCATTGCACATTGAATTGCACAAATGCAGGCAATGAGGATGCAGGCCTTTATAAAGTATTGGCTGCGAATGTGCACGGTGAAACGATGAATTTTTGCCGGGTTGTCATTGTGCCACCTTCGCCAAAACGCAAAATACCGCCCCCAACACCGCCGAAACCATCGACTCCGGTTGAAATGATGAAAAATGTCAGAATGGAACATCAACAAAAACATCAAAGGGAGGAATTGATGGGGGAAATTGTTGAAAAGAAGGCGGCTATTCCGCCGAGATTGGAGCCACAATTGTGTAGCCAAATTGTGCGGGAAGGACAAACCGTAATATTCCAAGTGAACATTCATAAGTTGTTGATAATTTGATCACAAAATTTTTAGACATTTATCAATGGTTCGCCATCACCCAAAGTGCAATGGTTTTACAATGGGCAACAAATTCAAATGGAACGCCCTGGTTTGGGATTGAGTCGAGATGAAGATGGGAAATGCACATTAACAATTCCATGGTGGGATCTGGGTTATTATGAAGGAGGGAATAATATTTTCGGTACTAGGTCATCTCCACAGTTTTATAAAAATATGATGAGTACTTCAACAATATTATTAAAAATTAAAAAATTTATTTTAAATTTGAAATCATTTAGGAAGTAAAAATATTTTTAAAATTTGTAAATTTTTGACCTTGACAAACTGAAAATGTTAACCAAAATGTGTTGCCAAAATGAGTTGCCAAAATGTGTTTCAGTTTCTAGAAAATGTTCGCCAAAATGTGTTTCACTTTCTAAGAAAATGTTCGCCAAAATGTGTTTCACTTTCTAAGAAAATGTTCACCAAAATGTGTTTCACTTTCTAAGAAAATGTTCGCCAAAATGTGTTTCACTTTCTAAGAAAATGTTCGCCAAAATGTGTTTTACTTTCTAGAAAATGTTCGCCAAAATGTGTTTCACTTTCTAAGAAAATGTTCGCCAAAATATTTTCACTTTCTAAGAAAATGTTCGCCAAAATGTGTTTTACTTTCTAGAAAATGTTCGCCAAAATGTGTTTCACTTTCTAAGAAAATGTTCGCCAAAATGTGTTTCACTTTCTAAGAAAATGTTCGCCAAAATGTGTTTTACTTTCTAGAAAATGTTCGCCAAAATGTATTTCACTTTCTAAGAAAATGTTCGCCAAAATGTGTTTCAGTTTTAAGAAAATGTTCGCCAAAATGTGTTTCACTTTTAAGAAAATGTTCGCCAAAATGTGTTTCACTTTCTAAGAAAATGTTCGCCAAAATGTGTTTCACTTTCTATGAAAATGTTCGCCAAAATGTGTTTCACTTTCTAAGAAAATGTTCGCCAAAATGTGTTTCACTTTCTAAGAAAATGTTCGCCAAAATGTGTTTTACTTTCTAGAAAATGTTCGCCAAAATGTGTTTCACTTTCTAAGAAAATGTTCGCCAAAATGTGTTTCACTTTCTAAGAAAATGTTCGCCAAAATGTGTTTTACTTTCTAGAAAATGTTCGCCAAAATGTATTTCACTTTCTAAGAAAATGTTCGCCAAAATGTGTTTCAGTTTTAAGAAAATGTTCGCCAAAATGTGTTTTACTTTCTAGAAAATGTTCGCCAAAATGTGTTTTCACTTTCCAGAAAATGTTCGCCAAAATGTGTTTCATTCTAGAAAATTTCACCTGTTTTTTTGGATAAAATTGGAAAACATTTCCGAGATAATAGTATACATTTTATACATAAATTGATATCAAATCTTTCAGTGTACTACTTGAACATTCTGGCCAATATGGATTGGAGGCGAACAATGAATTTGGGCAGGCCTCATCTAGTGCAACATTGAATGTTTTATTGGATATTCGAGGACCAACAAATTCATTCGGAATGCAAATTGACGATGCATTCCCCTCAGGGGATGAAGGAATTAATATGATGAAAAAGGCAAAATTAATTTAATTGGAGGGAATATTCTTAGATGTTTTAGACGGAACAAAAATTGATCACGACGCGCACAATTTCGGGCCATCAGCAACAACAATTTAGTGTGCAACAAAATCAGGAATTGCAAAATGGTGGTTCCCATCAGGAAAGTTACTTTAGCCGATGGACCACTGAATCACCAGCTCAAGGGCCAATTTATTCAGTTAGCAAATCGGAAAGGGCCGAATCGAGAAGGACAAGCAGCGATTTGGGGGATCCAGGCAAAAATGAAAGGAAAAATAAAATGAATATTCCTTATGGTCATTTTCAGGCTACAGTAGTTTGGCAAATGCTCCAGAATGCCTTCGGCCATTCCCCACGGAAGTAACAATAAATGAGGGAGAAAGGACGGAAGTGGATTGCCTCATTTTGGGCAACCCCCGACCAAAAGTGCGATGGTTTTTCAACGAAAGGCCAATCAAATCGAGTCCAGATTTTGCTGAAGTAAAATTCAAATTCATTCTGTTCTATTTATTGATTTAAAGTTCACCAATATTGGCGACACTTACGCAATTAGATTCAGTCCAGCTCGATTGGAAAATGCTGGATGGTATCGGCTAGTCGCAGAAAATATTCGAGGACGAAATGAATCATTGACCCTAATTCATGTTCGTCCAAAATCAATGATTCCAAAACCGGCTATTGGCCAACAAAAGGGAAGACGGTCAATTGGAGGGGTTCAGGGATTGTTGAATTGGCAAAAGCAAAAATTGGTGAGAAAATTTGAATATTAAATCATTTTAATGAATAGTTTCAACAACAACAACAAACACGGGCATTAAGTACTCCGCCACGTCCTCCCAATTATTATTCAACCCAAACTCCACCGCCAACAAATGCTAATAAAAAAGTTGAGCAAATGCCACAAATAATGTCAATGTCCGCCTATCAGCCAAGGGAGGAGGAGGAAGGACAATCTGGGGTAATAAAATAATGCACCGAAAAGATAATATTCCCAGAAGATGTTCCATAATGGTAATCAACCTTTGGTTGAATCCCATTCTGAACATCGACTCATTTCCACCAATGAATTGTTGTTGACCAAAACAAAAAGAGCCAGTTCACCGCATCAAAAGGGATCACCGCCTCATTTTATACAAACTTTGGTGTCCGCCGTGTTGAATGAGGGACAATCGGCCCGATTCGAGGCAGTCGTTACGGGTTGGCCTCATTAGAATGAAAATTGAACATTTTTCATTTAATTTGAAGGATTACCGCCGCCAAAATTAGAATGGACCAAAAATGGCCAGCCATTATTGGGGAATGATAAGAAAATTCGAATTTGGACGGAGGGAGGGAGGGCAATTTTAATGGTCAATGAAATTGATGCCGATGATGCCGGAAAATATTGCTGTATGGCCGAAAATGCATCGGGAATGGCCAGTTCAACGGCACAATTGGTGTTGAGACGTAAATTCTATTTAACAAAATGAATTCATTTTATGCTCCATTTTAAGCGAAAACAATGGCACCGGACTTTGTGGAAAGATTAGTAAGCGAGGAAGTGGAGGAAGGCTCCTTTTTGAAGTGGACAGTGAGGGCAAGTGGGGAACCGGAACCAACGGTTTGTTGGCTTCGAGATGGCCAATTGATTTTGGAAGTGGAAGGGGCAAGCATGAAAAAAGTAATTAATTAATTTATTAAATATATTTTATTATAATTTAATTAAAGGAAGGGCCATTTGTATATTCATTGTTGATTGGCAATGTCCAATTGGAGGATGCAGGCCAATTTACCTGCATTTTGGAAAATAATGCGGGCGAAGCAAGAAGCACTGCCGATTTGGTGGTTCGACCAAAAGGAGCAGCACCAGGGAAGGTAAAAAGGATGTAATTTTCGTAAATTAAATTTAATTATATTAAAGTATGTTCACGTGACAAAAGTGACCCAAGAGAAGCAAATTAAAGGAGAGGAATTGGCTAGGAATGAAATAGTCACAATTGACAGTCAATTGATGGAAGGGGAAAAAGGAGGAGGAAATGAAGAGGAGGAGGAAGAAGAAGAAGAATTGGAGGAGGAAGAAGAATAGGAAAATAATATTAAATAGAAGTGAGAAAATGCCATTTGGTTAATTAATTCATAAATGATGTGCAAATTAATTAAAATAAATTTTATATAAAATTGGCAATAAAAATTTTTACAAAAATAAAATTTTAATCTCATTTTTTTGTGTTTGACCCGTTTTCAAAAATAAATAATCACCAGCGTTTCATTCATTTTAAAAGGTTTCTGTGCAATTGAAGAATTCAATGGCCTGCCTATATGGAATGAAATTGGCCAATTTGGCCAAATTCCTTTTGAATTGTTGAAAACGAACCTAAAAATATATTATTGTGAATAGAGTGTCCCTTTTACGTGTGGCAAATTGGCATAGAATTCTGAATTCAACGATGCCATTGCCAAATCGGATTCCATCGGATTATGGGTTCGATTGTGGATTGTCTCATACCAACAAAGGGCGGCACCAAAATCGAAATTGGGCTGAAATTTATTTGCAAATAAATGCGGCCATTTGTTCAAATGCAATGGCAAATCCTCCAATCCAAAAACACAAATTGAATGTCGCATTTGATGTGACCCACATTTTTCATCGTCATACCAAATTGATCCTCTGCAAATTGCGAATAAATTGAATTATTTATTCTTTTTTATGCCTGGTTATATGTTGAATGCTTTTGCCCCTTTCCAGGCAAATATGCGTGAATCCGCCGGGTGCCTGAAGGGCATCGGCCGCTTGCAAAGTTGGCACTAGAATTTCATCAATTCCAAATTCGCCAGCCTCCAATCGGTCCACAATTTTGGTCAAATCCAATTCATTCAACATAAATTCCTGCATTGGATTTGTACATTTTAGTCCCTTCGGACATTAATTTTTTACCACCATTTCCCTGCTTAAACTGCTTTGTACATATCCTTTTGAGAAAACCAATTTTTGGGGAAATCCATTCGAGGAATTTTGTCGATTTATTTGGGCTAAATAAATTTAAAATAATTTAAAACTTAAAATGGAAACATTACAATTCCTTTTAAATATTCCAATTGCCTCAAAACTCCAATCCAATTTGTAATTCACCCTTCCTTCGGGCAATTCGGTTATCTAAAAAGAATTTAAATTCAATTTATTCTCCCCAAATTATTTATTACCTCCACATCATTTGCTCCATCCAACCATTTGTAAATTTGAATCATTTGTCGATTTGTTTTGATTGATGAATCGTGATTCTAAATTAGGTGAGGATCAACCTGAAATTAATAATAGTTGTGATTTTGAACCTGTAAAAGTGCCACATATTTCCATTGCTTTTTGGGTGTTGCCAACATTTTCAAACATTCCAAATGTGCCCTCGTTATATTGTGCCCATCACCATCAAAGTACCATTCCTTGGGGGCAATCAAAACATTCGGCAAACATTCGGCCAATTTTCGCATTCGATAGTGGAAAAGTGGCTGAATAAATTAATATTTAAGCAACGAAACAATTTAAAATGATTAAAGAAGCTTTGGAAAGAAGGAGAGTGGAATTTGATTTGGAATGTAATTGAATCTAAATTGTAAGATCAGAAAATCAATAGATAAATTTAAATATTATAAAACCTTATTATTATATTTATTCTATATTCCTTCAATAAATATCAAATTCTTTAATGCTTTGCTCTTATTAGTCCTAATTTAGGGTTAAAGTGATTCGGGGTAAGAGTTGGGACTAGGCTCTCGTCCTGGGCCTTCGATGGATACCAAATAGCCAATGAACGGAGGATAGGGAGATAAGGGGAACTCGACTTTAAATTATTCTTTATTAATTGTACAGTAATAAGAATATGGAGGGCAAAAAAGGCAAAGGAGAGGAAGAAGGGAGGGATTAAAAAGGCAGATTGGGGCAATTTTTGATTGATAGGGTGACAGAAGAGAAGAGTGATTGGGCAACAACTGGGAGTACAGTAAGACGAATAGGAAAGGCCAATAGGCATCGTTGGCATTGACAGCCCCTATCCTTTTTATCATAATTCCCTTCTAAAATGAACTCACATTTGATTTCCTGTCCAAAATGTAGCAATACCAATTTTTGGGCGAATATGCGGCAGCCAATTCCATTTCCAAGAAAACATAATCCTTTAAATGCCATCAAATAATTATTTAATCAAACATTTCATTGCCTCACTTTATAAACAATCCTTGCCTGGGCCAATGGAAAATCATCATCCTCATTTTTGGGGAAATAATTCCTCCAACGAATTCCTTTTTCACAATCCATATTCAAATTTTCAGGATCGACGAATTTCATCCGCTTTTTGGCCATTTTTCGGATATAGGCCGAATCATTGGAAATAATTCGGGCACAATCCAAGGAAACAAATTTTTTGCTCTTTTCAAATACCCAACGATTGAATGGAGGAGGGGACATTTTAGGTAAATTGGGAATAACTGACAAAAAATGGAGGAAATAATTTTATTAAATGTCCCTGATAAAATATATTTTTACCTGTGGATTTGGAATTATTGAAAGAATTATCATTGAATTTAAATGATTTTTGAATGGCCTGAAGAAGGCTGAAAATGTAGAAGACGAACAAAAATGCGGACAAAAATGCACAAATAATTGGAGAGGGTATTCGGCAAAATGGCGAAAGCCTTTTTGGCTTAATCAAAATGGAATAATCCCATTTTTGGTTGAATGCAATGATTTTGTCAATAAATTTGCAGCCAACTAACATTTTGATGGTTTCCGCTGATTTGCCTGACATTTTGAAGAAATCTTTAAAATTATTATTAAATTTGAAATGAATTCTCCATTGAAATGGTCCTTTTGCCCAATTTTTTCCCAAGGGCAACCAAAAAATGGATATGGGTAGGACAAAACTAAAACTTGAAGGAGGTATGGGGTGAGGGGGTCAATGGCCAAAATGGGGGAATGAATAATGGGAATGGGAGGGTGGCATTCTGCATTAGCCAAAATGGTTATTTCTGGTAAAATATTTATGTGAAAAGGAATTGGAATCCATTTTGGAAGAATTTTGAAGGAGAATTCCACTTTTTGGTCAAATTGGATTTGTTTATTTTTTTTGGAAATGAGTTGGACAAATTGCAGAAAAATGGAATTCAATATTTTGGTCGAATATTTGCCTTTGAGGTAAATACAAATGAAGAAAGCAATGGAAACAGATTTGAATTAATTCATAGCAAAAAAATGAGAGGAATACCTACAAAAAATGTAATTAAAAAGTCATCAACAATATGAAATAGGAAAAAGCTTAATTGCATATTTAAATGGCTGATTTTGTAATTATCAAATTGTTAGGATAGATGGGAGAAAAAGTCTGGATATGAAAATTAGATACAAAATTCAGCCCGTTTAGTATATGGAAAAGCCCCATATGATTAAAGCTAACTAAAACAAATGGTGAGAAGAAATTAAACTTATTCATTTATTTCATTTCATATTTTCATAAATATTTATTCTTATATTGATTTGGTACAATAATCAATAATCAATTTGTTCGATTTATGCATTTCTGTGCTCTGCGCATATCATCATAATTCCTTAAATTAATTTAAATTAAATTAATAAATCATTTCCAATTAAATTTCAATTCCTCATTTCCATCCCTCTTTTCATGTTTTTTCCACCCTTTTTTTGTGCCGCTTTTAGCCTTTTCCTTTTTTGCACCCGTCCATGCAAAAGCCAATCGATTTCCTCTTGGCCATGTCTATAACAGTGCCCTAATAAGGCCCTTTTTACTTTTGCGGCTGGGAACGGGATGAGAATGGCGGCAATGGGACAAAAATAGGAGAGGGTGGCATTGGAGGGAGGAATTGGCCATTGGAATGGGAAACCGGGCAAAAACAGTGACAGCCGACTGCCCAACAAATGAATTTCTCCCATCCTTTCTTCCCAATTCATTCAATTTTCCTATCCTCCCTTGGCGATGTTCTTATTTTCAATTTGCCTTTTTGAAATTTAAACCATAAATGTCCCTACCACCCATATTTGCCAATTCCCAAAGGTATTTTCCCCATTTTTTGGCCTTCTCTTTTGAATTGTCCAACAGAGTTGGCACTTGGCCCGACCTTTTTCTGTCCTTTTCTTCTTTTGACCATCCACCGCCAATTCCAATACCCTTCCTCCGCCACTTTTTTGTCCCTCCAATGTAATGGATGGCTTTTTCATTGGCCCATCTGCGGGTTTGGGTCGTCGTCCGTCTTTCCCAAAATTCCCATTTCCCTTTGCCATCTGTTGTCTCGCCAAAATAATGAAAATGGTCCATCCTCCAATCAATTCAATAGAGGAAATTATATTAAAATGGGATAAAAATGACGAATTGACCAAATCAATGACCAAAAAAGGTTCAAATATTTTTCATTTAAATGTCCCAATATTTTCATCAAATATTTTCAATAAATTCCAAGCATTCCTTCTTTCTCCACTTGAAAATGCTTCTGGGGCTGAACAACCCTCCAAAATTGCTCCAATGCCATAATTTCCTGTTGCTCGAACTTTTCCTTTTCCTCCCTCAAAATATGGCCCATTTCAGCAGTTCTTCTCCCGTTTCTCTCCACAAATTTGTTCCCATTTTCCAAATTTTTCCACTTTCCTTTTCCCAAGTAATTTTGGGTCCAAAATGGCCAATTTTCTTGGCCTTTTCGCGTCATTTTTGCACTAAAAAATTCATTTATTAATATTTTCTCTACTCAAATATTTTCTCTTTTTGATCAAATCCACTTAATAAATAAACAATGAACAAAGGAAAAAATTACTCTTCGGATTTTCATTTCAACAAAGCCAACCTCCGTCTTCCTTTTCGAATCATTTTTCTTCAGATAAGCCAGCCGCCAATTTCCGAACAATTTTTAAACAGCAAATTTTAAAAATGGGGAAATCGATTTCCATAAGTAATATTGATCACATTGGATTATCAGCAAAATCGAAAAGAATTCTTTCATTGTTAGTTCATTCTTTTCCATCGTAAATAAAATATCAGCAAAAATTTAATTAAATTAAGAATTATCCATCCATATCAGCAGTAAAATTCGTTTATTGAATGCCAATTTCCAATCCAATTAAAAGAAGAGGATCAATTACCCTAGAATTTATGTGCCTTCCAATGAATTTACTTGGCCTCAACTCCCAACTAGCCTCTCTTTTGGGCCATAAACCCATTCATTCTTTGTCCAATTTTCCACTTTTCCCGCATCAACCCATCCTTCCTCCACCTCTTCCAATTCCCTCCATTCCATCCATCCATTTCCCGTTTATTTTCTGCTGGTCCCAATCGATGGATTTTTGTTCGCCATTTTCCCCCATTTTCACGTAAATATATTGGGAAGGCTAGTCAAGTCATCTAAGCATCGCCCAAAGGGAGGAAAAGAAAAATCCATGGGAAAATAGGGGCGAAGGTCGCGCACAAAAAATTGATTGATCAAAAGCAAAACTTGCAAACCGTCAATTCTACAAATTATTATTATTTAATTATATTTTTAATTAGTATATTTTAAATGAAATAAATGGCCATAAGAGCCTAGAGACATGTAAAATAAATTTTTTATTTTGCCAGGGGCAACCAAATTATTTGATTGGAAGCCGATCAGTGCCTTTATTCTTCCTTTTCCTTCTTTCATTTTTGCTTCTCATCGCCGATTAATTCCTCGGCAATTTGGCAGCAATTCAATCGAATAGCACATTTCCCCCTCATCAATTAATTAATTAATTGCTTTTCTGCTAATTGTGATGAAGGAAAAAGTGTAAAAAAGAAGGTGAATAAAAATATAAAAATTTATCCAATCAATTAATCCAATTTATATCAGAAATGGAAGCAAATTTCCCATCCGCCTCCGGTAGTTCATCCAGCAACAATGATTCCGGCACCACGAAAATGGCCTGTGCCTTTGCCAGCCTTTTGCCACCACTCCTTTTTGAGGCTAAAATCCAGGGAGGCCGAATTGGCGGCCGATTGGCCACAAATTTGGGCATTACATTGCCGCCTACCAAAAATCATCTGGATGTGGCCATATTCAGTAAATACTTTTCTAATAAAATAAAATATTAAAAATAAAAAATTGGGATAATTATGCCCTCTCCCCAGCTACCGTAAATCCTCTATTTGAACCCCTCCCTCTATTTGAACCCCTCCCTCTATTTGTACCCCTCCCTTCCTCCCAAAAAAATTTTTTTGTCAAAAATAACAAATTAGTAGAAATAACCAATTAGTAGGTAAAATTAAGCCGAAATAAGCATTTTTTTGTCTCAAAAATTTCAGAAAAATTCCCACCTCAGAGGGTCTTTGAAAATTAGTACCCCATGGGGTTCAAATAGAGGATTTACGGTAATTTTAAATTATTTTATTATTTTTCATTCCAATTTGTATTTTGAACATTTTCACTCCAAGCCTCCATTAAATCGTTCCAAAGGATAAGTTCAAAATATTTACCTCCACCGTAATTTGATCCTTTTCCTCAATCATACGGAAATGCAAAAATAAAGGCATATTCAAAGATCAACCACATTGGAATTTTGCACATTTTAAACTCTCAATGAATGAATGTGACTTGAATGCCCTATTTTTGACCCCTCAATTGAAGTCCACAAACTCGAAATAATTTCAGCTAATTCTAACCTGCCAAATTCTTGTCAAGAAACACTTTTCCCATTCATCCATCATTTAATTTTTTTTTCTTTTTAACTCGTCAAAAACATTTCCGCAAGATTTATTTCCTCACTATTTTTTCTGGCCATCAATTTTGATGATCACGATGATCTCGTCCAAAAAATGCATTGGCCCATCATTTTTAATTTGATAATATTATTTTTTCTTTTACAAAAAGCCAATCATTCATTCACTTTTGCTGCTGAATCCGCCCTCCATTCAATCAAACCAAACAAATCAAATTGGCTCTCATTCCTCCTTTTCCTCTCCACACTTCACTTAAGTGATTTGTGGGAAAAGAGGGCCACTGGGCAAATCAAAGCAAAAAATGGCCAATCACAAATTCCCCCTCCCTCAATAAAGCCAATTGTCCAATTCAATTCACTTTTTAAGCCACCTAAATTAGATTCAATTTAGAAGAACAATGGAAACAATGACCCCTAACTTTAAATGAATTCTCTTACCAGAAATGGGATTCACAGTCCAATCAACATATTTACAATTTCAAATCAGCTGATTTCCTTTTTTCCCTGTCTACATTTTTTCTTGTTTTGAACTTTAAGACGGTAATCCAAATTTCATATTGTTGATTTCCAATCCCCCCCCCCCCCAGAGCCATCAATGACGGCATTTGTGGTTAATATTCCCACTTCAAAAGTCCAATAAATATTCTCCATTGTCAGTTGCTTAAATCACATCCCCATAGATCTGTCATTCACTCGCATTCACATATCACTTTCTTCAAGTCCCAAACTCATTGCAAAGATTGTTTGGATGGAATGTGGCCACATTCATTGGCCACAAATATTATTTTTTTGCCGAAGCAATGGATGACCGACCGTCGGGCAATTTGATATCCTTGATTATTTGATGTTCCTCCCCTCTAATCCCTCCTCTATAAAAATTTGACCTCATTCGAAACATTTTCATCGAAAAATGGGAATTCGTTCGTTTTCTGCCCTCCTTGGCCAATGGAGCCACGAAAATTTGGGGAAATTTGCCAAATTTTTTGGGAATAATTTTTTGGATGGATATGCCTATTTGAGACAATGCCTAAAAGGTAAATCTAAAATAAAATTTAAAAAAATAAAATATTAAATAAATAATTAAATTATTTTTGTAAATTTAAGCCCGAAGCAGCGGTGCCGCATTTGCCGTTTGCATCAGTTCATTTGTTGCCTACAAATTGTTGTATAGGCTAATCAAAACGAATTGCCTTTTCACTGCTTTGGAACAATTTAGCCCAGAGAAAGAGGAACCGACAAAATGCGGCGAAAAAATGGTGGAATTTACCGAAGTCCGAAAGGGGAAAATATTTAAGGATTAAATATTGGCCAAATTTAGGGATTTTATGCAGTTCGATTGGGCGGCGAAAATGACCTTTTGAGGCGATTGGAGGATTGCCTTTCGGAAAATGGATCACCAAAAAATAGCAAAAATAAAGTTGCCGTCGTCCAAGTAAACCAATTTTTGCCAAAATTAAATACAAATTCCCCACAAAAAGGTTCGACAATCAAACGCCTTGAAACGATTATTCCAAAGGAATCAGCGAATTCGAAGGGCCGGAATTGCGGCATTGGACCAATGCAGCAGTGGGGAGGAGGAACCATTGGAGGAATTGGCACCAAATCGAAGAGATATTCTTTTGCGTTATGGAAGGCAACGAAAAAGAATGGACGAGGATGAACAGTCAACATTGAGGTTGAAATTGCATTTAATTTACCGTATATTCTTTTAATTGCCCATGGGGAATCATTTTTCAATCCCTCAAAAATTGGAGGAAAATAGGTTTAGCACATTTTTGAATAAATTATAGCAGCTTTTGTAGAGCTTATGGAACTAAAATAAAAATTTTTCATATTCAGAGCTTATAGCTTATGGTTCATCAAAATCGAGGGTAAAGAATTATTTGAGAGTGGGGAATTAAAAGACTATATATTGTATTCAAAATGTCGGAATAAATCAGCCATTTTTAAGTAAATTTAACTTAGTTCACAATACACATCCAAAAATATTGACAAACAATAAACCATAACTTCGCCTAATTGTAAACTAAATTTCCTTCCCCTTTTTCCACAGTGGATTCAGCAATTTAACTTCCGCCTCTCGAATGCCCTCAAATCGATGCCATTCTCCATCAAGTCCGTTGCCTGAACAATTCCCAGAATGCGATACTCCACCAAAATCGCCCAAAAATCGCAATTCTCGGTCACCAAGTTCATCAAGGGGGAGCAGTTCTCGGCGATCCGCTTCATTGCATTTGAATTGCGACAATGAACTTTGCTGGGAAAATGAATTCTCCACAAATTCCGAATGTCCCACCGATGTTGAAATGGATTTTGAAGGGGATGAAGGTGAATTTAGGGAAATGGGGAATTCAACCAAAACCAAACAAATTTAGATGGACTTTTCCTATTCCGAGAGAGGGAAGGCAGTTTGGGTGGCATTTCACAACTTTCGGCAATGAAAAATTTGGAAGAAATGTTTTCCGGTGATTGGCAACAAGAAAGGGAGGAGGAGGAGGATGGAAAACATTTGTTGGATTCAGCATTGGAAAATGTAAATTTTAGTGGGGAAAATATCAGGATATTATTAGTTTATCGAAAAAATTATTGAAAATGCAGAAAATTTTAGTTTACTTTATCCTAGACCTCCAAATCTTATACTCATCCGATAAATCTTATCAGTCGCATCGATTGGTATATAATTTGTCATTGTTTAGTCAAAACTTATGAGTATTAAACCGTTTAAACCAGCGTATGATTTTTGGGTTCAAAACTAAGTTAGAATTATTTAAACCTGTGTAAATACAGAGCAAAAAATGCCTCTTAATGAGATCTAATGATTGAATATAAGATTTGGGGGTCTAGGGCAAACCATTGAACTGTTAATATCTTTTGATATTTTAAATAATCTCATTAAAATTAAATCATATTTTCTTCATTTAAAGTTGTGGGGAATGGATCAATTGTTGGAGGTGAATGCATCGACTTCATCTATGTTGGATTTAATAAAGCAAAAGGAAAAAGAAGAGGAAGAAACACAAAAAGCACCGAAAATATTGCGCGATTCAAGTTTCCCGTTTACGGCATATCAAATTGTTTTACAAAAGTGAGAGAAAATGCCATAAAAACAATTCAATTTTAATCATTTTTAGCAATGAATGTGACACATCCACAGAAATATCATCAATTTGTGGAAGTTCTCGTTCCGGGCCATATGAAAAACATAAATTGCATCAACAAAACAGAGATACACATTCACAAAATTCCCAAGGGTCAATTAAAATCACATTTCGCTATAATCCATCCATTTCAGCCTATGGGAATTGACCGGAAATGGCAGCAAAAATTCTCGTGCCAAATTCGAGAAGTCAGAAAATGCCAATGCCAATTATCAAGGTCGAGAGCAGGAGGGAATGCTCATTCCTGGCCAAATGTTCGACAGTGTGATCAGTTCACATTCTTCGTTGGCATCCAATTCGGCTCAAAGGCAAATTATTTTAAATAAATTAGGGACATTTTTCAGTTCATTCTATTAGTCCTAATCTAGAGCTAAAGTGTTCGAAGCGAGAGTTACTCTGGCTTCATGGAGATCTAAACGCCCAAATGGCACAATGAACGGGATAGGGATAAGGGGAACTCAATTTTAAATTATTCTTTATTAATTGTAGGGAAAAATATGAAGGGTAAAAGCCTTATTAAGAGAAAAAAGGGAGGTTTTAAAAAGGCAGCTTGGGGCAATGTTTGATTGATAGGTTGACTGAAAGGCGATTAGGCAAAGTGGGGGTACAGTAGGAAAATAGGAAAGATCTTAGGCATTGCTGGCATTGACACATTCATATTCATATTCACACGAAGTTAATTTCCAAATAAGAGATAATAGATCTTAGATACTTGGAACCCAAATGAATTTTCTTTTTAATAGCACAAATAAATCAAATAATAGGAATTAATTGCAGACTTATTAGATTTATACTTTATAGGATCAGAGAGTAGAACGGAATTCTTCAATATTTCCGTAAATTCCTTCCTTATATAAATATGAATAAATTGCAGATCAAGAATTGGAACAATTGGCCAACAAATGATTGGAGGTGGTGGAATAATGTACGATTCAGCAATTTGCACGGATTTCCAATCGAGTGGAGACGATGAGGATTGGAGGGAAAATTACATTGATCAAAACAAGGAAGAGAAGGAAGAAAAGGGCCAAATTAGGCCAAGGACCAAAAGTGGCATTCTCAGGTAAAATTAATTTATTCATTTTTGGTATTAATGAATTCATTTAAAGGAAATACGGCGACATTGATGATCGTCCCCTTTCCAAAATAAGCGAACAATCAACGCCAATAAAACGGGTCAGCACTCCATCAACCGGCGGTATTCGGCCTCCTTCACCTCAAGAATCCGAACCCAGTTTGGAGTGGTTTTAATATTGGAAAATGATTGAATAATAAATGGCCTTATTTCCCCCATTGCTCATTCATTATTATATATTTTTTGCTTAAACAATCAAATTTTCATTTTTATTTTATTTGTTGTTCATTCGAAATTAGGCATAAATTTTTTAAATTATTTTTGGAATTAAATGTTGCCAATCCCCAAAATTTTATTCCATGCAACATCAACTCATTAAATTGAATACATTTGGGGTTGGAATGATTCATTCCATTCTATGCTCATTTCCATTATCCACTTCCGGCCCCGCTGGCTGCCATCCAAAAATGTCCCCCACCTTCCCCATTTCCTTTCAAATTGTCGTCATTTCCCCTTGCGCCCCCAAATTTGGAGAGTGCTCGCCGAAAAGCCGGGCACATAGTATATTCAGGCGTGACAGCCAGTGTCCCCTTCCATTTTCCCCTTATTCCATGCTAATTCAACTAATTCGTCGAATTGTCATCCAAAAAGGGGAAATGACCTTGAACTGTGTCTGTGCTGAATGAAAAAGGAACACAACACACAAAACTAATGTGGAATTTTGGATTGTGAAATAAAATGCAGAATATGTCGAAATTTGTGTGCAAAATTGCAAAAATGAATTGAATTGGAAAATTTTTGCGCGATTTTGTTGATTGTGCCCTAATATTCTTTGTTCCTCCTTTTGACGTAAAATATATGTGCGCAATCTCATTAAAAAGCTTATTATTAATCTCAGAATATTGCATTTTATGCTCATCTTTTTATTAGCATTTCCTTTTTTACGTCACAAACGGTGCAATCAAAAAGTAGAAACCAAAAAAGTGCTGGTAGGAATATATCGGATTTGGGAGGAATATTTTCAATAAATTTGGTTAAGAAATGTCAAAATGGATTAATGAATGGATGGGCCAATGTTTCATCAACAATTCGGGATTTCATTCTCATATTTTTTGTAGCCTTTCATTTATGTTCACAATCATCTCTCAGTCAGGAAAAAAGAATGGATAAAGAATTAATATTACTGTATTGGAAAAGTGCAAATCTTTTATGAACTTATTAAATAATTATTAATTATTAACAAAATTATTTGCCTTCAAATAAATAATGTCGACGGCTGCTGAATAATTTTCAAAATTTTATTAAATTTTTATTCAATTTCTTTTTGCCATCCTTCTGTAATTTAGGTATTCTTTATCTGGCTTCAGTATTTTGATGGATTTTATAGGATTAAATAATAAAATAATTTTTATATTTTAATTTCTATTTTTATATTCTCTCAAAAAGTCAGCTCAGTCAGATATAATTATCAATTTCAAATTTTTACAATTTAATGTTATTTTTCTTTCTTTTCATTCCCATTTCCGAATTTCCCCCTCTTCCATTTTGTCCTTTGCCAATTCCTTCAGCGGTATGTGCTTTGGTTTTGGCCCATATCAAATTCCATTTTTTCATTTCCAAATTCATTCATTCCCATTTTTAGCCACTGATTTCACTCCCAAATTTCTATTCCCATTCATCACGGCATCCACCAAAGTATCCAACAATTTTTGGTGTCTTCTTCCATTCCCCGGAGGGTCCTTCTCCTTCTTTCTATTCTTGATTGAACCCAAAAAAAGAAACATCAAAAATTCCCGTGAATTTTTCAAGGAAAATGACGCAATTTCCTTCTAAGAAATTTCCGGAAAATTTTGAATTCATTTTTCTGCTTAATCCATAAAAATGTTTGCGGCAATGGACTCATTCCAGTCTATAAAAATTAAATCTTCTCTCTTATTATACATTTTTGGCGATGAATAAATTAATTCGGCAAAGGAATGTGCATTTTTTATTTGCCATTAGTCACAGGAGGGCACAAAAAATGCCGATTTTGTGGGATTAAAAAGGAAATTGCAGCCGGCATCCATTTTTGTTGCGATTTTTGTGTGATTAATTTTTAGTGTCTATTAATTCTGTGTCCGGTGCATTTGCCCTCAGGCGGATTAGTCATTTTTTGGGGCACAAAAATGTGCGGAAAGGAATGCCCCCAAAATTGGTCCAAAAATTGTTCAACGGAATGATGAAAAATAATTAGCCATTTGACGACTAATTTTCGGCGGAAATGGACCATCAAAATGATGCGACCAAAAATGAATCATTCATTCAAACATAATAGGGCCAGTAGAAAAATGGGTACAATTTTGGAATAATTAATCACACCGATGAATGAATGGAGGTCATGGGATGTAATTGGGAATTGACAATTGGGATGATGGATTTAATAGACACAATAATTTACAAAGATTAATTTGGGGGAGGACAATACAATGATGCGGAAAGAATTTGATGATTTTGATTGGTTTTGGACGGATGGAATTAATTGGAAATGGACTTTATGATATAAAATAATCCAAAATTAATATTTAAGCCCTCTGTTTAATTTTCTCATTTCCCTGAGCATTTATTGTAAAATACAATTTAAATAAAAATTAATCCACCCACCACAATATTTTCATTGAAGGTTGTGGGAGGGGGGTCAAAGTTCGTGGGTGGATTTTTATTATTTGAGAGGGCAGGGGTCAATTTGAAAAAACCGTGAGAATTTATGGCAAATTGCATTTTCCAATTTGCCACCGTTTCCCAATTCCATTCATTTTTGGCACTAAGGTCACGCTTCTTTGCCAACAAAAAATATTGTTTTGCATGTTTTTGTGAAAATAATCAACAAATAAAATGGAAAAAACATAAACATCCGTTCAGAGGAAGTTTTAACCTTTTAACTTGCAAAAAATAATAAAAAATAAATATTTATATTTTTATATTTTAAAATTATGATAATATTTCTTCCCCTTCATTTTCCATTGAACCCAAAAATGGTCTACCATTCTGTCCATTCGAATCAAAAATCAAAAACAAATAATTCAGTCTCAATTTGGACCAAATAATATGATCTTTTGGATTCAAATCCCACTCATAATAATCTCATTCCAATTCCAATGGATGACACAATTTTAAATCGCTATAAAAATGTACTAAAAATGGACAATGATAATTTAATGAATTATTTTACCCAAAAAAATATTTTTATAAAAATTTGTCGCATCTCATTGTGACCATCATTCATTTTCGACTTTTGAAGCCTAAAACCGTTCCATTTGTTTTGGGTGAGAGCAAATTAAAAACAAAAATATGGATATGCACATTTGGGAGGGAAATAACAATCTTTTGTGCCAAATTAAACCCTCTTTTTGGGGCAAAAGACCACAAATTTGATGCGCGAATATTCCACCACGATGCCCACACACCGCAGAAGACAGAACGACGACAAGAAATTGAAGCGGATCAACAGCAGGGGGAATGGGCAAGCAATTAGAGGGGAGTGCCATATTTGGAGGTGGAATGAATGAATCGGAGATTGGAATGGATTGAATAATATTTTTTGGACAAATTCCATTTGGACTAAAGAATTCAAAAAAATATAGTTAATTTAATAGTCGATGCCCTAAAATTCCAGAAATTCCATTCCCATTTTTTGCCATTCCAAAATATGCAAATATATTCTTTTGGCATATTTTTGAATGTTTTTCATTTCATTTTTGGGCCATTGCCGATCTTCGATTGCTAAATTTGTTTTTGACCTTTTTAGCACAATTTAATCCAGCAAGGGATTATTTGTTTGGTTGGCCATGGCCATGAGTTGTTTGTGATATTTTCGCTTCCGGAAAAAATTCATTCAAAGTTCAAATTCAAATTTGATGGAGGATGTTTTCGAAAGGGAAGGGGAAAGGGGGATGTTAAATGTTCATCGAGATTGAATTTGTAGTCAAATTCTTGGGGAAAGCCATTTTGCCATTTTTATTATTAACAATGTTAATGACGCAAATTTGGATGGAATCTTCAATTTTGGGGAACAAAAGCACAGGAATTGGCCATAAATAAAAAATATACCACCCAAAAATGGAATCAAAAATTGGAGTTTCAATTAATCATTGATGATGGATTCCATTCTTTTCTATAAAATAGCAGTAGCCGTAACCCGTACAAATTAGAATATTCATTTTTTTCAAATTTATCATTGTTTGTGCCTTTCAAATTGGCTGTTTAATTAAATGTGGCAAATAAAATGATGAAATGAAAGGGAAAGGGGGAAAATGAGAACAAATGCAAATATTCCATTCATTTGTGTTTTTTGGCCATTCAAAGCCACCAAATTTGTAGAGAAAAAAAACAATAAATATTATGAAATGTTACTAAAAATAGTTGAATTAGTGCTGAAGGAATAACACAGTTTGGACGAGGATTTAATGGGGGTGGCCAAAAGAATACAAATAAAATAAAATAATAATATTTTAGTGAGATCGAATAAAAAATGAATGATTTTGTAAAAAATATTCTAGCTGAATGGATTTGTGGAATTGGAGCAGGAAAAGGGAAAGAAAGATGCACGCGGGGAAAATAATAAAAAATATTAATGTAAAATGCAATGCAATTCAATGCCAATTCCCGTCATCAAACAAATATTTAAATCCATTCAAAATTATTTTTCTCCATTCATTTAATTAATTATTCATCTCCTGGCAAAACTTTCCGACTTAATTGCCGACAAATATGCGGAAAATGTTGGCTCACTGTTGCACAAATCATAATTGCAGACACACCGGAATGCGAATTCGACGGCCAAATCCGGTTTAATTGTCAGGAATCGGCTGAAGTCATAGCGCTGAAAAATGTGGAATATGAAATTTTGAATGAAAATTTAATATTTTTTTTTCATAAAATGTGGAAAGAATTAATCCCCTCTTAAAAATATTGGTGTACCCTTTTATAATTTGGGAGAGTGGATTTTGTGTGTGTAAACCAAAATAGGGAAGTTCAAAAAGGGATTAAAATATTATTTTGAAAGATTTATCCATTAATTAATTCTGCTTTTTTGCCCACCTCATAAATGCAAACAGTCAAAATCCGGTATTCCTCTTGGCTCATTGAGAATGCGGTGTTGTACATTGTCATCATGTCATTTTCGGGTCCAAGTCCAAATTGGCTGCCATTTACCAGCTCATTGCCAACAATTGTGGCCGGCACAAGGGCACAATAAGTCCATGAATCATTTTGAACAATTGTGGTTTTGCCCTGGAACACAGGAAAAGAATTATTGTGGCTGGCGGCATTTTTAATGAATTTTTTGAATGCAAAAATTGAGTGTACCAAAAATATAATCCGAAATAAAAGAATGAATTATATTCGCCTTTTTCATTAGAACATTTTACGGAAATTATAACAATTGAAGAATTCATGGAATAGATGGAAAAAGGCAGACGAGACGAATGACATTTTTTTATTGCATTCTTTGGTCAAGTCAATTTAGGCCAAAAGAAGGTCTTTTTGGATGTTCTTTTAATTAAAAAATTCCCGTGACTTTTATTTGGTGAATTTAGCACAAAAAGGGAAGAATTGCCCAAATGGAATTAGATCAAATAAAATAAAGCAAAACTCACATTAACAGTTTCATAGCAAGCCAACCCAACGACAGCCGGGATTTGGGCGCTGAATGAGGAAATGATGGAAAGTGCGAGCACAAGTGCCAACAAATTTCGATTCAAATTTGAGGGAATCGACCGATGATTGTGATGATTGGAAGATTGGATGGATGTGGCATTGTTCTGATTATTTTCGGCCTGATCCCTTCCATTCGATGGCCGCCGGGCGAGAATGGTCAATTCAGCTGGGAAAAGTGCGCAAATTTGTTGGGCTGGTTGATCCTTGAAGGTCATGATGGAAGGCAAATGAAAATTTGAATTTGAACTGTTTTTATTTATTTTTGAAGTTTCCAACAGGAAAATTTGTTTTGAAGCGATGGAAAATATTCGTTGAATTTATATCTTTAAAAGGAGGGAGGGAAGGAATATATGGACAAATAAAAATCGGAAGAAAAAAAAGTTGCGAAAAAAGTGGCCTCAAGGTCAAATTGGCCGATTGGTTTTGGTCAATGATAAATGAATGAATGGAATATTCGGGGAATAAATCAGCTGAGAAAGGAGGAAAAATTGCAGTTGGCCAAGGACACGAAGGTCGTGTGAAATAAATATCAAAAAAGGTAACTTGAATTGGAGAAATGGAAATGAATGCGCGCATTTTTGGCAAGGTCAAAATTGTCGGAAATGATGAATTAGTGTTGGGAGGATTGGTTGGGCCAAAGATCGAAAAACTTTTTAATGCCCCGAGTTTTTTTCAAAATTATTTTGAATTTATTTTATGAACAAATTTATAGAAAAATGCCCTCGAGAATGAATAATTTTGCACTGACTGAATAAAAGGGGCATCGAGGGGAAAATGAGGGGGCCGGGCAATGGCAAATGGCCTCGAATGGCTCTTTAAATGCTGTCGCGCATTGGAAAAGGGGGAGGAGAAGGAAATGAAGGGGTGGGCTATAGGGGGATGCACATTATGGCCCGCGGGTGACGGATGGAAATGGGCGGAGTCAATGAAGGGGCAATGGATGGTCGAGAATGGGGGGAATGGAATGAATTGACATTGTAGAATGGTGCCAATGCCCAAAATGATGCAATTGGCAATTTTGGGGATGGGCCACAAATGTGACCAAAAGCCAAAATTGAATGACTGACCAAAAGGGAAAAAGGTCAATTTCCAAATGAAGGTTGACGCCAATTTCCCAGCGGTAATTTCTCATTCATCTCCAAAAATATGCCCTAAAGGCACTATTTTTGGCTTGAAATGGAAAAGCGGCTGGCACAGACCTTCCAAAAGAGGAATTGCCAAAAATGGGCCATCTCCATCCATTTTGATACCTCCCCCCACGCCTTCCTCCCAGCCCCCAAAAAGGGTCACATTTACGTGGCCAATGGGAAAAGGTGAAAGAACAAACATTGACATTGTGAGGAGGAATTCTTGGAAGTCATAAATTTGGGAAGTGGATGAGAATGTGGCCTAGGGGTGAGGGGGAAATGAAGGATGAATAATTAGTTTGGTCGGCATTTTAGTCATAAAAATGGGTGAAGGATGCACCTGCCTTCTTTGCGCATTTCCCCAATTTGACTAAACTTCAATATTTGACGCCAAAATGGTGAGAATTGCATTTTTAGATTTGGACGTAAAAAACTAATATTAACATTGGCATTGGCGCAGATGTTTTGAATATGGAATGGTTGGATTAATATAGGGTGGGAAATTGGGTCAAATTGAATTAAAATAAATATTTTAGACAAATATTTTGTCTCGAATTTTGAATTGGCCCCCGCATTTCAATTTAAAAGGTGAACCGCCGCCCCCTTTCAATTCCCACACATTTTGCTGACGACAATGTCCATCAGCCGAATTGATGATGCCCAAAAGCGAAGTTGGCTTTGATGGGCCTTTGCCTTCTTCCACTCCAACGGGTTTGTACATATTCTCCATACAAATGTACGAATGAATGGATGAATGGCATTGGAAAATGGTGCAAAATGGCCAAAATGGGCATTTTGTGAATGTATGGGATGGAATGGACCAGTCTGGGACAAATTGCAATGAAGGGAAATGTGGGCATTCGGCAGGGGCTGGCTAATGAGCTCGATGAGCCCACATTCAATGTGGTCGATGGATGTATATTACAAAAATGGTAGAGAGGCAAGGATTTTATGGTTGGCCAAATTTTTGGTGACGATTTTCCTGCGAAAAGGTTATCAAAAAATGAAGGAAAGGCTCATTAGGGAAATAATGAAAAAGTCATCAAAGGCAAAATTGGCAAAAAATGATACTGTGAATGAACAAAAATAAAGGGCAAATGAATTCAAACTTATTTAATAGAAAATGGAACATTGAAGTTGATTTATGTCAAATGGCAAAGTACATAAATGCGAAAATGGATGATAATTCAAAGAAATGAATGAGTGAATTACATTAAAAAATGAGTAATAAAAATGCAAAAAACTAATTAATGTGAATTGAATTGAATATGATTGGACCCATGATGCAAACAATACTCTCTCCCTTTATAATATTCCAATTTTATTCTAATAAATTTGCCTCGATGGCGCATATATTATATTTACGCGTGGAACAAATTAGGTTAATTGAATTTGATTGCCCTGACATGAAGGGGCAATTGTTTGATATTTTAGCAAAAAAAAAAATTTAATTTAAAAAGGGCACTTTTTGATGACCAAAAAGGGATAGAAGAAATGAGTAAAAATATTCCAGAATTATTCATTCTAATTATTATTCAAAAAGGAATGGAATTTTTGTTTTGAATTTATTCAAAAAACACTATTTTCAAGGTCGAAGAATATTTTATTAATATTTTGTTAAAATGTATATGAATTTGAAGAGGAAGAGAGGATTTGCGTGGATTTGGTCTCATAATTCCCGGAATGCGCAAAAAACACTGAAAAAATGAGGGAAAATGGCCACCCAAAATATGAGGAAGGGGAAATGTGTAATTATGCTAATTTTGGTTGGATTTTGGGGGGCATTTTGGCAGATCAGATTATCCCAAAACGGGAAATACCAATGTGGATAGCGCATCTTATAGGCAATTTTTTATGTTAAAAATTTTTTTTTTCATAAAAAATAATTTAAAAATTTGTCTGCATTTTTTTGAAAATTAGCAACCAAAAAATTTTTGCCCCATTTTTCTCAAATTTATTTTTAATTGCCGGAGGGTCATTTTGCCTCAATTATCCTTGGGTCATATTCAAATATTTCCATTCCCTTTAAATAATTCCATAATCACCCAAAAGCGTCATAATTGCCCTCAATTTGTAATGAACATTCAATGCAGCGAATTTTGAATGGAATTACTTTTTTTGCGTAAATATTTTTTATTTTCTTTGCACTTTTTGCCATCAAATTGTTTTCCTACTGTAAAGATAAATGAAGGGAGGAATTGGGGCCTTCATTAAATCTGTTCCCCTCAAAATATCGTAATAATAATAATAAAATAATAAATGACATTGGCCAAAATAATTTGAAGGCCATTATTCCCGCACTCATTTTTGATGTATTCCCAAAATGTTTGGGATGGGAGGAAGGGTTAAATTCCATATTCCATTTCGGCACTTTTATAATTTAACCAAAATCCTTAGTCTATGCACTCAAAAGTGATTGCCCATTTTCTTCATAAATTGAATGATTCATCTTTAAAAATATTCATTTTTCTTGATTAAAAATGAATATTATAATTTTGATGTTTTTCACAAAATGGGCAGGGAAATTTTCGGCAGTACCTTCTTCCTTCCAATCCCCGGGAGGGAGGATTATTTATTAGTTTCGCAAAAAATGGGAAATGTCAAAAAATATTTGCGAAAGCTAAAAGTCAAATTAATACCCACAAATGGAATCCGTGACATATTAATGAATGAATATTAATATGGAAGGTAATTAAAAATGAATAATTATAATCAAAACAATTTTGGGTATATTCCAGGGGTGTTGATTCGTCTCGTTTCGTCTCGTCTCGGCCTCGGAATTCTCGTGTTTTTGGGGTCATTTCGTCTCGTGGTCTCGTTCTCGTTTTTTGACCCTCGAAACGAGAATTTTGGCGAGACATGAAAAGTGAAGGGGGTACCCTTCTCTATCCCATTTTTTATAAAAATATTGATTTTCCAGTGCGAATAAAAGCAAAATATCTTTTTATTTTATTTTTATATCTTTTAATTTTTATTTCATCTATTTTTAATTAAAATTAAATATTTTTAGAGCAATTAAAATGTCAAAAGTTTGGGATTATTTTAAGAAGGAAGCTGGTATTGCTTATTGCAAAAATTGTGAATATAAAAAAAAACCAACCATCTTCCATTTGCTCCAACAACAACACTTATTAAACATCTAAAAAAACATGCAAATGAATACAAAGAATATTTGGCCTAAGTGGAAGCAGGAAAAGCGAAGAATGAGAAATCGCAGAATTTGAGGAAGAAATGAATATTTCTGAATTTATTCCACCCTTGCCAACCACTTCCCAAATAAGTGCTCGTCAAAAGGCCGGAAATGAAGTTTTTTTTTGTTCATTAAAATCAAATTAGATAATTTTTCATAGGTTTACGATTATTTGGATCCAAAAATGAAAAAGATTCCCATTGGAGGAGATCCATTCATATATTGGTCCGTGGAAAATGCCATCAAATGGCCATTGCTGTGCAAATTGGCTAATAAATATTTCTCAGCACCGGCAACTTCTGCTGAAAGTTAGCGACTCTTTTCTACGGCCGGACAAATTTTAACCAATCTGAGAAAGAAATTATTGGTGGAAAATGTGGAAAAACTCTTATTTCTACACCACAATTTGACTATTTACGATTTTGATTATTAATTCTATTTTTGCAAAAACTGACATTTACTATTTTGATTATTCACTTATTATTTTGCACAACAATTTACCATTTTATGAATAAAAATTTTTTACTAAAAAAATTAATTTTTTTTTTTTAAATTCTCGTCTCGTTTCGTCTCGGCCTCGTAATTCTCGTGTTTTTTAGGCCATTTCGTCTCGCCAAAATTCTCGTCTCGCGATTTTTGAAAATTTCGTATCGTCCAAAATTCTCGTCTCGTGTTTTTCAAGACGAGCAACATCCCTGGTATATTCTCCATTTTATTTACAGTAATATTATTATTTTATTGTCATCTATCTTGTGTGTATGTCCAATTAATTCCATTCATCATTTATTTTGCTGCAATTTTATTGTAAAAAAGTGCAAAATTAAATGAATGAAATTAGACTAAAACATCATAGGAATTTTTAATGAATTAAAATGACGAAAAATAGCCCAAATTTTTGTTTGTAATTTAATTGCACTTTAATTAAAAATACCATTTTCCCTAAATTGTCCATTTCCCAAACATATCTGGCATTAATTTAAAATATTCACGAGTTTGTCTGGCAAAAAAATGACGAAAAAAGGTGAGAAATTGAAATGAAGTGGGTGGATTTGACGTAGAAACAATGAATTTTAAAAATAATAAATAAATAAAAAATACCCACCAAATTGTCATTAATTGAAAAAAACAGATTAATTTTTAAAAATGAAAAAATACAAATTAAAATGTATTTTCGGGCTGGCCCAATTCCAACAAAATGTTGAAATTGGGACAATCCACTCTTTCCTACTACATTCACTCATTTTTGTATTTTTATTATATTCATCGCGTGCCACCAAATAAAAGGATAATTTTGGATGTTTTCGACAAAAACATTCGCAACAATTTTTGTGTTCATTCAATCAGAAAAGAAGACGAGAATATATTTTTTAATTATTTTGATTATTTTGTACTATTATTGTCAAACAAAAAATATACAAAAATAAGAAATTGAGGAAAATCTAATGGAAATTGGATTTAAAAATGATAATTTGAGAATTATTAAACCTAATTAATCAATCATAGATTTTTTGTATAAAAGTACAAAGATATTTTCCGGTTATTTTTGCAAATCAGCGAAAACATCAAACAAAAATTGAGAAAAACAAACCAAAATGGATATTTGTCCATTTTTTCATTAAACCTGTTTTCCCCCATCGGAAGAATGTCCATTTTTGGGGCAGTAAAATTACTTTGGCGAATTCGACCTTTAGGGGTTTTTTTAATATTCTTGAGTAATTATTCTTTTTATTTTGCTATTCAAAGTTCAAGGGCAAGGCCAATCGCCAATGATCAAAAATGAATTGGTTAAAATTAGAATTGGGGAATTCCCTAAAAATTTATGGAGGAGGAGTGATGTCTGATCATTTTTATAATATTTATTAATATTATATTTTGATTTTATCAAAGAGAATGGAAAAGAACACATTTATTTAAACAAATAGAATAAATTAATTTAAATAAAATTTTTATGTTTGAAAGAAAATATATTTTGAGGCCAAATAAATTGGCCATAACTAAATTTTAGGGCTCTGGGTTAGGTTTATGTACAAGAATGGGTTTAGAGCTAGAGTTAAGTAAAGCCTGCTTTGGCCAATTTATATAGCCATACGAAAGTTTTTGGGAAAATTAATAATAAGCTCTCAATATAAAATTGCATCAATAACCAATCCAATTAGAAGAAAATATTTGTTTTTTCCACATATTTTCATTATTTAAGGATTCCACCCTCTTCCACCCTAATTAAAAACCTTTTAAGTTTACACAAATTAGTATTTTGCTCTAATTGAATGGGTGTTGGTTGGGGGCGAATGAGACATTCATCAAAGGAAAATAATAGTTGGCATATTCACATTCACACCCACACTCATGCAAATTTGTTTATTTTAATTAAAAATTGTTGGAATTATTAATAAATCCGCCCTCATAAAGGGTAATAAATTAGAGGAACTAAATTTTGAATGCAAATTTGGTAATGAAAGGAATTTTACATGAAAAATTGAATTAAATTAAAGAGAGACAGAATACCTAGTGAATTTTAACAAAGTATTTTTATTAACAAGGAAAAGTGCAAATTGATGATTGGAACAATTAAATAGTCTCAAGGGGAAAATTGGAAAGAGGGGGCACGTGATTGGTTGGGGAAGAAAATGGAAAGAATGACGGAAAATAAGCAAATGCCAATGAATTCGGTAATGGGAGGGGGGAATGGAATGGGCCAAATGAGCGATTAATTTATTGTGTTTGAGGGGGAAATTGGCCAAAAGTCATCCAAAAATATATTCTTTCCGCCTTATCAATTTTGGTATTGTGGAAAAGGACAATTCAATTGAAATTGAACGAATGAGAATAAATTATATTTTATTTTGGGTAATAAATGCAAAATTGATGAAGGCATTTTGGTAGACAATATATTAGCCTATTACAACATTTTTTTGGCAGTAAAAATGGCAAATCCCCGAATTAAAAATGAATATTCGATGGGTCTTATCTTATGTGCCAGCTGAATTTTGCAGCATTTTTGGATTAACCGATTATGTTGTATCCATTTATGCCACCCAACATCTGCCCTCCCTCATTTTAGAATATTCCTCACAATTCCATTTTTATCTTCTCACTTTTTTACTGTATATAATTTCTCTCAAAATCCTTTTTCCCCATTTCCTGCTGCTTTTTTCCATCCCAAAAATGGAAATCAAGCAAAAAGGGAAATCCAAATTTGGAAAAAAAAGTGGAGAATAAAATTGCGCACATTTAATTTATTTAGGAGGCCATAAAAGGATGAATGGAGCCAATTGGCCCAAATTTAATTTTATGAAAAATAAATTCAATTTTGATTTGCCCGAATAGTTTATTTTGGTATTTTCTGTATTTTTTGGTAAAAAATTGTCGTAAAAATGTGTCGTAAAATATTCAAAAATATAAAAATATAAAATAATAAAAATTTATATGAATTAATTAATTTTAATAATGAAATATTTTATTTTAACTTATTTCACTTCCCCTTCCATTTTTCACTCAAAGTCCATTTCAAAGGTCGCCGAATGCCCATTGGCATTGGCATTGTCATCGAAAATTGAGGTCATTTCTTCGGAAATGAATTCAAGAGGAAAATCGGTGGGATGACTCTTTAGTACCCATTCATTCATTCATTCACCTCATCAAGGACATTTTTCGGAAGGGCAAAGTCGAAAATCGGCGGCACAAATGCCAAGAATCGACGATTGCGTCAGAAAATGGACCCAAAGGAGGGGAAAATGAGGCGGAAATAGGAAATGAATGGGGAATACCGGGTTTTGGCAAAGATAAATGGGGGAATTGGGGGCATTCATTGATGCGCATTTGGGGCGGAAATAATGGCATAAAATGCCATTGGAATTAAAGTATGGAAATGTGGCAAAAAAGGGGGCAAATTCGTTGGGTTTGATAAGAAAAAATGAGATTGTAATGTTTGAAGGGTTGAAGGAAATTGAATTTATAGGAAAGGATATTGGCCAAAATGGCCATTTTAAACATCTTTAAATGGCTTAAAATAAATAAATATTAATTATTTATTTCTGATTTTTGGTCCATCCATTTTGTATTGAAATTAATTTACTGTACATTTTATTAATTTTCTTCTGGGGCTAATTTTGGCTTTTATTCGCTGTTGGAATTTTGCCAAAATTCCCTCTCTGCTGGGCCATTACGCAACAAAAATGAAAATTGGGAATGAAGGAAGGAAGGAGGGAATTAATGGGGACAAAAATTATTGGGCAATAAATATACAATAAAAGACCAAAAAATGATGGAGAAAGACCAATGGTCGAAGTAAAAATGAATAAAATAAATTGTGATGAAATTGGATGATATTTATTGAAGGGGAAGGTTAAATTGGTCTCACTTTCAGTCATCGAAGCAAAAAAAGGTTCAAATGTGGAAATAAAAAGTGGAAAATACAAAGTACGGAGGGAAGGGGATGGAGTGGCTCCTCCGAGTGCTTTTTCTGCTGATTATGATTTGGAATAAACCAGTTCCTTCCAGGTCCCCTAATCCCGTCATTCTTTGCTAGCAATGTCTGCACCAATTCATTCCCCCCTCCCACCCTTTTGGCCAACTTCTTCCGTCGATGATTGAAATGTTCGAATGGAACAGAATGAATTGGTTCTTCTTCACTTCACTTCATTCATCATTCATTTGTGCAGTTAATCCATCTTATTACTTACTTTTTAAACATTTTTTGTTTCATCATCAATCGCAATGAAAAAGTGGGAGAAATTAATTGGAAGGGTAAAAAGAAAGAAAAGGATTTTTGATAAAATGATTTGCACTTTCCAATCATTTTTTTTTGCACACAATTTAATAATCCATAGATCATTTATTAATTTTTGCCCTTTTTTTCTATTCATTCCATTTTTGGCATTAGAATAAGCCTTTGGAATTTATTTTGAATAATTTTATTGAATTCGCAACAAATTCTAATTTAATTTTGCCGATGACAGAAAAGAAAAGCTTCTTATTGGATTCTTGCCTAAAGAAATTTTGATTGATGTGTAGAATGAAAAATATTTTTAATTCTTTTATTTTTTTGCTAAAATTTATGAGTAAATATTTGTTTCTTTTCATTACCTAAATTGTTTTATTGGTCATCAAAAACACAATGTGACAGTTTCATTTATGTATATTAAATTTGCCAATTTTTGCCAATTATTTTTGTTGCTTTTCTATTTTTATTCCCATTTTGTGCGTCATTTTCAGCTCAAAGCAAAAGAAGCTAAAAATCGGAAATCTCAATCCCCCTGCTTTTGTTTTTTGGCCATCTTCTATTTTTGAATTAGTTTCGTCGCTGAATTTTTACAGAAATCACAGAAAGAATGTTGAGACTTTATCAAAAATCAAAAGAACAATCCAAGACTAAACCATAAATTCGCCATACTTAGAACAAATTCCAATAAAAGTGAATAGTTTGGTTTTTGAGAAAATAGTGTTTTGGATTCAGTCATTGGTTTTTAACCTTTTACACAGTGGCTCCAAAAACATTAAAACCAATTAAAAGAATTCATTCAAAGAAAATTCGAAGACAAATTCCAAAGCAAGAATTTTTGCCATAGGGATTGTTATTAAATTTATTGGATTTGGATGGAATGGAGGCGAAATGAATCTTTGAGATTATTAGTGTGTGGGATTTGGGAATGGAAAAATATTAAAAACAATTTAATTACAAATAAATCCAGGAAATCTACCCCGCTGTTTGAATTCTCACTAATTCCTTTGTATACTTCGAGCGCTAACCGCTAAGTCCTAGTCCTTCCTAAAGTTAAGCAAAAATTAAACTTAAATAAATTAATTTTCTTTTTTAAAAATCTGCAAATATCGAGTCTACAAATGGCAGTTCTACAAAAATTCATCTGCAAATATCGCAACATTGTACCGGCTCAATGTTTCCTTCTCATTAAAGTCCATGTTAATTGTGAAAGGCGTAAATGAAAGGGATTTCTTCATCAAAGAGAATCCGCCTGATATTTAAATATTTTTCAGAACTTTGGTCCAAGCCAATATGGCTCCACATTTTGAAAAGTTTGACCTTGGAATCTTGGAGGGAATTTTTTTTTCTGGGATTAAAATTAATCTATTTTTCATTTTGGAAGAGGTGGGAGTTCAAAACAGAAGAATGAAGGGAATGTGTAGATTGTAGACTTCGGCTTACGGTCAAGGGATTTGTGGTTCAAGGCAACATTAATCAAGGCTAATGAAAATGCAATTGAGGAGGAGGACGGCATTACTTATATGTTGGGGTTAAATCTTAACACCGTCTTAAAATCGGATTAAATTTTTGTGTCAAAAGGAAGTGAGAAAATAGTTTATACTTTCATGTTTTTCACATGTTTATTCACACATCACAAATTTCAAAAAACATCTGCTTCTTTTGCCATTTTTGTATTTAATAAAGAAGATTAAAAGATTCTCTTACATTAATTAATTTTAAAATAGTTATCTTTAATTAAAAAAATGATTAAGTCCCCCATAATTGATCATTCACATTCAGGTGACAACTGTTCAAGTAAAGGCTCTTTCAATGTATAATAAAAAGATCCTTTGATCGATTTAACATGACGAATTCAATTCAAACCCTCTCATCCATTCGAAATATCCAATTCACCTGCAAACGGCAGGGGTGAATCATCCTTGTTTTTGGCCATTTTCTCTCAATTTCATATCCAATAGTAAATTAAATTCATTCCTAAAATTCGTTTACTCCAATTTAATTTGGCCATATTAAAAATGATCAATTGTTTATTTCTTCTCTTCTTGATTATTCCATTGATTAATGCCTCAAGCGAATCTGCATCGCCCAATCAATTGTCAAAATGCCTCAAATTCATTTGCCAAGAGACAGCCGGAGGATGCACCCAAGGAGGGCCTAAACCCAATTTTAATGGGAAATATTTGAATGTTAGATTTGGGACAACAAAATTTAAACTATCCAATCTTGTTTTTAGATCAAACAAAAAACATTCACCAAATGCACATATGAGACAGAGGGGGAATTGACGGTGATGGACAAGGAGAGGGTTCGACGAATGAATTGGGCCGAATTGGAGGGGGCCATCGAGGAATGCCAACGAAATTACACGTGCGCAAGTGCCTGCATTTATGTGAGTAATTATGAATAAATGAATTGAAGATATTTGCGTATTCAGAATTATTATTTCACTGTATGGGAACGATGCCCTCGGATGGATATGCGCACTGGGAAGGCATTTACGGAATGCGAAAAAATGGCATTTGCATATTTTGACCAAAATGAATGGTGCGATGAGAAAGAACATATTTGGGAGAAAAAAGGATTGGCATCATTTCAAGGGGAAGAGGATGAATTAGCGGAAGATACAAATGTGGAAGAGGTGGAAGAGAATGGGAAGAGGATGAAGATGGAAGAAGAAAATGAGGAGGATGATCGCGGAATGTGAGAAACGGGAAATGAATTTTGGGAATAAATTAGGTTAAGTTTGGCATCAATATTCAATTCTGGTGAAAATAATCAAAATGGAGAAGGAGCCCTAAGGCAAAATCAACGCCAAAAGAATGAACAAAACAATGGGAAAAACAATAATCATCATCATCAACAACAATTTGAATTGATTGACCATTTTGGCAATTTGGAGGAATTGGCAGAGGAAATGGAATTGGCTTTTGAAGCAAGGCGAACAGAGTAAATATTGATGGATTTAATCAAATATTGGATTAAAATATTTTTCAGACATTCATTCGTTTTTGGCGAAAAAGATGGCCAAGGGAGGATTGCGGATGGAAGGCCCCGACTTGTGGTTATGGACAATGGACAAAAGTTGGAATTGATGAAAGTGAATCCAATGGCTAAAAAGAGAATTTCGCGAAGTTTTCTTGATAAATTTGATTGGCCAAGTGTACAAAATACATTGAAGGGAATTTGCATTGGATTATTCCAAAATTAATACACCAAAATATTTAACTTTTATTTAAAAATGATTGGCACAATAAAATTAATGAATTTTTTTTTATTTATTCACCGATCATCGCCGCCAGCATTTATCACAATTTGTTGATTAGGGAAAGGGACAATACGAATTGGCTGGGGCCCTTGGCTGAAATAGTCCTTGTCCAGCAAATAATCATAGCATCCGCGCACAATAACATCAAACCAAATTCCGAGGGCAGCACCCGAAAATGAGACACAGGCAACATTGAATGGCCAAATTGGCCCAAATTGTTTTTCCATTTGGGGCACACTTTTGATGGAGGATGAATTATGCCTGGGGCAAAATAAATTACCTGACAAAATGGGAAAATATCCAATTGGTGGATTCAATGCCCAAACACATTGAGGCAATGGAGAAGACGGCACCGGCCTAAAAATGGCACAAATTATGCAAATAAATATTGAATTAATGACCATCAATAAACTGATTTCAACTTTGAGAAAATAAATTTGAGGCCAAAGCATTTGAGGCTGCTCCGTTCTAATGCCATAAATCTATTAAGAAGGAAAAATATCCAAGAGAAATTTGGAATGAATGAACCATAACAATTGTGGTGCCAATTGCAATGCAAAAAATGGCGGAAAGCAATAATGGCGCCCAAATGCCAATTAATCGTGTAGATATGTACAAATCTTAATTTAAATTCCAAATGGAATTGTCCAACAATGTTGCACTCACCCAAGGAAGTGATCAATGCGCCCAGCATCAACAAAACCTCAAAAATGCCAACAATAATTGCGGCATCCCGATAATGAAGGAATTGGCAAGTGGGAGGGGCCAAATAGAAATCATCGTCCGGATCGAATTGATAAATAATAGGAGGCGGTGGGGCAGGGAACGATTTTGGCTGGATTGGGCCTAAAAAAGATTATGGTATGAATGGAATGGATTTAGGGGATGGACCAGCTTGATTGGCCGAAGTTGTTGCCTCCACCGATGAATCATCGTCATCATTTTGCATTTCCAACATTTCTTTTGGCATTTTTCACCTTGAATTTCAATTTTAAATATGCCTTACGGGGTCAACAATGATCAAAAGGATTTTAATATGGATATGAGGAATGATGATGCCGTTTGTGAATAAATAAAGCAAATTGGATGTCTCATCGCCATATCTCGCGCCTCCCCAAATCGATCCATCGGCTGGTTGAATGGACGATGATGCTTTTCTCTTTTCCCATTCAAAACCCTTCCTCCCTCTTCTCCTCAATTTCCGCTCTTGGCGCAAATCCACCAAAACCGTCGCGCCCAATGCTTTGAAGGGAAATGACCCAGAAATATTTCGCGGATGGGGATACGGAGGGGTTGTGCGCAATGGAATCGATGCGTTGAGGCGTACATAAAAGCCAAAAGTCGTCTGGAAGGAAATGATTTAGGAAAGGAATGGATGGGCACATTCACTCGCCAAACGGTCATTCGACTGGATTATTTGAAGAAGGGGAACAATCATTTTTAGTACAATAAATTATTCTGACGAGAAAGAATATAAAATGTAACCGGTTTAATATTATACGAAAATATACAAAAATAATATTATTAAAAAACTCTGAATTGAATCATTTTTGATTATGTTTTTTGTTTTCTTTTCACTAAATTCTGGCTGTAGTCATGCCACCCGCAGATGTGGTCACCGTTGCCACCCTTTTTGCGGTAACTTTTTCTCCATTTTCCGTTCCAATATTCATTTTGTCATTCGATTTCAAACTCGTTCTTTGCTCATTTGACTTTCGCCGATGATGGTGTGGTCCATTCTTTTTTGTTGGCGATGAATGTTCCGACGGGTCCAATTGATGTTTTGGTGTGCAATTTGCCGACCGTGGAATGTGGGAATTGTTCATTTGATGGGTTAGGAGGGAGGTGGTTTCGCCGCAAGTTGTCGCATTTGAGCCTTTGTTGGTGAGCAAAAGTCGACGATGTTGGGGATGACCGACCACCGGGGGTTGTTGTTTAATCTTAAAATTTGGATTTAAATATGAGCGCATTTATGGAATATTTTGGCATTCATTCACCTGTTCCATACTGAGGATTCCTCTCCGCCTTTTGGGCATTTTGCTTCTGGCCTGAGTGTGTGAATAATACATGGCAAAATTGGAGACAATGACTGGGACCGGCAATGCAATTGTGAGGACACCGGCGAGGGCACAAATTGAACCTGAATTTGAGAATAAATATTTGAATATTCATTCATTCAAATTTGTACCGATTAATCGACCTGCCCAAGTATGCGGTGTCATATCCCTGCAAATTAATTAGTGAGGGTGAATGGCACAATTTATTTTGATATTTAATTTATCAAAAATGAATATTGAAAATTTTGGAAAAATATAAAAATTTTTGAAAAAAAAAATATAGAAAGTTTTTGAAAAAATATTAAAAATTTTGAAAAAAATTTTTAAATTTTGAAAAAAATACTGAAAATTTTGAAAAAGACAAACCACTTACCTTTGAACCCTTTTCCACATTTTCAATATTTTTTCGGCATTTTAAATATTTCCTCAATTTATTTTTAATTATAATTACCCATATCCGATTGTGGTCATCGTCACAATTGCATACCAAAGACCCAATGGAATGCTGTGAAACTGAAAATGGGGACAATTCGAATAATTAGATCCCGTCTCTTTTATACTTGATTGTCCGGATTCTCTTCCATCCTTTCGGCATAGTAAATCAACGAAGCGAACACAACAATGCCAAGAAGGAGGAAAAATACCAACAACATCAATTCCTTTGCAGATGCCCTGAAGGAGAAAATGATGGAATAAAGGGGAATTAATTATTATGCCTGAATGTATAAAGCAATATTTTGAGGCCGCGCGAATGCTGTGTCAATTTGAAAAGGCGCAAAATTCGAATGATGGAAAAAAATTCCAAATCAGAAGTTTCGCCGAACCAAGTGGTCAAACAGAGATCAATGTAAAAAGTTAACTGTAAAATAAATGGAATATTAATATTAATTATTATTTATTTGCCTACGGTGGCAACAATGTCAATAATATTGACTGGCGCTTTGAAATAGTCAAATTTGTCTGGGCAAGAAATGAACCTAATCAAAATTTCAATGGTGAACCAAATGTTACAAATTGTTTCGATAATCTAAAAATATATATATATATTTTTGGGACATATGAGAATGAGAAGGTCGACCTGAAAACTGGGGTGCGGTTTTGTGTGTTCCGCATTGGCCCCAATTGATTCTGTTCGATATTTGAAGAATGGTTTGGCAGTTGGCTCTGGGATTCGGGCACTGTGATCGTCATTTGAGGATTGATTGAGCAATGAAGTGGCCACACTTTCTGCCGACAAATCCAAATCGGCAACCCTCAAGCCGGGATGCGTTTTGAAGACGGAGATGACGGCCACAACCTTCAAAGGAACATTAAATAATTAATCACTTTTTTAAAATTTGCCTTTGCCCCAGTCGTTGAACTTGGCTCATCGAACATTCGCCATATTTTGGGTTTAACCCTTTCCCAAAATGACAATTCCTTGTTTTTGTATTCCTCCTCCAGTCCAAAACGCCTATATAATTCTTCCTCATTTCGAAGTGCCTCATCGTCATATTCCAATTTTTCCAATGTTTGAAGGACTTCTTGTGTATCCCTGTGGGTGGTATATGTCATCCAACAGCAACTTTCCACCTCATTCGCATCAATTCCCCAAAACTATGACAAAAATTGTTTAAATAAAGGAATATTTTGGTGGAATTACTTTGAGTTCCTCCTCAAAAAGTGGACCACAAACATCTAAAAATATTCATAAAATTGAGGGGGAATTGATTGTGGCAACCGAGGGGATAATGCAATTTCCCAGTGCGATAATAATTCAACACTTGGGCAAAAACGCCGGGATGCCGATCGAAGAAATACCTTTGAATGAATGGGTGGATTATTCAAAGTAGAGGGGACTGACTCGTTCAGGACCGGATCATAATTGGCCAAATTTGGGGTCAATCTGCAAATGTCGAATATTTGGAAAATTAATGTGGAAATGGTGGTAAACAAATCAATTGGCAATGTTTTAGTTAAAATAATTATGATTTATTAATCCAAATACTTAATTATTGTCAGTGCCAACTATTTTTCCTACCATATTCCCCAATTTTTGCCCAAATGTCCCACCTCCCTATCAATCATATTTTGCCCCAAGCCTCTTTTTAAACTCTCTAACTTCCCCGCAAAATGGCTCACTTTTTCATCATTTTCGCCGACGTTCTGTTTTTTCAATTTTGCGCACAACAAATAAATATTTACTAAAGCCCAGCCCAACTAATCTCAATCCTCTTCAATTAGCCACTGGGGGGTTTAGCCCCCTGCGAAGGCCTGGGATAAAAGCCTAGGCTTCTAGATTTGGACTAATAATTATCAATGTTTAATTCACTTTTGTGCCAATTAATTCCATGAATATTCATTAATAACCTGCTCAGACGGGTTGCCGGAATCTTTTTTAGTGTATGTTTGTATGTTTCATGCCGGACCCCACCAACATTCAGCACAATTCTGTATTCCGTATCCATAATGGAGCTTCTGCAATTCAAATCCATTTTTGGGTGTGAAAATGATGGAAAATATTGTTTTGTGGCCCAAATAAAAGCCATGAATTTTGAAGAAAAGACATGCGAAAAGGAAATGCGAGCAAAAAAGTTGGGAGTGGGCAATTAAAATTGAGGAAAAGTCCAACATAGAAGGATTGTTTTATTTTGGAAAGGGGTGAAATTTAAGGAGAAAGGACGGATATAGGAAGGGGGGGGGGGGGGGGGAAGCTTATTAATTTGTTTGGCCCAGACCGCCAATGAGGGTTTTCTCTTGGAATTGGACTAAAAAGGATGGATCTTGGGCATTTTTGTTGAATAAATTGGCGCAAAAAAATACGCATTGATTGGTTGCTTGAAGAGGTCCCGAGGGGACAAATGGATTTGATGTGATGATTTCCCCTTTTTGTTTTTGTCGGCTGGCACATCCCTCACATTAGTCTATGGCCCAAAGAATAATTCCATTCCCCACCCTTCTCATTATGTTTGGAGCTTATGAACATTTGTCGTTGTGGGGGAACAAAAGCCAGGCAAAATATATTTTTGATGGGAGTGGATGAATGCGATTTTGATTTGTTATTTGTGGGAAAAAGCATTGAAAAATGTTAAGAAAAGAAATAGCTGGAATAGAGGGGAATGGGCCAATATTCGTGGGATGAGGAATGTCCACAATTTGGACCAATAAAATTTGGCCTATTGATTTGGTGGATTAATCCAAAAATCCAATGGAAAGCAAGATTTGTGTCATTTTCAGCAAAAAATGCCACTTTTTCCTAGTGCTTCATCCTCGTCCCATTTTCCCGTCACTTTTTTTCCATTTTTATGTGAATATTTCACCCCCCCCCCCCCCCCCTCCCATTCTCGAATATGCATATGAGGGAAAAAGGAAAAAATTAATTTTCCATCCATCCAATCCACTCGTTATCACATCCAAAGGAAGGCTGACCATAACCAAATTATGGACATAGAGGTATAGGCTTCTTGACGGGTAAAAAGAAAGCACCGAAATGGAATAAACAATGAAGAAATGGGGGGGGGGGGGGGTATAAGAAGATATAGGAATGTTTAGGCTAATTAGATGGATGGAATATTTAATATTCTAATTTATTGAATGCATTTCTTATTATTTTGGATAAATGTAGAACACTTTTTGCTCTTAATTTTTAAAAGGTCACCACCCTCAATTCATATCCATTTATCAGACTCAATCGAATTCGTACGCTTCAATGCCATTTTCCTAGGCTATAAACATTTTGCCCTAAACATTTTCCCACCTTTTGAGTGGCAAATTTATGCGACTCCAAAAAGGCGGAATGAATATTTTTGAGGGGAAAAAGTTGGCAAAAGAAAAGGTCAAAAAAGGAAAAAGACAATTAAATTGTGAATAGGAAAGGAAACGTTGAAAATAAATTCAGGAATTTTAATATTGTCAAATTTGAGGGTAAATGAATTTTTGGTGAATGAATTTAAAAGGAAGAAAATTAATTAAGAAAAATGAATTGAATTCCCCGAATGTTTGTTGATTTTTTGCCAAGAAATTTTCTTCTTTTTTTGCCTTTTTTCGGGGGCAATGCTTAATGAATTTTAGTTGAGCCAATTTTGGGTTGACTGCATAAAAGGGAATAGAAAGGAAAGGGAATTTGGCGACAATGGGAATTGGGGAAGGAAGGAATTTCGGATGGACAAATTCGGGAATGGAAAAGGGGATGGGTTTTTTGTTGAATGAAAGTTGCATGAAAATAGGACAAAAATGCCCGCATAAATTTGTTTTGATGCCGCGCAATTTAAACTATTCCTTTTTTAATTTTTGCTTCATTAAATTTTCGTCTGGCCAAACTTTGACCGGATTGGCTTTGGTCGCCTAAATTAAGTGGAGGGAATCGACTTTATTGCTGGCGTGAGAAATAAGGCCAAAGGAGACAGCCTTCATTGGCCATTCCCCTTCATTTTCATATAAAATGCCGTCGGACTTTTCCCTGAGGCAAAAAATCCAGGCAAATTAATTCAATATTAATGAAGTCAGCCTATGGTACTCCTTTTTTGGATTTGATGTGAATTTTTCCTTCTTTTTTATTATTCAACCAATCTAATTATTTTTAAAAATTTTACTATTCTTTTAATATTTATATTTTCACAAATTAAATTATATAAAGAAGATTTAACTATTCAGCTATAAACGACATTTTTAGCTTAGTGGTTGGTGCTCTTTGTTAAAAATGAGAACTCGGGTTCGAACCCGCTCAGAGGGAGATAATTTTTTCTGGCTTGGATGTCACTTTTATCCATTTTATACATTATTTTATGCAAATCTAGGTCAAAAACAATATTTATAAACCAAAAAACATGGTATTAAAAGTTAAATAAAATATCAAACTGACCTCTCCTCAAAATCCTGTCCCATTGGCCGACTCATTGATCTTTCCAACGGCACTCGGCCATAAAGTGACATACTTCTGGACATTTTGTTGGCTTTTGAAGAAAGAACAAATTATTGTTGTTGAAGGCTGATTTCACTGGAAAGTGGAAATGAACAGACTTTAGGGAATTAATTCCCAAGTGGTGGAGGGCAAAATGAGGCGAAGAAGGAGGACTAATGGGATAAAAAATATAGTAGGAAAATATTTGGAAATGAAGGACAAAGGATGGATTCAGTCTAGTTTTTAAACTCCATTTTGCCAACATTTTTGTTGGCATTTATGCCCACAAATTGTTGGTTTATTCAAAAACCAAGTAAATTTAATAAGCAATCCAAAATTAGAAAAGAAAATTATATGTTAATTTGATTGATAAATTGGCCATAAATGGGAATATAATTATTGGCCATTTTAGATTTGAAAATGAATTTAGAAATTCATTTTTATAAATTTTTATCAATAAAGATTTACTGAATGTGAATTTGTTAAGGAATGGGGAATGCCTTTTTGTCTGCTTTGCTTTCCCAATTTCGAATTTGCCCATTGAGTGGGGCGGCATTTTGACAGAAAAGCGATACCCGCCCCACCGGGGGAAGGTAGGGATAAATCCGCCGGAGGCGCCAGCCGCATTTTGGCCCAAGGTTAAAAGTGAAATTGATACAAAGGTGAAATATGGGGCGGAGGACAGTCCAAACAGAACAACAATTGGCCAAAAAGCAATCGAGGCCAAAAAAGTTGTGACTAAAATGAAAAGGAAAACCACTTCAAAAGGTTCACTAAACCAAAAAAGAATTCTATTGTTTTCCTTCCATTCCCAGGATTCCCCCTTCAATGAATGAATGAATAGGCCACAATTGGGGTTCGATGGCTTTCCCTTTGGGTGGCCTTCATTCCAAATTCACTCGGAATTGGATGCCTTTGAAAGATCGACGGAACGTAGGCATCGAGGTGCCAAATGGCCAATGCCAACACAACAAAATGGGAGAAAGGAGAGGGGGATTGAATTTGAAAGGAGCAGAAGAATATGGAAAATGAAATGGAATGAATGACAACAACAGAAGCAAAATGGAAAATGAGTAGAAGCTGAGGGAAAGGGGGATGGCACTAATTAGGCCCGGATACATGGGAAAGGGGGGAATGGACGGGAATGCAAATGAACATTGTGGGAGATGGAAGGAGGAAGGACATGGCAATGGACGTGAAAATGGGAAAGGGCAAAGGAGAAATAAGCAAGCTGGCAATTAGTGATAAATGGCCAAAATGGATATGGCAATTTGGACGAGAATTGGCAAAATGGCACAAAAACTTTTTCCTTCAAAATAAAAATTAATTTCTTCGCTCCCCAATATTCCAATTCACCGTTCCAAATAATAATAATTATTGTTTACCTGTACTCCTGGTATTCATTATCCTCCAAAATTTGCCTTCATAAATCGGCGAGGTCAATCGAGGGGATGGAATATGACGGATTATGGAAGGGAAGAAAAGGCGGCGAAATGATCGGCGGAGATCGAAAAGAAGGCAAAGGAAGGTGACAAATCTTTATAGGGCGATTCCGGAACACAACACTTTCCGGTGTGCGCAAGCAGCAAATCCCCTTTCCATTGCCTTTTATTCTCATTCCAATTGACTTCCAATTTAATCCATCCAAAAATAATAATAATAATTGGGAAATGTCATCCTCCATTTTACTGCCAATTTTTATATTCTTTACGGTCGAGGGTTAATTGAATTCTAATTTACAATTTAATTCCTATTATTTAAGCATTTTGGCCTGGATCATTTGCCGGCCCAGTGAATGTTCGAATTGAAACGGAAAATAATCAGGTGGGTAATGTCGAATAATGGCCACATTCTCCATCTACCAAAAAAGGATTTTCACATTGGCCCTGAGCCCCGTACCCGTTTTGAATTGGTTGAGCAATATTCCCCGTTGGCCACTGCCCGTCAAGTCCACCAAGGCCAATCTGCCTGTCCAATTTCTCTCTATTTCCCTAAAATAATTTGAATTTTATTCAGCCCGTGCATTTGCCTCCTCCTTGAATAAACCACGACACCCAATTCGACCGCCAAAACCCGTTCAATTTATTGTTGATTTTGGGGAGGCTGGAAGGGAGGGAAAATCTGCGGAATCTACGGACCCAATAATTGGACATCCCCATCAACAATTGGAGGCAAATAGTACAGAGGCAAAGGAACAATTTGGCCCAAAAGTGATCAGTAAGAAAAGAGGAAATACTGTTTTAACAAGAAAAATGGCATTTTAGCCCGTAGCCAATGGCTTGAATGGACTCGATGGACAAAATGCGACAATGGAATGAGAATGCGAATTCGAAAATGCCTCAAAATTAATGGAATCCCTTGCGAGGTGTGCCCAAAAATTAATTTAATTTATTTTAATTTTGCCCAGGGCAAAAGTGAGGAACGCCAAAAATGTTATTCGGCCCACAATGTTGGCACCAAATTTGGCAATGATCCAATGATTATTGAAAGGGAAATTACCAAAGGACGACTCCCTATGCGAATTTAGGGGAAATAATATTATTGAATTGATGATATTTTTACAAATTATTTTTCTTGAATAAAAATGAAAGCATCCAATTTATATTTTGATCCACCCAAATCAATCAAAATTCCTTCAATTTCGCCCAAATTGTCCAATCCAATTTTCTCGCCATCCCAACTTTCACTTGCCGATGACCCAAATTGGGCGATTTCTTTTCGCCATTTTTAATTGGGAAAGGTGAAAATGATGAATTTGAAGGAATTGAAGGGAAATTGGATTTTCGGGAAAAATTCCACTCAATTTATTTCAGGAATTCTTCTCCAGGAATTAACAGCATTGGAATTAAAACCCAAAATAATAATGAACATAATTCATTCATTCGCTAATCAATTTTGCCTATAATTCTTTTTTAATGTTTTATTTTCGCCTTCTTTTGACAAACTGGAATGCGCGCTTTTTCCGGTATAATTTTCCTTTTCTAAATTTTTGAATTGATACATTTTAATTTGCATATTTTTGATTGTTTTTCCACTTAATTAAGCATTATCAATAATATTTTTCTGCTTCAATTCCATCAAAATTTTATATTCCAATTTTCACTTTCATCAGCAACATAGAAGGTGAATTGCGCCCTTCAATTCCCCTTATTTGGGCATTGAAAAGCACCTCATCGCCAATTTCCGTTTTATTCCTTCACAACATCCCCTCCTCCTCCCTATCCCCGAATCCATTGTTTAACAACTCATTAAAGCGAATTAATCTCAGTCAACGCATTCTCCCCTTTTCGGCATACATCGTCGCCCGACGGCGGCGGTTTCCTCATCCGAATTCGCCGTTGGGGGCGAAATGTGCGCAGTTTAGTTGCCTTTTGCTGCCATTCCTTCTTTCCCTCCCGAGTCGATGCCGCCAACCAATCCATCCATCCATTTCCTTTAATTTATCAAATTCACATAAAATTCACTGATTTGTCATTGCACCCAAAAAACCGTTTTTTCAGAATCAACGAAAATTGACGCTAAAATCTCTATTTGATGCGCTACACGAGGCCAAGAGGCAGCCAATTCGCCTTATGGCCTCTTTTTGTTTTGGCGATGGCATTTTATGGCCAAATTGGCTTAACCGGTATTTTATACGAATAAAATATGGAATTTTGATTAAATTGAAGGGATTTATTTTGGTTTTTTGGGTTTAAAATTGTCAAAATTTGATTATCCAAATTACATTTTACTTTGGTTCATCGCCCTTTTTCCGACAAAAATGTGTTCAAAACAAGATTAAAAACTGTTCCTTTATAGGTGCGCAAAACCAATTCGAGGATGAAGATCAAAATCAAATGGAAAATGGGATGCCATTGCCAACCGGGAAATGGAATCAATTCAAAGGATTCTACACGCCAAGGCCATTGCCTTCGAATGCTCATTTTAGTAGGCCTCAATATTTCCCTCACTAAAATATTTTCAAATTTTGAAGCATTCGCCTCGGTTTGGGCCTCATGGTCCGCATGGTCATATTGCACCAGCAATATTCAAATTCGGGTGCGTGCCTGCAATACGGTTCGAGGATTCAGTTGCCTTGGCCCAAACAGAGAAGTCCGTCCTTGCGAACATTCAACGCTGCCACCGAATAGAGTTCGCCAATTCCAAATTGAGCCACCGAATAATTCGCCAGGAGGAATTGATTCACCACAATATGAGGCAGAAGATCCATGGGCGGATGATAGGAAGGAGGCAATGAAACAATTATATTCGGATTATGAAGAGCCAAAAGAAGGTTGAAAAGAAGGGAATTTTTTAATGAAATTGTTGATTTAATTTAGCATTGAATGAATTGAAAAAGACCGAAAATCAGCAACAAAAGAATCCATCAAATTTGGAGCCAATTAAATTGCCAGGAATTGGACCACCTGGTTATTTGACACATTCAAAAATAATTTATTTCTATTCATTTAAAGGAATTAGACCAGTGGCAGAAGCATTTGGTTCAAAATTGGTTGAAAGGAAGGAAATTATTGAAATGAAAAATGGGAAAAAGGAGCAAGAAGACAGTTTAGAAGAAATGAATTTGGAAGAATTGGCCGAAAAATTGGAAGTGAAAGAGCCAAAAGAATTGGCAGAAAAATTGTCAGAATTAGAAACGGTGGATGCGGACACAGAGGAAATGGCCAAAATGACATCAACCACAACATTGAAAACACCCGAAACGACAATGCAAATGAGGAATAGTACAAAAAGGACGAAAATGGGTGCAATTAGGCCTGCAATGGAACAATCCCCGAATCGAATTATTCGAACAAAAACGAGATTGGCATTGCCATTCACAACAACAAGGTTGGAAAATAAAAGTGGAATTATTATTTAGCATTTTTAGCACACAATCACCAACTCGAACAACAATGTTGGAGCCAAAATATCGGCAACCAAAGAAAAAGGCAGAGGAATTGATGAGGCCAAAGGCAGGATCAAATTTGAATGGAAAAGGGAAATCCGCCGAAATGGAAGGAAAATTGAATGGAAGCATTTTGGTGACGCCAAAATCAATGGCCGAGGACACGGCCAAAGCATTGGAATGGATTATGGCGAATATGTCAAAATCAGTTGAATCGGCACAAAAAAGCCGTGGCAAAAGTGAGGAGAAAATTGGCGTTGGCAAATTCCAACTTCATTCCGGGGAATTGATGGTCGATTCAAAGGAAAATGAAGAGGATGAAATGGTGCCGAAAAAACACGTAAAAGGAGGAGGGAATAAGGCAATGGCCGTGAATTCATATCGAATGGCAAAGAAGAAGGAACAACAAAGTGGAAATGGAGGAGGGAATGTTAGGATGAGACATCGGGAAAGATTGATAAAAGTGAGTAAAATTGGAGAACGGGGAATAAATGAATTGGCGCAGGAATTGGCCAAAGCACAAAAAGTGAAACAGCAGCAAATTGAAAGGAGTCGAGAACAAATTGAGAAGACTACCACCGAAGGCAATGAAAATGTTCAATTGAATGGACAAATGGAAAGGGAATTGGCCAAATTGAGGGCGGAAATGCGCGCAATGGAAGCAATTTTGGCGAAGATGAAATCAGATGCAGAAAATGTAGCCACCACCCCTTCGAATAGCCAACAATCTGGGGAAATTGATGGCTATCAAAAAGATGAGGAGGAGTCAGAAGAAATACATTCAAATCCAATTGTGGTTTTCCCAAGGAAAGTGGAAAATCAGCAACAGAAGAAAATTGTGAGTAAATGTTAAATTAGTTAATTTTTTGCTAATTTGTCAGGGAATTATTGAGCAGCGATTATCAAAAAGTGCTGAAAAAGAAAGTGGCGAAATAACGGCAAGAATATTGCCACCGACAAAAAATCGACGAATTGTTGGATCACCGCCAATTCCTCCAAAAGCAACAACAACAATTGAACCCATATTGAGTAGTCAAAGTAGTTTGATTCTGACGGAACAGCCAGGTTGGGGAATATGTGGAATTTATTGAAATGAATTTTGACATACAGAATCCATTTGGCTGGCAGGAAGTGCGCCTCGGGCGGGTGCAGCAATTTGGAGTGATTGGGGCGATTGGGGAGAATGTATTTGTGGGAAACAAATGCGCTCAAGAATTTGCCATTTTGAGGATAGCACATTCCATCCACAGGGTATTTTATGTAATTTATATAGGGAGACATCTGGGCAATAGACAAAGAGCAGCACAAACACAAATATGGGCATCTTCACAATAAAGCTTTATTTTAAATTATTAGGAAGTGAAAATATTAAAAAATAAAAATAATTCCTGGATCCTGTATTTGTTTATTAAGAAATAAAGTTTATCATACTCTATTCTGGAAATTTTTTTATTCTGGAAATTTTTTTACATTTTATCCGTAAAGAAAAAAAAAACCGAAACATTTCCGGAAAAAAACAAAAAACATTTTCAGAAAGCGAAACACATCTTTGGCGAACATTTTCTAGAAAGTGAAACACATTTTGGCGAACATTTTCTTAGATAAGTGAAAGGCGAACATTTTCTTAGATAAGTGAAATACATTTTGGCGAACATTTTCTTAGATAAGTGAAACACATTTTGGCGAACATTTTCTAGAAAGTGAAACACATTTTGGCGAACATTTTGTAGAAAGTGAAACACATTTTGGCGAACATTTTCTTAGATAAGTGAAACACATTTTGGCGAACATTTTCTTAGATAAGTGAAACACATTTTGGCGAACATTTTCTTAGATAAGTGAAATACATTTTGGCGAACATTTTCTTAGATAAATGAAACACATTTTGGCGAACATTTTTTTAGATAATTGAAACACATTTTGGCGAACATTTTCTTAGATAAGTGAAACACATTTTGGCGAACATTTTCTTAGATAAGTGAAACACATTTTGGCGAACATTTTCTTAGATAAGTGAAACACATTTTGGCGAACATTTTCTAGAACTGAAACACATTTTGATTAATATTTTCCGGGTATTTTTAGAATCAAAAAATGATTAATTTGCAATATTTTATTTTAATTTTTCACTTCTAATAATTTCACATTTAAAATGAATTTTTTTTATTGTACCAGAGGAAATGATCTAACACTTTAATTAATTTTATTCCCACTATTCATTCAAAGGATGCATTGGCCCCTCCTATGAAAGTCGCCATTGTACTATCAATACCGAGAATTGCCCAACAACAATTGCGCCAATTGCCCCTTCAAAACAACAAAAAATAAAATTGTTGAATGAAAGGGGCCAACAATCATCGCCAAATTTGCGGCGAACTTCATTGAGTATTGCAAATCCTGTTGGGGAAGAATTCCGACGTGAAAATGATGAAAGAAGGAGGCGATTTTGGTGGATAAGATAAAATGATGGGAATGGGAATGAATACCTCCTCAGGGCAAGCCATAATATTTCCAAGAATATACGCCATTCAAATTCAATTCATATTTATTTATTTTTCTTTAAAATAAAATAATCACCCATGATATTAATTATATTGTAGAATATTTAAAATATTAAAATATTATTAATAATATAAATAATAATAAGGCTATTTTCGCATTGTTTCATTTAGTTTTTTTTTCTCTCCTTTTGCCGTCCTTTTTTTCGTTTCCTCCATTTTTTTGTCCATTTAATATTTTGTTTTGTTGAATTTTCGCGCATTTGTTGCTGTTGGTAGATGAAATACTAAAAAAAAATAAAAAGAATGCTAATAATTTTTATTATTTCTCACATTTTTCCTTCTTTTTCATCTGTTACTGAAATATTCTTCTTTTTGTAAATTTTAGTATTTCCATTCAAATCAATGCCATTCGGCCTTTTCTGCTGCTGTTGCTGAAAATAATAATCTAAATATTAATAAAAGAATTTTAATAATGAGTAATTATTTTTTTGCAAGAAAATAATATTTTTTTGCAAGAAAAAATACTTTTTTTGCAAGAAACTATTTTGCATATTTTTTTTGCAAGAAAATGTTATTTTTTTGCAAGAAAATAAATATATTGCAACGAAAAGAATCTTTTTAGATATATAGCTGGATATAAGGGGATATACGTGGATTAAGGGGGATTAAACCGGATATAAGGGGATATACGTGGATTAAGGGGGATTAAGCCGGATTAAGCCCCGGAATGGACGGGAAATGCTCCTAAGGGCCAGTGGATGGCCGGGTAGTGCCTGATAGTGCGCGGGATATAACCGGATATATGGGGATTAAGGTGGATATAGGGGGATTAAGCCGGATAAAGCTTAGCTAGGGGCTAGGGATTAGGGTTATGGTTAGGGGCGGCATGGGATCTAGGGGTTTAGGGGTTAGGAGCACGCGGGATATAGCAGGATATAGGGGGATTAAGCCGGATAAAGCTTAGCTAGGGGCTAGGGATTAGGGTTATGGTTAGGGGCGGCATGGGATCTAGGGGTTTAGGGGTTAGGAGCACGCGGGATATAGCAGGATATAGGGGGATTAAGGTGGATATAGGGGGATTAAGCCGGATAAAGCTTAGCTAGGGGCTAGGGAATAGGGTTAGGGGTTCGGAGAATAGGATTCTCGCGAAGCCGGAAGCAAAGAGCCAAACCAAGACTATCGCCCATCCTTTACGGGGCTTAATCCGGCTTAATCCACCTTAATCCACGTATATCCCCTTATATCCGGCTTAATCCCACGCAGTCTCCAGGCCTCTGTTACAATTCCCCGACGTTACCATGGCCTTCCGGGGCATTACGTATCCATTTCGGGGCTTAATCCCCCTTAATCCACGTATATCCCCTTATATCCAGCTATATATCTAAAAAGATTCTTTTCGTTGCAATATATTTATTTTCTTGCAAAAAAATAACATTTTCTTGCAAAAAAAATATGCAAAATAGTTTCTTGCAAAAAAAGTATTTTTTCTTGCAAAAAAATATTATTTTCTTGCAAAAAAATTAGTATCCTTTAATAATTAACCAAATGATTAGTATTTCCATTAATTTGTTTATTTTTCAATTGAATTAATTCAATTTTGGCAATCAATTCCTCTGGCGATGGCAGGTCATTGTCCATGAAATGTGGCAAATTATGAGAATATTGGGCATTTTGGCGAATACTAAAATCCAATCGAGGCAATCGGACACGGCGCATATAAGGTGAAGGCCGATGGACCAATTCTGATAATTGTTGATTATTTCCTCCATTCATTTGACTCATCAAAACCAACTTTGTTCTGGTGCCGCCGATGAGGATGGTGCCAAATGCAAGGCAGCCATTTTATGGCCTTTTTCCGATGCTTTTAATGAATTTCAGGAAAACCCAAGGAAAATGGATGAGGCAAATAATTGGCCAAAAATAATGAGGAAAAGCAGGCTGGCAAATTAAAAATTGGAGTAGGCCTTTAATTGGGAGGAAAATGCGATGGGCAAAATTGAAAATGGGATTAAAACCCTTCAGAAATGGGAAAATGTTTTTGGGCCGAAATGCTTGAGAAAATTATTTGGTACTAGAAAACAAGCAAAATAGAAGGAAGGAAATGGGAAAGGGAAGAAACTATTGTTAGGGACAACAAAGTTTGGCACTAAAGGGGGAATTGAGCAAAAAATGAATGGGTGGAGGAGGGGAACATCGCCGGGTGGCCAAGACCTCATTCTCGGTGTCCTCCCTTTTCCGCATTTCTCAAGAAGCAGAATTCCCCTAGGCCCATTGGCACGAGAAATGATGGCCGACCGGATTTGGAATGGGGGAAAGGGCCAGTCAAAAGTGGAAATGAAATGAAGAATGGAAATGGGAGGGGAGAGGATGGCAAAAAAAGCAGTTTTGCTTGGATGGATTCGGGAGTCCCCTCTCCCCGTCAAGCCAGTCAACCATTCATTCAAAGCCCGTCTCTTTTTGCCAGCAATGGAAGCAGGGATTAAACCTCATTTTTGCCCTCCTCTGCTTTTTGCAGCCATCTTTTTGACGACGACCCCGGCTGCCACAATTTTGGTGGCTTCTTTAAAATGGACACATGAATGAATGAATGGAGGGGGACTCCATATTGGCTATATATGTCAGAAATGCCACCTTACTAAATCCTGCCAATGAAAGAGGTCTTTACTCTTTATTTCAAAATAGGCAAATGTATTTTTGCACGAGAATTTATTCACAATTTATTCATTGAATAGGAATAATATAAATATTAATTGGAGTGAATAATGCGCGAGGAAGGAAGTATAGGTGAGAAGACACCGGGGATTGGATTGGATTGGGCATGGGAGGATAAATGGGTTATTAATTAAGTAAGGTAAAGGAATAATGAGAAATGGAATTATTGCAAGAATTATTATATTATTTAAGATATTTCCGGCACAAATATAATTTTGAATATAAATTTTGGAATTAACATAAAATTATTTTTATTCTTCATTTTTATTTTGTTGTTATTGACTAGAATTATACGAAAAAATTAATATTATTTGAGCCGGAAATTTCAAATTTGAAAAGAAAGATGGTTATGAATGAGGATGGGTTAATTACAATAAAAATGCAATTAATAACGGTATCAATGTGAAACAAATTGTTGCATCAAAACGATTTTGGATTGAAGAATTAAACCAAAATGAATGCCGATTCTGCTCATCTTGTTGTCGATTATTATTATTGCCTGGGAATACAATTCTGCTTGTGGGCGATTGATATTGCGGATTCAGTGGAGTTTGCGCACCACCGCCACCATATTGTTGATGCTGTAAATGAAATTAGTGGCATTTTATTCTGGAATAAATTCACTTGGCCATATACCTGTTGTTGTCCATAAATTTGTTCTCTGTTTGGCATCAATTGTTGGAGGCCAATATTCCCACCCGATTGTTCGCCTCCATAACTTTGTTGGCCATAGGGGGAATATTGCCCTTGCTGATATTGTTGTGTCCCCAGCTGTTGGCCATACATTCGATTGGCCAATTGTTGGGAATATGTTTGGGCATCATTGCCACCCAATTGTTGGGAATATGGAAGATTGTTATTATTTGTGATGGAATGATCCGGGTTCATTGATGGGTTTGAGCCCGGATATTGTTGTTGTTGTTGGTATTGAGCACGGTATTGGGCATTACGCCACGCATCAATGGTGCTTTGTTGGCCTAAACATTTAAAAAAGAAATTATTTATTTATTTGTGTTGCCTCTCCAATCTGCAGATGATGAGGAGGAATATGGATGTGTGAATTGCTGTTGACGGAGAGGAGGTGCCGGAATTTGGGCAAGTTGTTCCGGACTTGGATAGCCATAATGATCAGTTTGTGTGCTCGGATATCGTTGATCATAATAGTTTAGGCCACTGGATGTTGTTTGGGGTGAATAGGGCGATTGTTGGGGATACTGAATGAATGAATAAATTAATGCATAATTGAATATTATTGGCGAAAATACCGAATTCAATTGGAGTCCAAATGTGCCACTGATATTTTGTGGTGTTGTGAGTTGGGAAAATACAAATTTGATGGAGGCAAAATATGCAAAAATCGGAAGAAATGAATGCCGAAAAAGATTGAAGAACATTATAGAAATGGAACCTGAAATTGAGGATATCACATTAAGGCAAAGAAAGATGGGGAAATCGATGAGTTGATACGGAAACAAAAGGAACAAAAACCGAAAGGCGCGAAGAAGCATTCATCAGAGGGAGGCGAACAATTGTTGGCCTAGCGGAAGACGGCTTTCTTCTTTTTCCCATTCTTGATATTCGCGCATCTTCCGGTTGAATTGGAAAAGTGACGAAGGGAATTGGAGGGAGAAGATTCGCTGGTTGGATCGGGGACTGGGCCAAAGGTGAAATGCAAACATTCGGCGCCTCTTGGAATGGCTCCAGAAATTGCGGAAATGGGAAGAGAGCCATGGGATTAATTCAACAACCAAAAAAGCCACTTCAATTCGGCGCCATTCCTCATCAACAAAATGAACACTAATTCAATTTGATTCCTTTGGCTAACATTCCATCATCAAAATTTAAGTTGAATAACAAATTTACGAAAAGCAGATATATTTGCGGAATATAAAAATAAAATGAAATTACACAATTTTGATGGAAGAAGGATTAATCAATTAGGCGGATTATTTTGTAAATTGTTTATTTTCATTGAAATTGGCAATCTTCAAATTTAATCAAAATTTTTATAAAATGCAAAAATTATTTGGAAAATAGACAAAAAAATAAGTAAATTCAATGTTTTGACCCGTTTTTATAAATTTTCCTCGACCAAAGGCCGATTCTCATTCGGCCTTCGATGATTTTGCTGCTGGTGATTGTAATGGGCGGCTGGAGGCGGAATCCAAATTCTGCGAGCTCGACTTGGAGCCGGCGCAATTGAAGCTGATAATTTGGGGGAACGTGAAGCGGAAAAAAGCCTTAAATGGAAATTAATAATTTTAAGCAATTTTTGGATATACATTGCTTGGTAAAGTGTAAAAGTGACACAGGCACTCAAATACCTAAATTAATTCATTATTGCCGTAAAAGATGAAAAACAGACCAAAACCAGACAAATAATTCCGTATTCGGATTGCCCGTCGATAGGAGTTGAATGAGTTGGACAAGGATTGAGGCAATTAGGAGCAAATGAACGGCAATGAGTGGAAGCAAAAATGAGGAAAGGAACAAATGAAGGAACAGAAATGCCAATGCAACCAATTGGAGCAGTACAAAATAGAGTGAAAGGCAAAGGAAGGCAAAATTGGAGGAGGAAATTGGCGGGAATGGCATCAACATTGGCCACAGGAATCTGGTCTCCAAATAGGTGTTAATCATCAGATGCAGGGCCTTTTTAGGGGAAAGGGAATATTGGTTTAGGATATTGTTTGAGTTTGTTTTTACCTGAAGAAGTAGAATTGCCTTGCCCCAAAAATCTGGGCCTCCAAGGCCATTGGCTTCAAGGAAACTGGACAGCAAAGATAATATTCTGGCCATTTTCAGAGTATATTGAGGAATGAATGAGGCAGAACAAATGTGGAGGGAATGGCGGCCAATCAGAGAAATGGATGGAGGGGTATTTTGGTGGGAAGGGCAGAAAATCGGATTGGGGTCAATTCGGCGGGGAATTGGCAGCACCAAATTTGGTCAGCCGGGAATGCATTTAGTGCACATGCATAAAATGTACATTTTTGGGAGAATGGGAGGGGCGGCGGCTGGTTGGTGGCGACGAATCGATTGATTGGGGGCCGGTTGGGATGGATGAAAGGTGTGGGAATTTGGACGGGGAATAAAAGGGAAGAGCGCAATCGGAAGAGGAAGAAGAAGACGGATGGTGAAGATGGAAGAGGACATGAAGAAAAAGCGATAGGGTTGGGGGAACGGAGTGGGCAACCATCGGCCGGCTGGCCCATTCTGCCACAGTCGGCGGTCCGCAATGGTCGTTTTGCTACAGCAGTCCTGCCGCCGATGGCCATTTATTTATTCTACCTTCTTTTCGCCAGATTTTGTCATTTCCATTATTCATTCAGCAGAGAGAAACGAGTGGCAACACTTTTTGCAACCAAATTTGGAAAATTCAAAAAGAAATGGAATTCATTTTGAGGATGATTTATAAAAATGAATTATGAATGGAGATGATAATGATAAAGTTTAAAAAGGAAATACTAAAAAATTTAATTTTATAATTTAATGATTAAATACTCTTTCCACGGCATGGCATTCCAATGCTCTTATTAGTAATATTTGTGATGCCATCCATCATTATTCATTATCCAGTGCCTCCTTCTATAACTGTTCTCGGAGATGAGAGTAAGGCCTCTGAAGTATGTACTTTGTAGTTACAGTGAGGGAAGATTTGCGTTCCCCTCCATTTCCAACAAGGGAAGTACCATATTTTTATCTGGATGTAAAGAAATTAAAGAGCGGGTTAAAAAGGTAGATTGGGGCAATATTTGATTGATAGGGTGACAGGTGATTGATTAGGCAGAAAGTGGGGGTACAGTAGGACGAATAGAAAAGGCTCTTAGACTTAGACATTGTTGTCATTGACAGTCCCATTTATAGTCGAGTGTGGGAAGGAATATTTGTATTCTCTCAATTTAAACAAAAAACATGTTGTGTTTTCATTTGCTTAAAAAACATTTGTGTTTCATTAATCTTAAAAAACATTTGTGTTTCATTAATCTTAAAAACATTTGTGTTTCATTAATCTTAAAAACATTTGTGTTTCATTAATCTTAAAAACATTTGTGTTTCATTAATCTTAAAAAACATTTGTGTTTCATTAATCTTAAAAAACATTTGTGTTTCATTAATCTTAAAAAACATTTGTGTTTCATTAATCTTAAAAAACATTTGTGTTTCATTAATCTTAAAAAACATTTGTGTTTCATTAATCTTAAAAAACATTTGTGTTTCATTAATCTTAAAAACATTTGTGTTTCATTAATCTTAAAAAACATTTGTGTTTCATTAATCTTAAAAAACATTTGTGTTTCATTAATCTTAAAAACATTTGTGTTTCATTAATCTTAAAAAACATTTGTGTTTCATTAATCTTAAAAAACATTTGTGTTTCATTAATCTTAAAAACATTTGTGTTTCATTAATCTTAAAAAACATTTGTGTTTCATTAATCTTAAAAAACATTTGTGTTTCATTAATCTTAAAAAACATTTGTGTTTCATTAATCTTAAAAACATTTGTGTTTCATTAATCTTAAAAACATTTGTGTTTCATTAATCTTAAAAACATTTGTGTTTCATTAATCTTAAAAACATTTGTGTTTCATTAATCTTAAAAACATTTGTGTTTCATTAATCTTAAAAAACATTTGTGTTTCATTAATCTTAAAAACATTTGTGTTTCATTAATCTTAAAAAACATTTGTGTTTCATTAATCTTAAAAACATTTGTGTTTCATTAATCTTAAAAACATTTGTGTTTCATTAATCTTAAAAACATTTGTGTTTCATTAATCTTAAAAACATTTGTGTTTCATTAATCTTAAAAAACATTTGTGTTTCATTAATCTTAAAAACATTTGTGTTTCATTAATCTTAAAAACATTTGTGTTTCATTAATCTTAAAAACATTTTTTTTATTTGCTAAAAACATTTTGTGTTTTCATTTGCTTAAAAACATTTGTGTTTCATTAATCTTAAAAACATTTGTGTTTCATTAATCTTAAAAACATTTGTGTTTCATTAATCTTAAAAACATTTTTTTTATTTGCTAAAAACATTTTGTGTTTTCATTTGCTTGAAAAACATTCCTGTTTTTGTTGCTATGTGTTTTCATTTGATTAATAACATTTTTGTTTTCATTTATTAAAAAACATTTTTCACTAAATCTGCCTATTTTAACATAATTCTGCCTATTCACTTACTATACAAGACAAAAGAAATACCATAATTTCTTTCTTTTCATTTAAAAGAAAATTTACCTTCCCTCGGTCAAAAATAAGCTCCTTCTTCCAAAACTTCAGCATAGTTCATCAAAAACATTCCCTACTTTAAAATATTTCCATCCAACTAATTGGCCTCATAAGCACAAGTGCACAACCCATTGAAATTTTGCCACTTAAGCGGCAATTTTTAATTGGCACCAAATGTATGAGGGACGGCAAAAATAATGAACACAATCTTTGAATAAATTGAATGACCTTTTTTAATAAATGGACTAATCCAAATAAATTCAATGGAATATGTGAAGTTTATTTCGCATCTTTAATTTAATGTACACATCATTTTTTGCAATTGGGTTAATAATTATAAAAAATTTTAAATTAAATTCATCAAATCTGCTTTTTTTTACCTATTTAATTTATCCATTAATTAAATTTTATTTCCCATGCACCAAATATTGAATATATTTTCAACAATTCTGATTTTCCCAAATTATACAATAAATTAAAATAATTCATGACTGGTTTTCCTTCAACTTCGTCCATTCTACTATTTCCCATCCAATTCCAAAACCAATGCCAACCAATTTTTGCCAATTCCTCCCAACCATTTTGTCTCCTATTTCAATCCAAATCCCATTAAAGTCCATGGCACCCACCCAATCCATCTTTTTGGCTCAATTCCCATCCACCATTTTGGAACACGGGAGGAGGAGGAAATCGTTAGTTTCTCCCAACCACCAACCCATCACTAAATGAGGACATTTTTGGCACGCAACTTCCCATCCCATTTGGCCGCATTTGGCCCATGTGCATGGCATCCCCAAACCAACCCATCCAATTCAAACCCCCATACCTCTTTCCCACACTTATTGACAGCATTCCCATCCTCCAATTTCTCTCTCCGGATGTTCTTTGCTCCAACCTTTATTCCCCTCCCTGCTTCCAAACTTCCGTAAATGTATTTTGGCCATAAAAATGGATGAATTGAATGCCGTAATTCCCATGCTCAGTATTTCTGCTGCTTGGATTTATTTATATTCCTCATTCTTTGCATTTGCATTTCTTTCCCCTTTACCTGAAACTCCTCGATTGGATTTTCCGTTTTAAATTTTTTACAATGAATTATTCCACCCCAAATAATCCACATTGTCCAATTTGCGCCTTGCACAAAATCCACCAAATTACTCTGTTGCTGGGGAGAAGGACCATATTTCGGGTTTCGTCTGCACTCTCGGCCCACTTTTGGCTCTATTTTTGTCCTTTCTCTCCCTTCCCTTTCTTTTTGGCCATAATTCCCAGCACCTTTCCAAAAGTGGCGTCATTTTCAACCAGTCGTTAAATAAAATGGCCTGCAAAAACAAACCAAAAATGGTGGCCATTTGATGAAATGGAATGCCCGAATACATTTATGGAATTTTTTTGACAATTTTATGCATTTCTATTTTTAAACAATTCCAAATATATTTTTGGATTTTGCAGTAAAATGAATGATGAAAGAATTCAAATATTCAAATTTTTCCATAATAATGAGCAGCTGATCCTTTGGAAATAATATTCTCATGTATCTTATTTTTGCCAATTTTACATTCTAAATTTACATATTCAAAAAGAGTTTTTTGTATATATTCGTCAGGGTCCATTATTAATTGTATTTGCCATGTTGGACCCACAAAAATATAATCCACCCAATAAATTTGTTTTGTTTGTTTTTGTCCAATTTGTCCAAAACAAGTTTTGCCTAAAAAGCCAAAATCCGCTCCAATTTCAGCAAAACTATCAAAGATGAATTCAAACAAATGTATTTTTCGGCATCCAATTACTCATTGTTTTTTCATAATGCAACATATTATTAAGGAGGGCACTATTTATTGTATTCATACTAAAATTTTTGGGTTAATCGAAAAAACAACAACGAAATTTCATTAAAATTATTCTAAAAATATTATTTTAGCCTTCGGCATTATGTTTTTAATACTCTAATATACCGTATTTATTCTATTATAAGCCCACTCTCTAGCCCACAACTAGAAGGGTCTCTGAAAAATAAAGGAAAATTCTCTAATAATAACCAAACTTTCGGAAAAATTTAAGCCCATGGGCTTCTAATAGAAAAATACAAAATCTATAATGGTATCTAATGCTTCATCCATAAATTATAATTCCATTCATAAGTCTTTTTATAAATGATTCATTTGATAAAATGAATATAATGAGTACAGAGAATATTTAAATTAATAATTTCAATCTTTGTTCAATTCCATTTAAGGGTCAATCACCATAAAACATTCATTCAATCGCGCATTCCAATCCATTATGAATTTTTTCATCAATTTCTAATCTATTCTTGTCCTTCCAATAATTCTTCATCAAAGTCCACGCAATTCCTCCTTAATATGGCCAACTATGAGTGAGAATGGCAAATGACCGGCTGGCTGCTGCCATTCTCCTTAAAATGGACTTATCCCAAAGGTGCCCCTTTAGACCTCATTCATTACCAATTCCTTCCCCTTTTGCGCACGCTATGTTCCCCCTTCCCCAATATAATGCTATCTCACAGCCGGAAATATTGCGGCTCATTTTGACCCAACTAAATTTACGTTGAATTCACCTTTATCAAGGGAAATAAAGCAGCTTATTAGGATTTTTGCAATATTCCCCCTTCCTTCTTCAAATTAATGCATTAAAATATTTATTTTTTAACAAATTCCCAGAAAATCATTTTTTTTCCTAATATTTTGACAATAGTCTGTTCCATTTTAATTGAGCCAATTTGGGGCCAACAAACAAATTCGTAGACGTTCGTCTCGACCCAAAAATTGGCCTTTCAATGGGCAACGACCATTCCTCGTCCCATTCAGTCTCTGCCATTCAACAGCAACGAACGGCAGTGAAACGACATGAATCCATTGCAATGGTCCGGAGCACAGACGAAATGCCAATTTCGGCACAATTCGAAATGAGAAGGAGGCGAATGTCTTCATGCGTTATTGGAATTCATCCACAAAAGAATCAACCACAAAATCATCAAAATTACGAAAATAATTTGGTTGGTTTTTGGCAATTTTCATTCATTCTTTTCTTCTTTTCATTCTGCCAATTTAGTACTTTTGGAAGTGATATTTTTCAACAAAATTTATATGTGCCAAAAAAGTAAAGGACTATTTACATATTTTTGGCCCCAAAACTTCTTTTTGGGGAAAAACCCCAAAATTTCATTGTGAGTGCCAATTTTGCCTAAAAAGTAAATTTATGCATTTTTTCGCCAAAAAAGATTGCCGGTTATGGCCCCACAATTTAAAGAACTTTTTTTATTAAGTTAATCCAAAAATGATGCCAATGCCCTTAAAGTTAAAAATGGGAAAGGAGAACGAAATTGGCCATTTTAAAATAAAAAAAAAGAAGAGCAATTTTTTTCTTTATATATATTTTACATTATTTATTCAATTAATTGACTAGGAATATGAGTTTGAGTTTTTAATACCCAAAGTAATTTTAAAAGACAAAGGAAAATGAATTAAATTATACATTTTTTTGCGAGGTAGTTCTTTGTTCTTTCTTAATAGATGATTGGCTTTTTTTGACATTCCATTGTCTGAGTTTGCTTGTTTTGTTGTTCTTCACATTTGTCCTCAAACAAAAAACAATTGGATTTTCATTTTCCATCAAAATCTCAATTTCCCTCATTGGCCACTTTTCTTTGTGAAGGAATAAAATAAATTTCCTTTGCCTTTGATGAATGGAAAACGTCATTTTGGCCAATGGGGTCGTCCCCTTTAAACTGCCTCCGGTCCAATTCAAACTCCAAATTCCCCCTTCAAAAAAAGCCCCAAAGAGGCCGCAAATTTGGTTTGTGTGCCCCTCTTCTTTGGCCCCCCATTTTCACCCAATTGGGCCCTTCATTCGTGCCATTTTGAATGAAGTGAAGAGCCGGCAGCCACAAATCTCCTCAAAAATTCCAATGGCCACTATTTTTGAAGGAGTTCTTTAAAGAATAGCCGGAAGAAAGACCAAAACCAACAATTCAAAGAAAAACAGCTCTTAAAAACTTGGAATTCCTTGGCCCAATTCCGGCTATTCGCATCATTCCCCAATTCCATCCAAAATTCATTGTTCTTTTCCTAGGCAACAAAACAATTTGTGCCAATTTCCTCTCCAACAAAAGACCAAAATATTCTAAATTTACCTATTTTGCAGGGTTCCGCCGATTCATCTCCTCATTCTTCTCCTCCTTCCCATCTTCCACCGGTTCCATTTCCAAATCGGCCAATTTCCCCTCGGCATTCGGCATTTAGCTCAAATCGTCCACTTTCACAGAATCAATTTGCCAGGGAATTACCCTCGACCCCAACTCATCAAAGGGCCAGTGGAACACATAGTTCAGGTAAATTCCAAAAAATGAGTTAATTATGGGAATTGGCTATTCTCGAAGAATTAATTAGGTGAGCTACGGAAATCTCGGCTTAAGGACATCGATAGACTCAAGAGTAGGCTCATTCGATTCAGAATGGTCGATTAGTATATGAGATTTCAATTTCAGACTATTCCGAATATGTTTACTAAAACTTTCCGCTAGATTCCTATTTCGCCTCCGGCGTTCTACTCTTAATCTAAACTCTAAAACGGCCTAAAATTGAAATTTCACAGACTAAATCGACTATGCCAAACCGAGTGAGCCTATTTTCGTGTATGTATGATAACTAGAAATCCAGGTTCCCGAAAATAGCTAGCCCGACGCCTAACCAATTCCCATAATTATCTGTTAAATATAAAAATTATTAATGATTTTAATTTTAAGGTCTTTCCCTTCAACCCCTGAATCGACATCTTCTTTCGCCTTCAGCCAATCGAAATCGAAGAATGTCCGTAGCCGGTGACCATCAAGAGGCACTTCGACGCGAATTGGCCAGAGCCGAAACTGGGCCAGCACCAAATTCAAATGTCGGCACCGGATCCGGCGGTCAAACTCCACAAAGACGATTCTCAAGGGCAAATGCCAACAACAGTGGAGGAAGTCGAAAATTGAGTTCAATTCGAACGGCCGGCGATGATATGTTCTGCACGGGGACGGAAATAAGTGTGGCGGAACAATTAAAATTAAGCAGGTAAAATTAATGATGGGTGATGGCCTAATCTTGGCTAAGGATCTAGGGCTAATGTTATTTGGGGAAAGAGTAGACCTAGGCTCTCGTTCCGGGCCTTCACCGAGAGTCTAAACCCCCAATGGCTCAATGAATGGGATCGGGATTAGAGGCGAATGAACTTTAAAATTATTATTTATCTGTTATGCAAGAAATTTTTGATAACAGAAACAGAACGTCGAAAAAGTGGTAGAAATATGAACATTTTTGAATAAAAGAGTGGGTTTTTTAAAAAGGTAGTAGATTTAGGCAATATTTGATTGATAGGGAATCGGGGTGATTAGGCAAGGGTACGATATACGGTTACAGTACTATGAATAGGAAAGGCCCCTGGGCATTATTGACATTGACAGATAGGAATTATCCAAAATAATTGACATTTTTAGTTATCAATTGCAAATTTTGCAACAAAGTTGGCCAAGAATTCGCTCCCAAGGCTCATTGTCCGGTGTATTCAGGTACCCAAATTGAATTCAATTACCCAAATATAATCCCATCATATTTTTAGGGAACTTGCTCAAACAAATTGTGCCGCCAAAGAAATGTTCCAAAAAATGTCCATTGTTGAAGGATTTTCTTCGGGCAAAGTTTGCGACCAAAAAGTATGTTCAATATTTCATTTTTATCCATTTAATTATTTATCAAAAGGAACATGTCCGCCAATTGGTTGAATTAATTGATTTTGCCCTTCAAAATTTGAATTCGCCAAATCGAATTATTCAAGTATTAAATTTGGGCCAATTAAATAATATTTTTGATTTAATTTATAGCAAAAATGCCATTCAATGGGCGAACAACATTTCAGTGTTTTTGGGCAGGCGAATGAAACAAAAATTTGGGATGATTTTGGGGAATGCATTAGCCACGCAATTGCAAAAGTAAATCCATAAAAAATGAATTTTATATTTATTTTTTCAGGCTGAACCAGTTCGAGGCAAACGAGAAGCCTTTCGGGCATGGATAAATTTGATTACATTTATGGTGAATTATTATTAATATTTCATCATTATTATGATTAATTAATAATTAAGGTTGAATCAATGCGGGCTGGATATATTCAACAGTTCAAAAGAAGGTAAAAAATAAATTTTTAGCCATAATTGAGTCTAATTTCCCTTTTATTATTTTAAGATCATTGACCCGGCATTCCAGCAATTCTCAATTAGCCATTGTCCAATTGGCCACAGTTGAAGTGGGCAAAAATAAAATAATATTTATTCCAAAATATTCATTATCAAAAATTAAAGGAAATCAACTCACCCCCCGTATCAATTGGTGGCCAAATTAGCCGAGAAAAGCAACGTTCAATAACGCCTTCATTTCCTCCACTTTCCGCCCTTCAACTTTAATAAAAATGCTTAAAAATTGACAATTCATGAAACGAAAAAAATTTAATAATTTCCTTCATTCCCAAAATAATATCCATCCCTATGTAATTTAAATAATTATTTCATCATTCTCAATAAAATAAATATTTTTAACTCCCCCAATTTTTTGCACTTAATTTTACCGAGAGAAATTTGAATAAATTTTTGTATTAAATTTTCATAATATTTTCAATGCATTGTAAATGGCTTATAATAGTCCAAATTCCCGGGACTAAAGTTTTTCGGGGCGAGAGTGGATCTATGCTCTGGTATCGGGCCTTCGCAGAGGTCTGAACCCCCTAATGACCCAATAGGGTATTGGGATTAGAAGCAAATTAACTTTAATTATTATTTATCTGTTGTGCGGAAAATATGATAACAGAATGTCGGTGAAAAGTGGTGGAAAATGAACATTTTATGGGGAAATGAGTGGATTTAGAAAGGCAGATTGGGGCAATTTTTGATTGATAGGGTGACAGAATGATTGGACAAAAAGTGGGGGTACAGTAGACGAATAGAAAAGGCCCTTACTAGGTATTATTGGCATTGACAATGGTAATATAAATAAATAAATAAAAGTAAATTAATAGTAAAATATCTTAATTTAGTGCAGGTGATCATTCCCCCTCTTTCCCATTTCCATTTGCCCTTTCAATCAGCCATTCCATCCATCAACATCAGCCCTTAACCGCATCCATTCGCGCAATAATCAAATGAAATCAAGGAGAATTGTTGTTGACCCTCAAGGTCGACACAATTTGCAATTACTAAAAGGAGCCAGTATCACGTTTTGCCCTTACAATTATATAAATATAAGATCAAAAAATGGACAAATTGCGCACATTCAATAAACAAAAATAGAATTTGGTTTCTTCCTTAATTGGTCATAAATAAATTAAATGAAAATAGAATTATAATTAACGGTTGATTATAAAACTATTTACATTTTTTACACATGTTTTTCACAATTCACCCGTCCTCCCCATTCAATCAAGATAAATTGAAAATGAATAGCGAATAAATAAAAGCAATTGTTTTCCTCCGATGAACTTTGAACTCAAAGCATCCTATTCCCATTCTCCCTTTTTAGTTTTCACCAATTCCAACATTTTCCGTCCCAACAACTTTCGTCCAAGTTAAATTGTTGAAACAGCAGCTGACTTCATTCATTTTTAAAATAAATATCTTTCAATTCCATGAGCTCATTTTCCCTCCAATTCTCCCGACAAAAACATTCTTTAAAATATCATTTAATCTACTAAAATTTCCATCAAATAATTTTATCAGTAAATAAAGAATAAATAATCAATGTCAAATTATTTATCACCAAAAATGTTTTCCCATAGATAATTAATTAATTATTCTGCCCCCATTTTTAATATCAAAATAATTAAATGAATTTGTTGAAAAGTATTTTCGTGTAAATTTACAATAAATGAATTTAAAGAATCTTTTGAGATCATTTTCTACTCATTGGCCTATAAAAATGGTTGTTTACCATTGATGGCCACCCAATGCCCCCATATCGGCCTAATTCCCTTAAAAAACATTCCATTTTCCCTTTCATTTTTTATTATTTTCACGAGGTTTCCCTTGGCTATATTTTTGCTGCTTTGTTGACTAAAATTGAGAAAGGGAAGGGAAACCCCACATCCGAATAATAACAAAGAATAAACCAAAACCATTCTTTGCCCATATTCCCCTCTATTTCATTTTATTATTTTTAACGGATTAAAAATCCAATTTTCATTGTTTTCATCTACAAATTGCCTCAATTCATTTATTTCCATCAATTTTTGCCCAGGGCAAAATGGTTCTAATTTGCTATTTGCCAATATTAGCGGAGGAGGAAACTTTCAACTGTGAATTGCCGTTGGATTCTGGCTCCTCAATTCCTTACGTTGCTCCACAAAAATTCAGCCAAATCCTCTCCAAAAATGGGGAAAATGTTGGTGGTTGCGAAACATCGCAATGGATGAGCAGTCCAAGGAGGAAATTGAGCACCGCAAAAGGGGCAGGTTAGCAGGCTTATTAGTGAAAAGTGGACAAAACAAAGTAAATAAAATTTAAATTCCACTATCTTTGCAAACTAGTGGATTTTATACTTTAAAAATATACTCTTCGATTGAGCATGGTCAATTTAATTTAGAAAAATTCATTTTCGAAATACCGTAATCAAAAAAGATAAAAATAAATTAATTATTTCTATTGTTTCTGGTTTATCTTTGCATATAATGAATTTTATTTAATGCCCATACCGTAATTTATAATATTTGTCCTTTTTACAAAAATTTCCATCATAGTTGATATTGCCTCGGGCAATTGTAATGAATGAGCATAAAAATATTTTTGAATTGAAAAATTTGGCTATATATTCATTTGGCCAGATGGCATTGTGGATATGGAACGATGGGAGGGTGTAATGGATTTTTGCCAAGCATTGGACAATGCAGTGGAAATTGAACAGGAAAAGGAAATGTTCAGTGGGAAACGTGTTTTAGAGGTTTTTGATTGGAAAGGGAATAAAATATTCCCTTGGATAGTTTGGATTTGCCACCGGATTGCCATCGGCATTTGCCCATCGAAATTCGGCAAAATCGGTCATTATTATTCACAATTTTAGTCCATTTATATCCATTTTTTCCAGATTAACATTCATTGTTGGGATGAATCACAATTGAATAATTGTGTTTTGCCAACATTGCGTCGAAATAACATAGTAATTTTCGGAAATTAAAATTAATTCACATTTTGTCAATTTATTAGCCCAGAAATATTTGCAAATTCAGCAGCGGGGATGCCGAAGAATTTATGCAAACAATACAAAGGTGAAAAATGGCATCATTTTTCGGGGAATATTCCAAATTCACAGATTTGATGTGATTTTGGCCCCAGAATTACTTTTCACGGAGGAATCCGACTTTGAACAATTACATGAATTATTGGATGCGATGGTCACTCCAAGTGGAATAATGTACATACTAAATATTTGGGTTGTCCAAAGTCGGTTTTAAAGTCGATGTCTTTGGTTTCAGTCTTCTCTCTTTTAGGTTTTTTGGAAAGTTTTTTTTCATAAAATTATCTACGATATTTTATTCTTCATAAAATTCTAAAAATTTTAGCTGAAAATAGCTTCTCAGGGAGAAAAATTTGTCAAAAATTGCCTCGCAGGATAAAATTTAAGCCAAAAACAGCTTCACAAAATATAATTTTAACCAAAAATTGCCTCTCATCAGGGTGAACAGCAAAATCGAAAACAATTAGTTTTGACCTTAGCTTTCGTTTTTTGGACCAAAAATCCTCGGTTTAATTTCTGTTCAGTTAACCGACTTTGGATAACCCTTAACAAATTTATTCACCTCAATGTCATTTCAATTCATTTTCCCATTTCCCTCATTCATCAGTCTTATCTCAACTCGTCCATATTATTCCCAATGTTCCGGCAATTTGCCAGCCTTCCTTGACCTCCTCAAAATGAAAGGCCAATTCGATGCCCATATTCGATGGACTTCGGCACGAGAATCGGACATTGCCCCACGCAAACTCCTTCAAATGACCCGAACAATTCGATGATCCAAACCCAAAATGTTAATTCAAATTATTACCCATTTTTTATTTGATAAAAATTAAAACCAATTCTCAAATATTTTCGGGTATTTTGACAATTTTATTTAGACTTTTTGGACAAATTTGATTGGCAATTCAAAAATGTTGCGGAAACATTTATGAATGCAATCCAAAATAAGCACATGTTTTAAATGCCCATTCGATTTCCAAATTGTCATTCCCTTTTCCTTCACACGGAACTCATCTTTCTTTCCATTTTCCTTTTCCCTCTCGTCGAATGATGATTAGAAATTCTGACCCCGGAGGGGGCACTCGAATTGGCATTTTTTCTTTACAAGGAAATGGCATCCGCGAATGGGTAACTAACTCGTAAAAAAGAACGGGGCAATGGGGAAATGTGCCAAAAGAACCAATGAATTTTTGCCAATTGTTTTCTTATTCCATTTTAGGTTTGAACATCAATGAAAATTGGAAGCGACAGCCAAAACCAGCAGCAGCAGACCAATAATTTTCTATCAAAAATTCTCTCATCCAATGAATTCCTTCTTAAAATAATTTTTGAAGTTAATTATAATTTTTTTCTATCAATTTCATAAGTTGTTTCCTTTTCCAAAAAATGAAAAGAAAATAGTAATGAGCTCAAATTGAATTAGACACAAAGTAAACCCAAACATCCTAATTAGTAAAAAGGAAATAGGAAACTAAGTTGTTGTAGAAAATGAATCCACCAAACGTCGTTTTCTTTTTCTTTTCCCAAAAATGGCAATTTATCGTAGGAAAATAAGAAAGAAGAAAATGCTGCATCCCTTCCGGCGATATTCAAATTCATTTCGCCGTTGGTCCCGTTCAAAATCAGTTTTTTGCAATGGGGCTTTACCGAATGGATCTGCAACAGATCATTTCGATTCCACCTCAAATTCAACCATAACCAATCATCACAATAATCCGTGCAATGGCCTTGTCAAAGGCCTTTCCCCATTTTTGGCCAGAACCGAGGCCCAAGTGAACACAAAACCCAGACGAAGCAGTGTATTTTTTTCATCACTTGTTGCCATTCCACTGGGCAGCGGCAGATTGAAGGGCGGGTCAGTAATTAAAATTGGCTTTATCTTTCATATTGCTTCAATTCATTTAGATTTCGTGAAAGTGTTTATGCTATTAGCAGTGGCCTTCAATCATTGCTCATTTTGATGCGAATCCTTGGCCTTTTCCCTTGTTATTTGCGAACACCACAAAATCGTCGATTTTTACGTTTTTCGGTGGAATTTTGACTTTTTATAAAAAATAAATTTAATTGAATTCTCCACAGAAAAGAGTTGCCTTTTTATTGTTGACTATTGCGGCCATCTCTTTGAATGTTTATGCTTTTTGGATGAATATTGGCCATTTGATCAAATTTCGTAGAACATTTGGAATAATGCATTCCTCCTCTGTGTCAACAATGGTGTCAGGTGAATTTATCCCCGGGTAAATCTCCAGAATAGTTAAAGGATATTACAAAATGGGCATCTCCACAATAGTATAAAATAAAAATTCATCAAATTTTAAAAATTAATAGGAAGTGAAAATATAAAAAATATGAAAATTCCTGGGTTTGGATAAATATATTTTGGCGAAAAACATATTTTGGCGAACATTTTCTTAGTTAAGTGAAATACATTTTGGCGAACATTTTCTTAGTTAAGTGAAACACATTTTGGCGAACATTTTTTTAGTTAAGTGAAACACATTTTGGCGAACATTTTTTTAGTTAAGTGAAACACATTTTGGCGAACATTTTCTTAGTTAAGTGAAACACATTTTGGCGAACATTTTCTTAGTTAGTGAAACACATTTTGGCGAACATTTTCTTAGTTAAGTGAAACACATTTTGGCGAACATTTTCTTAGTTAAGTGAAACACATTTTGGCGAACATTTTCTTAGTTAGTGAAACACATTTTGGCGAACATTTTCTTAGTTAAGTGAAACACATTTTGGCGAATATTTTCTTAGATAAGTGAAACACATTTTGGCGAACATTTTCTTAGTTAAGTGAAAAACACATTTTGGCGAACATTTTCTTAGTTAAGTGAAACACATTTTGGCGAACATTTTTTTAGTTAAGTGAAACACATTTTGGCGAACATTTTCTTAGTTAAGTGAAACACATTTTGGCGAACATTTTCTTAGTTAGTGAAACACATTTTGGCGAACATTTTCTTAGTTAAGTGAAACACATTTTGGCGAACATTTTCTTAGTTAAGTGAAACACATTTTGGCGAACATTTTCTTAGTTAAGTGAAACACATTTTGGCGAATATTTTCTTAGTTAAGTGAAACACATTTTGGCGAATATTTTCTTAGTTAAGTGAAACACATTTTGGCGAACATTTTCTTAGTTAAGTGAAACACATTTTGGCGAACATTTTCTTAGTTAAGTGAAACACATTTTGGCGAACATTTTCTTAGTTAGTGAAACACATTTTGGCGAACATTTTCTTAGTTAAGTGAAACACATTTTGGCGAATATTTTCTTAGTTAAGTGAAACACATTTTGGCGAACATTTTCTAGAAAGTGAAACACATTATAGCGAACAATGGTGATTATGATTATCTAGGATCGAATTTATTGTTTTTATTATTATTTCATCCAATTTTATCTTAATTCATTCAAAGGCATCAAACCATTCATTAATGCCGTCAATTTGGCCCTATTCTCCATTCGAATTCAAGCACATCTTCGGATGCTTCGATTGATGGACGCATTGGATCGAAGTTATTGGTGAATTTTCTTAATAGGCAATTTATTCCAAAATGTTTTTTTTCTAAAAAGGTCCGCATTTCATGCTTCTCCAAAAATTCGGACCCGAATGTTGCCCATTTTTTATGCATTTCTTCTCTTCACTTTTTCCATTCCATTAGCCTATCGCCTTTTTGACATTATTAAATTGGAGAAGCCAAAGTTGGCTTCAATATTCATTTTTATTCCTATTTTTCTTATTTTAAAGCGCATCTTTATTCGATTGCCTTAATGATTATACAATTTTGGTTGTTCCATTGTTGACTGTGTGTCACATCTTTTTTATCATAATTAAATACCAATTCTTTCACTCATCAGATTTGGAATATTCTCCCCCTTTTTTATTATGTTTTATGCAATCGGCTTGCTTGTTTTTGGTGCCGAACTTTGGCTCATGCCCTTCAAAAGGAGCATCATAAAAGGCGATATAGCCTCAAGTAACAGTCAATTAATAATGAAATAATTCACAATCTGATTCAGATTCTATTACCAACAATTTTTGAGGCTTGCCGATTTACAAGTCACTTCATATTCATATTATTCATCTTATCTTATTAAAAACATGTTTTCAGCAATCCATTGGCGATGTTTTCAATCCATTTGTGTTCTTCTCATTGTCTTGGGCTTTGTTAATCCTTTCAATGACCATTTATTTCCTAACTCAGCCAACTTCCAAGTTTTCCCGAACAATGTCCAAATCCTTCCAAAAATTTTCACAGACTATATGACCCAATCACCATTGAACAAATTACAAGAGAAAATGTTCGTCGTTTTCTAAATGAACGAATTTTGATGAATCTTGGTTGGTCATTGCTCCAAATTTTGGTTGCTTTGGTTCATATTGGAGTAATTTGTGCGGTTGGCACAATCACGAATGAGGAGGTGGAAATATATTCAAAAATATTGAAATTGTTTGGCATATTCCAGAGTCGAAATATTCTAACATCAGTTTTGGCCGTTATTCCGGATTCCAATGCCGAATTGGATCGATTCCAAATTTCCTGTTTTGTGCACAAATTTCCACCCAATATTTATGGGGAATGAGTGTTTGGAGGGCATTCCCATTGGAAAGGAGTACATTTTTTACGGTAAAATAAATTTATTTAATTATTATGTCATTTAATTTTAAAGTTGGTCAGCGTCATTTTAACATTTTCATTTTTGCTGCTAAAACTCAAGGACAATGCATCCACTCCAATCCATACTATCATCCTCAAAAATGCCACTTTTGATGGCATTGCGGCGAATTTCAATGGAAGCGCCAAAATTTGATAAATTTTTCCCATAATCGAAAAATCTAAACCATTTTTATTTAATAAAAGCTCATCTAAATATACTCATGAATGACTAAAAATAAAATGAATATAGTTAAAATTTGTGTTGTCCAATTTGTTGGCCTCCACCATTTTGCTGCCGAATTCTTTTTATCATAAAATTGTTCTTGCGAATTGGACCCTTTCAATGTTCTCGTTGGATTCTCTTCGCCAACAACAAATTCTGATGCCGTCGATGGGGCATCCTTCGATCTTCTGGACACCAATCCATCTTCTTCCTCTGAAGAGGAATATTCCCGTTCAAAACTATCCGTCGATTCTGCAAAAATATTAAAAATAATGAAAATATTTTATTGGATGGACCATTCTTTATTGTAGTTGTCGGCATTTTTGGTGTAATTTTGCGTAAATGCTCAATCCATTCAATTTTTCCACTGGATAATTGCTGTGTAAAATTTGCATCGGGCTGAGCCAATTCATCGTTGCCTTCTGCGCTTGGTGGGATTGCTTTAATACACCAATTCCTTTTAATTCATATTATTTTATGTTTATTTTTATACCAATCATGCACGTTTTTCCACCCCATCCTGGTGGGCAGGCACAAAAGAAAAGGGTTGTTGAACGAGTGGTTCGGCATGTTCCTCCATTTTTGCATGGATTTTCCTCACATGGCTCTAATTAATTAATTGGCAATTTATTAATGACATCATTTTGCTACTCACTCAATTCGCAATGCTTTCCCGCATATCCCCGTGTACAATAACAATCATATTGGGTTTGTTCATCAGTGCCAACTCTAGCGGCACATGTGGCCCCATTTTGGCATGGATCCGGAGAGCAGGGATCGAAATCTGCTTAAACAAATAAATGGCATTTAATCCATCCCTACCAATTCTTTCTGTACAATTTTCATTGGTAAAACCGGAGGCACATCGGCAAATGTGCTGTTTCAAAATTGCATCCCAAACACAAGTCCCATTATTCTGGCAGGGATTTGCGCGTTCACAAATGTTTGCTTCATCCCTTCGGGTATGTTGCCAATTGGTGGTTTGTTGTACTATTTTGGGGCTAGTGGACATCGATGAATGCGGTCTGTGGTTGCTGTTTTGAATTGGAGTGAATGGAGGAAGTTGCGGAGATGGCCGGGTGGTCAATGTGATTGGTTCATTTCGACTCTTTTGGGTATTCCATTTATTGTTCGGTCTAGTGGATGGATGCATCATCAAAAATGTGCTCCTTTGAGTGGATTCACGCAAATCTACAAAAACATTAAACAAATTCATCATTTTCCCCAATAGTCTTGCCATTGTCCATTGTTCTCTGGTCCATTGCCCGAACTTTGTTTAATGGCGAATTTGTTGTTGTTTGGCCAATCATTCGCCAAGCTGGGACAAATTGTGATGAAGATGGATGGATTGAGATTGTTGACTGAGTATCGGGCCTGTTTAGTAATTTTTTGGTTGCTTGTGTTGCCGGCATTTCGCATTGCTGTAAACATTCTTGTTCCTCATCAAATTGATTTCGGCTTCCCGATTCACATCCATCAAACCAAAATGATACACAACGCTGGAAGGATAATTGGCTTAGGTTTTTAATGCTAGGTTTAGGTTAAAAATATTAATAAAAAGATTTAAAAATATTCATTGTAAAATAAATTAAAAATCCACCAATTTATTTCGATCAAAATAGAATCTTCGCCGCCATTCTGTCCCTTGTTTGCATTCATCCCTCAAATGTTCATCAAATGGTTCAAGGCAATTTGCTAAAAAGTGAAAGCAATAATATTTGCTCAAAAATAATTTCAAACAAGCTTTGAGGCCAGGTTCACAAAGCCATTGGCATTCAAGAAGGGAATCGAAGAAATTGCGCGTACCACTGTTGCTGGGACATCCATCATACCAAAATAGTCTGTTTTTGGTATTAATTTAAATGATAAAGTGCCAAAAATGACACCTGCAAGTCTGGCTTCCATGTTCGAAATAATATTTCTCTTCCCATTCACCTTACAAAATTAAATCCAATTTTATATTTTCAATTTTCGGAACCGACCCCTCATGCATTGTCGCCTCAATCCCACATCAAATTGGTCCCCACAACTGCTTCTATCCGGTTCGCCATTTTGTGGCTGGAAGGCTTTTGTTGCCATTGGCAAAATCAAAAAGATGGGAAAAATGAGCAAATTGAATGAGAAGAATTGGGTAAAAGTAAATGGCGACCAAGGCAAATTCATTTTGAGTCATTTCCATTCAAAAACCTAATTGGTTTCGTACATTTCGATGTAAATTAATGGAAGAGTATTTCTGGAAATATTCAATTTGTTTTCAATATGAGAGAATTGGCATTTTGGCAATAAGCCTAATGGAGGCTTAGTCAGTTTTATTGAGAGGATATTTTGCATGTGAAGGGTCCAAATAATCTCTGTTAATTATTGGGCTGAATTGGAGAATAAATACTCAAAATTATTTGGAATTAAGGTCATGTGCGGATCATCCTTATTTATTTTTGCCATCAATAGTATGGATATTGGCATGAGGATGAATAATTCATTTGGATGAAATGGAATGGAATCGAGAGGTTTTCTGGCCGAATATTAAATGAACTTTTAGATGAGTTCCTTTTGGGCATATTTATGTTGGCTGGCCATAGAATTTGTGGCCCATCCATTCGTGAAGAAGTCTAATCAAATCATTCCTTAAACATTCAAAAATTTTGAATGGAATTGAGCAAAAATTGACTGTGTCAAAAATTTGTGGCCGCGTCAAAAATCCCGAGGGAAAACAAGTAAGAATGGATGAATTCAAAAAAAGAAATCGCTGAACAGAAAAAAAGGACCAAATGAAATCCGAGAAGAGAAGCAAATTGAATGAGAATCTCCCAAGGGAAACCCACATTATGGTGTTTGGATCAAAGTGTTCACACTGATTAAAGCAACCAAAGCAGGCAGAAAATTGCCAAAATGATGCAAATAAAGAGAATTAAATTGGCCGATAAATATTTTGAAAGGATAAATAAATTTGAAAAATATCAATTTAAATGGCAATAAAATGTTTTTGGCAAAAATATTGTGAAATTCCATTGCTTTTGCATTAAATAAACTCAACATTTGGCAACTATTTTCCTATATTTAGGCCAAAAATTGAATTGAAATGGATTCTGTTGTTGGACAAGGATAAAATTTGCAGGCAAATGGGAGACACATAAATGGTGCCATTTTCGGGTAAATTTGGGTTTCCAATAGCAGTTTGAGGGAAGGGAATTGATGCTTTGCAAAATTTAGCCGGAATGGAAGGGAGGGGCTGGATGAAAATCAGCGGCCAATTGTGTCCCCTGGGGGGAAAGTGCCAAAGGGTTACGGAAAAGCGGGTGAAAAGAGGAAGTTGGCTGGACTGGAAGGGGTTTGGAATAAATGGGAACTGCTCTAGCCGAAAGACCACAGCAACAATGTGCCAAATTTTTGCACTCTAACACGATGAATCAATTTTGTTTTTGGAGGACTAACGAACGAGGACAATTGGCCAAATAAGATAAAAAAATATGGTAGATTAAATTAGAACTCCTTTTCATTTGTTGATGATGCCATTTATCTCAATAATTTCATAACTTTAAACTTCTCAATAGCTATGAAAATTGAAATATGAAAGACGGATTTTATGTTTATTGTATTATCATATCAATTATCATTCTCTTATAAAATATTGCATATTATATAAAAATAATTTTAATTGTTGCTTTCATTTTTGGCTTAATTTTTTTTTGTTATTTTGTGGAGAAAAAATTGCTATTTGCTCTTGTTAATCGATAAATCAACCTTACTGTATTGAAAAAATTGGAATATTAAAATTTGTGGCATTATGTTTATTTCAGTCATTTTATCTTTGAAAATAAAAAAATTAGCAAACGCCGAAGGAAGGCCGAACGGAGCGGAATCGGAATGGATGAAACCCAAATTTTAAAGTATTAAATAAACTAAATTTTAATAGAAAAGGAAATATATTTTTTAAAAAATGGCTGCCGCCAATAACAATATATCGTCGGCACCATTGAAAAAGATAACAACTCCGGGAGGTCTAGAATGGACTTATTTGATGTCGGCAAATGATGAGGATGAATTGGAAATTATTAGACGAGAAAATCAGGTCCATTACAATTCATATTCGTCAAAAAGTGAATGGACAAAGTTAGTTTATTTGGATTTGGAATTAATTAAAATTGAATATAATTAAGATTTGTTTGTACTCGAAATCCGACTGCCCAAGGAAATTGCCGATTCGGTTTGTTGGCAATGGATGTGAAAAATAAACAACCCGCAATGATGGGGAATGCTCGCTTTCATATTTACACAAAAGGGTCGCACAATCATCAAGTTGCTCCAATTAGTATGGTTTAAACATAATTAAAATTAATTTAATCAATTATTGCAAAGGACCATCAACACAGAAAATACCAATAAAGAAAGCAAATTCATCAACCGCCAATAAACCTACTCAAGTAATTCAAAAAATCGTTGCCAATGCAAACAATGATGCCAAACAAATGCCAATTAAAGTCAATGAAAATAAGCCAATGCCTCCTCCACCAATGAAATATTACTCACCATCAATGGTTTCGATAAATTTACATTATTTATATTCTCTAATTTTTCCACAGGAATCCGGCAAACTTGGTTCCTTTGAAACTCGGGGAAAATCATTGACCGTTTACAATAGTGAGTGATTCACACTGGGTAATTAATTCGAAATTAAAATTAATTTAGTTTGCCATAATTTCAATGACATTGAAACTTTACGGCGTGCAGAAGGTTTATTGGTGGATAAACAATTCAATGTGGTGGATGGAGTGCCCGAAAAGGTCTCATATCGATGTAAAATCGACTCAAAATGTCCATTCATGTTACATGCTCTTCACAATAAAGTAATGATTAATTGGATATTAATCTATTAAAAAATATTTAGGAAGCAGGCTTTTTTGAATTATATGCCCCGGAGGTTAATATTCATGTTCATAATGAATCATCAAAAAATACAGCGAATTCCAATTTAGCAAAACAAAATATTCAAGGTTTAAATAATTTAACGATTAAAATAATATTAATTAATATTTTCGTAGATTTGCCATCGAACAGTGGAAGCGGCAGAATTATTGATGAAATTGGTCGAAAATGTGAAGATGTCAAAATGGAAGAAATTAATGAGCAATTGAATTCTGCAATTGGGCAACCAAAAGGCAATTTATAATTCTATTTAAAAATTAATTGAAATATATTTAGGAAAACTGTTGCAACAAATTCTTCATTCGAAAGCGCAGCATTCATTTCCAGGTAAATTATTTGTGAATATTCGAAAAATAATTTTAAAATATTTTTAGTGAATGTAAATTTGAAAGAATGGAATTTTATTTGTGACATTGACAATGAGGAGGAATTCGAACAATTGAGGAAAACTTTGAGAGTTGTTTCATTGCAACAAAATGGCAAATTGTTCAGCACAGTTCGTCAACAAACTCTCAAAGTTAGTCCAAAATTGCAATAATCCAATTTAAACCAATTTTTGCAAGTGTTACCGCCGAATTAGCAAAAAAGGAAAATGTCCATATCGAATATTGTTGTTTCGTGAAGGAAATGGAAAAAGTGTGAATATTTACGAAAAAGGTTAAAAAACAAAATATTTAATTTAAATAAATTAAATTAAATAGGAAAGCACAATCATTTTGCGCCAGCCATTCAACTTCCTTCTCATCATCAATCAACTTCATCATCGTCGGCTATGCAAAAATTAGGTTAATTTAATTAATTTTTATTAAAAAAATATTTAATTGAAAATTTCACAGACAATTCAAATCAACATCAAATTGGTTTTGATATTCCAAATTCAATAAATCTACCGTTTATGCTGCCAAGTTCATCAAATAATGAAAGTGTATGGAAAATAATTTTTAAAAATTAATTTTAAATTAAATTCAATTTAAGTTATTAAAAAGAGTGGAAGAAACAATTGGGAAAATGAATTCGGAATTGGAAAGCACAAAAGAAGAGCGGCAAAATCACCAAATGGAACTTAAACATCAAACGGGCAATTTGGAAGGAATATTCAGCATTTTTGATTGCCAAATGGAATTACAAAGTTTGGCTGAGGAATTCCAACTTCAATTCTCAATTAATAGGTTTACAAATAAAATGGTCGAATTGACTTTCAATTTTAGTGGTTCAATTTTGTTCAAAAAATATGGAATGGAGGGCTCATTCATTGTTTTGAGCGAACATCAAAAATGCCTAAATATTGACGAATATCGGAATGGCACATTCAATGGGCAAACCGAGCGATGGATCAAAGGCGATCCTCTCCAATTCATTTATGCAATGAGGTTTAAAGAAAAATTGGAAATATGGACTAAATTTTAACTTCAGAGCTCGAGTACATGAATTCATTTCGGGGAAACATTTCACTTATGGACGACGTTTTTAAATTGACAAAAATTGATCAATTTTTCATATTTATTTGTATGAATTTCACACTATTTATATAAATTTTCGTAATTGGAATAAATATGATATAAAACCATAAGTGGACATTTTTGGATGTTGGGGGGCTTGGGATTGTACAATTACAATAGTTCCTCTGCATAAATGCATTCGGGTTGGAATGTTACGAGAATGCTTCCCCGATTTCACTAACACCTTTTAATGTTTCGGTGAACTTTGCGGATGGTCTTTTAAGTTCATTTAATCATTAATCACATTATAAATAGCCCGAAATGTATTGATTTATCTTCAATAAGGGAGGCATAATCGTCATTTTCACAGGCATACAAAATATAATTATAATAAAATAAATGTGAATGAATGTTTTAAAAAAGATCAGCAGCCCTCAAATCATATAATTCATTGCAACTTCTCTCGGATCTTGGTTGGAATTAATCGCAGCATTCGGCCAAACAACATCCGCAACAACAGGCGAGGAGCTAAAAGAATATTTTATAATTGGATAAATTTAATTTTGATTTACCGCCCAAAGGCAACAATTGTTACTGCTATTGTTCTGTTGAGGCTCGTGTGTTCGTTCAACAACACTAAAATTTCAAAAAAAAAAAAATTAGTTTCGGTTTTGCAATTAAAAAACTTACACAACTTGCGGCTGAGGATTTGGATATCCGCCGGCGTTTGGATATGGTTGTTGGGTGTAAGGTTGGCCATAGCCCGGTTGTGGGCCATAATTTGGCTGAGGTTGAGGTGGATATTGTGGTTGAGGATAATTATTGTATTGAGGGTAGCCGTGGTTGTACGGAGGTGGGGCGGACATTTTTTGTTGAAGAAATTAAATTAGTATTATTTCTTGTCTAAAATTATGAATTATTTAAGGGAAATTTATAAGCGAATAAATGATATGAAAAATGATTTGAAGCAAATTATCACCAATATTTTTGATGAGGAAGGAAAACACGTCATCCCATATCATTTTCAATTTGGTCAAAAAGAAGATTGTTTTTCCTATTCATATTTCATACATATATGGAAGAGGAGTGATGAGTCATATTCAAAATGTTAAATCTAATACCTATTTCTACTCAGGAGGTAGCGCGAATATATGTAGGTGGAATTGGAATACAAATGTAAACATTGTTTGTAATTGTAATTGTAAATGAGGAAATGAATGGGCTGGACTGCGCTGTGTCGGAAAATATTAGAAAATATGTATTCGCGTACAATAATCAACCGACAATAACCAACCATTCATATCAATTCATCGCTCACATCGATTGAGAAATTTTATTATGGGAGAGGCTTTTGAGGGGAATTGGGGCCTCAGCCTCATTCACAAAAAGGGTCATTTGACTTTCGTTCCCGCATTTATTGAATGAAATTGGAATTATTTATTTGAGGAAAATTGGAACGCAAATTCAGCATTTTTGAGGTTCCTTGGCAACCAATCATTTGCCAAACATGCTAATTTTTATTAATAATTTGCTGCTGATAGGTTTTCCAATAATAGAGTGAACGAAAATCAATAAATTATGGTCCAAAAACATAAGAGAAGCCACTTCATTCGGAAATATATTTGTCAAATCCTTTTCATTGCTGCAATTGCAATATTATCGATAAATATAAAAAAATTGCATTAATAATAACATTGATAAAATTTAATACGAATGAAGCATTTTTGTCCTCATGCATGAATGAGTAGGTCAATAAAGAGGGAAGTGCATAAATATAGATTAATGAGAAGACATTTTGAATGGATATGGGTTGGATGATCATCAAAAGGCAAATTGGGCAATTCATAAAAATAAATGTGATATTTGGATACACCAATAATTTATGTGTCATTGTTGGTTGTTCATCTTTTCTTCAATTTTGGGTCTTTTTGTTGTCGAAAAGAAATATTTCTCGCACCGGCCATGGATCGCCCGTAGGAATTGCCTCAAATCGGATTTTTGCCAATCTTCCGAATATCCTAAAATCAATAAAAATAATTTATTTTTGATTTATTTAAATTTATACCTGTATGACGATTTTGTTTAAATTCCGAAACTTGAATGAATTTTCCCTCATCCGCAAGGACCAATAATCGACTTGGATCATTTGAAGATGAAATAATTAAACATCCACTGAAAATGGAAATAAATTAAAATTAAAGGGAAATTCCACTCACCCTTCTTCCCGAACATTCAAATTCAATTCACTTCCCAACAAATCCACATTTTGTTTGAAATCGAGCAAAGAAAACATTTTTGGTGGTGTTTGAACATTATTTGGAATGGTTTTGTCGATGACACTTTTTTGTTTTCCATCATCCGAAATATTTCCTTTAAATTAATGATTAAATTTACTTTATTGTTTAAAATTACTTTTACGGGAATTTGTCTGCTGAAGAATTTGTTCGGATTCAAGCGGATGGCAATGTTCAAATCTGTTAAAATAATTGCATTAAAAATTGCAAAATATTCCTTGTTTTTGAACCTGGCATATAATTTCCAATTTTGGCTGTCCGGCACTTTGATGAGCTGCATCCGAAAATTGCATTTTGTTGGATTTTCTTGAAGGCAAAAGAACATAATTCTCTTCTCATCCTTCTCATCGGTCGATGCAACTTCATATTCTGTTTTGATCAATTTCGCATCCGGCTTTCCCAAAATTGTCCGTATCAAACGCCATTTATTGCTTTTTTGATCCGAATTGGTGGACAATTTTTGCTATTAAAAAAGATTGTTAAATTGATAATTATTTAAATTTACCTCATTTTTATTGCCGCTATTTTCCACTGATTTGAGATCCTCAGTCAATTCCTTTTCCTTTGTTCGTTCATTCTTTTGGTCTAAATTCTGTTGAAATTTTGGTGGATGTTTTGATGAAGAGCAAATTGAATTCGTCGCAGTTTCATCATTATCTAATAAATATTATTAATTTTTATGTTTGTAATATTAATTAAACCTGATTGATACTGTTGGTCATCATCATTATCATCCTCCGTCTCCGTGTCCATTATTGGATGATTGTGTTGGTCGGCCGTGTAAATGTGAAAACTTTCTTCATCTTCGGACATTTGAACAAGCCTAAAATTAAATAAATATTATTTAATTTAAACAATAAAAAAGTACATTTTAAATTTGCATCCTCCTCTGAGTTTTGGATTGTTTTGGCAAATATATTTAGTCCGTTTCCCAAACATTGATTGGCCGCTAAAATTCATCCGATGTTGTGTTCTGATTTTTTCGAATTCATCGGCATAATCAACAGTTTTCTTTAATAATAATTTATAAATGTTTATTTGTTGTTTTTACCATATAATTCCATTCACGATCCACACCATGAACCTTTGTAATAATCGTCAACGGGGGTTGTTCCAAATTCTGTTGGTCATTTTTATTTTCACCGTCAGCCATCTTCCCTCCCTGCAATTTTATTAAATAAATTCAGATTTGTGTAATAAACTGTGAATTTTTAATTTTTCCTAATCAATAAATTTTTCGGAAAATAAATGTCAACGAAATTTTAAATCAATTGTGGAAATTAAAATAAAAATATAATTATTTACCATGAAATTGTTACATTTTATTTTGTGTTTGTTATTCTACAAATGAATCAAATACATATATGCAAATAAAACAGAGTAAAATAGAATAGTGAGAAAATAAAAAAGAAAATTAGTAATTAAAAAAATCAAAATTTTAAAATTTCTTCATTGGTATGCCTCAGGCCCGCCCATCTTTCATTCATTTTAAAATTTAAACTCCTTTCAACCAATTATGCTTCAGGCTGGTGGCTGCAGTTGCTCTTTCGGATGGTCTAAATAATTTGTGATGGAATATACCCAAAATAAATCAAAAAATTTACTCATAATTTAACATTGGGAGGAGGAAGGAGGCAAAGGAACGGGCTTGTTCAAATGGCCATGCATATTTTTGGGTCAGCACCTAAATTTCCCATTATTGTTTTTGTAAATAATATTTAATAAAATTACCTCTACCAATGACCATGGTTTGAGATTTGGGATGTGTAATAATCGACCATTCTTTGAAATAAATTTTATGATTAATTTAAATGTGTAATTCTGACTTTATGAAAGAATTCACGCCAATGTTCTCCCTTTTTGAACACCGTCGGTGGAATACTGCCCAGAAGTTCTGCAAAATAATTCAGTTTAATTTTATTGTATTTTAACCACAAAATACCAATGACATGTGCCAAATGGTCTTCATCCCGGCTATATGAGGCTCCACTGTGCGGTTCGAATAAATAATCGCCGGTGGCCAATTCGAATGCCTTAAATTAACAAATTAATCTTTATAATGTCCCCCTAATTGTTAACCATGCATGCAACGCTCCAAATGTCGGCTGCTGTGTCATATCCCTAATGAATAATTTAATTATTTAAAGAATAAAACCAATCCAAACCGCTCCAACGATGACCTCCAATGCCCGGTATTGACGTGTTTGGATGTCCTCCGTGAAATGATGATGCTTAAATTAAAATGTCTAAATTATTGATTTTTTATTGATTAATTTTACCGTCCAACATGCATTCCCCAAATCGGCTATTTTCACGTCAAATTCCTTTTCCAAAATCGATCTACGAATCAATGATGATTGTTCTTCATTGTCGATTTCCTGCAAAATTCGATTAATTTTTATTTATAATTTTTAACTCACTTCTTGTTCCCCTTCCCCTTGTTGTCTCCATTCCTCTTCAATATTTCTTCTCTCTGTTTCCACCCCAATTTCAATTCCAACGCCAATGCTGGTTTTGTCCATCCCCTGATCTTCTTCTCCTTCCACAATGGCCGCGGTGCTATTTTCCTGTTGTTGTTTTTTCTTCTTTCGTTTTAATTTCTTCTTTTTGTTCTTTGAAACAGCCTCCGACTAAAAAATAAATTAAATTTGCATTTTAAATTTATTTCATTTAACTTTTACATCTTGATCCGTTTGAGGATTGTTCCCTTCTTTCACAGTTTCCTCGGCATTTCCCATTTTTTTGTCTTCTTCTTCGACTTTTTCCACTTTTCCTCCATTTTGTAATTCCAATTTTACCTCTTCTTTTGTTTCCTCCTCTTCTTCCTCTTCATTTTTCTCCTCTCTATTAATTGGCGGTGACGGGGAATCGTCGCGTTTTTCCTTTTTGAATGAAATTTGTTGGTTTTGTTTGTTCTTTCCGCCTTTCTTCTTTTTGCTACTTCTTTTTCCCGATGAAGAGGTCATTTGGGTGGCCGGTTGTTGTTGATTTGATGAAGGAGTTGGAGAGGTGGAAACTTTAAAATAATATTAATTTATTTGATTTATTTTTGTTACCTTTGACTTCTTCTTTGATAACAACGGTTTTTTGTTGTTTTCCTTCATTCGGCTTTTCTTCTTTGCTATTTTGCTTTCCCCCAATTTCTTTGTCCTTTGCCTCATTTTCTTCGCCTTTTTCTTGAGCATTTTTCTGGTTCAATGAAATGCGCGGGATTTTGATTTTATCGAAAATGTTGAGATTCGTTGCTGAATTATCCGATGAATTTTTGGATTGAGGTGAACCACCAATATTATTCTTTTCCACTTGAATTTCATTGGTCGAATTCATTTTATTGTTTTGGTTTTCCAAACATTCGGCAGAAGAAAATGACAAACTATGCAATCGACCACCGGAGGAAGAATGAAGTGTCTAAAATTGAAAAGTAAATCGATAACAAAATTGTAATTACATTTTGTTCATTGTTGGTGCTGTCCACACTCATTCCTTCAATTTCCTTCAATTGTTGTTCCAATAAATCGCGATGACGTTTCCTCTTTTTCTTCAATTTTTTCTTCTTATTTTTTGTCATTGATTCTTCCATCTATAAATTTTGAATTAATTTTGGAATAATCAAAATTGGCATACTTTTTTGAAGCACCGCTTTGAACTGCAAACAGCACTCCCTGGCAAATTCTTTCCAGTTTTTCCAGCCAAAATTGCATCTTCTGCCAATTTTTTAATTTCCTCCGCATTCATTGTGATCAAAACATTTTCCGGTTTAATATCTAAAAATGGATCATAAAGTGGTTTTACTTTAAAATGAACCAGTGTGTATAATTTGGCATTTTTCATGCAAATATTGGAGTCCCTCGAGAACTTGTTTGATTATTTTTTTGACCAAAGCGATGGGAAGGCCCTCATAATTGCTTTTGATGATCAATTTTAGCAAATTGCATCCGAGCACCTAAAATCGATTAAAAATATAATTAAAAGTTGAGAAATAACCTCGAAGACCATGCAATCATGCACTCCATTGACACCACTGACCGTAAAATGGTCCAAAAGTTGAACAACCCTCTAAACTGAATCGATTAAAAAAGTACGAAAATAGTTAATTCAAACCTGCAATGATGAATCTGCTGGATCCGAGTCGCGTATGCATTCAAGTAGCTAATAAATAAATAATTTACTAAAATAATTTAAACTTCATCTTTACCTTAATTTCATCCAATGCCGCCTCCGTATAATGTTCTGCGGATTTAACAATTTTCATTGCCACAAAACGTTTCATTTCAATATCCCAACTTAAATTGTGATAAATTAGTATAATAAAATGTATTTTACCAAAGCCAAATTGTGGAGAAATGACCCCATCCAAGTTTTCGGATGACATGATATCGTCCATTCTTGAAAACATCTCCGATTTGGACTGGATGATAACCACCTTTGCGATAATCCTTTGGATCTTCCTAAAATATTCATCTTTATTTAGCCAATTAATTTAATTAACTTGTTCTTCGTCGTCACTTCCCAAAGGCGGCTGATCCTCGGGATCATTCTCCATCGATTCGTCAACAATTGTTGCCACGCCATCATCCATCTCGCCTGGCATATTTGCATTGTTGTTAAAAGAACTGCCTTCACTATCGATCCCTTGGGGCTGATAATCATCACTGGCCATAATTGTTGAATTAGCTTCTTCTGTATCCGGTGGCATCCATCGCAGTTTATCCATTTGCTTAAATCGATGATTTTATTTGATTCAAAATTTTATTTTGTATCACAGATTATAATAAATAATAATAATTGTGCTAAATACTAATGAATAATTCGTTTATCTTATTCTTGAATATTAATTTATTGACATATTGATCTCGACTCGAATTGCGCAAACTATGCCGTCGGCGTTTCTCAATCAATCAATGCGCATTTTTTTCTTTTTCCCATCCCCCCTTGCCCCATTCCCTAGGGTTTAATTGTCGCGATTAAAAAGCCAAGAATAAAAACAAAATAAATTAATTCAAATTTATTTCGAATTCTTCATATACAGTACACCCAAAATTAGCTTTTTTCATCCCAGATAGGAGGAGGGGGTTCAATTAATTTTATCCGTAAAAACTTTTATTTAATAAGGATTGGATTTCATATTTTGTATAAAATATTCTAAAATCGATGGGAAAAATTACAAACCGTCCAATTCATTGGCCAATGTTCTCTAGCCTCTTCACTATTTTCTCTCAAATGTTCATCGCCCAATTGGGCCAAATCATACACTTCATTGTGGTTGCCGATTTCAGCCGATGGTAATTCCTGACCACTTTGCCAATCCATTTTCAATATTTCATTTTACTGTTCAATTTATATACATAAATTTTTGGGAAAATGGTAGCGCGAATGGATGGATGAATTAGGAGGGAGTGGATGTCAAAATTATTATTATTAGTTTGTATTTTATGCCGAAGAATAAAGAGTATCCAATAACACTATTGCCGAATTAACAGATGACAAACGGACTTTTGGCCAATTTTTTGGCCCATCAAAATCCATACGAAAATCGACTTCATAGGGCGGTAAAGTAGAACGGAAGAGGACAGAGTCCTAGAGAGCCACCACACCAACACAATATAGCGCCCTCACAAATATAATATTTGCAACTGCCCAAAATCGATTCGGCCCGCTTTTCCATCCTATAGTCCTTTCTTCATTCACCCAACTATTCAGAGCGAAGAAGAAGTTGCTGGAAAGAAGAAAAAAGCAATTTTCTCGCCGATGTCTTCTCATCTATTCTTCCTAAATTCTTCATCTCTTCCAACTGATGGTTTGAGAGGAACATTGACGACACTTTGCCAAAAACCTACTTGGAATTGGAATAAATTCTCCTTGTTAGCTAAACCCTAAACCTAAACATTAATATTGAGTTAATAAAATGTACAATTCGAGTTTTTAAAACATATTAGTTGAATGTTTCTAGTGACTTTCAAGGTTAATTCCTCTTTTTTTCATCGAAATGTTTTACTCTTTTCGCTTGAAAAAAGAATGGAATATTTTTGTTTTAATGTACATGTTTTCAACCTTATAAAACCAATTCGTCGAAATTAAAATAATTATTATAGAGATATATACCTATACCTCTATCCGTTTAGTGTATACGGATTCCCTTTACCAATAAATACAGTATTAATGGATATCACTTATCAATTAAATAGAAATGAAGAGATTTCTCTTTTCGCTAGAATTTATAATTCAGCCTGCGGCATCAATCACTTTGCAGCTATTAAGGAGAAAGTGGGAATACCATACTCTTTTCTCTTGTTATAGTATGACTTATCAATTGAGGAGGAGGGAGGACATAAATCTTCCTTTTTTATCGTTGATACTTGATACGTTATTAATAAGTGCCTGAATTTCTTGTCGATGATTTCACATAGCTTACCAAGATGATGGATAGTTTTATATTTTTTCAAGTGAAAGGTTCAATCTTAAATGCATTTTGCATCAAATGAATTAATTGGTTGAATTTAGAAAATATTCTTTTTTTTTTCTTAATAAAATTATATTTTTCTGTCTTTTCAATTAAATCTTTTTGTATTTTCGAATGATCATACATCATTTTTGCAAATGAATTAATGAATGAATTCAAAATTCAAAGCACAATTATTTTGATTTACAAATTCCAGACACAATTCCATATAATTTAAATATGGAATTAGCACCTCAATATTAAACCCAATAAAAGCATTTAATTTGTTTGTTTGGCTGCATAAATTATGATGGTCCATGGTCCCATTATCAGCATTTTCTTTGAATATTTTTGGGAATTGACGCAAAACCAAATGGTTTTTTGAATCCTCCCACGAGATACTTGCTCTTTCTTTTCATTCTTGTCCAATTCTCCTCCAAATCATTCAATTTTTTATCGGCCACAGTTGGACAAACCTTCAATTCCCGGGGACAGTGCTGCGTGCGTAAATGCAAGCTGGCTGACTACGGCCAACCGATTGCTCCTTCCACCAACAATCCTTCTCCCATTCCCGAATGCTATTTCATCAACAAAAAAATTCCATCCGGCTGGAATGATTTCCTCCTTCCATGCTCTTCCTTTCCCCTTTTATTCGTTCATTCTTTTTAATTCTAATAAAATATTCACACTTTTGCATGCTTTAATATTGTTAATCCAAATTCACATTTTCGGAGTACATATTATGTACCTTACATATCTCAAAATACAATGGATTCAATAAATTAGTGCCATCGTGCATTTTCCCTTTTCCTTATTAATTCAAATTTACATGTTCCAAATTTCTATGCATTCAATAATTCAAATATTCGTTTGCCTATCCTACTTTTTTCTACAATTTTAGGCTCTTCATTGTGAAGTTAATTAATTGATTGAGAATAAATTATTAGAAGGAATTCTCAATTTTCAGCCAGTCAAAGGAAAAGAGACCATTTTGCCATTGGACGGTCCCTTTTAGGGCCAAATTAACTCAGTTTTCTACAATCCACGGGACTACTCCGTCAGAGCATTCTGACGACGACTGTGAGACTAGAGAACAGAGGCATCTTTCTATCCATTGGCCCATTCTTATATTTCGTGCCACGGCAACTTTGGAAATTCAATAGGCCACCGGTTGGTTGGTCCATGGTTTTTCTTGGGAATGGCCTCATCAGGCTATTTTTTCAGTAACACTGCCAGGGGTCCAAAAAGCTTGTCCAAAAACTTGGGTGAGTGAATTAGAGAAACAGAATTCCTACATTGGCCAAAAATGCATCTGGCCAACATTGTCACACAAACACAGCCTAAACATGCCAATTTTTCTAGATACAAAGGGAAAAGGGAAGTGTGCCGCCTCCTTTGAACATCGAAAAGGCTATTCGCGCGGAAGAGAGGGCCCAGAGAAGTCAGCTTGTTTCCGCCGTCCGTGTGCCGCCGCAATTTTTTCACGCAGAGCTGACAAGCCCAACCAACCAGCCATCCATTTTCTGAAGCCTTTTGCCTCACTCAACAGCGAATTTTCTCGGCGCTCGCCTACGGCATTCCCTCGTATTTGGCTCTAACAAGCAGCGGCTGGCGGCAATCAATTCTTCTTTGTGCCAAGCCCATTTTGGCCGCTTTGCCGTCTTCCCTCCATATACCTCTGGCTTTTTCTCATCAGTTTGCCAGTGCCCTGCTCTTCTCGACTCCACCAAATTCCCACCAGCCTCTTCCATTCCACATCAATTCCCCCCTGCTTTGGTGGCACAGGCGCTGGCGCTTTGTTAATGTTAAACCCCCTCTGAGCCTGTTCACAATCCCCCCCCCCCCCCTTCCACGGCATTTTATTATCCGCCATTAATTCCTAACGGTTATTTCTTTTGCAGCCAAAGGCGCCGAAACCACAATTTAATTCACTGTTTTTTTGCATTTAAATGACGTCATCTGCCAATGGTGGAAAAATGGGCAAAACAAAATGGATAAATATGCCGTACATCCTAATTTTGGTGGCATTGATCAATGCAAACCACATTTTGGCAAATAGACTCTATTCCGGTAGGAAACGATGATAATGTACAAATATATCAGTTACCGTATAACCTCTTTTAATTCCCCACTCTCTAAATAACTCCCCACCCTGATATAATTCCTGGCAAGATGAATATTTTTATTAGTTCTATTAAGCTCTACAAAATCAGCTATAATTTCACATGGGGAATTAAAAGAGGTTATAAGGTAATAGTAAATATTATATGTCAAAAATTATTAAATTGATTCAATTGTGAATTAGCGCATTTTTCTTTTTCAACTCTCTTTGAACTTGTTGAAAATGAAAAGCTAAACAAATAAAGCCAAATCATTTCAGCCAAATGACCTTTGCCAATCTAGCTGATAAAATGAACTTTGGCGGGGGGATTAAATTTTTAAAAAATATATAAAATTAATACTTAATAAATTTTGGTGGATTTCAGAAGGCGGCTCCTACTTTACCCAAAACAATGTACAGCAACCACATCAGTCTGTGCCGCAACAATCCACGACGGATGCCCAATCGCAGGAATATTTTGACACTGAATATCAAGATCCAAATTTGTAAATAATTTTTGATATTTTTCGGTGTTCTCGGTGTAGATGGTTTTGAATTTTGAAATGGAGGATCCCCCTTATGGATTATTACAATTAGGGTTACGTATACCTGAGATGATACCTTATCCCTGAATGACCCTAATCTATACCGGATGAACCATTGGAGTCATCTTATGTTCCCCAGTAAACCAAAAAAAAATGTGCACCCGGATAACCAAAAAGTATCTAATTTTAAAAGTGTAAAGTGTTGAATAATTTGCCCTCGAATTCACAGATATCGGACAGAATCATCACCAGCTATTGAACAGGAACGTCAACGCCAGCGATTAGCCAGCATTGTTGAACAACTTCGGGCCAATAGTGGACAGACACAGCCAATGGATGTTCCAAATGATGATGAACGTAAGGGATAAATGAATGAAATTAGCCAAATAAATTTGTCAATTTAGCTGTTTTGAATCCGGAGGAACCGCATCAACGCAACCGAAATGCCGAAGAATTGGCCGAATTGGAACGTTTGGGCACTGCGCTGCGCCAAATGAGCGAAGAGGATGGAAATGATGTAAATATTTTTTGCCACTTAAAATCATATTAGTAATTAATTAGTCTTCCAAAAGAATGCCAACAAACAAATCAACTTTACCACATTTTCGCCGCCGAGTCGAAATACTTTTGAATAAGGGGAAAAAATTAAAAGAATTGATCAGTAAAAAAAGCGAAAATGATGACCGTTTTGAACAATTATGGGAAGCATTTGTGGAGGAAGGAAGTGATTTAAGTGATTTGTTGAATTCAAAAGGGCATAGCAAAGATTGGGCAAAAAAATTGGCGGAACAATATAAAATATACAGGAAATTGTGCCAAACAGCCCAAAAGGCATTGGTAGTGGTGGAAAAGGAAAAAGAGGTTAAAAAAGAAGCCGAAATGAGGGAATACATCCGAGAAACCCTGAGGGCACGTTTTGATAAAGGCGAAAGGAATTTGGAAGATTTACTGTACCAAGGGGCCAGTGGAGAATCGGAAGAGGACGGAAAAGAGCATAAAAAAGTTTGGTTAAATAAATTGGAAAGGGCATTGGATGAGCAAGAAATGGCCACAAATGCCATTCAAAAATATTTGAAAGAGGCAAATTATTTTAAATATTTTTGCAATTTTTCAAATTATTTTCAATTCATTTTCAGTTTTCATTGGGCGATCCGGAGCAGCCGGATGTGGTTACCGAAAATGGAAATGGCAAAAAAATGGAGGCCGTGAAGAAGGGTCAAAGTGAATTCGTGGAATTTGTCGAACCCGGAAATAATAATCGGCTGAAAAACATTGAATGGATGGAAAAACGGTATATTTAGTATTTACCATATTTTGAAAATAATTCCCCCTTAAATAGTGTGCCAAATGATGAGACATATGGAAGGCAACATAATGGCCAAGGACCCTTCAGATTGTTCGCCACCTCCGGCAATTTGCTCTTCGTCGGTAATCTAATAAATTTGCTTTAAAATTTACTAATTTTATTCATTTATTTAATAGCTTATTTGACAATTTGCTGTGTTGGCGTTGTGGCCGGCACAATTGGCGGCGTTTATTATTACAATCAGTAAATGAAGCATATTAATTATTGATTTTATTTACCAATTTAATTCAGTGTCCGAACTGCCCGAGTGGATGATCCCTTCAATGAGTTCACCCGTTACTCGCCTTCTGGCCCAGGAAAGGATAAATTTAAGAAAAATTGCCAACAAGCATTCGGCCAAGCTACCGGCGATGATACATTGGGTACTTTCCCTTTTTTCGATAATTATTTATTGCCGTCAAAAATACTTTTTTGCCGCCAAGATAGTTTTTGACTTTTAATAAATCAGAAACCGGTTTTAGACACGTCTTTTGACATATAGGTATATTTTTAGTTTAAATATAAATTGAGAGAGTTAAACCGTTTAAAGCATTTTTACAATTTTTGGTATTAAACTCTTTAATTTTGGATCAAAGTCTAGCATTTTATATACCATTCAATGCATCTCTATGAGATCTACAAATTGGTATGAGGTTTTTAGAGTTTGAAACTGTTTTCTGATTTATTAGAAGTAAAAAATGTGTGGCAAAAAAGATGGCTAAAAATAGTAACCTTTACTAATAAATTAAATTTAATATTATTTTATTATTTTGTAGCTTATAAAGCCCAACTGCATCATTATCAACAACAAAAACAAAAAATTTTGGGCACAACGGGGCCAGTGGTCAGCGACACAATGAGCGATAATGAGGAGGATACGGATGAATTGGAGCACAATTTCAGCGTTTTCGAATGCCCAGGTAATTAGCCTTGAGGAAAAATCAAAGTAAATAATTATTAATTTTGAAAAGGATTGGCCCCAACCGGCGATGTGGAAATTCAGAATCCAAATTTTGTTGGCGGCGACGAAAAGAAGTTGGAGAAGCCGGAATAGCAATTTGATTTGGCCAATAGCGAAGATGAAAGCAAGCACCGAATTCCCCTCCAATTTCCTCCAAAAAATCCCAAAATATGTTCATAGAGCCATTCATTCCCCCTCTCTCATTTTTCAAACAAAAAAGCCCCAAAAAACATGAAAAGAAGAACTGGTATGCAAGAATCGGTCATTAACCCCCAACAATTCCAAAAAAAAAGAAGAACACACTTTATTCCATATTAATACATTCCAACTACATTTATTCAAATTCAATGTGCACTCTTCAATTCTATTCAATCTCATTAAAATCATAAATCTACCTGGATTCATTGATGCTGATTTCCCTCTTTCTTTTGACTATTTTCCCCGGATATTTCCATTTCCTTAACAAATATTATTGTGTTTTTTTACTCATTCTGAGGGTTTGCCGATAAACATGGGAGCACTGTTTTCACTTTTATAAAATTAATTGGTGCCAAATATTCATTTTTTAAAAATTTTCAGCCCGATTCGTAGGCTAGGTCACACTTTAAAATTCAGCAAAGTCCACGCTGGACAAAAATTTTTAAAATTCTAATTTAATTTTGACAAATTCATCATCCAATTCAAAATGTGCCATTTCCATGGCCATTAATATTGATTCAGCCCACTCATTTCGGCTGGAAAAAATTTTTCAGCAAAAAAGCAAGCAAAGACAACAGCTGTTCCACAGGTCGAGCCTCAATGCTTAATCAGAGCCGGGACCTATTTCTCCGTTCACTCTTCAATTTTTTCCATTCCTCTCGGAATTCAACATTGCTCCTTTATTAATTCCCTTTCTTCAACCACTTTTTGGGTGCTCAAATTCAATTCAGGGTATTAAATAGAGAAGATAATCGTCGATTTTTAGACCGTCTCAAATTTAAAATGGCTTTTTGAAATCAGTTTCCATTTCTCCTATATTCGGTTTTTGGGCAAAAATTCCCAATTTCGGTTTTAAATTGCATCGATTTTCTCAACCCGAAACCGACCATGCACTAATCTATTCTAGAAAAAAAAACAATTATGGACCCGGATCGATGGACGGATCCACAATTGAAGATTGAGCCCGGAAAGACGTTGAACCCATCCTATGCCATTACTCGATCCCAATCATTGGGTGGGATTGTCTCAACATCCGCTGGAAATTATCCATGTGTTCCGGTTGGTGAATAATCCAAACATATTATTTTATTCCATTTAGCGAACATATTCAATTGTGGACTTTGCGGAATATCGCCGTGAATTGATTGCCCATCCGATCACATGGCCCCGTGTGCCAATTATTCGTCCACGTGTCTCCAAATACATTTATCGCCCTCATTGGACCTATCGATCTTATTACCCGTACAATTATTTCCATTTCCATTGTCCACCCGGTCCGTATGAATATCGGAATGATCCGTACCATTGGGCTTATTCATACCATCCACATTTGACCAAATATCGCACTGAATGGTCAGTTTTTTGGGGAAAAATATTCAATTTAAAATAATTATGCAGGTATCGATATGAAAATATGCGAAATTATCCAATTTCTGGTGCCTATAATTTCACGAATGTTCTTAGCCGAGGAATTTAAAATGCAAACGGAAACAAATTGGAAACAATAATTCATTCATTCAAAAACTGCCTTTTAGAAAATATTATTAAATTTGATAAAATTCTTTTCCATAAACAATCATCTTTTAATTTTAATTATTATTAATTAATTAAAATAGTATTAAATGAATTTAAAATAAAGAATTTATACTTAACGATTTCAATAATTGAAGATTTTAAAACATTCTTCCCACAAAATAATAGAGTAATTCTGAAATGATTTTTTTTTTTGTTGGGAAGCAGTGCAGAATTGGTAATGGAAAATTTGTTTTGTTTTGGTTTTCTTGACCAATCTCTGCGAGTGGCAATAGAAATTTGGCAAAAAATAATAAAAAGAAAAGAAGGAAAATAAAAAGAAAAGAAAGATCTAAAGCGAAAGTAAATAAAATATACATTTTTGTGGATATATCACCTAAAAATGGATTTGATGAGAAAACAAAATTAACGAGAATTTGGTCTTGGGATTAGGGATTTGTTTTGATAGTTTTGCCTCTGGTGATTGTAAATTTGCATGGAAAAGTGAATCCATCTTACATTTTGGAGTATGAATTATTTGAATTCAAATGCGCAAAATGTTCTAAATATTCTAGCGTTTAGAAAAATGGGAAAAAGGAAATGAAGGGGGAAATCACCAGTTCATAAGAGAAAGAGAATATTTTGACCAGAAAAAGATGGTTTAAATAGTTTGTTTTGTTTTGAAAATCCAAAAAGAAAATGATGGGAAGATAATGAAAAAAAAGGAAAGAAAGGGACAATGGGATTATGAATTGAAATTGAATAATATTAAAATGTGTTTCGTGGTGGATCAATGGAAAGCCTGGTGTGGTGGATAAGCCGGACTTGGGAGAAGAGATGATGGGGGCATATTCCCGGCACCGGAGGGTCCTGCGAAAACACCGGTTGTCAATTCAGCGCCTAAACTGTGTTTGGGTGAATATTATTTAGGATTGCCCCATTTTATAGGGAGAATCTACCTCCTGAACGGTGTGTATGAATGCAAAACCAATTGCCATTTCGCTTTTTCCAAACTCGCGTTTCCTGTGCTTGGCAAGTGCGTGCCTCTCCAAATCTTTAAAGAAACATATATTATAAGAATTAATTATTATTTAATATGTAAATTAGTTGAAATTTGAATTAATTTCTGTCTAAAATTCCTCAAGGAAGGGGATGTGATGGCGGTGGTTAAAGTTTCAGCGCCACGAAGCCACGATTTTGACGAGTCAAAACTCAGCAAAGAAGAAACTTTTTGAAGCAATTTTAGTATCTTGAATAGAGTTATTCGAGCTCTATTTAATAGTGAATAAAACTATAATCAAATTTTATTGATTTAAAGATGTAAAGTGATAAGTCATTTTCCTTTATTAGAATTTAAGAAGGTTATCCCCGTATCTTAATAGAACTCGAATAGCTCTATCGAATGATACCAAAGATTGCATTAAACGGTTTCTTCTTTGTTGAGATACGAATAGTCAAAATCGCTGGCTCTGTAAGTACTGTAACTGTAAAGTGCATCACTGAAATGTGACAGTTTGATGTGATGGATGCCTCAGGGCTTGAAGAGGAAATGAGGAAATGGCTCTCTCTTTTCCTTTTCAATTGATACCGTATTCCCTCGTTACCATATTTTTATAAAGAATAAATAAATGAATTGACCTGTCAATGAATTGAGTGAGTCGAATGTAGGCAATGCAGGCTCCTTCATCTCCTAAATTCATTATTAAAAATAAATAAAAATATTTCTCCCAAAAACAAACCCATCAAATGGACATTTGGATTCAACAATGTTGTGTGGATTTGATGTTTGCCTGGGCCCGCTGGGATTTGTGGCCCTAAATTTGGAAATTAAAATGATCGGCGGGAGAAGTAATTTAAATTTACCATTGTCAAAGTAGAATTTGTGGAAATCCATGCCCTCTAAAAATGCAAATTATTTATAAAATAAGAAGCCAATTTAAGTTGAATTTAAATATTGAATTGGAATTTTAAAATTATATGGAAATGGACCTATAAGATTTCCCAGTGTTTCCGGCTCGAAACAAGTCAAATTTGGATCGCAAAGTTTTCTGGAAATAAAAATAGAGGAATTATGGGTTAGGAAGGAACTGACGAGAATGCATCAAAATCCTTGCAAGAGATGGCATCCAAAAGTTGTTGAGTGACCCGAACAATCTCCTGTTTTTGAGCTGTAAATTGGAAACAAATTTAAATTTCATTCTAATTGGTCAAAATTATTCAAAAAAATATAATTGATTCTTTGGAATCAAATTTCCCATTCAATGGCTAAATAAGCCTCGTTTTTGAAACCGTTTTTGATTAATTTGATGTGATATTGAAAAGAAGAGCCAATTTTTGCTAATTCATCAGATGAAAAATAATTAATTATTTATTTGTTTAGGCAATTTCAAGAATATAATTTTTATGATTTTTTGTCCATAATAATTCTGTGAATTTTAATAAGCCTTTTCATTTGTTTTCTAATAAGATAATTTTAATCAAAAATTAAATTCACTCAGCAATTCTTTAATTCCACACCAAATTATAATTAACTTGTGGTTAAATTCAAATTTGCCAGTTCCCATTCCAAATTGCTTAAGCCGTCCATTTTTGATTGAAATATTTTGATGATTTGAAAAAAAAAACTAAAAGTGAAAATTAACAGACAAATAAAATAATTATAAAAAAACAACATGACATACAAAAATAAAAATAAATGTGAAAATAAAAAAATAATTAAAGGGAAGAAGGAGTTGAATTGAAAATGGATTAAAATGAATAAAAAAATGGTTAAAAATGAAATTTATAAATGGGAATGGGAATGGGTGGATTGTTTCGGATGCTATTTTATTATTTTTGGCTTACACTTCAATGCGGCGGTTGGCGCATTTGCCGTAGAATGATGTTGAACAACTGCTTTTGCATCATTATTATTATTAATGTGCGAATATGGATGATGATTTTCGGAATTTATCAAAGGGACAAAGCCTTTTAGCATTTTTTGGAAAATTTTTTCAATTTTCTTAAAAAAATTAGAAATGAAAAAGAAATGAGAAAATGGTAAAGGATTGATTGATGCATGGGGACTAATTTGGTATCATTCTATTTTGGCTCGCGCATAATTTATCAAATAAATATTTATTATACCAGATTTAGTCCAAAATGCTATTTTGACTTTGAGTGGGCTTCTGGCCAAAAATAATTTTGAATGCATAAATTTGTGTGACGCATTTAAAATAATGTTGCGAAAGCAAAAGAAGCAATTTTTTAATCGATGCGAAGCCAAAAAAGGGAGAAAACTGTAGTGTTGGAGGACTAAAATTGGCATAATTCAAAAATATTCATTAAAAATTTAATTTGAGGGAATTCCCTTTTTGCCTGAAATTATGCTTATTTACCAGTGAATTGGATGGAAAAACAACCGGCGCCGGAATAAAGCTGGAAATAAGCAAAAAAGCAGCAGTTTAGGGGAAGAGGGGTGGACGATGGACCCCCGGGGAGTGTGGGCTTATCCCAAAGGGCACATTCACAAATGGCCAATGGCAGCCGAAATTGTGTTATTTGTCAAAATAAATAGCCGCCAACCAAAAAATATGATTCATCATGAGTTTTTGTATTCAAACACTTTTTCCTTTTTGAAGGAAAAAAGCTCCTTGGAATTAAATTGAAAAGGAAAAAAAAGCTATTGTTTCATTTTTAGTTGGCAAAAATTTTAAAAGGAACAAAGAGGGAGGAGGGACATGCTATTCTGTTAAAGGAAATTTGAGGAAATTTGCTTGTTTTAATGGAGGAAAAGGGGGAAGAGAGATGGCAATCGGCCATTTCATTTTAACAAACACAAAACAAAGCCCATTTTTGGAAGGAACGAAAATTTTAACATTTTGAAGCTATTTTTAGTACTCCCGACTAAAAATTTGGCGAAAAATGTTAAGAATTTTAAAAGTTGAGGAAAAAATGGAACAAAAAGAAAGCAAAATTTGCTTCCAGACTCATTTATATATGACACAAATATTTGTGGGGCAATTGGAGGAATATTGACTGACTGGACTAAATTTGACTATGCGAAAGTGGCAAATGAGTTGGAAATGAATGAAAGTGGTGAATGAATGGTGCATTTTGCATTGAATTGTGCTTCTGATGCGAAGAATTGCGTTGAATATTTGCCTTTGAGTACTCTTTCTGGGAAGTTTAAAACAAGCAAACGAAAAGAAGAAAAGAAAGGAAAAGCCAAAAGATCGGTGGCGGCGGTTGCCTCCTCATCCCGACGACCATTGGCAAACTATCAAATTTCACTGGAGGGGAGATGTTAAAAAGTCGAAAAGATGAAAATGGAAGGGTAAAATGGATGGATGGATTCGGGGAAGGGAGAAGATCAATCATCTTTTAGTGAGTTAGCCTTCCTCCCTGTTTTTGATAGACAAGTGGCTTATTCCCGCCTCAATAATTCATTTTGATTCTTTTAGAAGAAGGGAAAAGTTCAGATTCAGAATAAATCCACGTATGAGTACTGGCAATTTTGAGCAAAGAAGAAACTGTTTGATGCAAAATTGGTATAATTGGATAGAGCTATTCGAGCACTATATTTAATAGAGAATACAACTTTTTCGATTTAATCAAATTTTATATTAGGTTAAAGTCGAATAAGTGATAAAAGTTATTTTTCCATATTTAGAAGATTGTAATTGAGAGGATATTAAACTTTTTACAAATCCCTAAATATTATTCAATAGAGTTCGAATAGCTCTATCTAATGGTACTAAAGAATGAATCAAACGGGTTCTTCTTTGCTGATGAATGACTCGTCAAAGTCTGCGGCACTCAAACGTGATGGTGATGGCCAGAATCCATGGGGGACTGATGTGAATCCATCCATCGCATCCTTTTTTTGAATTTATCTCCATTCTCAATCTATTGGTTAAAAAAGGCATTCTTATGATTGAAAAATGTGCAATTTTATATGTGCCTTTCACTGCAGTTCTTTTTAATAATTTTTTATTTTATTTATTTATTTCTCCCAAAAGAATAATGGAAGGAAATAGAAGTAAAGAATATGAATTTGGCTCACCGGATAGAATTGGGGAAGCGCGTGCGGGAAGCGGTGGAGCTGGCGAAGAAGCGGCTGAAGCTGTCGTGCCCGGTGGCCCTGTGTAGATTAGGCCCTGTTGTTGTTGGGGCACAGGACTGGTGCTGACCGGGGCCAATGGTTGTACGGCCTTCCCTCCTTGAACAATGCTATTTTGAGGGATTCTTTCCACAACGGTGTTCTCATGTTGAATTCGGGCGGCAACTCCTAATATTCGGGAGAGAAAATAGCAAAAAATGGAGTGGTTGGGGGATGGTCGAAAAAGAAGTCCGAAATTCAATAGAATTGATGTTTCGGACGACTTTTGACCAATTATATTTAGAATGAGTTGGCAAAAACAAACAAAAAATGCGGTGAATATCAGAAAATGGCAAAAGTGTGAAAGCAAAAAAAATAAGAGAGATGCGCAAATTTTGGGGAAATGGGCGGAAAACTGGATTAAAAATATGAAATTATTTCCTCAAATTTGCTGAGATTGAAATGTTACGTCATTAAATTTAGTAAAATTCCCCATCAAAATGTAATTTAGTTTAAATTAGAATGGATTGGATTGATTATTTTGTAACAAACATAAAATTGTGCATGAATTCGAAGAGAGGACAATAATAAAAAATGTGAAAAGGACAAAAGCAAAAGACAAACAAACAAAAGTGCCAAATATATTAAAAAATGCATTTCCCAATTAAATTGAACAAATTTTTATCGGGTTTTTAGATAAAAAAAATGAGGGTTTTACATTGTTAATGATGAAGGGAAGGAGGCGAACGGCAAAGTTATTAGAATGAATTAGTTTAAATTGGAATTTAAACCGTTTTTGGCTATGTGAATGAATGAATTAAGAAAAATTTGGAATTAGAAATGAGTGGAACTGGTTTGGGTGGGTGGTTAATTTTTTTAGCCATTCATTCCATTTAAAAATTAGACTATATATAAACACAGCAATCCAATATATAATAATAGTAATTAAATAATAATTAAATCAATCCAATCCACACTTCTCACAATCAGTCAATCTCAAAATTGTTCACCTTTGTCCGTTCCGCTAGTCCCAAGGCCATCGGGTTCGTCGATGGTTTGCGACGATTCGCTGGATTCTTTGATGGTACTTGGCGGAACATCCTTTTTGTTTAGTAAATTTCGACCTTAATAATTTTTTAAATTAATATTTGGCCAATTTAATTAACTGGACATATTCCTTGTGGCAATCATTGTGGTGAGAATGGCTCCCTGCAAATTGGCAATTAAAATTGGACCAATTTATTGTAATTTTAATTTAATATTTTGCTATTTTTTAGGTTGGCATTTTGGGCAATTGGTAAACTTAAGGGGAGAAATTATAGCAAAACAAAAATTGGAAAAAAACCCAAAAATGAAATGTAAAAATATTAAAATGATAAGCTGATAAAAAAAGGAGAAAATATTAATAAATTTGAGTTAATTAAGAAAGCAATTTCACAAAATTAAGACAAAAAATGAACCAAAACAAACCACAAAAAAGATAAAAAAAAAAGAATATATAAGCAAATTTCATTGGGAATCAGAATCACGCTAGTGAATTGTGAAGCATTTCACCTACCACCCACCCTTTTGGTCCAATTTTCAATTTGTTCTTTGGGCATTCCAATTTCCGGCATTGTGCCAAAACAATGAAAAAAGCTAAAATTCCCATCCCTTGGACAAAACACACTAATAAGCGAAGCACCCAATTATTCATTCACAATTAATAAATATTTGGCATTTCCATCCAAAACACCTCATTATTATTATCCATTTCCATTTTGATAGGTGCCATTTGAATTGTTGTTGTTGTTTTGGGTAGAATTGGAGGTTGAAATTTTACTGTGGATTTTGTTGTTCTATTCGGAAGGCAATCCATCCTTTCCTCCTTTGCCATTTCTGTCTCATTCCCAACAATTCCATTGGCAATTCCATCGGCTACGGCCATTGTGGCCGCCAAATCATTGCTGCCAAATGTTTGGGCAAATAAATTTTGGGACGAAGTGGATGGCTGATTAGTATGGGAGGAATCCTCGATATTCGATGATGATGTTTGGCCACAATCATCATTTTGGCCATCATTCGTTGTTTGGGGCGGCGGCGGTGTGGATCGACTACCTTGGGGCGTCAATCGAAAGGCACTGGACATTCGATTAACCATTGTGACAGCGGAAATAACCGCCTAGAAGGAAAAACACAAAACAGACACAAAGACTGGTTTTTTTTTTGTGAATTGAATTTTGGGTTTAAATTAAAGGTTAGAAAAACATCACCAACAAAAAACATATAAAAATGTTGGGCACCAAAGACAGTGAAAAACCACCAAACACAACCCGAAATTTGAATGGAAAAATGTTAAGTAAATAAATCATCATAATTTCCTTAAATTTTATAGGAGTTCCCTACCCAACTTTTCCTTTCAATATAATAAATTAAGCAAACATTGATTAAACCCTTCCTTTACCTTCAATTTTCGTCTGGCATTGAATTTTCGGAGGCAATCCACCGTGTCCTGTCTATGCATCATTGAGGCCACTCTCGATCGATCCTAATAAATGATTTTTGGAATAGATTTTGGAGAAGGAATTTGGATTAAATTGAACATACACAAATCCATGGCACTTTCAATGCTTCTTGTGCCGTAATCCGCTTTTTTGGGTTCAATGTGAGCATCGCATCGATTAGGGCCTTGGCTTCTGGCGTTACCGTATCCCTTCAAACAATTTTAATACATTTAAATAATTCTTATTTGTTTGAATTGTATTACCATATTTCTTTTATTAGGAGCTCATGGGCTTATAAATTTCAGAGGGGGAAAATGCATGAAAAATAAAATAAAATTCAACAAAATTTAAAACAAATCATAACATCTTTTTAATATTCAAATATGTTTTTAAGATTTTATAAAATATAAAATATTTTTAGTATTTAAAAACATTTGTGTTTCACTTGGCATAAAAACATTTTGTGTTTCATTAATCTTAAAAACATTTTGTGTTTCATTATTAGCTAAAAACATTTTATATTTCACTTAGTAGCTAAAAATATTTAGTGTTTCATTATTAGCTAAAAACATTTGGTGTTTCATTATTAGCTAAAAACATTTTGTGTTTCACTTATTAGCTAAAAACATTTTGTGTTTCATTATTAGCTAAAAACATTTTGTGTTTCATTATTAGCTAAAAACATTTTGTGTTTCACTTATTAGCTAAAAACATTTTGTGTTTCATAGCTAAAAACATTTTGTGTTTCATTATTAGCTAAAAACATTTTGTGTTTCATTATTAGCTAAAAACATTTTGTGTTTCATTATTAGCTAAAAACATTTTGTATTTCACTTATTAGCTAAAAACATTTTGTGTTTCACTTATTAGCTAAAAACATTTTGTGTTTCATTATTAGCTAAAAACATTTGTGTTTCACTTATTAGCTAAAAACATTTTGTGTTTAATTAATCTTAAAAACATTTTGTGTTTCACTTATTAGCTAAAAACATTTTGTGTTTCACTTATTAGCTAAAAACATTTTGTGTTTCACTTATTAGCTAAAAACATTTTGTGTTTCACTTATTAGCTAAAAACATTTTGTGTTTCATTAATCTTAAAAGCATTTTGTATTTCAATTATTAGCTAAAAACATTTTGTGTTTCATTAATCTTAAAAACATTTTATATTTCAATTATTAGCTAAAAACATTTTGTGTTTCACTTATTAGAGAGTGAATAGAAGCTCGGATTCTAATAGAATAAATGTTTTATTTTATGACATTTTTACCATTCCGGTGATGGATAATCATAGGCGCCATTCTTGATTTGGGCATAAAGTCGATGCTGATCTTCGTCCCAGAATGGAGGGTAGCCGACCAAAAGGATGTACAAAATAACCCCTAAAATCAATTCAAATATCACAATTCTCAATTTAAATGGAATACCGCATGCCCAAATATCCACCGGTTTTCCGTATGGATCCTTTTTCAGAACCTCAGGCGACAAATACCCTGGCGTACCGGCAAAACCGTACCTCAAATTGAAGAAATGATAAATATTTATAAATTGATTAAAATGATAGAAACCAAGCTTCGGCATCACCTTGCAACTCAATGGCAAGTCCAAAATCGGCTAAAAATTTGATGAAATTATTTCAATTGTCATAATTTTTAATAATAATTTTGGTAGAATAAATGATTCTTCACATACCGTAAATACTCTTTTAATTCCCCACCCTCGATTTTGAGGATCCATAGCTTCGGGTAGGCGGACATTAAAAATTGTTTATTGCATTTTCTTTGTTCCCTAAAGATCTATAAAATCCATTATAATTTGTTCAAAAATACCAACAAATTAAGGGAAGACTTCTAATTTTCCCAATTTTTGGAGGGTTTAAAAATAATTCCTCATGGGGTATTAAAAGAGTATATGCGGTATTTTTTGAATGATTAACAAATTATTATTACCCAGCTTTACGGCTGCCCCTTTAGCCCGACTAGCGAGCAAAAGGTTCTCTGGTTTCAAATCTCGGTGGACCACATTATTTTCATGGCAATAGGCAATGGATTCTAGAATTTGTTGAATGCATTGACTGCAAAATTGATCATAAAAATAAAAAGGGATTGGGCATTAAACCTGGCATCCGCCTCACTGTAGAATTCACGGGCCACGATATCCTATATTTGGGAAAAGGGGAATTGGCTTGAATGCCTTTTTTGACCAAACCTCAAATAATTCGCCTCCGGTAACGCTATTTTAGGGGAAATGAATTTTGGAAAAAATAAAATGGAAATTTACAGATCAAAGACAAGATAATGGAATCCTTCCTCCTGGATACTGTCATGAAGGCGAACTAAAATAGGACAAAAAACAAATTGGAAACCACAAAAATATTGGACCAATATTTGCATGCTTCAATTTCCGACAAATTCGGGCCTCTCTTTCCAATTTTTGAAAGTCTAGGAAATTAAATTTTTGGGATTTTTAAATATTTTCCAACCTCTCGAAGACAATTTTCTGGTATTTATAATTTTGGCGGCATATCTTCAAATGATTAAACCAATTTAAACCCCACTTCCCCAAATTCTACTAACTCCATATTTGTGGCCTTATGAACGCATCGACGGACGACGGAAAATGCGCCTCTGGAATAATTACAAAATATTCCAAAAATATATTTATGAACGCATACTTTCCCAACTCCTCTTTCACATCATAATTGTCACTGAACTTTGTTGAGGCCGCCACATTGTTCATTATTTGTTGTTGTTGCTGCGCAATTGCAGCCTAATTTAAAGGGGAAAATCGAGGAAATAAAGGGTAAATCAAAGGAAAACTATTGAACAATTCCCAAAAATTCAAATTCAATCAAAAAAATTCAATTCATGATCAAGATCTAGACCCATTAATAATACCGCATTTGCGGCCATTTGATTGTTGCTATTGTTGGTCATCATGTTGTTCGCATTCATGTGGACATTCGTTGCATTCACGACCATATTATTATTGTTGGGATTGATGCCAAATGCATGGGAATCAATTTTTTACTACTAATTTTTGAAAAATATATTGTTTTCAATTATGCGCGAGGTTCAAAGAATGAGCGAAAGAGGGAGGATGGGTAAAGATAAATAAAAAAACATATTTACTCGCCGATCATTTATTTCTGTTCCAAATCGAGCAATATAGTATTCTTCAGGTGCCCAAAAAAGATTAGAGGTAATTAATCAACAAAATTATTATGAGACAGAATGAAATATTAAAAAGGAAGCACAAAAACAACCGCAAAATTTTAGCGCCCCTTCCATTCTCGATGGTGGCGTGCCCTCCCCCATGGCCATTATGTCGCCCTCGGGGGCTGTTCATCATCCAATCAATAGTTATCATCGAAAAAGAGGGAAGGGAAGGGGCCAAATAGGCCACAACAAATTCTTTGTTAAACAAAAGCTTTTTGGGTGTTGGGGCAAAAAGAGGAGGCGATGGAAAAGATTGAAGAGGAGGCAGCAAGAAGGGCAAACCGATGGAGGTTTAGGGCCAAGGAAAAGGGTTGAGGGGAAAGAGGAAAGGAAAAAAGAGAGGAAGGCGACGGAATATGGGAGGAGGAAGAATATAGGGCCACGGGTCTCGGCTGCTGTCGGCTGGCGTGAAGGGATGGAGGCAAAGTGCGTTTGCGTGTTCAGCTGGCAGCACTGCTGGGCCAGAGAGAGAATTTGGGACAGCCGACAGCCGCAATAATAGAAAAAGAAGGAAAAGAGACGATTGCGTACGGATGGGGTATGAAGATGATGCCCATTGGCAGGCGGAGACGAAAAAAATTGGGGGAAAAAAAAGATTCCATCTTCAAATGAAAGGATGGATGGAGAAAATGAAGAGAATATTGCCGAGGGGGACCGAATTTTCGGATTGGGCCAAATGGAAGGGTAAAAAATGGGGGTTGAAGGGAAGAGAGCGCGAAGAGGAGGGAGTGGCACTGTGTGGAAATAATATTGGCGGACGTGAAAACCTCCTCTTCAAATATGTTTTTTTTCTTATCTTTCTTTTTGGCCTCATCACAGTTAGCCCTTCCCCCTTTCAATACATTTTTGAATGCCAAAAAGCAGACGGGATTGTTGGATTACTCTCGATGTCATACGTAAATGCCAATTGGGGGGGGGGGGGGGGGGGGTGATACAAAAGATAGATAAAAAGAATTATTGTGACTTATAGGTGGAAAATACCGAAAAAATCCGCATTTTTGGTTGATTTATGGCACAGGAAAAGGACCACTTTCTTTGTACTTTTATATTTGAAGATGGATCTATATGGCCATTCTTCTTCGCTTCTTGGCCTCATCCATCTTCCACATTTCCCATTATTCCCTCTCTGCTCCCTCCACAAAATGGCCACTTATGCAAAATGTCCGAGGCGGAACTCGGCCACAAATTTCCGTGTCCCTTTCCCCCACCCATTCCTACTCCAATTCCATTATGCCGTTGTCGTGCCGGCACCACCTTTGTGCCTAATGAATTTTATGTGTTTGTGGGGCCCAAACAACGCATAAAAAGCTTCCCCATCTCCTTCTTCTTCCTCCTCCTTCGTCGCATATCCAATGCACATCAACCAGCAAAAGCAAAATAGCTTTGGTGGCCTTGGCCATTTCCTTCTTCCCGCCTTCTCCTTTTTGGGCCAAGGTTGGACGTCAAAGGAAAATGGGGCAAAAGGAAGGAATGCGGACAATAATGGATGGATGGAAAAAAGAAGAAGGATAAAAGGATTGATTTTCCATTAAGGGATGGGGGATATGGGGGGGGGGGGGGGGGGAGGGGGAGGGGGATAACGGTGTGCATGCAGAATGAAGGAATGCGCCTTTGCTGCTGCCGGTGGGCAATTATTCTCGAGGAGTTTCCGTTTCCGGCCAAAGCAGACCGAACGGAATGAACAATTGAAATAATGGAATGATGGCAGAGTTTTTGGTTGGGAAATATTCTGATGACAAAGATGGAATATTTTTGGTTCAGGAATTTATTGGCAATATTTATCGACCAAAAATGGAGGGGAATATATCTGTGCATGTGCATGCCGCGAAATAATTATAACGTAGATATATATTTACATTTGGCATTGGCCATCCATCGGTGAGTGGAATATTAATGAATAATTCAAAAAGGAATATATTTTGCGACATGAATATTTTTGGGAGGAGAAATGTTGGGAATTGAGGGCACAATTTCATTCTATCTTTTAATCAGTTTTTATTTAAAAAGGATGGGATGGATGGATTTTCCCTTGTTTTATGGGAAAGTAAAAATATTTTCAATATCCTTGGAAATATCCTTTTCAATATTCTTTTCATTTTAATGGGCCAATTCTGAAAATTAAAAGAAAAATAATAAGGGCAGAAACAGTGCCATTTTTCATTCCTTTGTGCCAGCCAGGATAATGAAGGAGGAGAAGGGAAGGCTGAATTTGGACATGGAAAGATAATGGGGGGTATTGGGGGGGGGGGGGGGGGGGTTGGCTAACGAAAAAGCCAACAAAACACCAAAATGAGGAGAATGGCAAAAGCAGGAATGAATGGAAAAGGCCAATGGAAACGAATGAGGGGGGAATGGGGGTTTGGTTTCCATTTTACACCGCATCCTTGGGCATGCCTAAAAGGTCGGAACATGGCCCCAACCCCTTCCTTTTTGGCCTTCATTTTCAAGCCAACAGCAAAGAATTGTGCCTTTTTTGTGAGTAATTCCTTGGGAGGGCCAGAGGAAAAGGCCAAAGGAATTGAAGGGGGAGGGGAGGATGGAAGGTGGTGTTGGGAATTAATTTGGCTTAAATTTCCTTGGGACATTTGGATGGATGGGATGGATGTCTTGGGGAGAACAAAACCAAATTGGATTGGAATATTTTATGGCCAATGGGCAATACAATATATGGATGGATGGAAATGGAAGTGGAAAGGAATAACTAATGAAAATGGAAATGTAGGTTGAAACAATGAAAAGGATATCCAATTTAGTCTCAATGGAATTTATCCGTAAAACCTCTTTTTATTCTCCACCCTCTAATAATTCCCCAACTTCAATTTTGAGTATTCATAAAGGGCAAATTTAAAAAAAAAAATTATTAAATTTTCTTAGTTCCCTAAACTCTACAAAATCAGCTATTATTTGAGTTTTAGACCCCAAATTTTCCCAATTTTTTAAGAGATTTAAACATATTTCCCATTGGGAATTAAAAGAGGTTATGTACAAAAAAATATTCAATTTAATTTTTTAATAATGCTGGATTGGGCCATATTTTTGGCATTCCTCATTCAAAAATATATTCAAATGAATGCGGGGGTGGAAATATCCAAGAATGGACAGAAAAGGACAACTCCACCGTAGATGACAGTCCCAAATCCATCTCCAAATGTGCCCCCAAGTTGCATTCATTCGGCCATGTCGCCGCCAACATTCCTTCCTTCTTTTTATGCAAAAAATGATGACGGCAAAGAGAAAAGGGGAAATAATTAGTTGGGAACAAAAAAGGAAGATGGAATATGTGTCTCCGGAGGGAATTGAACGGAAGTATAGGAATAATTAATTTTTATTAAAAAAAACAACTAAATTTGGAAGGAGAAAAAATTGCAAAAATTTGTGACATTTTCAATGAATTTTTAAAAGGAAATTCATTCAAATTCATCAATCATTTTTAAAGGAGGAAAGAAAAGTTTTGGCCGATTCACTTTCCAAAAATGGCAATTCAAAATTAATGGAAATTTTGCAGAAAAATCCACACTTCTATGTATTCCTAAATTGTAAAAAATCTGAATCATCAAAATGGTTAAATTTGTTTGATATTTAATTCTCGAAATTCCATCTTTCTAATTTTTTTATTATTTCAATATTTATGCAGCTATTAAAATTAATCTACCCCTTATTTCTCATTTTTATGACAATGACAATATAATAGTACTCTATTAAATAAATTAATTAATTATTTCCACCATAAATTCCAGAAAAACACATTCATTAATTTGTTCATTTTCTCCGATGTCCCCAATTGAATTCATATGATATTTGTTGTTGATATCATTTCGGCAAATCAATTTTAATATAAAAGGGGATTGGCCTTGGAGCTTGGACCTCAGCTTTTTGGCTTTTTGCCATCAGTGAAGATAAAGGCGATCTAGCCTGGAACAAAGCAGCCAATTGAGGAGGGAAGAGAAATGCTGGATGGGCAGGGAATTATTATATTATTAGGTATATTGGAGCAAACCAATTCTGGCCCCAAAAAAAGGGGCACAAAGTGCGGCGATACAATGAATTTATTTGGCGCTTGAATGGACCCTTAGAAATCATTTATTTGATTACTCCCTTTATCCATTCATTCAATCAAATTTGCCTCCAAGCATGTTCAATTTTAATATTCATTTGGGAATATTGTTTTTTATTTTGTTAATTTTTGTTCTCAATTCAATTACCAATGCCCTAATCAACTCCTCAAAGCCATCAAGTAGGTTATATTGTTCAAATTTTCATTCTAATTTTCCTCCAGTGAATTCGATTGCCGAAAGAGTCTCAAATGAATTAAAAAGCAATCAATTGTTGGAATCACCAAATTTTGGGGAAATGCCATTGAAAAGGAAAAAGCGAATTATTCCACTTTTGGTGGCAATTGGAGTTGGAGCAACCATAGGGGGAACAGCATATTATAAAAAACATAAAAAGTATAAAAAGGAGAAGAAAAAGACAAAATACCTTAAAAGGCGTCTATGGGAATACGGTGAAAATTATTATGATGATTATGAGCCAAAAAAACGGCCAAAATATGATAATGAATCTGAAGCTGATTTTGATAAATTAGATGAAAGTGGAATGGTGAATGATGAAAATTACGGAGGAGGAGGATATGGAAGAGGTGGAAATCGAGCGAATGATAGACCGCAACAAAGAAGGGGCGGAAACCATGTTGGGGACAATTTGCATAGTAAACAACCGCATTCTGGCACACATCCATCAAATGGCCATCGAGGGTCAGTGAATGAATTCATTTTTAAATAAACACAAAATTTCATTAAACAGAATGAACTCACAACATCCTATTCCCAACGGAGGGGGCGGTGGAACCCATTCCCATCCTCAAAACCAAAATCAACAGCAACAACAGCCAGCAGCAGGAGGTGGAGGTTTTGGCCAAAAATTATACGACAATCTTCCAGATGTTAGAAATGGAGTAAAGAATGGAGTGAATGCCTTAAAGTCCGTCTTACCGAATAGTGTGCCGAATATAGGAGGAGCAATGCCCAACTTACAGAACGTAGGGAATCAAGCAATGAATGCGGGAAGTGCAGCATTGAATGCTTTGGGAGGGGTAGCGTCCGGTGCCGTGAACGGATTATCATCATTGTTAGGTGGGGGAGGTGGCGGCAACGGCCCCACAAATGGACAAGCAAATCCTGGAGGCCAGCCACCACCACAAGTGGCTCCTCAAAACCCGCCAGTGAATTCACCGAATCCCTCAGGTGGCGGAGGATCCCCTCCCCAAAATAATTCACCTCCAACGAATCCATCAAATCCGGCGGGAAGTGGAGGACAGCCTCAACCATCCCCATAGGGAAGTGGTTCCAAAACAAATGTAGGTTTTTTTAAATTCTTATTTTAATTAATAAATATTTTATTTATTTTTAGCCAAATATGGAAAGTGGACCATAAATTGTTTTCGATGATATTTTATTAGAAGTTAGAACTTGAAATGTACAGAATATTTAATTATATATTTACAAAATATTCACAATTTATCATTTATTGAATTTTCGGTCTATATTTATTTTTAAAAATCTTACATTTATTCTCATTCCAATCTAATTTATTATTGAATATAAAAAATTAACTGGTGATTTAATTTTATTATATTTTCTTAAATAGATCGGTTAGTAGAGGTGGAAGTCAAGTGCTCGGCCACCGCGTATTCGATTCTAAGAAAAGTCTCTCGTTGACGAAGAAATGAATACCATTATTGTTGTTTTGTTACCCAGCGCATTATGATTCATTAATTTTATTTAAAAATATGATTAATGATTTATGTATGTTTGACTTTGGTTGAAAATTTAAAAAATGTTTTTGAGCGGTCTGGTTCAAGCCATCCAAGGGAAGCACCGAAGGTTCGAGTCCGACCCACTACCCAATTACCGATCCGAAGAACGTAATGTAGTTGGCCCCCCGACGCGCGTTCCCGGCTTCGCCCTTTTCTGCGGTTCACAGACATCATGTTTTAGCCCTCTTCACTAGCCGAGAAACACCCCCAGGCCCGAAGGCGCCGAGTTAAAGTGAATACAATCGACTAGAAGTGACGACCGAAGCACCCGCTCTGTGGAGGGCTACGTTTTTAAAGCTGCAAACCCCAAATGCAGCATCCGCATGTGGTTCGACCTTGAACCGCCGCTTAACTTTAAGAGCGAGTGAAAACCGGCGCACTACCACTGCACCAAAGAGGCTGTTGACCAAACTGGAAAGAAGGATTATTTACGCCTTATAGTGAAATACAAACAGGCGGAATTATTTAGAAGAAACACAAAACAGGCGGAATTATTTAGATGAAACACAAACAGGCGGAATTATTTAGGTGAAACACAAACAGGCGGAACACAAACGAAAACACAAAATGCTTTTAAGCAAACGAAAACACAAATGATTTTAAGCAAACGAAAACACAAAATGTTTTTAAGCAAACAAAAACACAAATGTTTTTAAGTAAACAAAAATACAAATGTTTTTAAGCAAACGAAAACACAAAATGTTTTTAAGCAAACGAAAACACAAAATGTTTTTAAGCAAACAAAAACACAAAATGTTTTTAAGCAAACAAAAACACAAATGTTTTTAAGCAAACAAAAACACAAATGTTTTTAAGTAAACAAAAATACAAATGTTTTTAAGCAAACGAAAACACAAATGTTTTTAAGCAAACGAACCCGGAGTCACATAAAAAATAGATGCACAAATATGTTGAAAATTTGATGAAATTGTCAAAATAATGTAAAAATGAGAAAATTGTCAAAATATTTTGAAAAGATATAAATTGTCAAAATTTTTTTAAAATGAGCAAAAATTCTGAAAATTCAAAGTCAAAATAAATTCAAAAGATTTTGAAAATAATAGGTAAAAATCTACTCAAAATTATTCGTATTTTCAAAATAAAATGAAAATATATAAATTTCTAGAATATTCTGAAAATAGCAAAATTTTAGGAATATTTTCAGAATTTTAATAATTTTGAAACTATTTTCATATTCTTTTTCAGAATCTTTTGAAAATATGACCCAAAATGCTCCTAAAAATGGATACAATTTTAAAAATATTTTCAAAAATCATTTAATATTCACAATTATTTTCGTAAAAATTTTCAAAATTTTCTGAAAAAAAGTTACCAAAAATCTTTTCAAAAATTAGTAAATTTTTAGAATATTTTCAAAAATCATTTAATATTCACAATTATTTTCGTAAAAATTTTCAAAATTTTTTGAAAAAAATTACCAAAAATCTTTTCAAAAATTAATAAATTTTTAGAATATTTTCAAAATTTATTATTTTCCCCTTTAAATAGGAGAAATTAAAATCATTAATTAATAAATGTAAACTTGAAATTAGAGCCAGAATTTTTTTATCAGATTTTAAATAGATGAGATTTGACAATATTTTTAATTGAAATGAAATGTTTTTAAATAAAGATTTTTATACCAGAATTTTAGGAAGTAAAGATAAATATGAGAGTTTTTAACATTTGAAGATTATTTTAAACTCTTATTTTAGAAATGAAGCATAGTGGTGTAATATTCACATGATATCAAAAAAGTAACTTAAATTTCTACTTGCTAGAATAAAATTACAATTTCAATATTTTAATAAAAGAATTCTCATTAAAAACCTAAACATGATCAAATTTATTCATCGATCTGAAAAAAAAAACAAATTTTTCTTTATATCGTCTTCCCAATCCCAATCCATTTGAGAGATAATCTTTCGCCACAATACCATCGAAGATGAAGGCGAGCTAAAAATTTACATTTAAATATTTTTTTATCATTTTTTATCAAATAAACCTGCTGGCCATATTCTTATCATTTTGCTAAGACTTGTTATGTGTCAATAAATTGAATCTGATGTCGCCCATCAATCCAAGAGATTTTGCTAACTTTTTTCGCAATTTTTGTTGAAAGTTCTAGACATAATAAAGATGAGGGTTATTTAAGTAATTTTCCAAAATTCAATCTTAAGGTTTTTTCACAATACTAATTTTTATGAGATAAAAAATTTTACATTAATTTGCTCTTGTTTACTTGAGTCTTTATTAAATTTTTATATTCAAAACATTAATATTTTTAAATTTTGATATCCATTTCTAAAAATATTTTATAAAAAAAACCTAAAATCCATAAAATATTTCTTAGTTTTTTTTAAAATCCGCAGAAACCTTTAATTTCTTAAAAAGTCTAACAAATCAAAATTTAGATGTTATTGCCATAAAATTGAAAGAAAATGAAAAGAAACCTGGATGTAGAGCATATATTGCACCATTAGTATGTTCGCGTCCGCAAGTTCTTTCTGAGATTTGTTGATCGAAATCATAGCATTGGTCATTTCGCTCATAACTTTGAAGAATTTTGGATGGACATCTTTTTGATATTTCTCGTGTATTTTGTGCAACAAATCACTCTGATCTTCTAAAAATGAGAAATATTTTTAGATATTTTCTACCTTAAGACTTTCCATATGGATTCGTATTGGTCGGCGAACTTTATTGCAACGAACTGGCGCACTTTTTCCTGCATTTAGTCATCAGAACTTTCCTCTTCAAGTCTTCCAGATTATTGGCCAAATCATTTTTCTCAGCTTTTTGTGCAATAAGTGAGGACCGCTTAAATATATTTATATTGAATAATTGATTTTATTTTTTACCTAACTGAGCCTTGATGCTGGTTCAGAATTCCATTATCAGTCTTTGACATTTTTCACTTTCTTTTTCATTTTAGAATTACCAAAATATTTAGAGAATTAAACTAGACTATAAAATAATTTAGATTAATTATTTGAGAAATTTTATAAATATTTAATTGTTTTATTTACAATTTTATTAATTTTCTCATCAAGTATTAAAAACAAAGGTTCTATATTCTTTAATATTATAATTTTACATTTCAGAATTATAAGTATCAAAAAAGATATTTTTTGCAAAAATATCTTAATTATGAGCTAACAAGAAAAAATAACTATATAAATCATACATGAAAAGTGAGAGAGAACATAGTCAGAGAATTGGAAGAAATTCACAAATATCAAAATCGATAAAAACAAAACAAATAATAAAAATAATTAAAACAAAATTTTCGAAGTCTAAAAGATTAAATTCTATTAATTGAATTCTCTGGACAAATTTTAATTCTATCAAAAAAATCTGGTCAAAATGTATTCAAACATGGATATAATTGAGGTAATTGTAAAAATAATAAAAGTAGTAAGTACAAATTAATATATGCTTATGATTCAGAGAATGTTCTGTCTGATCTCGGAGGAATGCTTCCTATTCGAAATTTGCTCTCTTCTCAATTCTTGCTGATGATCAGGAAATTTCGAAGCGATCATGGCGATTGCAAAACTGCCACAGCCTAAAAAATCTCAGAGCATTTTGGGAGAATCAAGGGAAAGCGTCCAAACCTAATACATTTACAGGTTTAATTATTAATATAAAAAATTTTAAACTAAGATTTCAAGTCATTAAGTCTTCACAACTGTCCAAGAAGGCACCAACAGAATTGAATTTAACAATGTTTTTCTGGCATGTCTGATCTTCTACAAATTTTACAAATTACCATGCGAATGGAACTCTGAATATGAGGATATGCAGGTTTAAGAAAAAAGAAATATTTATAAAAATTTTATGGTCTTCGAAAACATCAAATCGAGTGATTATGAGGAATTCTTTGAACAAACTACAATGGAAAGAAGACTACAACGAAATTAATTCTCAGGTAATTTCAATTAAACACAAAAGCTGATAAAAATTTAAAGAATGGAATGCTCGCCAACACAATAAAAGATTTGGAAAATCTTCAGGATCGAAAATTTGCAATGGAGGTGGACGAGAAATTCAAGGTTTAAAAAATGAATCTTTAAAACTAAAAAATAAAAAATTCAAAATGATATTATGAAATCAAAGAAGAGGATGGAATGTCTGATACCAGCTCTTTGATTTTTATGAGCATCGATGAAGTCAATGAAATCGAATCGGACTCTTGCGCGCTGGTGATATTTATGAGAATTATAGTAAGAATTTTTTTAAAAAACAAAAATAATTAAATATTTAGTGTCGATGAAACACTAATCCGGAATGGGGGATGAATTCTTTAGATCAATTTGGCCGAATCCATGAAATGATCGACAAGAGAAGTAAGACCCAAACTCCATAGTCTAAAATTCAAGGTTTAATATATTAAATTACTATAATTTTTTTCTTTTTATGTTCGGGTCATTCAAGCTATTGTTGATAACATAGCCCAGAAATTCTAGGAATGAAGGTACCACCGGCATATATTTTCCCAAAATGCGAAATCAAGGTTTTTTATGTTCCAAATATTTGATAAAAATTATTATTTTTTTAGTAAATTCTATTGGATTAAACAAAGCATATTTGCATTTATATTTGGTCAATTGCAGCAGAAAAAAATTGGCTCTTCCACTTCTAATTCTTGTTTTTTCGTAACTCTTTTATTTATTTATACTATTTATTTTTAAATTTCAGTTGAGAGTTTTGTTGGAGCAAAAGTTACACCTACACCTTCATAAACAAATTGAAGAAAGAATGTGAATTCTAAATTGTGAAAAAATTAATGTTATAAGGCAAGAATTCTCAATCGAAAAATTCCCAACATTGCGACGCTTTAAAATCCTCATTGGACATGGTGGATTAAGGATACTAAGATTTAATCAGGTCATTTAATTATAAATTTTATTTAATTTCAATAATTTAAAAAGATCAAACTTATCTAATCAACAAATACTATGTGCAAATGAAGTCAAGTAGGACCAATTTTCTCTCAAGTCTTCTTATAAAGTATGGTGACGATTCCATAACTTTTGATCTAGATGTAAGAATTTTTAAAAAAATATTAAAATAACAATAATTCAGTGGCGTGACAATAAATTGAAATCTGCAATTGCCACTCAATTTTTAAAAGTTCAAAATATGAAAATCACAAGAGATTTTTGCAAACTATGGAATTTAAAAAATTGACAAATTTTAGCGACATTGTGGGCTTCAACTCAAACAATTTAAGCAATTGTAAGTTTTTAAATTCTATAAACTTTTTATTTTTGTTCATGCCACGGGAAATGGTGCTGAAAATGCTGTAAAATGGGAAAATTTTAAATCTGCACTGATGATTTGCTACCAGGATTAAGTTACGCAGGTTTCCTTTAATTTCTTCAAATAACAAAATTAACATAACCATAACTCGAACCTTAAAGTTTTTAAACATTTCGAAAATCTATGGTATTTTCACTTTTGGGCCAAAAATATTAAAGGTTTTATAGTTACTTCTTGAGTAACAAATTTTGAAGGTATACAAAATTTTTTGGAATAATAAAAACAATGGTTTTATGGATAAAATATTTGGTTTTTAGGAGGATGTTTATTTGAAATGGATTTAATTATGAAAAATAAAATATAAATAAAAACAGGAAGCTTTTGAATATAAAAATCTAATAGAGACTCGAATCAAGAAGAGCAAATATTGGTTTATTAAAATTCCAATAAATTTGGTGAAATATAGATTGAGCTTTGAAATATTAGATAAATAATCTATTTTATTCTTCTAGAATTCTCAATTGCAATCAATTTGTGTGCTTATAAATTTTTCGGACAAAATTCTAGCAAATCTTGAATGGATGAAACACCAGCAAAATGCTTTATATTGCAAATTACAATTCTTCCGTAGATAAGAGAATTATGGCCAGGTTTATTTTATAGAAAAATTATCGAAAAAATCATATGCAAATCTTTAGTTCACCTTCATCTTATTCAATTGAGTCAATACCAATGGTCTTATGGTTCAATACGACGGCAATGATGGTGAGATGAAGAATTATGTATTTCCGATGAACACATTCGATCATGATTAAGTTATGATATTTTTTAATGCACTTTTAATGTATTTATAAAGTATTTAATAAAAATTATAATTTATTATTACAGGCAAAAATATTATGAATTTAGGTAGTATATTAAGAATATTTTAATAATAGGGGTCATTTTCATCATATAGTAAAAAATAGGTAACAACATATTGTTGAAATTATCCTCATTCTTAACATATTTTTCCTCCCCATTTTGACTAGATTTTGAAAAATAATGTATCGAAATATCCTGAAATTGATTGTAATTTTCAAAATATTTTTCCTCCCCATTATGAATAGATATTGAAAATAATGTATCGAAATATTTTGAAAAATGATTGTAATTTTGAAAATATTTTTCCTCTCCATTGTGAATAGATATTGAAAATAATGTATCAAAATATTCTGAAAATGATTGGCATTTTGAAAATATTTTTCCACACTATTTTGAATAGATATTGAAAATATGGTCCTAAAAGATTTTGAAAATGCTCAGAATTCTTAAATTATTTTCAAAATTCAAACAAATTTTTAAATTCAATAGATTTTCACTAGATTTTTAAAATGAAAATGTAAAAAATTTTAAATATCTTTTCAGAATATAAATTCATTTTTAAAAAATTCTCAAAATAGTGTGCATTTCTAAAGTGGTCTAACTCAGAAAATTTGGTGAATTTTCAGAAGATTTTCAAAATTCGGGCCCAAAAATGTGACTCCGGGTAAAACACAAATGTTTTTAAGCAAACGAAAAAGCAAAATGTTTTTAAGATTAATGAAACACAAATGTTTCTAATAAGCAAGTAAGAAATTTGAAAAAAAAAAAATTAAAATTTGCTAGATCCAATTCCGACTACCCATTAATAAATATTTATTAGGATTATCAAAATTATTTCATGGCAATAAATGTAGAAAAATCAGAGGTCAATTTAATTTAATTTAAACGTATTTGGCGAAAAAGGACATTTCATCGACAAAACATTCGCATGAGACCCGCACATTCAGATTGAATTTTTCCCAAACTTGGCATAATCTAAACGGAGCAATAATTTAATATTAATTTAAATGTTGTATCCCCCCTTTTTTTACTGTGTTCCAACATTCCTGAGCACCACAAAATTCATGTGCTTTTGTTTGCATTTTCCATGCGCTAAATTAAATTCAATGTTAATAAATAATATTCCAATTTACGATAATCATAAAAATAAAGGCATGCTTTGTCCTCGTCGCACATCACCTCATTGATGAACGGAGGAAAAAATTCATCGGGTAATTTTCGGATGGCCTGACATGCTCCACAAAGTCGCAAATATCCATCCTTAAATGGGAATTAATAATTTATGCCTTAAAGATATTCAACCTCGGAATAGCCCCTTTTGTCACAGCCAAACGGAACCACATGAACATCGCCTATGGATGTGAATTTTTAAATGAATTAATTAATTTCCCTTTTTAAACCAATTAATTTTTGTTTTCTGGCCTTTGTTTTGCCATTTTGCCGTTCATTCAATGGTGAATCCCTGCGCAATGATGAATTAAATGATTGGACCAATTGATCAGCCAAAATTGTATTCCTTTTGTTCCTAATTTCCTCCTTTTCAATTTCATTCAAATTATTCAAAATTCTCTTTTCTAATTCAATTTTTTACTTGATTCCTCAAAGAGGGCGAAATAATTGAACGCCTGGGTTCCGTCCTAAAATAAAGAAGGTTAATTGGCAAAATTGGATAAAATGCAATTATTGGCCAACGATTAGATATAATTTACATAATTGGCTAGGAAACAGGATGTTACTGTACCGCCGTTACAGTACCTGATGAGTTCATTATTTCAGAAATAGCTCTCAAAAGAAAGTAATAAACAACCATTTGAAAGCTCAAAGTATCTCTATAATTTAGCATTTTGATTTTATTAAATTTAAATCAATCTATAGAAAAGTCAATCCGAAAATTCTTTATACTCAAAGATATGTATTTTTTAAAGTTTAAATTTCATAAAATTTACAATGTTAAATTATAGAAGGACATTTTGAGCTTTCAAAAGGTAATTAATTTAGTAGATCGGTTATTGTTTAACTGAGTGGTGAAGAGCTATGGCCTAAAACCTAAAAACTAGACAAATATAGGACAAATAATCTTCCCATTCCCATTTCTAGCTTGATGGAAGGGAAAATTTGTGTACCTCCTATAGACAAAAATTTAATGCACTACAAGAATGTCAATACCATTAATGGATCAATTTAATGTATCCAATTTTGGCCTTTATATTTAGTATACTTTTTTAAAAATGTTTTGCCTTACAATGTCAAATTGCTAAGCCTGGATATCACTTCCGGCGTCCGAACCTCCTGTTAAATGTTATGTGAATGAGCATTATCCCCTCTATTTGGCTTACACATTGCAAATTCAATTCGCCCAACAATTGTTCCAATGCTTCCACATTCCTTCGAACTGCTTGCTCACTCGACTTTGGCGGTTTTGATTGCCGCTGAAATTTATTATGAATTTATGTAAATTTTATTCTCACTTCATATTGATCAACAATTGATCTATCGAGGAAACGAAAAACGCCGCTCACATCCCAGGCCATCAATTCCGGATTATATGTGCCCTTTTGCTTTAATTCATTCACCAATTCTGTTTGGCTCAAATGTTTGCAATATTCCAAGGAATTATTCCTCTGAAATGCATTACAAAATTTATTTTATTTTTCTGGTAATATTACAGTTGGATTGAATGGCAGGGAATTTGATACGATGGATTCTGCTCGAATGAAGCCATTCCTCCTTGGATTCCATTGTTCGTTTGATGATTCGCTGGAATCTGCCGAAACGGCTGGCTGCATTTTTACACCTTATTCATGATTATTTTATGTGTTTTTAATAAATTATGACAATTTGACTCTAGGGAATGATTGATTTAATTTCTTTCTTAACCCAAGATCCCCTCTACAGTAGATTTGTCTCATTCCCATACCGTAACCTCCAAATTCCCCTTATTCATTTTTATATTAATTAAAATTGGACCAGCAGCAGCGTTTTCGGGCACATTTGTTCCAATATGTTGTCCCATTCCCACCGTTGTTGTCGCCTCTATGCCTCCTTCATTATGTCCAATTATTGTTGATTGGCTCAGTGTTGTTGTTGCCGTTGATGTTGGCATTCCTTCTGTTCCTCCTTCTGTTGTAATTTGGCCGCTGGGTGGATGCGGTGGACTTTTGCGAATTTGATGGGCATCCACGGAAGCAGAAAGGGCATTTTTGCGATTCATTAAAAGTGCAGATTCCCAATTTGGCAAAGAGGAGGAAATGGCAATGAATCTGCACAAAATAGGTTGGCATAATTCCCCAAAAATATTTATTTGCCTTTTTGTTTTGGAAAAATCGGACATCTGAACGGGGGTTGGCCCTTTGTTCGTCAAAATGTTCTCAACATTTGCCAATATTTTCTTCAAATGTTCTCGATATTCGCGCAATTGTCCAACTAAATTATAAATTAAAATGAATTATTTGTCCATTTCCAGATTTCCACACCGTCAAATTCATTCAATTCCTTTTCTTTTTGCTGAATTTGTTCAATTGCAGTTTTCATCGCATTTTCTTCCGTCTTCATTCCCCCATTGTTGTTGATGGATTCATCCTCCACCAAATTATTATTTATTTCCTCCATTTTTTGCTCAGATTCTGATTCGTTAATTTCCTTTCCAATAAATGTCACAGTTGTAATTGTCGATATTGTTGTGGACTCATTGCCTTCATTTTCCATGGATTTGTTCATCAAATTTCCATCAATTTCAACAATAATTTGGGTATCAATCATTGGCGTTGTTGTTTCCTCTTTTATTTGCTGGACATTGTTTATTGTTCCATTTTCAATTTGTTGAATTATGGTAGTAGATGTAGTGTTGATTTCTGCCATTGTTTGAATATTATCTTAAATCAAAATATTATTAAAACATTCAAATCTACCAATTGTTGTTGTTGTTGTTGTTTCATTTCCAAATTCATTCTTTGCTGAATTATTATTAATATTATCTTCCATTATCATCATTGTTTCATTCTGATTCAATTTATTAATATTTGTATTATTATTAATTCCCTCTATTGTTTCCAAAATGCCATCCATGCTTGTTGTTTTCTCCAGAGTATTTTTTGCTGTTGAAATTGCTTAAAAAAATTAAATTTAATTTTAATCCTCTTATAATTTTAGTCACTCATTTCCTCAATTGTCCCATTCTCTCCATTCATTGTTAAATTATTAAATAATATTCTATTTTGCACGTTGTTCGCCGCCAAATCCACACTGAATTCCATTTCCAATTTGGCCATTGATGAATTATTCACTATAATAAAATCAATAAAATATATTTAAATTTAATTAATTTTACATTTATTAATTTCTGCTGTTGAATTCCCTTCATGAATTGTTGTTTCATTCATTGCTGTATTTTCATTCTCCTCCCCATCATAATCAAAAAGTGCCAATATTTGTCGGGTTATTTCCTCCTCTTCGGAGGATGTCGTCAAATTTGTGGCCACTTTCTGGGGAATTTATCATTTTCTCATTCCCTGGACAAAATGATTAACCTTTCTCAATTCCTCGGCCAATTTATTTCGTTCAATTGAGGAAAGTACACCGGCCAATCCATTAAAAAGGACCAAACAAAGGAAAAGGATGGAGGAGGAACGATGAATGTGCCAAAGGCATCTGTTGAAGCTGGCCAACCAAGGATTCCGATTTTGGCGCATTCTTTTCCTTTTTGATGTTGAAGATGATGGCATTTTGATTGGCTGAATGAAAATGATCAAAATTGATTATTCGAACTTTATTTGATTGGGGAATGGGAAATGTGAGAGGATATTCGGGAACCGTGATGAATTGGAGGAAATCGCCAGCCGGCATAAATGGATGGATGGACTGATAATTGAATTGGATGGCGGAAAACAAAGACCGCAAAGAAGGGGATATGGATTCGGGAACAATTCCCGCACAAATCAATCCTTGAGGGGAAATTCATTGGGAGTGGATCAACGGCAATGCGGCGAGATATTCGGGAATATCAGTGAAATGAAAATGAATGAATGAATTGGATGGATGAATTGCAAATTGCTCCAACTGGTTTATTTGATTTATCCTCAAATTACCCAAAACCAATTGTTATTTTCATTAAAAAAATCATTTATGCCGCCTTTTGTGCTCCGCACATTCGGAAGAAGAGGAAAAAAGAAATTTGCATAAATATTTGTGGAATTATGAGAAATGAGTGTAATAAAAATGTTCATCAAAAAATTGGTTCCATTTCTTCTTTTTTTCTTCATTCCAAAATTCCAACCAATTTCCCAATTTCGGCATTCCATTTCGGCCACTATTCCTCCATATTCCAAAGCAATGAGGGCGGCATCGATCTTTTGCCCATCGCATTCAAACGTTCCAATGAGAGGAGGCCTAAATGGCAACAAATATATTTAATTTAATATGAATTAATTTAATTTACCATTTATGAATTCGGCACTTCTGCGCTTTTCAATTATTGGCGCAAAATTGGCTGCATTTTCCAAATAGAAATGTTGGAACTTTAAATAATAAAGAATAATAATTAATTGTCAAATTTCAATCCTCACATTATTAGCACCATTCTGTTGTTGGGGTCCAATGGCAGAATCTGTTTTTTGGTGTGTTGGAAGGGCAGATGTGCTGCCAAAAATGGACAAAACAAGGAAAAAACTGAAGAAAATGACCAATAATTTTGGCATTTGAATGGAGGAAAATAATGTGGAGATTGGCGATGATGGCATTTTATTTGGTTGATTAATTAGATGAGATGAATTTGGGCAAAGAATCTGAAAAAAAATGGAAATGAATTCGGCTAAAATGAATTTTAGGGTAAAATGGCGCAAAAAAGGAAGGAAATGGGTTTATTAATTTTGTATTTTGCATCAATTTGAATGGAATAATCCATCAAAAAAAAGTATTTATTTCATTTCATTCATTTTTGGATGCCGACATTTTGACGAAAAAAGTGAACCAAAAAAGGGGTGGTGGGTCTAATAGGAAATAAATTATCATAATGCAAATGAGGGGAGGAGGGGGAGAACTCAAAAAGGCAATTAGAATGATTGGATTTCAAGGAAAATGGAAGGAGAAGAAGGAAATAATTTTTAAAAACAAAAGTGGCCAAAGATTGTCTTCCACAAACTTTTTCAAAAATGACATCATTCAGTCACATTTTTGGAAGGAATTTGGAAATTCGAGTATAGCATAAGATTGCACAAAATTGGTCAATAATGTAATATAAAAGTGAATAAATATTGGCCAGAAATTGAAATATTTATGGCAAATATTTTTGACCCAACTCTGCTGGAAAACGTTTAAAATCGTCGCCGATTTGCACACCCACTTTGTTTCCCCCTCTTTGCTTTTTGACTCCTCCCCTCGGGGAATGTGAAATTTGAAAGAATGAATGGCCTAGCATAAAGGAAGCAACGAATCTGAACGAAAATTGGTGGGACATCATGCTGGGCCTATGGCGTGGGAATGGGGAAGGGGTGGCCGAAAATTAATCCCTTGAAATTGGTGAATGGATGGATGGTTGGGACGGGTGCCAAATGCCAATGCCGATTTTGCGAATGTGTTCGCCGTGCTCCTCTTTGGATTCTGTTTTTCGGTTTCTTTTCCATTTTGCTCTTCTGTTTGACTGATGCGCTTCCGAATGGCCAATCTTAATTGGGTTTGAAAGGTTTTTGGCATGTCAGTCAGTCAACACTACTAGCCTAGATAAGGAAGCAAAAATGAAAATGTGGGATGGCCTTGGGGGAAGAAAATTCCATTAAGCTCATTTTAAGAAGGGCAAAGGGGGAAGAAGGGGGAATGGCCATCACCAAATGATGGGTGGAAGGAGGATGGGCCAAATGTGAGGAATGGCACAAAATAGTCGAAATTGACATTTTGTTGATGGAAGCCGGCAATATTGGACATAAGGGGAATGGAATTGGGGGATTGAGTGGGTGGAAATGTGAGGGGGATTAAATGGCCAACAACCTAAATATGGTCACCGGAAATTGGGTGATTTTGTTCTTTTCCTCATAAATATGAACACGAATGAACATTTTTGAGTGGATTTTGTTCGGAGCAATGATCCTTCAAAAAGCCAATTTTGCAATCCATTAAACCACCATTCCAGCTTTTTTTGCAAATTTCACAGTTGATTTGGCATCAAACTGCTCATTTTATTTACGCCAAAATATGTAAAAAATGGACAAACAATTTAAAATTTCTGATGGCATTGGCCCTGCTGAGGGTAAATACACAAAACACTTCTGTCTATGTTTGCAATATTTCTTTGCCAATTTTCAATTAATTCGCAGAATTCATCAGTAAATTTTTATTTATCCTTCATCGGTACATTTTATGGATTTAAGGGCAATGGAAATAAAATCTAATTTTGGACATAATTTTGGCCTTCACCTAAAAATGTAGGTCTCCCATTTTTAGTTCCCATTGGCCATTCATTCGACAAAGCATTTGAGGCATAATAAAATTGGGCAAAAATCAAAAGTGTCTTAGAATTCAATAAAAATTGAAATAAAAGAAGCAAAAAAATCATAGTTCATACCGAATTATACCAGTTAATTTTTCTACAGTTTTGTTATTTCGCCTACAATTTTAAAATTTGATTTAAATCGAAAATTAGCTGAAAGGAAAAAAACCTAGCGAAAATTTTTAGTACTTGGTCTATCAAAAAAAGGAATTCTTCTTTGGATTATTTTTTCCATTGTCCAATAATCCATTCTCAGTGAAAAATGTGGCCCGAATGGATTGAGAAAATAAACAATTTTTTAAAAAGTGGCTATTATAAATTTTGGAATGAAAATGAAATCAGAAAATAATTAATAATGAAAGAAGGTGGAATACATGTACTTTGGGTGGAAAATAATTGGTGATAGGCAGATGTGTTTTATAAAATATTAAATTCACAAAGAAAAATTAATTAAAATAAATATGAAAAACAGGTTTTTAGCAATGAGAAAAGCACCGTTGATTCCGGGAAAATTCATTTAAAAATAAAAATTAAAATTGAAAGAAAATAATGGCAAAAATTTGTGAATATTTTGATTATTCGACCTTCAGAAAAAAATTAAATTTTTTTTGCATCTTATAAATTTTTTCTTTTCTATTTTTAACTGCTCAATTTTTGCTCCATGTCAAACAACTTGAATTATAGGCTAGGCCAAAATGAATGTTTTTGGAGTGTTGACGCAAATTGTGACCTCCAGCCAAGAAAAACATAAAAAAAAACCTAGTAAAATGGTGGCATCATCGGCCACCATCCATCCCTCCGTTTTGCCCTTTATCAGTTTTTGGTGCAAAATTCCCTCGAGAATCCGGCGCCTCGGCTGTTCAGAATCTTAAATTATTGTTTGCGGATTGCAGGCCGACAATTTATCTGTTGTGGCATTTTTCCGGAAGGAAATGCCGCCAACAAAATGCGAGACAAATGGACTTTTGCAGGGACGGGAATTTAAGCAAAAAAGTGTAAAAAACAAAGGGTAGGGATTGAAAAATGGAAAGAAATGTTTTGTGGGAAATGATGCCAACATTTTGGAATTTCTTTGCTTTAATCGGCATTCCATTGTTTGTTATGTTTTGTTCAACTTTCAACCCATTCCCCCTTCCAACTCTTCCTTCCGGCTCATTCTATCCAAAAATAAAATAAAACACCATTTTCCTTATATGAACTTTTATTTAAAATTCAATTTTTATGAATGAAATTTCAATAAAAATTTAAATATGATTATGGGATTTGTTGAAAAAAAAAAATATAAAATTAAATTCCTGGAAAGACTTTTTTTGGATAATTTGGCAAAAAAATGCTACAAAATTGTGCTGGACTAAACTACGGCAGCCAAAGCACTTGTGGCCAACCGCCTCCTGCTGGCAAATAATTCCGGGAGTCGATGCCGATTGGCCACCTCCATAAAATCGTTGGCATTGTTCAATTCGGCCACAACTTTGTGAGAAGGGAACAATTATATGCAATTATCCTCATTCCTCACTATTGTCGCTTGGCGGCATTAGGCCTGGCGGGGCAGCCGCTGCTGGAGACGAAATTCCACCAGAATTGGCGCCATTCGACGGAGCGGAAGTCGAAATTGGCGGAGGGGAAAATGGTGCCGGATTTGGAAAACCATTTGATGCTTCTGTTTGGGTCACGAGGCCAATTTGTGGGGCCGATGGTGTTGATGACGAGCGAAGAATACTATTAATTGTTGTTGGTGGGGGCATCGGGGAGGAAAGAGATGGAGGTGATGGGGGCAACCGACTGCTACTGATGGATATTTCCTGATGAGGGAAAATAAACGAATAATTTGGATTTAAACGTACCGTAAATTCTCTTTATTCTCCATTTGGAATTATTTTTTAACCCATCAAAAAATTGGATATGGGTCTAATTCCTTAATTTGTGGACATTTTTGAACGAATTAGAGTGGATTTTGTAGAGCTTTGTGAAGTAAGAAAATATAATTTAAAAAACTTTTGTAACTTCACCCCGAGAGGAGCTGTGGGGTTTCAAAGTCGAGGGTGGGGAATTAAAAGAGCATTTACGGTATATTTAAATTGGAATAAAGTCAAAATTTTAACTATGGCTAAATAATGGCTAAATAAATATTCTATGTGGATAATTCGATTAATATTTGCGAAAATTTAATTAAATTAATGAATATTTTTGTACATTTTGTTGTAAATGATTGTTCGTCGTTTTTGTTGTTGTTCCATTATTCCCATTGGCCAATTTTTCATTTATTTTTGGTGTTGTTGTTTCCACCATTTGTGGCTGAAGTGGAATTGGCGGTGTTGCGATGGAGAATGTCCTTTCTCGGAATATTTGCCGCATTATTTCCTGACCGATGCCATCCACTTTTTGTTGCCTTTGAATTGCCAATAATTCCCTTTCCCTTTCATTCTTTGTCAACTTAATTTAATTTTAATTCTCTCAATATTATTTTTGGCCATTTCCTTACCTCATCACTTTTTCCATTTTTTTCAACAATTTTTTGTCGACTTTTTCCCACCATTTTTGGCTTCTCCTTTTCCATTCCAATTTGTTTTTCTTTTATTTGTTTTAATTCCATTTGTTGGGCCTTTATAAATTGTTCCTGCCTTCTTTTTATCTCCAATGCTTCTGAGGCATTATTTCCTTCATTTGGATTCAATTCGGGCATTTTTGGTGGAATATTCGCTGAATTAAATTTGAAATATTTTTCATAAATTCGAATTTCTTTGATACCTTTAGGAGGAATTCGCAATTTTGTTGGGGTTGACGGTGATTTTGATTGGAGCAAAGGAATTCGTTTTTGAGACTTAAAAATGGGAAAAAAATTTTTGGATGTGGCCACAAACTGTGGATTGGATTTGGGGCAATTGCTTTGGGGAAATGGCCAATTGCTTTGGAGGCAAAGAAGATGGCAATAAACTCCGTAAATGTGGCACAATTGCGCCCCTGTGAATTAATAATCAAAATTATAATGAATCTTATTGTTAGGAAGGAAAATTAATGTTAGTTTAGTGAAAGAAATTATGAAAATTTAATAAAGGGAAATTGTGCAAATAAAGGAAAGAAATTAAAGGCATTAATTAAAACATAATAATTGGGGAATGGTCAAATACTAATAATAAATGAATATTTATGAAAGAATTAATATAACTGATATTTTTTGGCCACAATTGTCAATGCCAATAATACCTAATAATAAGGGCCTTTCTTATTCGTCCTACTGTACTCCCAGTTGTTGCCCAATCACTCTTCTGTTATCCTATCAATCAAATATTGCCCCAATCTGCCTTTTTAATCCTTCCCTTCTTCCTTCTCTTTTGCCTTTTTGCCCTCCATATTATTATCACATTTTACTGTACAATTAATAAAGAATAATTTAAACCCTTATCTCCCTATCTCATTCATTAGGCCACTGGGGGCTGGCGAAAGCTCGGGGCTATAGCCTAGGCTCAATTATCGCCTTGTGAACAATTTTAGCCCTAGTTTAGGACTAATTCATGAAAATTAGGAAATATTTCAATCAGAAGGATATAATTTTAGCAATCCTGTGATGTGACAGATGGAATAATTAGTTAAACGCGCAAAAAAAAATGGATAGAAATTAGCATAAACTGAAGTGGGTGCATTTGTTAATTTATGCCGATTAACTCTTTTTGGGGACCTTCTCTGTTGGAGATGCAATTGCCGTGAACGAAAATTGGCATTATTGGCATTTCTTTCGTGAATTGGAGTTGGGGAATGGGAATTACGCGTTTTTGATAGGCCAAAATGGGGTTTCGATGGTCGCGAAAATTTTTGGCGTTGATGAAGAAAAAGTCGCCTTGGAACGAGGACAAATTGGCGGCCACTAGAAAAATGGCCAAAATAGGACAAAATATATAATTTTAATAGTTGTTTTGTTTATTTGAATTCAATTTAAATTAAATTTATTTTTATTTTTATTACCCGGGCATTGTGATGGTCTCGAATTGTTTTTTCCCATTTGTTTGAGGTGCATTTACTGCTCGAGATCTGTTTTTAAATTAATTAAAACTTTAATTAAAATTTTAATTTGACTGCCTCAATTGTTGGGCTGCTTGTTGTCTTGCCGGCTGAAATTAATTTAAAAATGGAAAAATATTTTTTTTTCTCACCACAAAGAAATGCCTACTTAACGGTGAATTTTGTTGCTGTTCAATGAGGCCAAAAAATTGTGCAAAAAATAATAAAAAATAACAAAATGTTGATATTCTTTGTCTTTTTCTCATTAATAAAATTTTTGGGCACTTTTATTAATTAAAATTAATAGGAAAAAACCATATTTTGCCCTTCTTAAAAATAGGAAGAAATCAACAAAAAATGAACAAATTTATTTAATAGTAATTTAGATTCGATTAAATTGTAATAAATTGTGCGCAAATTTAATTGAAGGGAATGGAATTGGATGTTCCCAACAAAAAAATGAATGTTTTTTGCATCCATTTTTGCACAAAATTGTAAAAAACATTAATTTGAGCCATTGTTTAAAATTGCTCAAAAAATGCGAAAATATTTGGAGGAATGTGCAAATTTGTCAAAAACAAAGCATCCAAATTCAAAACAAAGAGGATTTTGTGGCTTTCATCAGCTTTTCATGGTTGGATGGATGAAGGAGAACGGAGATTGGTGGATGGGAAAATAATGGAATTGTTCCACATAAAAGTAAAAAGGGGAAATGCGCGTGTGGCGAATGATGATCAAAAGTTGAAAGGGGGGGGGGCAAAAAACAATACCCTAATAAGGGGTTAAAATAATTCCATCTGCTGGATTGGAATTGGAATTTAATTTGTAATTGATTCCGGTGTTTTTTTCTGAAAAAATATGTTTAAAAAATCGAATTGAAAGGTCAATTTTTTTATTTTTATTGATGGAATAAATAATAATTTATTATTTTGAATGAACTTTTCGCCGATTCTTTGCTGGATCGGCGCCACCGCGCAATTTTTGCCCATCAATTTTTGTGCTTTTCCATTCTTTTTTGCTTTTCACAATTTGAAGACGATTTTCCCTTCCAAGCTAACATTCATTCTTCTTCATCAAATCTTTCCATTCATCCATTCAATTCTTCTTCATCCCCCCAACATTTTCAACGCGCGACGACCACCAAAAGAATTTTAGGGGGAAAGTGAAGCATGCAAAATGGAAAGGGGAAAAATATAAAAGGGAAAACCAAAAATGGGAAGAGGGGAACTGGTTTGATGATTTTTGTTGGGCCATTCGCCGTGAAATGTAGGGGAATGGGGTAGATGGAGATTGAATGGGCCAAATGTGAAAGAGAATTGGCCAAAACATGGAAAATAGCCAGAAGGCAGGAAAATTGAGGGAAAAGGATACTTTTTGTTTTTGGGTATTGGATGGAATGAAGGGAATAAATATTTTTGTTGGGCTGAATGGATTGTAATTAATTTGAATAGAGAATTAATTAAGAATTGCCACTTTATATAAGTAGATATTGATGAAATTTTATAAAAAATTGATATGAAAGTGAATATGATTTTAAAATTTCAAAATATTTTTCATCCTTCGAATCTCTTCCAAATTTATTTTCCTCTTTTCCGATTTCCCACAAAATCCAAATTTTTCTAATTTAATTTTCATTTCTTCATCAATAAAAGTCATTTTTGAATCGAATTGATCTGAAATTAATTAATTATATTAATTTAATATAATTTAAATAACTTTGAAAAGTGCATGAACAATGAATTTCCTTTATGCCGGATATTTTGTTGAGAATTTGGCAGACATTTTCCGAATTTATTCCCGAACCAGGCATTATTGAAATTCGATTGCTAGCTAATTTGGCCATTTCCTCCAAATCATTCATTCCATCAATTGCCTTTATTGTCCTTCCTTCAAAATATTCATTCAAATATATTTTTTTGCCCAATACCGGAAGTTAAAATTCGTTCAAATCCCAATTTGATGGCACATTCAATTGCATCGTCCAATTTTGGCACCAAATCCACGCATCGATGCAATGTCATTCCCATTCCCTTTTAATTCCATTTATTCATTCCAACCTTTTAACAGGGCTCTCATCAAAAATTTTCAAATTCTCAGACTATCAAAAATTCAAATTTTGGTATCTGACAATAGCAAAAAAAATTTAGATCAATGAAAATCAATTTATTTATGCTAAATTCATTTAAAAATCATATTTTTCACCATTATATAATCAATCTTTTTAATCGATTTTGAGAAGGAAATAAATAAACCATAAAAAGAGTCATAATATTTTTTAGAATTCATTTTTTTGGTTTTTTAAAGGAAAAAAACAGTAAAAATTAGCATCCGAGAGCCAAAAATGGCATAAATTTTAGCCAAAAGGCGCAGCGAAAAATAATACATTTTATAAGGAAAAAATGAAATTTTTATGAAAAATCAGACAATTCGTCAAAATTGAGGACAAATTTGAGAAATGAGGATAGATGAGAGCCCCACCTTTTAATTCAATTCAATTAACCTGCCCTCTTTTGGCCAATCTGGCCAATATTTTCTCATCCAATTCTCCATTCACTTTGTTCGCACCAAAAACAATTCCGGCCAATTTGGATGTCCTAAATGCATCAATTTCCAATTCCATTGTTTGGATTTCCAATTCACTGTAAATAAAATCGCCGGCCCTTGGCCTAATCATTCCATAAATTGGCACCATTTTTTCGCTTGCCATTTTCATCGCTTGCCCAATTAATCCTTCAACCAAAAATATTTTAAGATTTAAACTTATTCCACACCTGAACTTGGACTCAATCCCCCAATTTCCAGTGCCGAACACAATTCAATCCTTTCCACCCCACCTTCCAATGCCGTCCAAATAGAATCGGCCGAATCAACGCAAACCTCCAAAATTACCATCAAAATTTTTAAAAATATATTTGATGAATTAATTTAATTTAATATAATATTATTTTTTATGAATTAAAATGGAAAAATGCCAATAAAAATATTCAAATATTATTTTATCCATATAATTCCCTAATTGCATCCAAATCATCTTTGGCCAATTTAATTCGTCCATTAAATTTTTTCTTTATTGGAAACATCACAGCCTGTGGGTCCATCGAATGGCCAAGCCCCAACAAATGGCCAATTTCATGGACAAAAGACTGCAATATTTATTAAAAAATATAATGTATTTTTCTATTATAAGCCCACTTTCTTAGTTAGTAGAAGTCCATTATTTTCTAATAGTAGTACACTCTAAAGAGGCTCTAAAAAAAGAAACCCATGAGCTTCTTATAGGAAAAGTACGGTAATCCCTCCGAATATTTTGCACCTCAAATAAATTTGTCCCTTCCTCTCTGTTCAATGTCCATTTTTCCTCTGCGTCCAAATGTAATTCCCCAATTGGCGGATAAAATGCGTGCGCAATTTTGCCCTCTAAAAATATTTTATAAAATTTTAATTTTCCAACCACGTCCATCGAATGGCATCCCATCGCCGTGTTCGCCAATCAAAAAATGAATATTTATGTCAATTTTTGCCCTTCCTCCTCCAATAAATTCCGTAAAATTTAGAATCGAAGCGGATGCCTCCTCCCAAATGGCAAATGCCCGATGAAGAATATTCCCAAAAATATCAAAAAAAAAAAAATATATTTTGATTTGAATTTAATGCCTTATAATGAAAATGTCCATTTTCTCCAAATTATCCGAATGCAATTTCCATGTGAGATCAGTGGATGCCCATTTATTGCCGGTTAATGCTGAAATGCGTCATTTAAATGGGTAAATCCCCCCTCAATCCGCACCAAATCTTTTTTGACGTAATTTATGAACATTTTTGGGTGCAATGGGATATGTGGAATATTGTGGAAAATCGAATAAAAAAATGAGAAAAATTATGAATTGGAGAAATTTGGTGGAATGGAAGAACAAAATTGGAGGAAATAACATATTTTGGCCAAATTTATGGCCAATTTTATTTGATTATGGCCAAATGAATTGACTTCCATTTCTCCCCTCCCCCTTCGGTCACACTAATCAACAAAGACATTTTTTAATAGGCGCACAAAATTTCCGTAATCATCAATGTGTCAAAATAATTGGGGAAATAATCCATGTAAATTTATTCAATTAAAAATATTTTTAAATTTAATTTCAATTTTTTATTCCATTTTTTATTATGGCCAGCAGCAAATTTCCTTCCCTCATCATTTACGGTAATAAAGAACGGAAAGAATGATCAAAGCGACCACAGCCAAAAGAAATGCAATGATGAAAACGACGGCGACAATCTGAAATTGGGAATACAGTAGCAAAATGTTCCATTTTAATGCAAATATTACGCTCATAGAATCATTGTTTTGGAGATGATCTTTGCATTCCAACATTTGCTTCTGATATTCAAGAAGTCTTTTCACTTGCTAAATAATAAAATTAAATAATTTAAATATTAATTATTTACCTCAATCAAATCAGTTTGATTGTGGATGGATGAATGGCATTCATCGATTATATAAATTGTTTTATTCCTTGCCTCATTCATCTCATTTTCCCAATCTGAATACAGAGTCACAAATTCATTTGTGCGATAAATGAGTTGTTGGCATTTTAGAATGGATGGATCTTTGCCAAAAATGTCCCTGTCCACCATGCCCAAAATGCTCATTTGTTGATCATCATCATCAGAAGAAAGAGGAAGAGAGGAATTTGAAGGGATGAGAACATTTTCGGCATCATCTGCAGCCAAAATTATGCCAAAAAATGCAAAAGGCAGAAAAAGAGAAAGTGGCAAAACCATTTTTATGTTTGTTTTCAATTGTAAAAAATCTTCTGAGAAATGAAATTCAATGAAATAAAGGAAATTTTTATAATTGAATCAACGAAATGTTGGGATGGGATCACGAGAATTTTCTAAAATGAATGAATTGAATTGTAATTTGTATTTAATTCATTTTGAATTGAATTTGATCAGAGGAAAAAAAGGTGGGAAATGGGAATTGGACAATGAGTAAAATAAAAATTGAATCATGAAAGAGGAATGTGGGACATGAACATGAGGGAATTTGGTAGACCGGAAAACCAAAAATATATAAATAAAATTCTCACATCAGTAGCAAGCGCCAAAAGAATGACAATACAACGGCAGTGAAATTTGCCCTAATAAACACGTTTGTTTTGTTTATGTCATCATTTTATTTATTTTTTCATGGAAAAACAAATTCCAAGGGTGAGAATATTCGTGAAATCATTCGGCGAGCGCATTCCCGCGCATGGAAAAAATTTCCAATGAGCAATGCATCTATTCCCCCTCTGCTCTCTTCATCAGCAAAATATTTCTTCCAATTTCCCAATCTTTAATTCATTTTAAAATCAGCTGATGAAATTGAAATCAATGTTCAAAAATAGAAAAATTTGTTGACAATATTTATGGAATATATTCTCGAATTAATTTATTTCGTTTAATAAATCAATAAATTAAATTTTTTATTGCCTATTTTTATTTTATTAAAATGGGAAAAATTTTCATTGAAAAAAATTTGGGGAATTCAACTGCTTCATCGGGCCAAGAACCGGCTTGCAAACTGCGCATTCGATTGGGCCATATGCCCTCCATAAGCCTTAAAAGACTTTTCCTCCTGGCCTTGTTGTTGTTGTTATTGTTGTTGTTGTTTTTGTTTGTCGACCTTGCCAAGGTCGACACATTTTTGGCCCTACAGTATTGCCGACCGCACTCGACCCTCGGCAAGGAGCACCGTACTCCGTTGAATCCCCACATCATGTGAAATTTAATCCATCGCTTATATAGGATTACCTAATTCTTTTAGAAATTTTTGTGTGGGAAGCAGCCAATGGCACCAAATTGAAGAAAGAAATGCCCCAACGAATTAGCACTGACTCTCTCCCTTTCTCTTGTTTCTCTACCCCCCGCTGGTCAATCCATCCATTCCTTGACCCCATTTTCACAGGGCAAAATAATTTATGGGAAGCACACAGCCAATGCGAAAGGGAAATTACATATAATTAAAAAATATTAAATTATTTCATCAAATTTGTACAAAATATGGAATAAAAATATAAAATAATATTAAAAGGAATATTATTATTATTATGAGATTATTTCTCGTATTCCTCACACCGTTGTTTCCATTTCCTCCTTCATTTCTTCCATTCTTTTTGCTCCATTGTCGTTGATAAATAATTGGAAAATTGGGATTCCCAATTCCGTCACCATAATATTCGTATTCGTTGTCCCAATCACTGCCACTTCCCTTTAAATTCATACAATTATTAAATTAAAAATTAATTTTGCCTCAATGGAATCTTCATCATCCAGTGGAATTCCTTTTTCTTCATAAATTAATCCATTTTTGTTGGCCAATTCTTCGGCAATTGCCCCAAATGAATGCCTCAAATTTGCATATTTCTCTTCTAAAATTAATTAAAATAATTTAATACATATATCCACCCCCTTTTTTGCACCTGTTGAATATTCTCGATTATTTCGAATTGTATTATTCCTTTTAATGTTTCCATCATTTTTGGCTGTTGATTGCTTCCATCGCCCAATTGTCGTTCCATTCCAACAAAATTCGCCAAGACGCGATTGGATTCCGCCTTCTTTGCAAAACATTCCAGGCAATGAATGCCAGAATCCGTTTTGACGAATAAGCTGGGTTTTTATTTTAATTCTAATTATTATCTCTTTAATGCCCAAAGCTGACTTCATCTTTGAATTGATCCGCCCATTTTTTAATTGCCTCAATGTTTTCAATGTTCAATAAATGAAATTGGATTCCATCCTCCTGCCCGCCATCAGAATAATCCATTGTTCCCGTTGAATTGCTGTCCATTCTGAATTCATTGTCAATATTTCTTTTCCTCCTTTCTCCGATAATTTTTTGAAAATCTTCACCAAAACAACGGAAAAGAATCTGCCAAAATAAAAATCAAATATTTTTATAATATTATTCCTTACTCGACTCGATAAAAGTTGACCCTTTTCTTGAAAATGCATAATGGCCTCGGAAATTTGAATGGGCAAAGGATGGAGGGCAAAATGAGGATTATGGACGGATTGAAGTTGAGGGAGGAATTGAAGAAAAAGTGCTACAAAATTAATTGAATTTAAAATGAAAAATGTGAACAATTTAACTGATTAATTGATTCCATTGTTGGTCGAATTCATTGAATCCATTCAAACATTTACGGAAAGTATTTTGGCAAAAATGGGGACAAGGTCGATGTAAAAGTGATTCAGAGGAACACAAATGGCAAAAACGCATTTGGACAAGGGAAATTGAGCAATTTTGTCGAACGGAAAATAGCTAAATTCAATTTTAAAATGAAATTCATATTAAATGCGCACTTTTCCCAATTTGTCCAATTGTTCACCAGCATTATGGAGTGCACAATTGAACGATGTCCAAAGGCGAAATGTTCGATCCAACAATGTGGAAATTGTGCTAGGAATTGTGCCAAAAGGCGCAATTTGAGGGAAATAGTCGAGCATACATTTTTCGGCCTCCTGGCTAATTGTTCTCTGCAAAAAATATTCCAATTTTTAATTCATAATTTAATTTAAAAATGGACCAGCGGATTCAAAAGGGAAAATTCGGCAACAAAAATTCGAGAGAAAAATATTTCCAGCGTTTTGGAAAAATTTGCATTACAAAAATTGGGCGAATCAAACATTTTGTTTAAATCGGCAAAAAATTCATCGAAAATCTAAAAAATAATTAAATTTTTTAGGAAATTTAATATTGAATTTTGACCATTTGATTTTGGACAAAAAAATGGCCATAAGTTCGTTTGAAAATATGCCGCAAAATATTCGATGTTTCATTGATGGCATTTTTGAAATGTTCTAAAAGAATAAATTAATTTAATTAATGAAAGGAAAAGAATAAATTACCGGCTAATTTTTGGGCATTTTGGTTGAAAGATGATTTAATTAGGCTAATTTGGGTTTGAATATTTCTCTCCAATTCAATTTGAACAATTCGGCGAAATTCAGCCTCCAGTTTTTGTGTACAACAAGTTTGGCCGGAAGGGTGGCAAATTTGGAGGGAATTGGCTATAAAAAAGTAATAAAAACAATGAATGAATTGAATATTTACGTTTTGAAGGCTCAATTGGCAATTCTTTGATGGAAAATTGAGGGAATTCGGTGTGAATGAAGGAACAAGTTGCTTGGCAAAATGATGGACTCATTAATTGGGAAATGAGCAAAATTGTGATGGAAATTATTCTCAAAATTATTTGCATTTCAACATTTGAAGAAGCCGTCCATTTAGGAATTTGAGCAGGCCAAAATTATGGAAAAAGGCACATCAAATATTAATAAAAGAAACAAATATTCTGTAAAAATGGCAATTCAAAAATGGAAAGAAAGAGGAAAAATTGTAATTTTCTCAAGGAATTTTTTGCCTGTAGGAAAATTATATATGCACATCAGACTTGGATGGATCGGACAAAAAACCAACAATGAATTGAGGGGAAATGGGAAGAAAGGGGTTTGGCCGGTCGTTCATCACAATGGACAGTGAATTGGATGACCTCTTCCATTTATTCAGTGGAATGAATGGAAAAAATGGGGCATTGTGGCATTGGGAATGAATGGAATTGGATATTCGGCACACCTTTTCCTCCTATATTTTTGTTTTGTTCATTTTCAGTACAAATCGGAAATGGATGGGTGCGGCTTTCAGCAGAAAATAATGGAAAATTTGCGCTTAGAAAAAGGCGCCAATAAATGATCCGGAATGGCCGATTTTGGCACAATTTATGCCTTTTGGCATGAATTAGCCTCCTCTTCCCTTCTCTCCTTTCCCAGCCAATTCATTGCAGTGCGCATTTGCCATTTTGGCGACCACCGCGCGAGGCGGCCACGGGTAAAGGAGGATTGGGACTTGGGAGGAAGAATAAATGAGGAAGAGGAAGGAAGAAGAAGAAGAAGAGGAAGAAAGAAGAAGAGGAAGAAAGCGTCGCTTTTTGTCGCCCAACGGTTCCCCCAATTTTGCCCTCCAAACCAACACCAGCAGCAGAAGAGAGGTCAGAAATGAAGGGGAAAGTCGGCATCATGAAAAGGACAAAAGAGGATTGGAAGGAGGGAAATGGATTGATGGGGCCATAAAAATTGTAAATTTTGTTATTGAATGAACCATCCAATTTTAACAAAATCTGTTGATATTTTTTCAGTTAAATTTGTAACTGTGAATTGAGTAGAAAAGATCATTTGCATTTTGCTAATACCGTATTTTTTCTATTAGAAGTCCCTTCTCCATTGTAGCCCTCATTGAAGCGCCTCTGAAATTTATATGTCATGGGGCTACTAATAGGAAAAATACGGTAATATTTATTTAATAAAAAATAAAATAATTTTTGATTTTAAAATTATCTTAAAATTTGCATAATAATGCAATCCAAAATTCACTCAATTCATTCATAAATTCACATCCATCCTTTTTTTTCCATTGTTAGCCGAAATATATTGCAGCTGTGCTGCGAATTAACTAATAGATCAAAAATATTTATTTTTTATACTTATGGATATAGATGAATTTAAAATTCAATAAATAAATTAATATTGGTAGAAGAATATATTGCGCATCAATCAATCAAATATTTATTAATTTATATTGTGATTTAATTAATAATTTAAAATATTTTATTCTTTTGGTCTTTCTCAAAACTAAAAATAGCCGTTCACAATTTCTGCTAATTAACACGGAAAAGTAACAAAAAAAAGAATAATTAATTTTTTTTTTGAACCCCATTCATCAAAAAATGCAGTTTTTGAGAATTATGTACCAGATGAATTAATTTTGTTGCCAAATTTGGTCGATGACCAGAATTTTGAATGATGGGTGTCACAAAAGAATAAATGAAATAAATTGAATGAATGAATAAATGAACATGGAATGGAATGAATGAAAGATTGTGCCATTTCAATTCACTTTTGTTTCCAATATATTTTATATTCAGCTGCTGAATGAACTTTTGCCAATTTTGCGCCATTCATTTTGCCACGACAAATGCCAACTCCCTTTGTTATCGTTTTCGCCACCAATTGGAACATTGATGTGAAAATCCCAAGGGAATCAAGTACGAATTAATTATCATTCATGGAAGTGGGAATAGATGGATGGGGAATGAATGAATAGCTAATAGGGAAATGTGACCCATAAATAAATTTGCATTCATTAATTCAGAACTCAAGAGTGGCTACATATATTTTATATTCCCTTGCCTTTCTTTCTTCTTTCCTTCCATTCCTCATTTCCATGATGATCCCAAAGGCCAATTTCTTCCACTTCAACAAATGTCTCGATTCTGTGATTTTATTATGATAATTTTGAATCCAAAATGTCGCGCATCATCAGCCCATATCTTTCTTTCTTTTATGTCCTCAATTTCCATAATTCATTTCATGGCATTTTTCCACCAAAAATTTTGCCATCATTTCCTTTCTTCCTCCAAACATTTTTTGACATTCTCATTTTTGATGTTTTTCCGTAAAAACCAGTTATATTTTATCAAATCGCAAAAAGGTACAAAAATAATAAATTTTCCCTTCATTCCCAATGATCAGCTGAGTTTGAATGAATGGAAATACTAAATTGCTGCTTTTCCCTTCCATTTTCCATTCTTTTCACCCATCTTTTTCATTCAGCTAATTCACATTCATTTGCGCAAATTCCCTCCCAATTTTCTTATTTTCGGCTAATTTTTGTTGACCAAAGAGCACAAATTTAGGAGGAGGCAAAAAGGGGAAATAATATAAAAAACTGGAAAAAAAACGTGGGTTTATTTATTTTTCACATTCTTTCAAAATTTTCACGAGTTTTTTTGGTTACCACCCAAAATTTATTCGGTCAACAATTCCTTCCTTTTCCAAACAAATTGACCATGAATTTGGCGAATTCCAATTGGCATTTTCCATTCCATCCCCCAATAATTTTGTTGCAATCAATTTCGTATTTCTCCTTGACCCAAACCCAATTTTTGCAATAAATTCGTGCGAATCTTCCAATTCCTTCCCTCAAGAAATATTTAAAGTATTCGGCAGGTAATGGGGCCAAAAATGCCAAAAACAATTAAATATTTAATAATTTGTTCTGATCATTACATTCTTCGGTCCACTAAATGGTAGCAAAGGAGCGAAGAATCACTCACACAGTTTTGGTTTGGCCAAATATTAAATTTGGAGTTAACTCCAAACTAAGCTGAAACTACCAAGTCCAAATGGGTTTATTTCCTTCCAATAAACTGGTTCCAGGGTCATATTCTTGGAAGAAAAGGGAGCAACAACCTGTGATGCTTATTTTTCCTTCCTTTTTTTTTGTTTCTTCCCTTCCATAAAATTATCAGTAAAGTTTTCATCGAAAACAAGCAACATTCATCACATCCATTCCATTCCTTTCTATTCATTCCTGAAAACAATAAATCCAATTTTAAACTCATTTACTTCCATTTATTTTCATTCAACATTTTGTAATATTTTCCCCGTGATATTCAATTACATTTAGCCTTGTTTTCCTTATCCCAAAAGGCCGATTGAAATGATTTCATTCGAATTCGTTAAATTTAACAATTTTTCCGCAATTTGAATCCATCGTGATTTTGGGTAATTTTTTATACTCATTTTTTTGTGCAAAACATTAAAAATGGCAAATTGAGCGAAATGACAGTGAAATGGTAAAAGTGGAAAATTACTATGATATGGATGGGGGCTGATTGGCAATTTGGAGGAGGGGGATGAGGGCATGCGCACCCAACAAAAACATCACACATCAATTCATGGTCAATTTCACCCATTCGGCGGTACTCTCCCCTTTTTTGATAAAAATTTTGCTACAAAAATGGGAAAAAAACAAATTGTTGAATCGGCGAAATATTTTGAGAAAGGAAAAAGGGAGAAATGGGATACGATAGTTGGTTGGGCAATGAATTTTGGTTCTTTGCTTTGAATGATTATTTAGGTAAATAAGTATAAACCAAACTTATTAAGAAGAGCAAAAATCGCCCATAATTATGAAATATGGGGTTTAATTTAATTGGGTCCACCTCCATCCACTGGGGATTGGCTTTTTAATTTGTTGATTTCCACACAAATTATCCACCAATACAAAACACAAATATTATTTTATTTATTATTATTTTATCCTTCTGGGAATTTACTGCTAATTCAACACCCACTTTATTATTGTTTTTTATTCCATTTTGGTGTTGTTTTTCCCCCATTCAATCTCATTATCCCCCGCATCCAATATTGTCCATTTATGGGCTTCTATTTAATCCCTGGAGCAAGTTTAAGTGGCGTTTATGATTTGCCCCGAGGAAAAGCCGAGAATAAAGAGAAGTTGAATTGACCCACCAATCACGGATTTGATCTTTTTTGGCGAAAAAACATTGAAATCAAAAATTAAGGGTATCTATTAAACCACTTAAACCATCGTATGAGTTTTGGTTCAAAACCAATTAAACCGAGACAATTATATATCATTCGATGCGTCTTGACGAGCTCTATCGAATGGATCTATCAGATATGGTTTGGGATTCTATGGCAAACCACTAAACCTTTATAATCTTTTCGCCATTTTCAATACCCTTTTCTCCATTTTAAATATTTCCCTTTGATAAATATTTAATTGGTTTTATATATTTTGCCATTAATTTGTCCTCTGCTAATTTACTAAAATGTTCAGCATTTCCTCGCCTTCTTCTCCTCACATGGTCCACATTGGGGAATTGACATTGACATTGTGTGAATGTGAATTGGCCAATCGCGTGGTTTTCCTCCCCCTTTTCATTCCCTCCAATGTTCCTTTTTGGCCTCATTCAATTTTGTTGTTTTGTTGTACAAATTTCTGCAAAATAAGAAGTAACCTCTTTAAACCGTAATTTCATCCGATTTTCCTCCCTAAATAAATAAATTTGTTTAATAAATAAAATTTGCCCCAATTCGTCCAATTCGTTTATATTAGTGCTAATTTCCTCTCCAAACTTCCTTCTTCTCATTTTACTTTTCCATTTTTGCTTTCTTCTACAAATTAACCGAATTAAAATAAAAAGGCACTGCCTTTTGGCCATTTTGTTGGCCAATCATCCATTTTCACGCCAGATTAACTCAATTTGCATCCACCCTCAATTGTGCCCTAATGAATTCTAAGTATTTTGCCACACAGTCTGGACTGGACTTTGTGGGAAAATTTCAATGGCATTTTCTTCATTCAAAGTATAAAAATCAAATAAAACCACAAATTTTACCAAAATTTCGACACAAAAAAATGCAATAAGCAAAAAGAGGGGAAAGTCCAAGACAAAACAGCTGATTTTACCCTCAATCAACAAATACAATAGAGGGGGGTTTTTCCAACTGATTATGGCCACCTCACCCATTTTTCCTCCCTTTTAGGCTTTTCATTTCTCAATATTTCCCCACTCCAACTTTTCCCTTTGTATTGTGTAATCATCCTTCCATCCATTCTTCTCCCATTCCCCCTTCAATTCACGCCGTTCCATCGGCGCAAAAAGTGTCCAATCACATCACTTTGGCTAATATCATTCCCTTCTTCTATTTTCCATTCATCTTCGGGCTTGGGGTCACGCTTGTTTTGATCAAATTCACATTAAAGGTTGAACATATTGTTGGTAGGAACATTCAATGAGCAAAAAATATTATTGGCCAAAAAATATTATTGGCCCAAAAAATGGCCATAAATGTTCTGAGTAATTCCATTGGGAATTATTCATTCTAATTATTTCCGGTAATTTAATTTCAATAATAATAAAAAACAATTTATTATTGGTGGATTATGCATTTCCGGGGCCAAAAAGCATAAAATGAAACATCAAAACATCTGCTCTGTTTTTTTACATTCCTACAGCGTCATTCCCGAGGAATGCGAAATAAGTAGAAAAGATCGGCCATTCGGCAAAGAGAATTCATTCCAACTTTTTGTAAAATGCAACATTTTTACATTTTAAAATTATTATTTGGGGGAAAATATTACGCATCCCCCAAGTTCAATGTCAAACATTTTGTCCATTTTCCAATCGGCTAAAGAGCAAAGATTAGGCAAATTTGGGTCCTTTTCATTCATTCAATTTTGCTTTGTCCATCCATTATATTCCATCATCAAAATTTTTTCTCGATCTCAAATTCCTCTCTGCCCATTTTGCGCATTTCCTTTCCAATTTTTGACCTTTGGACAGCAAAAAATTCTTCGCATTTTAAGGAAAGTGATTTGATTGATCTTTTATTCAATTTTAATAAAAAAAATTTGCGTAAAAAGGGAAGGAATTAAAATTGAGAACGATGGTCGGTCATTCATTGGTGCAATGCAAAATGAAATTAATCAGCCCACCAAAATGCCCCCTTCCCTTTCCTTTTCCTCCCACTCCAAATTCTGATTATTCAACGACCACCCGAATATTGAAATATATAATTTCAATTTACCCATTTGAACCTTGAACCGCAAATTGAATTTGGTTCCAAAAATGCCATCACAAATTAAGGTTAAAAAATTGATTTAATTAAATTGAACTAATAAATCAAATAAATAAAATCAACCCATTCCCACCCACCAATGTGGCACACCCATTCATTGAATTGGTCTCTTATCTAATATAAAATAAATTAAAATGAATTCCAATTCAATTCAAATGAATATTTCGTGAAAATGATGTCAATTTATGTCCTCAAATAAATTTTAAAAAATGATAATATAAATTGCAGGTGCAAATTTTAATTCACCATTTTTAAGGCAACATTTTAGGACGTCATTTCAAGCCATAAAATATACTCCCACTTACCCAAAAATTACCATTTTCACATCATATTTTGCTTTCGCCGTAAGTAACTCCTCCAAAATAACCGCCAATTTCCCCCGAAGGCGTCCATTTCCCCCAATTCTCCATATCCTCCAACTTTTTTGCGCATCCATCGCCCACACATAATATTCCAACAAAATGGCCCCTTTGCCCCCCCCCCCCCCCTCCCCCCAGTCCATTCAGTCCAATGTCCATCCATTTCCATTCTAATTCAAATCCAAATATAGCACAGTTGGCAATCATCAATCCCAGCAAAAAGCGGATTTTGTCCAACCCCAAAATTATTTCATGAGGGAATTCCCCCATTCGCCTTGAGGGGAAATTGCCAATGAATTCATTTGGGTTGGGTTCTATTCCCTCCACCCCCTTAATCTGTGTTTTTGCGCATAAAATGGGCCTTTTAAAAAGGGGGAATTTTCCATTTCCCATCATTCATTTTCGTCTTTTCCATTTTTTCCATTTTGATCATTTTTAAATATTTTTTATTCCTCATTTAATTCCAATTTTATGCCATTTTTTCCTTTGCTTTCCAAAAATAAATTTCAAAATTCAAGCACAAAATTCACACAATTTTGTGGCTATTGTTAAAACATGTGAATGAATTGAGGCCCAATCAACTCAAAAAAAAGTGTCAAAATGGGTCACGGCACTGGATGCCATTTTCGTATGACCCTCACCTTCCTTTTTGGCCATTGTTTTTGCGCAGTCCATTCATTCCACATTTTTGTGCGCGTTGTTTCCATTTTGGTCCAGTTTCAATCAGCTGCCAAAAAACACGCAATTTGTCGACGTAAAACCAAATGCCATGGGAAATGGGAGTGGGGATATCCCCGGTGGCCTTCTATTGTTTTATTTTCATTATTTGACAATATATAAATATAAACCGCACCCAATTTTTGGACAATCAAAGAAGGGATCATTTCCCATTGTGTCCCTAAAAACTACAAAAATTCATTAATCTATTCTTCCATTTAAAAATTATTAATTTATTCATTTTTGGAGGATGTGAACTGAACACATTGGCCTCATTTCCTTTCCCTGGATTGAATTCTCGAATTTTTCATTTCCTATCCAAATAATGTACACCCAAAAATGCTTTCAATTTCCTTCCTTTTGTTAACCAAAGTGCATTCATCATTGTCCATTTATTCCAATATTAAAAATAATGCCAAGAATATCCTCTTTCCAATGCCCAAATCCTTTCCCCCAATTCATTGTCCATAAAATGACTCGTTCCTCCTTATAATGGAACGTGTGATCCAAAATTAAATGGCTGGTTGGTTAGTCATTTTCTCATTTCCCATAAAAATAATTTTAAGAATTGTCCACATTTTTCCCAATCTGAGATTATTGGGGACACCACAATTGGACAAGGAATAGTTCAGTGGGGCTAGAGCTGCCGGATAAATTTACAAAGCATTTTATTAGGCATAAAATTATCTCAAACGAAATCAAAAAGAATTTTCAAATCTGGATATAGAAAGTTATGTCCAGAAAATGGCCAGAAGAACAATTTTAATTCAATCTACAGTTTTTAGGCCAGAACCCTGTAAAATCCAATTATTGGACAATGCTTTTGATATCATTTTGTACCTAATTTTATGCCTAATAAAATGCTATATATATTTATCCGGCAACTCTGGCGCCATCGACGCTGGACTATTCTTGTCCAATTGTCTTAACTTGTAGCCTCACAAAAAAGATAATCCCCAAAATTCCCAAAAAATTATATGCGGATTCAATTTATGATGAATTTTTGGTTATTTTTAGGCTCATCAGATTAAACTGGATTATTTACGCATTGTTTGCCTAAAACCATTCTTTCTTTGGTCTTTTAGCCTTATTCAAACTTTCATTGGCATCAATTGGCCACCACTCTGGGAATGGGAAAATCATCATTTCCCGAGAATGGAAGCGCGAATATCAACGTGGACGAAATATGAGCCTTTTTATTGTTTGTTTAAATATTATTGTTCAATTGAACTATCCCCATCCACCCTCAATTTCAACCTTTCCCACCTTCCCCCATATTGAACCCCCACACCTCCCTCAAAATATTCCCAAACCAAACCCAGACATAATATTTATATTTTCAATTTTCATTTCAGAATAAATTCCGCGAATATTCTTTCTTTTCCCATCAATCCAATTCAAATTCCAACAATTCGACCACCAAAATGGTTCTTCTTTGTCTGCTGAACCAATCATTCTCCTCCTCCCCATCATCATCGATGTCCCGATTTTCCCTTCCAATGTCCAAAACAACAACAATTTCGGCATCGAATAAATTCTTCGTCAAATTCTTCCTCCTCCTTTTGATCTCATCCCTCCAAATTGTTTCCATTTCCGCTTTCATCATTCCACATGGCACCCAAATTGAACATGGTCAGTCCAAATCCCAATTATATCCTAAAAATATCCAATTCATTTCAGATTTGATGATTTACAATCCATCAGACTCAGATTCAGACTACAAAGGCTACCAGGATGATGAATCGTTGAAATTGCATGGAAGTCAGTCAAATTTAAAAATTGATCCCCCATTTTAATGTCATTTCACTTTTAGCCGATTTGTTGGTCCTTCATTCTCAGCAAAAACATGTACGCAAATTGGGCGACTGTGTGGAAGTGTCCGACCATAATGCGACCCTTCTCAAGTCCATTAGTGAGTTAATGAATGACTAATTAGTAATTAGTTGGGGGCATTCGAGGAATACAAGTAGGAATTAAATTTAAAAAAATAATAATACTATGTTATGATGAATATTCCTCCCTACCATTCCCACTCATAATTAGCAAAGAAAATTGCGTAATGTTTTGCCATTTTTTGACATTTTGAGGAAGTCGTCATATGAAAATATTTTCCAAAATTGCCGTGTTTTTTCATGATTTTCCCATTCTAACTTTAATGAAAAACAAAAAACAAAATGGATGGGCAACATTGGTTAAATATTTAATTAATTAATAACCAAACTACAATAATAAATTTGCAAACTTTACTCTCTGTGCCCCAAAGGCAATTTTGATGCGTTTTTGTCCGAAAATGCAACCTTGATGGATGCACAAATTTATTTTTCACGGAAGCATTTCCTTTTGTGAATAGGGAGGAGGGAATATTGCTAATGAAATTATTGGGGGAAGGAAAGTACACTTTTTGTAGTTAACCGGTCTCGACGACTTTTTTGGCCATTTGACCTTGCGTAAAAATGTGTGAATTTGTGAAGGTCAATAGAAAAAATACGGGAAAATTGGAGGGGGCGAATGAGCGGCGGTCAGCAAAAATTTAATTTTTATTTACATTGGCATCATTGGAATTAGGGAAAAGGACAAAAATGGCCTAAAATAGAAATCGCGAAATGGAATAATTGGAATTGGAATTTTAAATTTGATTTTGGGGAATTTAGGTCGAACCTCGGATTCATTGGTGGAATTGGACCCAAATGAGCAGCGATTCAATGTGCACTATTGTGCGAATTCCGCTTCCGGTGGCCAACAACAATGCGGCGAAAATTCCATTTGTGGCACAATTTACCGTGAGTCATCCCCAAAAATTAATATTTTGGATTTAATTTTGCCATCATTTAGGTTGGAAGAAAGCAATGGTCCGTGTGGACACAACGGCGGCATTGTCGGCCACAATGGCCGATGATTTGCCGGATATTTTCCTTCAAGAGCAAGTGTTGGTGCCCAGTGGATGTTCTTGCCTAATCAATGCGGCAAATACAAAATTCGCAAAAATGCCAATCATCATCGAGTCATAAAAAACAAACAAAAAAGAATGAAGGCCATCGCAGCAATTTGTGGATTAAAATTGATGCTTTTGTCCTTCTTCCATTTTAAAACAAAAAAAAGTGAATCTCGTTATCCTTTTTTGTCCTCCTCTAATCTTTATATTATTTACAATTAAATATTAAAATCCACAACAAAAAAAAACACATCCATTCATCCATCCATAATAAAATATTTTGGTTGATTTTTTGTGTAAAAATTTGTAAAATATAATATTTTTAAATAATATTTAATTTTTAATATATTTATGGTATTTTTAAGCCTATTTTTGGGCATCATTGAAAATGTCATCATTTTAAAATGTCAAAATTGTTTTCTTTTTTTTGCCTCACCCACTCTAAGTCATAATGGCCTATAATTATTTGCCGGGTGCCATTCTCCGATAATTTTTTGCCTAAAATAGCAAAAATGAACTTTATTTTGGGGAGCATCATTTTCAAAAGGAAATTGAAATTAAAATTTTCCCAAGAAAAAAATTTCTTTGGCCAACTTCCTCCCGTTCTCTATTTTTGAGCACTTTTTGGCATCCATTTTGGGAATAATTCTTTTTTGGGTCGCTGCCGTTCCATCGCTTTCGTCATTCGGACATTGTTTTTGTGTTGGTTGGGTGTGCCCTAAAAAATGAGCGGAAATGGAATTTTGGACAGACATTCGAAACCCATTCCCCACCCCATTGCCCCCCCCCCATGGCTCCATTAAATGTGCCAGCCGGCTGTCTGGATTTAATCGAGACGACGGGGTGACAACCAAATCATTCCATTCATTCAAGAACAAATAACACCCAAGGGGACTCACACGGCCCAGACACAACATGCGCTAAAAAAAGTCGGCGTCATTCATCGACGATTTCCGGTGCCCATTCGGTCCCAAATTGTCTCGTGGTGTGGGGGATTTATTGCCCGGAGGGCATTTTGAAATAAAAGTGAAATGAAATTGAGTTTGGCTTCATGTCTGTGACTTTAATTAAAATTCTGTCTGTCTAGAGGACAAAATCAAAATCGCAACATCATCAAAATTGACAGAATTAAAATTGACAAATTAAATTCGAATTATTAATTACAGGAAAAATTAAAGGTTAATTCAACATAAAATAATCGGCAAATACCTGCCTACATTTATTGACAATGCCCTTTTAGAATGCCGCCTCATTATCATTAGAGAATAAAATAAATCTTAGAAAATCCACATTGGAATGAAATAAGTCATTTGAATACTTCTAATCTTAATATATTGTTGGGGTCAAAGAACGAATCAAAGAAGCCTCCATCAATCCAAAACCGCGCATTCTTTCCTCATTCAATTGAATTCCCAAAAAGGAAATGGAAGTTTCCTTTATGGATGAATCAGCAAAATAATTAAAATAAGATGATGCAAAAACCGGTGTGTGTCTGATTGACTCCAAAGCACTGCCTCCAAATATGGCGATTATTGGGTGCGGTGTTGAACTTTTCAGGAATGTCATGGACATGCCAATTCCCCTCCCCCCCCCCCCCTCCATCGGTCCATTCATTCCCGCAAATTCCATTCTCCATTTTTGGGTAATTTATCTCCCTTCCCACCGTGATGGACATTCACTCTTCGGCGGGGAATAGAATAGAATAAATGGACACCCAAACCAAACTAAACAAACGGCCCCCTGCCCCAGACTGGGTCCATTCCCCCCTCATTCACAGACAGTCCCCCATTGGTTTGTTCATCATCAATTCCATCATTTGCCACCAATTTTTAATGGGCCAAATTGCCACCCCCTTGGGTCCATTAAAAACGTTGAAAAGGGCAAATATAGTGCACATGAATTTATATTTATTTATTCCCAAATCCATTCCCTCCCCCAAACTACTTCAATTCAGATAAATTATAAAAGCCACCCACCTAGCCAAAATAATGTTTTCGTGACTTCCGTGATAATTCCGGACATAACAAAAAAACACTTTTATAAATTAATTAGTCTATGAATGTGCCTAAAATGATAAACAAGACCAAATCACACGAACATCGACGGATATTTATTTAAAAATACAAAATAGCCACCGGCATAATGCCTATATAAATTAATGTTGACGGCAGTGAAAAGAAGCTTATCATTTTCTTGGTAATTGGACCAAATTCCGATTTCTTAAAATAAAATAGAAATTAACCAAAAATGGAAATGCCCAATTAAAGCAATCCAAAATGACGCCCTTCCCATTCTTGTGTGGAATACGGTCGGTCTATCGGAAATAATCGCATGCAAATATTTACAATTGCATTAAAATAAAATAAAGACATTCATATCCAAATTTTTATAATTCATTTTTCAGATATTATTCTTCAATAAATAGCAATTTAAATTCTCTTTTCTTTTCCGTCAATTCTTCCTCATGCCCAACACGTGCAGAATCAACCACCGCCACCGTCTTTTTTGCCGTAGCAATTTTGCCTCCTCTTCCCTTTTGTGTCCCATCTTTTTGATTCTGTTCGCCTCCAGCAGCTTTTGCCTTTTGGATGCTTCCGCACTGTTGCCAAAAGAATCGCCGCAAAAGCAAATTGTTGGAATGATAACGACGATGAGGGATGGAGGAGGAGTGCAACAAGAAGCAGTGAATGATGGCCAAAATGACGGCGAAATGGGCGAAAGCAGAAAATGCGAGATCAAAGTCCACATTGTAAGTTACCTATATATTTTTTGGACAGTAAAAATTTGGCCATAAATGAGTGGAGGAAGAGTTTCGAAATTGGAAAATAGGTACTTATGTACTTTGTATTCCCTTTTTTGTTGAGAATGGGAAAAGTGAAGAGTCCCTTATTAGGGTTAGGGTCATTAGGGGCTAATCATCAGGGATAGGGTATCATCTACAGTAGTCCCCAATTGCCATAACCCTGATTCTGCTGATGACCCAAAGGAAGGACCCTTCACTTTTCTCATTTGACCTCAAAAAGAGGACACTGTACATAAGTACCGGAAAATAAATATCCCGCTGGATGAATTTAAATTAAATTTGATTAATATTTCACAGGTGAAGCAGGTTAAGGGTGAATGTGTCAGATTATTTGGGGGAAAACCGGCTTGCCAATCGGCGGAATATGTCGATCCAGAAAATGAACAGTGCAGGGATGAGGAATCATCAATTTATTTGTAATATTTTGTAATGAAAAAACACTGAAATATTCACAAATTTCCAAAACACAAATTTATCCCAATCAAAAATGCAAAAATAAACTCTTTATTATTTATGCCTGCATAAATTCATTCATTTGTTTTTGTTTTTTAAATTTATAAATCATTGCTGACGGCGGATTTAGTCAAGTTAGAGGATTTATATTTTTCAAAATTTCAATTTATTTTATTCGTTCATCAATTTACTAAATTATTTATTGGAATTTTGTACATTTTAATGCCGGAATCCGTCAAAATATTCCATCCAAATCCATTTGAATTTAATTCTCAAAAATATTTATGAAATAGTACAAAAATCCAAAAATTGAATCAATGATCGCAGAATTGATCCCCAAAATTATAGCACTTTAATTTTATAAAATGATTGGAATTCTTCGCACAGACCGACAAATTTTGGAATTTATACTCCATCCGTCCATTTAGTAAATTATTCTTTTCATTTTCAATTGATAATTTAATTTATGAATTCTTTGCTTCTGATTAGATTTTAAAAAATATTATGTTTCGAATTTGAATATTGCCATCCCAATTTGCAATGTACCAAGGTACCATCATCATCATCCATTATTTGCCATTCATCAGCGCCCATTTATCCTCCTCCCCTCTCACCTTCCTTCCGGTATCATTTTTTAGTATCAGAAATACCAAAATCCCCTATGGCAAAATTATGTATTTAGCCGATAACATTTTCGTTTTTTTTTACAATTAATTGGAATCATTCATCCAACCCATTTCATCCATCCATTTTGGCTTACTCTTCGCCGCTAATAACCCTTCAACCTCGATGGCATTTTATTGTATTTTGCCCTCATTTTGGCATTCCATTTTTGTCCATCCCCCCACCCCATCCCACCGCAATGCATGCTCCAATGATTTGGCTGATTAATTTTGATGATTATTCCTCCATCCAACCATTGCTGCGCATTTTGTCCATTCATTTTGCCCCACCCAGTCCCTCACTGACAGTCTATTTCGAGAAGATTGAATGCCGGGTATTAGGGAGGGCCGGAATCCAAATAATTTTTTCTGTTTACTTGCCAAAATTCATTACAAATTTAACATTTCTTTTCCCCATTAAAAATGGGAGCAAAATACATTGGCATTGCCTCCCTTTTCGGCATCAATTAGTCGCGCATCCAATTCCCCACATATCCCATTTTTACATGGCCCAATCACCACCCATTTGTCATTTTTGAATGGCTCTTTTCATTTTTTACTCCTTTTATGTCTATTAAATATCCTTCATTCCACAATTGTCAATTTGTTATTTGCTGCCAATTTGTCAAATTGGCACATCCCATAGAATTCATTAGATTGGTTTCGAATTGAATTTGGGTACCCATTTTTAAATGTTGTTACTAAAAAAGGGAAGTCAAATAGCACAGAAAAGGATGAAATGAGAAATGCCGTGAAAATGGCGACATTTATTTGGACAATTCTTCGCCCGAGGGCATTAATCCTGACTATATGGACACATTTTTCCAGTGGCATAAATAGTTTTTTATAAGGTCATATGAACGCATGTATTTATATTTAGTTTTAAATTCAATTTAAATTAGACAGACGGAAATGCTTCATTTTCGTCCTCCACAATTTCCAATTTCCAAGAAATTTAATTAAAATTTAAATAAAAGTTCAGTCTATCAATTTCGTACAAAATGAATATAAATATAAGCTAAGGAATTCATTCCATTTTATTTTGTACTAATTCTACGAGGAATTCAATTGCGTAGTTAATTTTAGTCATTTTTTTGGCGGATTTAAGTGAATTTCCAATAAAAATATTTAGATGATTTCAGCCGATCCTTCATGGCATTTTTTGCCCAAATTAAAATTCCTCATTCCCTGTTCCTTTAAATCCTCTCATCTTCCTCTTTCCTTCCTTCCTCGGATGAAAATATTTTTTATGGTTTTTTCATCCTCATCTTAAAAAAATTACAAATTTTTTCGGTTCGGTCAAAGTTTATAAGAAAGGATTAATATTTTTGTTTAAAAAATGCCAACATTCAGAAGCAGAAGGCAATGACACTGACTAAACTGATTAGAAAAAAAAATGCTAAATTCGCTCTTTCTAGCTTCTTTTTCACCGCAAATTCTTCCCGACCAAAAGGCCAATGAGCAAATACAAAATAATCATATTTTTCCGGAGGGGATTTATGTGTTGGATTGGACTTGGGCAGGGAAATGCCAAAATATGTATCTTTGAAAGTGCCAAAAATGGTTAAGAAGGACTCACAGGAGACTAAAAGCTTTTCAGGCTTTTCCGTCGGCAGAATTTAATTTAGCCAAAAAGGCAAAACATTGGGTTAAAATTTGTTGAGGACAGTGGAAAAACAACCAAAAGTCCCATCTATGCTTATTAACTAAAGGTCCTAAATAAAATTCGAAAATGATTGTTGCCAATTTTACTTATTAATTTTGGACAAGTTTGTAAATTTGAGATGACGCCCAAAAGCAAAATTCTGGAAAATGCAAAATTCCAAACCCAATTAAATTTTAACAAAGAAAGTTTCTATGGAATGATGCCAAGCCAATGAATGAAAGGGACACTTGGGCGAATAAACCCTGGAGAAAAATTCACAGAAAAATTAAAATGAGATGCCATCAAATCCGCTTTAAAATTAATTCTACGGATTTTTGAAAATTTATATAACTAACACCTTTTTTGTTTTTTATTGATGATAAATAAATGATATTTTCAAAATTTTTGATAAATTTTGTAATAATTTAGCAAATTATTTATACAGTACTGTTTAACTAAAAAATGCGAATTCTGGTTTTGGCTTCACTGCTCCTTTTCCTTCCTCAATCCATTTTCGCCCAACGTAGACAACACCAACGCCAGCAACAAATTGCAGCCAATAATGGGGTGGATTTATTCAGCAGTAGCATGGAAATGGATGAAGCGGATGGAAACAATGAACAACAACAATTCAAAGAAGAAAGCCATTTGAAAAGGAATTTGGAATTGTGGATTCGACGTCGGCACCAAAAAAGGGAAATTGGCGAAGATGGAGGAGAAGAGGCCGATTTGGAGGGACAAACTTGTAAAATTAAAGTGCAAAAGGTGAATTTGACAAAAGGCAAAAATATTAAACAAATGGTGATAATTGCAGGTGGAAACGGTCAAAGGGAAATGCGTCAAATTGCGTGGCGGAATGCGCGGATGTCAAACCGACAAATACCTGGATCCAACCAGCGAGGATTGTATCGAATCAGATTGAAAACATTAGAATTGGAATTGGGTTCGGCTAACGGAATCGAATTCATTCGAGTGCAACGACAATTCCCTCTTCCCATCCCCAAAACATATCTCAAATATCAAAACCATCCCATATATTTTTATATTCAACACAAATGTGATGATCTCAATCAACAAAAATGAATGCATCTTCTTTAACAAAACGGATTTATACTACTTATTATTTTTCATTCCATGAATTCCCCATTTTATTCTTGTTATTACTAAATAAACATAGTAAATTAGCTCAATTTTCCGATTTATTTGCGCATTTTTTTCCCAATTAATTATTTACAAAACATAAATATTTGAATAAAAAAATAATTTTAATTCTCCATTTGGACACTTTTATTTTATCAATCAACGAAAGGCATAATGAGAGGCAAAAACAAATATTTATACAGAAAAAATAATTAACAAAAAAAATAATATATAATATAGGTAGGACTCAAGAGTCCATTTTTCAGATCAAATACGGTAATGAATCCGTTGATTAGTATAATTTTGTGATATTTTGATTGAGGTTTTTTGATAATATGGCTATTTGGCTTCGATCGGTGGAGGATTGGGGAATAATAAAGGAATAATTTTTAATTAATATGGGAAAAAATTGGATGCGCCCGTTTGGAGACGAATTGCATTCACAAAAATTTTCAGCGAGCCGCCCAAATCAGCAGAAACAATGACATCGCCCATTGCACAAAGATCCCTAAAAATAAATGAAATTATTTTCCTGCTATTTAATCCAATTTTTACCTTCCATTTCCAATTGTTTCATTCACACTTTGATGGGTTGAGGCCGAAGCAATGGACAACATTGAGGAGGAATAGCCCAAAGAGGAGGCATTCAATGGGCGATTATTGGTGGAACGCCTGATCAATTGAATGTCAGTCAAATTGGCCGTTGGCAAAGCCAATTTGCTGGCCAATGCAAGGAACGGTCGTTCAACACTGTTTGAATATCTAAAATTTTATAAAAAAATTAATTTTGAACCAGTTTTTTGGAACCTAAGATGCAATTTGGTAACATTATTTTTGATTTTGGAGGGATAAAAAATTCTCAACCACCCATGGGAATTGAACCGAGACCCCTTTGTCATTTCCTCCATACATTTAAAGCGAGCGACATACCAATGCGCTAAATGATTATATCTTTTTTATTTTATCTTTAGCAGCCATGGTTTTTAAGGGTTATAAGGGGAAATGTAAAATTTGCTTAAAACTCTCAAAAAAGTAATGACTAAAATAATTTTAAAAAAATTGGTTCACCATGAAAAAATCAAGGATACAAAACTAAGCCCAATTTTATATTAATATACTATATAAATTTTTACCTTTCTTTGGCCGATTGTCCTCCCCCATTCTTTTCCGCTTTTGTTGCTATTTTCGGTGGTGATGGAGAAATATTATTTTCCGATGGGTCCGGAGTACTGCTCGCAATTGGTTCCATTTTCATTTTTTGTTGTTGTTCAATAAGCCAACTCAAAATTATTTGCGGTTTTGGGGCAAATGCGGCCGTGGTCACCTAAATAATATTTTTTATTCTATTTTTTTAAAAGAGATATTAACAAACCACAGTTTGATGGGCTCGAATCCGTTCCCATGCATGGTTTCGATCTTTCCGGACAGTCGATGAGGATGTTCTCCACAAATAGACGAAATTATCCTCGGAACCTTAAATTTTGTGAATAAATTAAATTAATTATTTAAAATTACCGCTAACAATATATTTTCCATCGGGTGAAAATGCGGCACGAATATGACTTTGTTCAATTTGAGCACCTTTAAATTTGCTGAAAAAAATATATTAATTTAATGATTTAAATTTAATAAAAAAAACCAGCATAAATCCATGTCCCTCAAATCATAAATTCGAATCCGGGAATCATTTGACTGTAAAATTCAGAAATTAATTTTATAAAATTAATAAATTTGGTCAAACCGTAACTAGCAATTTGTCGCCATGAACGCCCAATGCAGTTATTTTTGTTTTATCATTTTCACGCGAATTTTTTGCCTTTGAAGAGCGGGCATCGATCACCGTGTGATATTTTAATTGCTAAATTAATTAATTAATTAATTAATTAAATTATTTTATTTTAAATTTACATCTGTGGAATAAAAGAAACACCGTCCGGAATATGTTCCCACAACAACAAATTTGCCATTTTTGACAAAGGCAATTGCAGTGATATATTTTACAACTTGCTAAAAAAATAAATTAATTATTAAATAATTAATTAAAAATTACTTCGACTTCATTCCAAACGGCCACCCGCTTTTCGGGAATATTCCAAAGTCGAATTTTTCCATCCAATGAACCCGAAATGAAATATCGATCATCTTTTGGCATAAAAGCAATGCAGGTGACAAAATCCAAATGTTGGAATGAGCAAAGACATTCATTTCGGGTTAAATGCCAAAGTTTTACTTAAATTTAAATTAATTTAAAATTAAATTAAAATAATTTTTTCTACTGAACCTGTTCGATCCATTCCACTGGATAGAATGAAATAATTTCGGGGTGACCAACTCAAATCGAGTACATCGGCCGTATGGCCACGAAAAACGCAGAAAGGTTTAGGAGAAAATATGGCAAAATTTGATGGACAGGAGGACGAAGAATTGGCTGAAAATTTGGAAATATTTTTCTTTTATGATTAAAAAAACCTTTTGTTTGGAATTGTTGTGCCTTTATTGAAATTCCACCGGCGGATTGAGGTCTTGAAGAGAATGATGAGGAAGAGGAAGCCAACGATCCTTTTGGCCCCTGTCCTTTACTTGAATTCGAATTCATTTTTTCGTCCATTTCCTTCCCATTTCCAATCTTTTCGTCCATTCCATTTTCATCTTCCTTCTCTTCCTCCACAACACTTTCATATAAATCTGGTCGCATATTCCCAATGTGTTGCATTAGAGAATAATCCAAATTCGATCCAACTTCTTGGCCGTACCGTTCACGAAGAGAAGTGAAATAATTCAATTGGGATCGAAGAACCCTACACAAAATATTCCAAATAATTATATTAAAATGTGAAAAATACCAACCAAACTCGAACATTCCTATCTTGGCCAGCCGTAGCCAATAAACGACCACAATCACTGCAAATTTATGCCCAAATAATCAAATTAGATTATAATAATTTTTACCTAAATTTGATGCACCAAATTGCGCCCGTATGTTCATGGTTTAATTCTTGGACCAAGCGAATTTGTTCCTAATTTATAATTAGGAAAATTCTTTCCAAAATGAAAAATGTTACAAAATCGAATGGCCCCTTTTTGACATTTTTCGGCCTGCAAATTCCAACGGTCGAGGAGGTTGTTGCGGCGGAAGTTGGTCTTGATGAATTCGGTGGTTCGGCAGAATTTGTTGCCCGCATCCGTCGACCAATTGGAGTGGTCATCGGCACGGGCAATGATTCGGAAATGCAATTTGCCAGTGACAATTCATCACTGTCCGCAACCTTTTAATAAATAATTAATTTAAAAATAAATTAAAAAAATTACCGATGATGCACCGTCTCTACTATCATTTTCGGCACCAACAATTTTTCCTGATTTGTTTGTATTTTTGCTTAAAATCATTCAAATATTGAATAATAATTTTAAATTACGTTAAAATGGCCGCATGTTGCCGCACTTTTTGGACAGTCCCCCGTAAATAATCCGATGCCACTGTTCCATAATTTCGAGCAAAACGTCGAATATGTTCCTTTGCCGAATGTTTTTGGCCGAAAACTTCTTCCGATGATGAGGCGTCATTTGTTTCATTATGGCTTAAAAATATTTATTTTATTTAAAATTAAATATTTAATTTACTCATTTTGTTTTGTATTTGACAAATTTCCTTTCTCTTTGAGTGAAATTCTCCTCTCAACATCCCGGGTAATCGGATCAATTGATTCCAGCTTTTGAAGCAATCCCGTTTTTTGATTTGTTTCCCAAGTCGAGGATTTTTGCTTTTGATGATGACCAACTGCGGTTTTCATCTTAAAAATATTTTAAAATATTATCTTAAAATTATTTTTATTTTTTTTTGTGATTTTTTATTCCAAAAATGTGACTATATTTATTTAAAATCGCTGAAGATTGTGGAAATGGAATGTTTGTGCTTCTTCTTTTACGCTTATTCATCATTAAATGCTTAGGTCAGGATGGAGGAAGGAATGATGAACGAACCGAACAATCATCATTTTTGCCTTTCCAAATTCCAAAAAAATATTTCAGCTTATTTTAATATTTATTGTTTATTCATTCAAAACCAACCTTTGTTGGTGATTTATCCGAGGCACTTCTTCGATGCTGTTTTTCGTCAATTCTTTTCTTACTGTTCCCTTTTGTTGTTATTTTTTGTTTTTTCTCATCGTCTAATTTGCTGCTAATTTCCGGTAACGATTCTTTAGGGAGTGATTGTTCAGCCAAATTTTCATAATGTGGCACAGTTGATTTTTGCTAAATTTATCAATTTTAATTTTGGACTATATTTCAAAATTACTTTTGACAATCCCACCGGTGCTATTTCATTTGATTTTTCGTCGGCTGATGAGCATCCTCCGGTTGATTTAGCCTTTCTTCTGTTTATTATTGTTTGACTGGTTGATGAATTCAATTGAATTTTATCATCATAAGGAATGATATTCTCTTTAATTTTGTTGTGATTTTCCATTTTCTTTTCTGGTGAAATATCACTGCTCGTGGTCGCCTCTTTCTTTAATTACAAAATTATAATGATATAACTACATTAAAATCATTTTCATCGGCCAGAGATGTGTTATCAGAGAGCAAAACTTGCTGAATTACTCCTTGAATTACGCCTTGTGCCTGGGTGTCTTGTTCATCAACGGTTGGCAATATATCACTGGGGGATGCGCCTCGAGTCAATGAATTCGATTTTGAGGTGGTTGGTGGTGGAAATGGACCTGATGGAGAATAAATTATAAGAATTAAAATATGCTAAATAAACCCGTTTTCATGCATTTGGCCAGAGAAATTAGCCCTCGATCCAATGAATTTGTTTTGGTATGACCACGTTGGCGACCATAATTTTGCTGCTGATCAGTGCTACTAAAAATATTAAATTAAATATTCATATTTAGCTAAAATCTGTTACCTTTTTTCAGTCTGAATTTCTGTTTTTTCAGGGACTGTGATTGATGGAAGTGCCGCCGTAGGTGATTGATTTCTGGGAAATGGTCTTCTAGGCGGTAATGGGGGTGGAATTTGTGTTGGCGGTGACTTTGGATTTTGTAAAAATTGTTTTGGCAATGGTGGAGGAGGCCCCAGAGGAGGAGGAATTGATTGTTGATGTGTGAATTTTGGTGGTTTCTGTTGATTTAAATTGAGATTGCTAGTAATTTGCTGCGCATCTAATTCTTCAGTTTGTGGTGTTTGATGGTGGATTTCCAAAGTATCAATGGCATCTTCAAATTCCTCACTATCACTTTTGCTTTCAATTGACGTTGAAGACATTATTGTTGATTTTCTGTAAAAAGAAATTTCTCAATTTCAATACAATAATTAGGAAAAAAGATTTTATCATTTATTTATGTATTAATCAAATGAAAATTTACATGATTTTTAATTTTTAACTTTTATCATTCAAATGCGTTTATCCAAAAAACAAATTTATAACTGATTTATGGCAAGAATTGAAGAGAAAATTGTTGCGAATTCTTTACATACAACAACAAACAAATATCGAATAAGTAACTGGAAATATCGAATTAGAATGAAAGACAATTCTTATTATATAAAGGTCAATTTATAGGAACAAAGTAAGGCTGGGATAAATCAAATAGACATATACAACAATGTATGGGAAAAAAGGAAATAATATACAACAATGTATGGGAAAATAGGAAATAATATGCAACAATGTGTGGGAAATTGTGTATTATCTTCACTGTTCATCATCATCCTTGCTTCTCTTCTTTGCCTTATGATGTTCCATTTCGCTTGTTTGCCTGCTGGAAGCCTGGTTGGAAGACCTGAAAATTGTTTTAATCAAACTTTAAACTGAAAACAAATTTACAAACCTTTGTTGAGATACCCAAGTCGCCCGAAACTTTCACAATAGCGCCAGCGTTGTCATACCTAAAATTGCGAAGATACATTCCAATTCCAATTTCTAAACAAACAAAACTCACAATCCGCAGTAATGGGGAGCAGTGAACAGTGTCAACAGGCCGGAGTTTGGGTTGCCGCCGAAGAATTCATAGCCATCCTGAACGACCTGAATTAAATAAAATTATCAAAAATAAATTTTGAATGGAAATGGACTAACCTGATGTGCCCGAATGATCAGGTCAAGTTTGAAGCGGCTGAGTACTTGGTTGATCACCTCTTGTCCGAATGTGCAGCCAGCGCCACGTGGATTTCTGCCGAAAAAACGCACATTCACATCCGGATCGGCCCAGAGCAAGTCAACAGCAAGCTGATTTTTGTCCTGAGTTATTTGATTATCCTAAAATGAAGGATGAAAAAATCACTGAATAATGTTAAACTCACTTCTAGTGGCCGAACGATATTGTTGATGATTTCAAGATTTGGCGCATCCAACATCGGTGGGCTGAGACCTCCTGGAAATGTTGGTAATTTGTATTAACAAAAATAAAACTTTATCCCACCATGCATGCACAAAATCCGCGATGATATCAGGGCCGCCAGTGGCATCAACTCGAAGGTCCGCTGGAATGATTTGTACATTTCTTCGTCCTCGTAGAATTTGAGCACCGCATCGTGGAAGCCATAAGCGTTGTTGATGTTCTGTGTTTCGTGATTCCCTCGCAGCATGAAGAAGTTATTCGGGTAACGGATCTGAAAATATGGGAATATAATTTGTAATAACAAAAGCAAAATTCTATCCCACCTTACAAGCAAACATGAAGAGAATGAGCTCAATTTGATGATGGCCTCGATCCACATAGTCGCCCAGGAAGAGATAGTTTCTGACATGTGGAAATCCCTCGGACTCGAAGATGCGCATAATATCACAGAATTGACCATGCAGATCGCCGCAGACAATGACGGGCGCATTGATTTTCAGTAACATCGGCTGCGACAAGAAAACTTTGCGGGCTTCGTGTAACAGATGCATCACATTCTGCAAAATAGGGAAGAAATTAATTTGGTTCAAAAAAAAATAATAAAAATGTAACCAACCTCTTTCGGGATCAATTGCACAAGGTTTCCTTCGCGTATGCCTTCAATGAGCCTGGTGAAGAATGCCTTGACATCGAATGCAGTCATTTTGAGGGAGTTTGAAAGAAGAGCAATTGTTTGGATTGTGAATTGGGCGATTGTGGCAATAGGAGTATTTCATTGAACTTTTATAGTTGAAAATTGACACTACCTATACCGATACCAATTGTCAATCCATATTTTTACAATTATAAATACAGTATATTTTATTGATTGTGAAATCCATATGGCGGAAAATCTAATGGTATAAAAGCGACTGCTTCAGCATGCTTCAACATCATTCAGCAAGCAGCAGATCAACCAACAAACGACAAGCAAATCAATCTCTTCAAGAAGCAAACAACCAATCTCGACGATCAACATGGCACAAATTCCACCCGGCGATATTGCGACACAACCAGGACAAAAGGTCATCTTCAACGCCCCGTTCGATGACAAGCACACCTACTACATGAAGGTTAGTTAATTTAAAATTAAAATTTCCAAATCAAATAATAAATCCCTTTTTTTCCACAGATCATCAACTCCGGCGGTCACCGCATCGGCTTCGCCTTCAAAACGACCAACCCGCAACGTCTGAACATGGACCCGCCCAATGGAGTGCTTGACCCGAAGGAATCCATCAACATTGCCATCTCCTGCGATGCCTTCGATTCTGCAACCGAGGCCACCAACAACGACCGCGTCACCGTGGAATGGACCAACACACCGGAGGGAGCAGCCAAGCAATTCCGTCGCGAATGGTTCCAAGGAGATGGCATGGTCCGCCGCAAGAATCTGCCGATCGAATACAACATGTGATGCGACGAGGACAATCAGAAGATGGAGCAACCATAGGATCAATCTCTTCCTTGTCCCCATTCCTCCTATCTATTCTTGTAATTTGTCCCTATTCCCTTCCATCCACAATTGTTCTTCCCCTAGTACCATCATAATTGTACCATAAATATTGATGTATTTCTTGTTGTTGTAATTTCTTGAATAAAATGTAAAAAAAAGAATGTTCGGAACTTTTATATTTTGTAAGGAAATAGTCCTATTAAATACTTAAATCCGATTTGATTCCATTCCAATTCCATACAAAAATTATGAATACAAAAATTATGACGACTGCTTGGATATTGATATTGGATACAAACTTGCATTTAGTCTTGTTTTTGATTTTTGTGTGTTAACTGTTATATCCCATCTCCTCTATCGTCACCTAAAGACGAAAAATTTTTAGTTTGCTTTTGAGACTAGTCTAGTATATTTTTATGTCAAAAAACGCTATTATCCATCCATAATAAATAAAAGTCAAATCACTTATTATTCAGCTTATTGCTGTTGTTTGGAAATGTCGTTTTTTGTTTTACTCGTTGAAATATAAAACAATCAATAATTATCCAAATCCCAAACCAAACAAATTAAAGCCGTGCAATGAAATCAAATTATTAATGCAGGAAAACGCCAGTTTAATTAATGATAAAAAACATCTAATTATATCTTGTAAAAATTTTACTTTACAAATTAAAATCATCAACACTAAAAAATATTTTTTTCGCTGGTGTAAACTCTAATTAAGGTTTTTTCTATAAACGAACGTTAATACATTGTTATTAATAATACATCGACGACACTGGAATAATGGACAATCAGCGGCAACAGTACAATCATAATCAGCGAAATGATGGAAATCGAGGTGGTTACCAAGACCGTGGCGGCGAAAGACAATACGACCGTCGAGGGCCACCGCAACGCTATGATGATCGTAATAATGGAAATGGTGGGTATCGCGGTGGCGGAGGCCGTGGAGGAAATTATGGAGGCGGAGGTCGCGGTGGAGAAAACTACGGAGGCGGATATGACCGGGATGGTGGAGGCGGAGGCCGTGGAGGAAACTACGGAGGTGGCTATGACCGTGATGGTGGAGGAGGTCGAGGTGGACGCGGTGGATATCGAGGACGAGGTGGAGGAGGCTATGGCGGTGACAATCGCAATGAGTATAATAACAATGGAGGTTTGCATAACTTTTGAAAATTTAAATTCGACTATTAAAATTTAGGTCAGTACGATCGCAAACGACCACACGATAATAGTGAATACGAGCAAAGACCCGCTAAAAGACAATATGATGAACCAAAGCCAGATCCAACGTATTTAAATGATTAAAAATTATTTTAAAACCGATTTTTATTAGACCAATCGAATTCGAATTTGAAGGAACTGTTGGAGGGCAAAATGTGCGATTTGTCTATAAAGAAAAGGAGGTTTAATTTTACTTATTAATTATTACAATAAATTTTATAAAAATTATGCAGCAAGTTCCGACCCAACTGACCGCCATCCATACCATCCGTATTCATGGACGTCTCGATAATACTCTGCCATTTGCCAATCAAATCGATCTCGTTATGTATTTGGGAAATTGTGCTAATTTTCTGAAGCAAGGAGCCACCTTGGCCGATAAGACCTCAATGTCGACCGTTTCTTTGAACAACGAAGATGGTTTTATATTTAAGTTAATAAATCAAATAATTATTTAAATTTAAGTTTCCGCAAAAATGAAGACAATTACTCTGGCTCTGTTTGGCACTTGTGAATTGATTGAATTCGATTTCAAAAAGCTGAACTTATTGCAATTGCCAACCTTTCACAAAATTCCAGAGCTGAAAGTGGTCATCGAGCCAGACTCCATTCTTGATATTGAATCGTCCGCAATTAAGGTTAAATTAATTTTATATAAATAAAAAATGAATTAATTCTCAGACATTGATCGATTGGCTTCATGGTCGCATTGGAAAGAAAGGGCTGAAGAAACTCGACTTCTACACAAATAAGCATGCCTTTGCTCGTTCCTTCCTTCGCAAACTTAAAGACGTAAAATTTTATACAAAGAATTACTAATTTATTCCATTCATATTTAGGATAGCGCCGATGCTCAATATGTGATTCGCATCACTTGTCCCAGTCCACCTTTCGATGAATTCCATTTCTACAGCGGGCAGAAGAGCGAAATGAAATTGGTCAAGGAGAAGGAAATCAAAGGAGGTGCTTCCTACTTTCTCCTCAAATACACTGAAGGACAGCCCGAACCAGCCAAACTCCGCGATCGTGATGCCTACCCGAAATTGCCGCAAATTGCCATTACCAATGCGCCTATGCAACAACCCACTGGACCGGGAAAATGAGACAAGGATATAATAAAGTTTTCTGCTATTTTCAAAAATCAAAATAAAATATTCTTTTTCAGCCACGCAAATCATCAAACAGGTCAACTCTCGCTCCAACCTCTCATTTATGTTTTGCATCTCGACCCTCAACCGGCCTTATCGTAATTTTGTTCTTCGTTATTTATGAATTTTATGCTGTTTTTTAAACAACGATGATCCCCTTCCTTATTTATTCCGAAATTTTATATATTTTCAATTTGATACAATTTGTTAAATTTGGTTCTCTCTTATATTCTTAAATGCAATCCATCCAAATACATAAGTTTTTAAAACTTATCTTCAATCCAATCTCTTTTATATGTTTCATCATTTTTATATTTGAATAAAATTTATAAAATATTTGTAATATTCGAATGATTTTGATTTCTAATATCAAGTTACTGTTGAATAATCCAATTAAAATTAGTTTTTTTTATTTGATTTTTGATTTAGTTTAGAAAGATGTTTGTTTTGAGAAGAACGAATAAAAGTCATTTGCGATTGCAGAATAAAACAAATATTCTTCAAGCATTGCCAGTTTCCTCTTCACTTGCCCCAATAGAAACTAAGTAAGCACAATTAAATTTAAACAAATTTAGCAATCATAAATTTTGGATTTTAGAAAATCCAATGTTGTTGAACAGCAAACAGACAATCGGGAAGATTACTGGAATCCACCGCCGGATATGGTCAAACTTCCATGGTATCGGCGAATGAAGCAATTTTCATTCGACGATTGTGAATACGAATGGCTTAGAAAAGAAGCAATGGTATTTATTTAAGAATTATTTAAGTACTCATCCATCATAATTAGTCCGAATCATATATTTCTGTTGGCAATCGGCTGAATGATTATTACAAAATGCAACAAATTGTGAATTGGTTGCCTACAATAAAGGAAAAGATTGATTTTGTGAATCCCTATGAACGAGAATGGCGCGTTCCTGAGAAGAAATGGCACAGGTTTAAACATTGAATTAAACAAAAAATGCAAAATCATAATTTTAGACCATGGATGCAACCATTGGTTCAGCCAAGAAAGGCATGGAATGTGCCAGTGGTTCCGACCTATTTCGACTCATTAAATTTTTATAAATTTATCACAAAATGCAGATTGGTCGAAGACAACGAAGCAACGGAAGAATTGGAAGAAAATTATTATAAATCACTCAAATTTCCTACATCAAAATTAGAGGTTCATTTTCAAATTTTAATTTAAAATGTAAAAATGTATAATTTCAGAATCGAGTTTCCGATTCCTTATCATTTTGGTTGGATGAAGAACATTCAGCGGAAATAGAAAATTATTCAAACGAAGATCGCACTCAAAATTTGGCCAAATTTCTTCGATCCATTGTCGAAGATGCACATTTAATTTTGGGCCATAACAATACAAAACTACTGAATCATCGAGTTAATTTAAATTAAAGATTTATGTTCAAATTTATTTTAGATTTCTCACAATCCTCGTTGCGAATCATTTTGGATTCGTGCCGGTTTTCAATCACTTTATGAACATTTACCAATTTGGGAAACGGAAGAGGAAGCTTATAAGCCGCCATATCCTAAAAGGAAAATGCGCTTTACTGGAGATGATAGGTTAAAATATTATTAATAAAATAATTCCTTATTATTGTAGACGTCGATTGGGTGAACTTTCATTCACAATGCGTGACAATCATCTCATTCAAGTGAGGCAGACGATGCCAATGAAAAATGTTTGCACATTTATTAATTTATTTTAAAAGCAATAATTTTCAGTTATTCCCAATGTCCGAATCGGAACTTGTCCATGCCCCAATGTTCCCGGATGAATTCAATGTGACTGAGGAATTGATTTTCTCCCCAAAAGTTTATAATATTAAACAAGATGCTGGGATCCTTTGGCAATGTCCCGGATTTGAATATGATAGCAGTGAGTTAATCCATTGATGAAATTAAATCAATAAATTCAATTCTAGATGAAACACATTTATATGGTCGTTTGGCAATGAAAGATGTTAGGCCATTAATTGAGACGGTGGATCAAAAATGGCGGCCGGATTCACGTGAAGAACGGAAGCAAATGATTTCGGAATGTGTTAAGGCCACTGCCATCGTTTCACTTTTTAGCTGGCTAAATGGCCAAGCTCATTGTTTAGGTCCGTTAAAAATAGTTAAAGACTAAAAAGTCCATTTATTTTACAGGCCATACTCAATACACCGAAATCCAAGAGCCTCTCACATCCCAAATGATCCTTTCCGATGGAATACATTTCTGGTTTGCTGTTGCTCAATTAAATACTTTGGCCATAAATATTGAAATTGAAGGTTTAAAATAAAAAATAAAATAATAAATTTTAAAATTTTCACAAAAAGGTTTCAATAATCGACGGACAAATTGCTGTTTTGTTGATGGACCGTATCAATTATTTGATAATTTTACTCGCTCCAAAACTGGCTTTTACCAATTTAAACACAAAGAGGGAATTCAAATTGCAGAAGAAAACAAAAATTGGATTGGCAATGAAAAAGGAAAGAAGGAAGAAAAATCGGGACTTAATCCAAAAATATTGGAAAGAATACTTCAAATGATTGTTGTTTAATTTTTTGTTGAATTTTTCATAAAATATTTTTAGAACAAAAAAATTATGCTTCTTTTGTAAATTAGTTAAATACATTTATTATTTAAAAGATTATTAATTTTTTAATTGAAATATTTTTAGAAATGGGAAAAATTGAGACAGAGAAAGATCTTTTGCGGGAAATTGGTGTGACTCCATCCGAACCAAAACTTCCAACCAAGGAGGGAAGAATAAATCCAACATTACGAAAAATTTCGACATATTTTAAAACAAAATTGTTAATCCAGCCGGAAGAGAAGAGGCACTTCAAAAAAGTTTATTCCAAAATTTTCTAGTTTGTTTATTTTTCAATTATATAAAAATAAATTAATTTTTAAGCATATCCTCTCTCTTTGGTATTTCATTGGGAGTGCTTGGTGTAATTGTCAACCGAAAACAACCATTTAAGGTGAATAAAATTAAATTAATTTGATTAAAAGGGAAATTTATTTTAGCGAAATTTGGGCAGATTCTTTCAAGCCTCGCTCACTGCTGTTGTTTTTGGCATAATTTCTGGTTTCTCAGTCGGTACTTTTTCCGTCTTCGGCAATCGTTTTATGCAACGTTTTGAAGAAGTTTCGGAAGTTGGTTTCAATTTAAGAAAACTTAAACAGCTAAAATCAGAAGAAGAGGAAAAATTGCTTGGACAATTCAAGAAAAAACATCCGAATGATGATTATTAAATATAAAAATTGAATTGTTTTTTTTTATTTTTCAATAATGCTCATAAAAATGTTGTTATTGTTACTTATATTTGTTCCAAAATTAAAAATTTAATAGTAAATTATATTCTCATTTGGTCAAAATCACAAATGTTATTCAGACGAATTAGTCAGCCATCAATGCAATATTTTTTCTATTTATTTATCTCTGTCGATTCGATACAAAGAATTATTTATTAATTGAACAAAAGAAAAGATGATACGGGCTACTTAAAATTGGTAGCTTTTATTTTTATGCAAATTAACTTATTAAAATAGAATATAGAATATATATAGATTAATAATAGAAAGGATTTTAAGTTAACCCACCCAGCATTTTATATTATTTTCCACCATTAATTTTTAACAAAGGAATATTTTTAGAAATATTTTCGTGATTGCTTAATATTAATACATTAACAACAAAAAGCAAAATGTCGTATATGCTTCCGCATTTGCACAATGGTTGGCAAGTTGATCAGGTATAAATTGCAATATTACAACACAAACTAATTATGTCCATTTTAGTCCATTTTGGCTGAGGAAGACCGTGTTGTGGTTATTCGTTTTGGCCACGACTGGGACCCTTCTTGCATGCGCATGGATGAGGTAAAAATAATTAAACAACCATTTATATTAAAATAATTTCTAGACCCTCTACAAAATCGCAAATAAAGTGAAGAATTTTGCGGCAATCTATCTGGTCGATATTTCTGAGGTGCCCGATTTCAACAAGATGTATGAACTTTATGATCCAGTCACGCTTATGTTCTTCTTTAGGTTTATATTTGTTTAAAAAATTAAATATAAGTATATTTCCCAGAAACAAGCATATCATGATTGATTTGGGTACCGGAAATAATAACAAAATCAACTGGCCAATGAATGATGGCCAGGAATTGATCGACATCATCGAAACTGTATATAGAGGCGCTCGAAAGGGACGCGGGTATGATTTTTTTTATTACATAAAAAATTATAAAGTATTCCAATTCACAGGTTGGTGATCTCGCCGAAGGACTATTCGACCAAATACAAATATTGATATGTGATCTTTTGGCTGAAAGTGCATCAATAACAAGAAAGAAATTCCATTTGTGTTTATTTTAAACGATGATACCATGATAAATATTCTTTTCATTAAACAATTCTTTCTTTCTTTAATGTGTTCGAATAGATAAATGAATTAAATTTTTGTTGTTTTAGTTTTGCATAGAAAGGGAAATCAGACCAAAAAGAAAGAAAATATTTTCCGGAACAAAATCAGAACAACAATAAAAAATTTTCTGAAAGGGAAATAAGAACAACAAAACATTTTCTGGAAAGGGAAATCCGAACAACAAAACATTTTCCGGAAAAAAATTTTCCGTAAAGAAAAACAACAAAACATTTTCCGGAACAAAATCAGAACAACAAAACATTTTCCGGAAAGAAAATCAGAACAACAAAACATTTTCCGGAAAGGGAAATCAGAACAACAAAACATTTTCTGGAAAGGGAAATCAGAACAACAAAACATTTTCCGGAAAGAAAATCAGAACAACAAAACATTTTCTGGAAAGGGAAATCAGAACAACAAAACATTTTCCGGAAAGAAAATCAGAACAACAAAACATTTTCCGGAAAGGGAAATCAGAACAACAAAACATTTTCCGGAAAGGGAAATCAGAACAACAAAACATTTTCCGGAAAGAAAATCAGAACAACAAAACATTTTCCGGAAAGGGAAATCAGAACAAAAACAAAACATTTTCCGGAAAGAAAATCAGAACAACAAAAACATTTTCTGGAAAAGGAAATCTGAACAACAAAACATTTTCCGGAAAGGGAAATCAGAACAACAAAACATTTTCCGGAAAGGGAAATCAGAACAAAAACAAAACATTTTCCGGAAAGGGAAATCAGAACAACAAAACATTTTCCGGAAAGGGAAATCAGAACAACAAAACATTTTCCGGAAAGAAAATCAGAACAACAAAACATTTTCCGGAAAGGGAAATCAGAACAACAAAACATTTTCCGGAAAGGGAAATCAGAACAACAAAACATTTTCCGGAAAGGGAAATCAGAACAACAAAACATTTTCCGGAAAGGGAAATCAGAACAACAAAACATTTTCCGGAAAGAAAATCAGAACAACAAAACATTTTCCGGAAAGGGAAATCAGAACAACAAAACATTTTCCGGAAAGGGAAATCAGAACAACAAAACATTTTCCGGAAAGGGAAATCAGAACAACAAAACATTTTTCCGGAAAGAAAATCAGAACAACAAAACATTTTCCGGAAAGGGAAATCAGAACAACAAAACATTTTCCGGAAAGGGAAATCAGAACAAAAACAAAACATTTTCCGGAAAGGGAAATCAGTAATCAAACAAATCCAATCCGGAATACCGTACCCTTTCATTCATATCAAACCAACTCTATTTTTTTACACTTAAAAAATTTTTTTTGGATTTATTTTTAAAAAAAAAATAAATTAATAAAAATAAATAAGAAAGGCATTTTGTAAAATAGGATGGCACAGAGAATCATTTAAAAATGTGTGAAGCGAGATTTTTTGCAATATTCTGAGTTTCTTCAATTGCCATAAATGAAAAAAATGCCTTCGATTGCGGAAAGTAGAATCCATTCAGCTGATAATGATAATATCCAGTCCGCTTCAAGTTCCAAATGACCATTTTTATACTAAACAATCATAAAATTGGAAAAATGGGAAATATTAATATTACCAAAGAAAACCGGATCCTTTCCGTCAAATTATCCTCATCTTTGACAATTGGATCCAAAATCAAATGAGTATTCGAGGTTGAAGAGGAGAATGAAATTGCACCTTGAAGCCTCCGGACTTCAAAACGAAGTCCCATCCTCTGCACTAATTCTTGGAATGCATTTTTGTCAGCCATTGAAATTAATGGATATTCTTGAGGATTAGCCGATGAGGTGATTTCTTTCATTGATAAATTGTCGATGTTTGAAAATGATGCGCAAATATTTGTATTTGCATTAGAATCCTCAGATAAATGCTGTGCTCCATTACAGTTCTGAATTTAAATGAAATGAAAATATTCGGCAAAGAAGGGAAATTTCCAATATTAATCAGTTGATGTCTTCCAAAATTTACCTGCTCCAAAGTGAGTTGCTGTTCTACTTCACTGCTTACAAAATCAGCAGCAAAAATTTCATTTTCTTTGTCATTATTTTCATCTTCCTCCTCCGAATCACTAAAAAAATAGGCCAATATTGAGGATTTTTGAAGTCTTCCACTGATTTGGTCTTTGTTCCGATCCCGTGGCATTTTTTCAGCAATTTTTGGAGCGAATTTTGATGGAGGAGGGGCATCCAAATTCCATCCATTGCCTTCAGCACTATTTGATGGAGGAGATGGGTCCAAATCCCATCCACTACTGTGTCCAGCATTATTTCCAGCAGAATGATCATTTTTGTTTCCATTTTGCTGATTGTTCGCTTTATTGATGAATCCTCTTTGTAATTTCAATTGTCTTAATTTCCTTTCTGATAGAATTTCTTTTATTTTGTTGACTCCAGCAGAACTATTATTTTCTTCTTTATTGTTATTCGAATGCATACTGTTGATGAACTCATCTGAATGGAATATCAAAGATCCATTCTGCCTACAGTATTCGATCAGACTAAAATAAATATGAACGTAAATATGAGTTATATTATAATTTTTTACGTTTGCCATCCGTGAATCCTCCCAATGTTTTCACTGTTTCCAACAATGATTAATAATTCCTTTGGACGTGTTATTGCAGTGTTAAATCGCTAAATATTCATTAAATCCTCATTATAATGATATTATTTTTACTTTATAATTATCCAAAAATCCAACTCCACAACTTCGAACGGTTGAAATGATTATAACACGTCGTTCCGAGCCTTGAAATCTTTCCACGGAGTCAATCTCAATTTTGGGGTAATCATGCCCTATTAGAGCCTGGAGGCGTCGGACCTAATTAAATAAATAAAATTAATTAAATTCATTCCAATTTGCCTGATAACGATACGGAGCAATTATGCCAATTTCCTCCTCCAGCACTTTGGCATTTTTGGTCAATTTGTAGACATATTGACGGACCACATCGCATTCACCCACATTGCAGACTGAATTACTATTATCAACGGTTTCGGCGGATACAATGGAATGCCACAACAATGGGAAATCCTAATTGAAATTTGGATTTATTAGCCAAAGAATTAAAAGCAAACTTTCTTTGGCAATTCTTCCCAATGGCAAAGTGTATTCCTTTCGTTGATTGGAGCACTTGAACGTAATATTCCGCTATAATATAGTCGGGATGGGATTGTGACCAATGTTGGGTGGGATCTGTAATTCTCCTCCAACAATACTGTGATACGTCTGAATCAATATAGAAATTAATGAAATTATTTAATTGTTACAAACTTATCAAATTTGAAAGAACTTTGCCGATTCAAATCAATTCCAATGAGCCGTTCAATTAATGATGCGGCTATAAATTTCGAAAATAACCAATAAATTAGAATATATTCCACTACGTTTTGCTAAATTTTTAAGTAATTCGCATGTTTGAACTGGCCCCAATTGTTGTGGATCACCGGCCAAAATCACCCGAGTTATTTTAGTCATTTTTGGATCGATTAATCCGATTATTGGTATCAATGTTTCCAATTCATCGGCCTGGCCAGCTTCATCTACAAAAATATGCGAAAAACAACCCTGAAGACCGCCATTGATCTATAAAAAATGAGAATATTTGGATAATTTATTAAAATCTATTATCCCTAATCAAACTTACCAAATAAGTGGATGTGCTTAAAGTGCAAATGAGCACATTTTTCTCCAACAATTTATCTTTTGGTGGAATACCAAATTTAAGAAATCCTTTTGATTGACTAAAAATGAAAAGGAAATAAAATTTAAATTCGGTTAATCACAGACCAAATACAAACGATGCCATCATTCATTGTGAGATTCGGATTCTGATCTTCAACTTTCTTGCTTAGTGAATAAATACGCAGAATTGAATCTGTTCGAAATGCACCAGTTCCCAACAATTCCATTGTGAAATTATCACTTTGAAATTATAAAAATGTACCAATAAATTCATTGGCAAACATACGCTGCGGTGTTTGACGGAGTGCAGACCAAAATTCTGGCATTTGCCGGATTCTGTTCAACGATTAATCGAACCGCTTCAACGAGTGTTACAGTTTTGCCTGTTCCTGGTGGACCGAAGAGAATAAATGGGCAATTTTGATGAAGACCGGAAACAATGGCATGGATTGCCTCCTTCTGTTTTTGATTGAATTGACGCCGTTTGGAAAATTGAACAGTGGAGTAAAATTGTCGTTCATTTTGGTTGAATTGATCCAATGAAATCTGAAATAGGGTTTACGGTATAATATGACCGTAATACTGACCAAATTCTTTGCTAATCGTTCTCTTGCTTTCCCAAAAATGAATCCTTCCATTATTGAAATATCAAAATGGCCAATTCTTTCCAATGTTCGACATCGAGAATCAAAAACCATGGCATTGGTTAGAATAGTGGCTTCATACTGTATTGGAAAAGGGAATTCATTCCCTCCCACTTTTTTGCCTTTCAACAACCTTCCCTGGTGCTGGCCTTCCCTTTATTTCCACATAAACTGCCCAATTTCTGGTGTCAATTTCCAACACTTCACCCTACAAATATTCCAATCAATTCAAATAATGTTGTCAAAAACTCCCTTTAGCTTTACTGACCCTATATGGCTTGATTTTTTGGCCTTTCTCCAAATTTTTGGGAACAAATTCAATTGAAGAATTTTTGGTCAATTCAGAACATTCGCAAAATTTTTGATAAACATTTGCCTTATATAGATTTGGCTGGTCATCTTCCGGAGTGTATTCTAAATGGCAATTTTTGCAGGCATTTTCCTTACATTCCAGCTGAATAATTCGGCAAAATCAAATTCCCAATTTATTTTAATTTTGGCTTACTAGCAAATTTGCCCATTCAATTTGGTTAAAATCAGAATAATGCTCAATAAAATGTTGAATTTCAGATGGACGTTGCCTCAACCGTTCATAAATCCGTACTTTCACCATTTCCATAATCACCCTTTGTGATGGTTCAATATCGGAAAGATCCCAAATTGGTTCAACAATTTTCTTATAAATTTCATCCAATGGATATTGAGGCAATGGGTCAACAATGAGCATTCCACCCAATATTTTGCACCTGAATTCATCGACCAAAATATTTAAAAAATTTGCAAAATTTACCCCGCGTTTTGGCTAACTGGCTGTTTTTGTTGTTTTTGCATATTTTCGGCTCTAATTTTAAAACAAAAATGAATTTAATCATAAAAAATTCATCAAATATTTTTTTCAATCCAATTGAATAAATTTTTATATTTATGATTTTATTTTTATGAAAGGAAATTTCAAATTTATACAATGTATTGTACTCAAAAATAATTCTCATCAATCAAAAAGTGAAAATTTATTTGTTCAACATTAAAAATTGCAAATTATAGAATAAAAATTAAAGAATTAATTAAAGAATGATTAATATGATTAAATTAAAATGTGAAATCATTAAAAATTATCGGATATGAAATTGTGAATTTGTTTTTAAGTTTCCCAATTCTCCTCATTCATCCATAATATTATTCTCTTAAACATGACCAATTGCGAAAAAATGACGGCAAAGTCCTTCGATGGCTGCATGGCCCAACCATTTTTCCACCGGCATGAGATTTGTTTCACGACAAATTCGGCCATTTTCATGCTAAAAATTTAATTATTTTCTGGGAAATTTTTGATTGGCTCACCTGCGAAATCCGAATCACTTCTTGGAATTGTCCAATATTATTTTCATCCTTATACAATTTGGAATTCAGCACCAAAATTCGATTATTTTCCGGTTGCGAAAAATAAATTGCACCTCTGAATTAAATGATAATATTTCGATCAAATCCCCTTTGAAAAACCCACAATTCTTGACGAAATTCAAATTGAAGGCCCATTTTGTGGGCTAATTCCTGGAATGCCTGTTGTTCATTGGCCAAAAGGAAGGGATTGAACGGAGGTCGTCTCTGAATTTAATGCTATTATTTCATTTAAAAAATATATATTCGAACTGGCAAATGCAATGGAATTTGTTGTTCCGTCAGAGTATTCTCCGTTTGAATGCTGGCATTGCAACTTTGCGGGGTTGGAGTGATTGTAGAGGAATTGGATGGGGACGATGGACGAATACATGGCGGCTGAAAAGGATGAAAATATTGGAAAATGCTATTATTTAATACATTTTCAAGCAAATGCTCCAATCCGGTTGTCTCATCGTCGTAATCCACCTCATCAAAAATGCCCTGTCTTTGTTGAACATATTGGGAAATATGCGGATCAGTGCGAATGGTGAATGAGGAATTGGTTGTGCCAGAATTGGCCGTTTCCTAAAATTGGATTAATCCCAATTGGAATTAATATTAATCCCACCAAAGAAAGGAGGGAATCGCCTCTCTGAACATTTGGTCTTTGTTGATTTCGAGGAATTGATGGATTTGAATTATTGGCAATTGCATCCAAAATGCCACTGTTCCGCACTTTTGATAGTAAACCTAAATCATCCGAATCAGAATCACTCGAATCAGAGTATTGGTATTCGGTGGGAATTCGGCCAACACGATTGGGATTCTGTAAATTTCAAAAATATTTTGTATTATTTTCCATATTATTTTGATATTAATTTGCACCTCTCCATTATTTCCGGCAGCAATTGATGGATGTGTGCCGAGAGTGTACGGTAATGTGCGGAATAAAGTGCTTCGATGGCATTGGGAAACGGGAGGATGTGGCGAACCCGAATCTTGCCAACTATTATGGAAAAATTCCAATTAGTTCATTCTTTTCCTCACCGTGAGTGTTGATTATTTTCACTCGTATTTGATTCCGAAAATAGATTGGATCGATGAATTTGTGGAGAAGCTGTTGCCGAAGACGTTTCTGACCAACGGAAATGACCATACGAAATTGAGCTAAAAATACAATTTTTTCCCAATGGAATGCGTTTTTGGCCAAAGAACCTGCAATTTTCTGTGGAATTTGCCATTCCATTTGTCCTTGCAGTCTCCAAACCAGTTTCCTCATCATCTTCGAATTGCAGTGGATTATTCGATCCAAATTGCCCATTTGTGCGAATTGGCGGATTTGGATTGGCGGATGGGACAAATTCATTGTTTGAATTGGCCACAAAAGTACTGTAAGTGAAATTCAGGTACTAATGAAGATTGGCCCCCACAAGAGGAAAAGGATGGTGGGGATGGGGATGAATCAAACTGCCAATCAAAATTAGTGGGAGAAGGACTCAGTCCAATCAAAAGAGGAATTATTTATTCGGACCCGTTCAACTGCTGATGAGCGACATCTTAAACAAATTGGCACCGCTGCCTGTAGCTAATTAAGGACGAAACAGATATAGAGAAGAGATGATTTTGGTGTCAAATGAAAGAGCGCACTCTGGCTCTCGATACATATAAAAATTATATGGTTAAGTTTGGTGGAATTATGTTCAAAAAAAAAACCATGAAAAATGTGCAAATTACAATAATAGTTTTTAAATAGTTTTTAAAAGTATCTCTTGATTCAGTACCAAAACCAAACCAACACCAAAATCATCTAATCTGTTCTGTTTTCATCATTAATGGCTACAAGCCACGGCGCCCAGTTCTAGTGTACCGTAATTTATACTTTGCTCAAAAAACCAATTGTTCCACAATTTGTGCATAGTAAGAAGATTAATTAAGATCAAGTAATTGTTTCATTTGATTGTTTATTTTTTTTGAAATGTTTATGGTAATTCTAATAAGAGCAAAGGAAATTAATTCCCTCTATTCTCCTTCTCCCACTATTTTGACAATTTGGTTGACAGTTTGATTCGTTTCCTACCATCATGTTCCTTTTGTGGGTTTCATTAGTACCGAAATCTATTTGTGATGGTAGAAAATTATAGTCAATCAAAAAAATTATCCGATTTTGAACTATTTTGCTATTTTTGGTTGAACTTTTTGTAATTTCTTTCTAATATTTCTTTAATCAATGCATTTTAACCAGCAGGATGATTATAATGGTATTGTATCAAATTTGCTAAACTTAAATTTGATTGATTTAATGCTTAAAATTTCGTTGTCCAAATTTCTTTCCACCCTCTTCTTGACCCAATTGGAAATGATTTTATATAAAAGGATATTGTCCCCAACACCAATATTGGCAACCTTGGATTATTGCCTGTTCGACCATTGTTTCGAATATTGTTGACGTTGTTATTTCCGTTTAAATCTGCACTCTCTAACTCATCTCCTCCATCTTCCTCTCCATCAATCGGCATCGATCCAAACATTGGCCCAATTGGGTAAATTTGCTAAATTCCATTTTTTGGAAATTTTTACCTCCCCCAATTTTACAATTTTATCTTTTTGACTACGTTTCTTTCGCCTCCTTCCATTTTCGTCCCGGTTGTAAACAATATTATCCCCCCAAAGTCCACTCCAGTCGTCGTCTTCTGCTGATATGGGTTGGCTCTGTTGTTGGCCTTGGCCCAAATCTGCGGATGAATTCACCAAATTTGGTTGAATTTTTTCCGATTCGTCAAGCTTTCGAGAGAATATTCCATGATGGCCTCTACCCGCCGGATTGGACATTTTTATGTTACTATTATTTATTGGGCTTTAATTAATAATTTAATTTATTTTATTGGCTTATTTTTTCTTTTTTTATTGGTGAAGAGAAGACTGATTGGATTGGATTGAGGAATTGGGAAAATTTAATTTGAATTGATGCGGATAAATTTTTTGTCTTTTCAATCAAAATTACCTAATTTGATTGACGTTGTTTGACGAGCGATTGACATATATAATTCAATTTCGCTTCAGAAAAAATCATTTGATAGGTGTCATTTTTTGCAAATTCTATTTTTTTTTTTCAGAAAAATTAAACTTGATTTGATTTTCTTTTTCTTTAAGCAAATATAATAATTTTTCCAATTTTTAAAATGAAACCACCCAAAATCCTTTCACTTGATGCAATGAACACTTTGATTCGACTTCGCGAGCCCGTCCCTTTAGTTTATTCCCGAATTGCTCGCCAAGAATTTGCAATTACAAAAATGCCTGAAGAGGCCGAAATGGGCGCTAATTTTCGAAAAGCATTTGGTCAATTGGAAATTGAAATGCCCTGCTATTGTTATGGAAAAAACGGCGGGTACAAAAATTGGTGGACAGAATTGATTCGAAGGACTTTTGGGATGGATGTTTTGGTCAATAAAATATATTTTGACATCAATTATTTTACCGTAGATTCCCACTCAATTTGCCGATCGCCTAATTGATTATTATGGCAGCGCGGAAGCATGGGAATTAACCGAAAATCAAGTGAGAAAATGGGACGGATTTAAATTTATTTAAAATTCATAAATTCAGCTTTTGAATTCTATCAAAAATATTCGAAAAATGGACACAAATATTCAGGCCATTATTATTGTTTCAAATTTTGATAGTCGATTGCGCCAAATTCTTGATGAGGTCCAAAATTCAATTTATTTTTTAACGATTATTTTAATTTCAGTTAGGCTTCATTTCTCCTGAAATAATCGATGAATATTTTCTCAGTGGGGAAATTGGATTGGCAAAACCGGATCCAAAAATTTTCCAGATGATTTTGAACCGATACAAATTGGAGGTGGAAAATTGACATTTTTTTAATAAAATTTTATTAAAAAGGATTCGCCCGATGCCCTTTTGCATGTTGGCGACAGTGTGAACCGAGATTTGAAACCAGTTTTGGAATTGGGATGCCGCGTATTATTATATAGGCCAAATGGATTGACCAAAGATGATGAATTAAAAATGATCAAAAATGAACAATTTATTGGGTCAATCAGCGAATTATTAAATTCATTCATTTTATAATTATTTTTATTTGTTCACTTTAATATTTGCCATAAAATTAAATATTTTTTCGAATTGGATAATTATTTTTCAATATTATTATTCTAATTTCTAAGAATATATTTATTTAAATATAATATTTGCTAAAAATTGTATTTCACAAAATCTGGGCCTTTTAGAAGGGTATGGTATCATTTTCGCTACAGTATTTCTTCCATATTGTTTGGGCAAAGGAGGATTATTAATAGTTGCCATACCATCGTTTGAAGTATGGATAGTGGAACCTTAGGGGAAAATTCATATTCAAATGAATGTTTAAATTACCAACCAATAATAATAGCTGCTTCGGTGGGGCCAATAACTTAAAATAAAAATAAAATAATTAAAATGTCCTAATGTTGATCTGATCACTTGTAATATGGATCCGAGGGCAAAAATTGATAGCGATCGAATTTTCGATTGTACCAATTTGTTTCGAGCTTAAAATGATGCATTTTTAATTGATTAATCCAATATACAAAAATTACCAAATAACTTCGATATGAAGGCCAATATGCGCGAAAAAGTGGATAAAAACTTAATAAAAAAAAGTGTGAATTCTTTGTGGAAAAGTGATCGGACTTGTAATTGGAAACAATTGAGCATAAATTGCTGGTTAATGGCCAATAATATGGCTTATTGTACGGCCACCATCTATGGCAGAAAAACAATTCTAAAATTAAATTTATTAAATGACCTGGTCGGCGAATTAATATCCAGATGTCTTTGGGCAATGTCAGCTGAGGAAGTTGTTCGACTCAATTTTGGCAACGGTTCATTAGCGAGGCTTTCAGGTGCCAAAGTGGCACAGGAACGACTACGGCAAACATGGCCATACATTTTTTTAACGGAGAATTAATTCTTTTTTTTTCGAAATTCTATTCGAATTCGGAAGGAAAGAAGAGGAACACGTGGGCGGATGAAATTGCCCTGAGGCGAAAAGGTGGAAAGAAAAGTGTGAAGCGGATAAAGCTACGAGAAAAAGTGAAGAAGAGCAAAACAAAACAAAACAAATGTCCAATCGGCTAGATGGATTTGTTGAGATTGGAGGAATTTGTTCCTCCGAACTTCGATCAGTCGAAATTCATTTAAAAGACATTCATTGACTCAAGTAAAATGAAACATGCAAAGAATATTGAATTATAGATAAATAAATAATGAAAGAAAAATTAATTAAAATAATAGAATGGAAAACAAATATAATTCATGGTTAAATAATATATTAAATTTTTGTTCATTTCTCTCATACATTTTTACTGAATTTATCATAATAAAATTCTATGTTTTCCTAATAAATTTTAATTTTTGAAAATTTTTATTTTCCAAATTAACAATTGCATTTATTCTTCATCAGATATGGCCATTGGAAATTCAAAGAAATATTTATCATATATAAAAAATGTATTTAAGGAATTTTCGGCTGCCAAAAGCTTTCAACGACACGTCAGAAATGTAAAATAATTAATAATTGGTTTGATGCAAAAATTTTATAAAAATGATATAAATTGAAAATTAAAATGGTTCAAATTTAATTTTTGATAAAAATGAAAATATTTTAGTGCAGAGTTGTTGATGTGGATGAAGGACGGGTGAAGGTGGAAATGGAGGTTCAAGAGGAACATACAAACCCGTTTGGCACTTTGCATGGAGGTTAAATATATTAGTGGAAAAAATTTGGACAATAAAATCAAATTTTCACAAGATTATTAGAATTAGCTTTAATATATTGAGTTTGATTAAAAAGAATCGGCGAATTTGATAAAAAAAAAGGTAAAAAGTTTTAGCTAAAAAGCTATGGATCCAAATCGGGTTGCTACAATTTTTGGCCATATCTTCTGCCTAATTATTTTTGATCAATAATTTTAATAATAAAATGCTCAATAGAAAGAACAAAGAACTTAATCGAATGGAACGAAAGATTATTAATACTAACTTGAAATTGAAAGATTGAATTGGTCAGCGAGTTAAATTCAGTTAAGCAATCATAAATGGGTACCCAATTCAATAGAAAAATAATAATATTTTATTTGATCCATCCATTCGAAACAATGAAACTGATCTGATCAATTAATTTGGGAAAATAAATGTTTAAACAGAAAATGCCTCGTTAATTTAAAATCCTTCGACCTTTGTCCAAAAAACATAAAATTCCACTACAATAAGATCTATCAAATTTTTCATTTACAACTAATTGAATTAGAATTAGCCGAAAATAATTTATTTTTGAGGGTTTTGCCCATCAAATCCTCTCATTCTTATATTTGATTCAGGATTGACAGCAACTCTGGTGGATATTGTCACCACAACCGCCCTTATGGCCACGGAGAGAGGGAAAGGCGGAGTTAGTGTCAATTTGTCTATCAATTATATTGCTCCGGTCAAAATAGGCACGTTGAAAATAATTTTTAAATATTTTTATGATTTATTTATTTATTTATTATAATTTAGGTGATACAATTTTAATTGATGCCTATGTGACTCGAAATGGCAATAATTTGGGCTTCACCGCAGCGGACATTTATCGAAAAAGTGATAATGCGAAAATTGTAAAGGCACTCCATATCAAATCATTTTCAAACAAAAAACCAATTGAAGCCGCAAAATTATGAAAATATTTGCTTAAAATATTTTATATTGTTTGATAAAATGATTGTGATCAAATTTAAAAAATTTTCCAATTGAATATTATTTTTATTGCTCAAGGGTAGAAATACAGGTATATATTTTATAAGAATTCCCATGTAACCTAACTATAAATTACTGTACAATTTATATGCCCTGAAGGTTTTTAATATAAGCTGAAGGATTTAACTTGATTTCCCTTTTCGCAATTTTAATTTAAATAATTGCTTTAGAATATATTATTAAATTCTATATAATAATTTCAAAAAATGTATTGAAAATTTATCGGGAATAATAAATTGCAAAATCAAATAATTCAATCCCCTCCCCGACCCGATGGCTCATTCATTCGGATGAATTCGAATACTGGGGCCCTCATTGTCATTGCTGCTCGCCGTTGTCATCTCTTCCATTTGCATCTAAAAAAAATAAAATTAATAAATATTCAAATAAAATTTTAATACCCTCGGGGCCTGAATTTCCACCAACACATTTTGACCATCGGCACCCACATAAGTGGCATACAAAGCCATGCTCGAATCGACCGGTGGATTTTGTTTGGCATATCCAATTTCATCATGCGCAATTGCCAACATCACAGAGAAGCGATCGTCGCGATTAAAAGAATCAGTTTCGTTAAAATCATGGAAAATTTTAATTTTGTCCGTCATGTTCTATTAAGGATTAATTAAAATAATAATTAGTTAATTTATTTTCCACCTTATTCACTGAGACCGCAATTGGCATCACACGGACTGGATGGCCCTGGACCTGACGAAGCGATGTGAGAAGTGCAACCATGCAATAACTAAACAATGAAATTATATTCATAAATGTCAAAATTAGGGAATTTTGAACCGATTTTTGAGCAATCGAACTTCCCTCGCCATAAAATAGTCAATGCCTTAATTTTTTTGTTGTTTTTATTAATAATTAATTTTCTATTCACCATCCAATTCCAGCATATTTTTCAACGGCACCGATGGTTTCTCTTTTTCGCGCTGTTCAAATTTCTCCTTCAGACGTTGTTCTCCACCCGGCTTTACCAAATCTGGTTTGTCCAATTCCTGATGGAAGGAATGATGTGATATTTAAACAATAATAAATTTACCAAATTATTATTCAAATCAATTTGATATTTATTTTCGCGTCCATTCTCGGGTGGTGTCGAATATTTATATTCCATGATGGTTTCTTTACGATGTTCTTCCGCCATCATAAATGATTTATTGAAGGATTTGCCCCAACGTTCATTCAAGTCATCTTCGGCCATATCAATTTGAACCAATTCGAACAAGCATTCCGGAATTTGATTCTTATAAAATTCCAATGCCCGAAGAGTGTTCATCATTGAATCTGCCGTTGTTGTTTCTTCTTCTTCAGGCATCGTTTTCGTCGATGGCATCATTTCCTTAAATATACATAATTTAACATTCAAATACAGGTAGTATTTGTATTGTACTTGTCTGCGGTAAGGATGTCCCAATCGGGCGTCGTCGCTTGTAGCTCGTTAATTACTAAACTGATTTTGATGATTTTAGAATCAAATAATAGAGCGAGCTTTTGGCTATCGATTGATATAAAATTTATTTAGTTTAATTCAGAATTAGCATTGTTGTACTAAAAAAATCATTAAATAAAATCATTATTATAAATTTGCGAATTTTTCAGGGTTTTTTGAACACAACTCGGCTAATTCTGAACTAAACCAAAAATAAATTTTATATCTATCGATAGCCAGAAGTACACACTTTAATTTGATATGAAAATTATCAATATCGGTTTAGCTCTTAGTTAGCTACAAGTGCCGTCGCCTAGTTGGGATGTTCATCAGTTGACCGTATCCCCTTGTCTGTTATCTTTTATTTACCATAGCAGATGTTTTAGAAATGAAGAGTCTACCCCTTATAGGTGATTAGGATTAGGGTTAATGCTGATGATAACTTATTCCTGAATGACCGTAACCCTATATTCAGATGACTCAAAGGTTTCACCTTCACGGCATTCCCTCCCCAGTTGACCCAATAAAAATCTGCTAGTAAATAACTGACAAGTAACCCAAATATATTTGTGATTTTATCTACCTCTGTTGTTGTTGTTTCTTCAGGCATTGATTCCGTGGATGGTGTCATTTGCTTAAAAATATAATTTTACATTTTCAAATATATTTGTGATTATCCACCTCCATTGTTGTTGCTTCAGATTCCGGTGCCACTGAAGAAATCATCTTTTCTTCTTCTGTTGATGACATTGGCATTTCCGAAGTTGTTTCAGTTTCGACAGCAGATGTGGTCAACTCCTTTCCAGCGGATGGTTTTGTAGTCTCCGTTGACACTTCTTCAACTTTTGTGGTGGTGGTCATCGGTTCAGCAGATATAGTTTCTGATGGCGGAGGTGGAATTGAGACTTCGCTATTGTTTTTTCCTTCGGGTGCTTCAGGTTCATCAGGCACATTGCCATTAGGTTCATTGCCTGGTTGGGCTTGTTGACTAGTAGCCGATGTTGGGGGTTCAGCTTCAACAGCCGGAGTGGAGGATGCTGGCTCTCCCGCCGGTTGTTCACCCGATGGTTGATTCACAGAATTATTGCCATTATTCGGTAGTTTCCATGGCAATGGCAATCCATTTGGTAATGGTTTGAGGACAGATGGCACAGTTTCATTGCCGGGAGGAGGTGGAGAAGGTTTTGCTGGTGCATCGGGTGGAGATTCCGGCTTATTGGGCATTGATGTCTCATCGTCACAATGGATTTCATTGAAAAGGAAAAGAAGGAAAAATCCAACAAAAATGATTTTATTCATTTTGATCGGATAAATTGGGAAATTTTTAGGAATGATTTTGACTTTAGTCACCTCTACATTTATAAGAAGAATAATTAATTGAAAAAATTAATTCAATTGGAATATTTTAAATAAAAATTCCACTTTGCTTACGTGGATTCACTGACTGAATTAATTAAAGCATTTATTTAGAAAAGTGATCACTTTAGAGTGGGGGCGTTAAAATGATGGAGAAATAAAAAAATGTGGAAAGATAAAATGGATGGTAAAAAATACAATTTTATTATTTTTTTCTATTTAATTGTAAATAAAATACAGGATGATCTTTAATCTGGCGAAAAAATTGAAAATGGCGAAAAGATTCTAGCGGTTTAGTGGTTTCTCTTTTCTCCTAGATCCCCAATTTATACCCAATCTATAGATCTCATCAAGAGGCATCGGGTATATAATTTTTCATGGTTTGATAAAAAATTAAGGGTATTAAACCACTTAAACCATCGTACGAGTTTTTGGCTCAAAATCCATTAAACCATGACAAACTATATACCATTCAATGCATCTTCTAAACGAGCTCTATCGAATGGATATATGGTTTGGGGGTCTAGGAAAATCACTAAACCAAACCGTTATACTCTTTTTGCCAATTTTCAATTTTTTCGCCATTTTAAATATTTCCATAAAATAAATATTAAAATATTAATAATTTATTCATTTCATTCCGAAAGAAGGAGTGCAAAATCCACATGAAACTGGGCATTGGGCAACCATTTGAGTGC